>CM062863.1:4455990-5131824 GCA_031772225.1 Eubasilissa splendida | reverse complement strand
ATTAATATATTTAATTTGTATTAAAACATCACAAAACTATGTTCTGAAAAATTGCAACTTTATAATAATAATATGTTCTCCTTAATAATTATCTACTGATAAGATGATTTCAGTTTTTTAAAGAATAATTAATTAGATGTACACAATTAAAAATTGATACTTAAGAACACCGTTTGGACAATTCCAGTTACCTGTAAATTGTTAATTTCTTTTTTCCCTTTACCTTATTGTAAAGGCCGACACCACTGTTATATAGTAGTCCGAGATTTTTGCTGTAGTGATGGCTGAAATAATTACCCTTTTTTGAAATCTAATAAAAATTTGATCAAAACACATTTATGTTACTATTACAATTTTTAAATGTAATGTTTCCATAGATATGTTTTTATATTGGTACTATACATTTGAAGTATCGTTTTAAATAAATTATTACCTCACCTCCTTTTTGTATTATTCTTTGGTGAGAGTAGTATTCAAATTTATTTTATGTGGATTTGTTATGTGCAGTTGTCGTGTGTGCTGTTTTTAGATGTGTTCAGTTGTTCTGTGTCCAATTATCTGATCGCTAATAATTATCGATCAATAATATCGGTGTCAAATACTAGACAAGTGTCATTGCCAAGTTTCTGATTACATCTGGCATTATTCAAATTTAACCTCGACCCAATATTTCCAGATGACGAAAAAGTATTTTTTATGTGACGGATTGCACTGGAACAATGTTGCTACGTTATTTTTTAATTGAAATCGATGCCTTAGTGAATTTAAAAAAAGATTTTGCTCGAAATTTAAAAACTACGTACTTTTCCCACAAAACCAGCTGTTGAATCACTTCTGACACGCTTCGGTCCTTATTTAAGTACGTTGATCTGTAGTTTGTTAGTGGATGATATTCAGCCATAGACAACGAGGGATTTTTCAAATAAGAACTATGAACAAGCAGAATGGTTACATAGAATAATTAGAAGCATTCAAAATGTATGGAAATCCTCAAAATCCAATGAACAATGCTGTCCCTTTTCATCTCATGCAAATAAAATTGTACAGCTGTCCCTCATTATAGTTATAAATACAAGTTGTTGAGTTAAATTGTTCGATTGATAATGCCAAAAAAACAAGTGTTTTATTTTCACATATGCGATAATGGAGTTCTACAAACTTACCTCGGAAACAGTAAACATAGTAATTTTGTCAAGCATCACCCTTAAAAAAATATTTCTTATATACAAACATAATAATTAAATTTTAATTAAAATACTAATGTCGAATAATGAACAAGAACTACAAAGACTAGTGAGTAGAATGTACGATGTATGCAAGGAAAGCGACTGAATGTTAACAAGTCGAAAGTGATAGTATTGAATGACAGTAAAGTCAATGAATGTTTGGAACAAGTAGATGAGTTTGTGTATTTGAGAAAAATGTTTGATAGAAACGGAAAGGCTGAGAATGATATCGAAAGGAGGGTGACTGCAGGGAATAAAGTGAATTATATCTAACAGAAATTTGTCAACCGAGGCAAGACTAGCGGTGCACAATGGAGTCTTGGCACCGACGCTGATGTATGGAAGTGTGGAAGAGGAACGAAAGTACGAACGCAGTAGGCGTGTATGTGGCAAATCTATTTATGACAGTAAGGAATGTAAAGCTGATGTTAGTATAGTTTTGGTCATATGAAACGGATGAAATACTAATGGTGCGAGTGTTGATAACACCAGAAATAGAGGACGTCCGCGGAAGACTTGGCACGACCTGGTAAATCAGATAATGGAGGATGGTTCTATTAGAAGCCTCAACAATCGGGAATCTTTTATGAGAAGGTGTATGAATGTGGATAAGGCGAGAATTGTGTGTCAATACAGAGGAGTGTGACGCTTTATCCTCTATGCATACTCCCTCGGGGAAACGGCGTGATGGTAAGTAAGTATAATTAAATATACGTTAGAAAAATTTGACAATTTTTTATTTTTAAATATGAATATTAATTAACATTCTTTGTAGCTTGTCTTGGTCTCAAATCAGTACGTCCGTCCTCTCAATCATAAATAAATTTTCCTTAGAATTCTTTTGTATTCCAGCAATGATGTGATCCAACATTCGTATACTCGTTACCGTAGTATTAAATTCTATGCAATGGAGAATTAAACTGAGCAACCGTTCCAATATTGTTACAGTAATAAGATAAAAATAATTCTAGTATTTCTGGCATGTACATGGAAGTTGGTTAACCGCAATAAATCAGGGCCATCAATAATTTTATAATACAAAATTTTGAATTGATTTTAATCATATATTTTTTTTAGATATTTTTCAGCAACGAGCGCTAAATGTGCATTGGCGGCCACTTAGTAGATTGCATGGTGTTTACCAGTGGCGTGCAGTAGATATAGATTTAGGTTATGCTGTAACCAATTATATTATACAATCAAAACTTTCGTTAAACCAACGTCATTAGACAAAATGAATCCGTCGTTTATACGACCACACCGTGTATTTATTTATAATTTTATATTACTATTTATAGTGTTTTTAAAGTTTAAGTTTTAAACCTTCTTACCCATATTAAAATCAATATAAAAAATGTATGGACCTTTTTAAGAACACTTTTTATGACAAAATTATTATTTTATCATTTAAAAAACTTTCACGTAATAACTAAACAAGATAATTATTTTTATTAAAGGTTAACGTAGGAAATAGTTCTGCCAATTGCTTTTTATTTTTCCCAAATCAAAAACAAATTCATGCACCAAATGCACCTCGAACGCAAAGAACGGCCATAAAATCAATACGTTAAAAACAGTAAAACAGTAAAATTCGCGAATTAGTAAAAGAGAAAATAGACACTTCAATGATTTGCTCGCAGTTGTAAGCCTTTCTAATGTTATTGTGATAAAAAAAAACAGCATAGGTAACGACTCCATACAAAACGAATCAACCGAAAGGAGTTTTCAATTCAGTAAACAGCCGACTTGAGTAATTCACTAGCTTAAATATAGAACATAGTAATGTGAATAGCTCGATGCGGCGAATGCACAAGAGCGCCATGACCACAGCGGTGAGTTGTCGTGGTAGTTTTTAGAACTAAGCAATTAAAGTCTCTACTGGTATACAGATTGCGATAATTGTAAAAAAAATGTTTCCGCTTATGTTAATCCAATTATTTAATATATATTTGTTTCCCAGAATTTTTAGTAATGCACAGTTGTTTTCCTTGTATGCAC
This sequence comes from Eubasilissa splendida, assembly GCA_031772225.1. Taxonomy (NCBI): domain Eukaryota; kingdom Metazoa; phylum Arthropoda; class Insecta; order Trichoptera; family Phryganeidae; genus Eubasilissa; species Eubasilissa splendida. The sequence goes on along the minus strand of CM062863.1, from coordinate 5,128,600 downwards.
TGCACGCCCCTGGTGTTTACTAAACCTTAAATCTATATTGGGATTTCACAGTATTTTTGAAACGGGTAACTAAATATGATATAGTTAAATTCCTCCACAGAAAAATAAAATAAAATTCTCTCTCGAATGTCAATCCAATTTTTTGGAGTGAAAAATAAAGCCTTACAAATCCAAATAGCCGGAATAAAAATGACGAAATCGATTATTATCTTATCGATAGAAATTGTAAACATATAGCGGCCCTGCTTCCAGACTTGCGAAAATCAATATTCGTCACCCTGGCAACAATCAAATTGTAGATTGTAGTTGTCAGTTTTTTTTTATTTACGCTTATAACCACGTTCACGTATTGTTTCTATGTTATACGGCAAACGATAAAAATTGTCACGAAAAATCGTCGAGATACATGAAAAATCTAGATTATCTTTGTATTCGTCGACGTAAGATGCTTGGTAATAAAAATATGAATTCTTATAAATGTGACAATAATAAAACACGTCACATAAACACGAAATTAATGTAATTTGAATAAATCATTTCATAATGGTATTCCATATAGAGGATTCCGATCATGGCACTTCAAGAATGTACCGTGCACCGAAACACGTCAATGTGTGCGTGAGCGCTATCTAATCAAAAAAGAGACAAAGTCATATGACCGCTTTACGTTAGATATTAGAACAATTCACTTGACGTCAGTTCGAGCATGGTATCGGTTGTGTACACCGCGCGCAGTGGTTTTTGCTTTATGTCGTATTTCAGTTGGATCATCATTTTAGAATTGTAATTGATAAAAATGAGTGAAATCAGGACTAAACGTATGTACTATATATGTCATAGTACGTTCAATTATATTTCAATAATAAAATATATATGTTTTTTTAAATAAATACATTTTCCCGTAATATAAAAGTTATATAAAATAAATGTAATATATTCCCATTTTTTGCCGCTTCCCATATATTTATTCACACGTATGTGTGTTTGGAGTCAAACCATAGACCTGAGAAGAAAATAAAGAAACATGCTTGACGCTTTCGTGATGTGGTGTTGGCGTCGTATTCTGCCCACGTCGGACTCACCACTTTAGGGGTAATGCGATTATGAAAAAATACTTAATAATAATTTATTTCAGACATTTTTCTAAGTATCTAAATATTTTTAAAACAATTCTGTTTTCCTGAAAGAAAAACACGTATAATGAATTTAGATCGCAAACCCCGAGTACCGACCGCGTGAAGACGGCAGACTGGCGAATGTTGAACCAATGTACTAGTAATTTGAAATTTCAAAATTGTAAATTCTCACGCAAACCCATTGAAATATGCCATTTCAAGCTATTAAAAGTAATAGCTAGAAATTCAGTAGATTACACCGTTACGATCCATAAACCGCATATACTTTGTCAAAACAACATCAAATCAGCTATTTGTTAAGCAAAGTGCTCGTAGCTTTTGCAAGAAATATGCAAAGGAATTTAAACAGTGTAACTGAATTAATCGATATATTGCATATACTAGATTCAATTGCAGGTAATATACATACAGAGTAAATGTTATGTTCCGGGCTTATCTTGTTGTTGAACAACTAGGAAATGAAAAACAACTTTTTAATTTGGTTTTTATTTATCGATTATTTTGTTTACTACAATTATGTATAGAATTTGACATCGGCCAAGTGACCGCCTCTGGCAGCGCCACAAGTGCGTGCTCCTTTAACCATATTTTTCATAATATTCTCGCACACTTCGCGTGTTATTTCAGCAATTTAATTTCGAATATTATCCTGTAGCATCGGAATCCAGATGAAAGAGCAAGAGAGACTTTTGGTTCCGGTACTCTAAATGCCAAGAGATCTAAGCTGTTGGCTTGTTTGCATAGACGTTTACTTTCAAATACTCCACAGAAAATGACTATTTCCAATCATCTTCATCATCTTTCATCATCATTTGAGCCATCAAATCAAGTGATCGAGAAGGTCGCTCGATTCTAGTAATATTTAAAGAAATTTAGTGCGAATTTAAATATTTCTATTAAAATCTGCGTAGTACTGAGAAGGCCCCAAATGAGTCGATTACTGACTTTTTCATTCCCTAATTGAACGGCATTAATGTGGAAGAGCTGTGGTTTTAGCAAGACGGCGCAACATGCTGCACAGTGCGCGCCACAATCAATTTATTGAAGGAAACATTCGATAAGCTCATAATTTCGTGTGAATTGGCCTCCAAGATCATATGATTTAACATCTTTGATTATTTTCTATAAGGACATGTAAAGTCGCTAGACTTCGCCAATAAACCAAAGACGATAGACTACTAGGAAGCCAATATTTATCACGCTGTTGCCGATATACCGCCCCAACTGCTCCAAAAAGTGGTCGAAAATTAGACTTCCAGATTGCGACTTATTCGAGCCAGCCGCGGCGACCATATGTGCGAAATCATATTTAAACACTAATGGCATAAAATTATCTTTCCAATAAAGTCAATACCGTGGCCATTACCACGATTTTTACGTATTTTATTCACATCAAAAACATCCTTTATTATGCGTTCAAATAACCATTAATTTAAATATAGCCATGTAAAATATTATACAATTTCATTTTTGAAGCCTGTGCGATGATGAATATATCCAGGAGATGATAACTCGCTATAGTAAGTTAGCATAGCAGGAGTCAGAAATGATAGATTGATGTTGTAAAAGTTATTATAAGGTTATAAATATATAATAGTTATCTGCCACTGGGACCTTTTACTGGCGGTAGATTTAATAATTATGCCATAGCATCACTTTAGATATATTTTCGATGGATTTAAAATTAATTGCAGTTTTTTGGTGTTTGACCTGTTGCCTCACTCGTGCATATCTTCAGTTCGCTATTTACCCAAATTTTAACCTGCGTATCTCCATTTCAGTCTTTTCTTAACCTATCCTTAAGCACAAGGAAGAAAGAAGGTGTCGCAGTAATCAACAGTCTCTCCAACTGCAGCAAGTTCAGTGTGCTATTAAAACTTTATATGGACTAACTACATTCGCTTATTAATTAATCGCTAACGCTTATAATCAATATTTACTTTAATTTAATCCCGCTAATATATCAAAATAATCCTTTACGCGAGTGTCTGTATACACCTCGCTCAAGCGCTTGTTCTTATGGTGAAGAAGGAGTAAACAAATGAACTAGCATCCGACAGACTAAAAAGTAAGTGCCTTTCTTTTTTTCCTCATATTTCTACCAATAGGTACATATGTTTTCCTTTGGAATCGATCATTTTTTTGTTGATAAATTTTTCTAATACCTGCTATAATGACGCAGAAATATTCCGACTGTTTTATTAATCACACAGCATTTACACGTAAAAAATAGATATCTCACCTTAAATATAAGATATATAAAATAAATATGAATTAAATATATTAATTAGAAAGGTATACATATAAAATCAATTTTATCGAAAAATATTGTTGTTGCGCCACCGGATCGAACCTGGATCTCTTTCCTAACCGGGGAAGGTGCATTATTCAACTATGCTACAGCGACAATATTTTTAGCGACAATTTTCGAACTTGTATGTTACATTTTTTTTTATATTAATACATTTAATCGTTCCATTATTTGAAAGAGCCATCTACCTTATTTTTACAGAATCTCAAATACCTTTGAGTAAACTGATAGCAGACGCCAGAATTATCAATTCATTTTTATTAAATTTTGGACACATTGATACAACTTTATTATTAGGAGAACACATTCTTATTGTGAAGAATATTAAATATTTTCATATTTAAAATATCACAGACCTATGTTCTGAATAATTACAACTTCACAATAAGAATGTGTTCTCCTAATAAGATATATAGAACAAAATTTTACGTATTAAAAATAAATAAATTAAGTAAAAATATAATAATTAATACAAATTAAGTGTACAAATTAGAAAGATATACATGTAAAATCAATTTATTGAAAAAATATTTTTGTTGCTACTACACCAACATAATAAGTTGACAACAAATTTTCAAACGTATATGTTACACTTTCAAATAATGCAACGACAGATGTATTTGAAACATATAAGTTCGAAAATTTGTCGTCAACTTACTATGTTGGTGTACAATAATCGGTTAATGCATTTCCTCGGATAGGAAAAGATCCATGTTAGAATCTCGGTAGCAACAAAAATATTTTTACAATAAATTGATTTTATATGTATATCTTTCTAATGTATACATTTAATTTGTATTAAAAATATCGACAGACCTACGATCTGTAAAATTGCAATATCACAATAATTGCTCCTAGTTTTTTGATCGAAATCGAATCCCGAACTGCGTATAAAATTTGACATCTGTAAAATTTGATGTGATGTTTTTTAATCCTTTGAATGGCACGCATGAAAAATGCATATATATTGTAAGATTTAAATATGAAAATCATATAGATTTTTGCAGTATTTAAAAAGTAGCAAACATAGTGTACTATTTATTATTATATTTTTAAAGTGTAACTCGCGTGATCAAATATACGAACAGCCAAACTTATGCAGTTGCTGTACTGAATTGCAGGAGACGACCAAGACCAGATCATGCCGTACGGGCGAACAACTCCATAGCATTTAAAGCGGTGTATTAGGGTGTTCGAGCAGAAGAAAGCTCTTGGTTTCCCAAGCACGAGCTGGGCAAGACGTGTAAGTAAGTAGTAGCGACAATACAGTAGTACTAAATGCAATGGCTTTAATATTATATTATTTTGTTTTAAGGAAGCATATTTTTAATCACCGAGATTAGATCAATCGAATCTGAACCTGTCAACAGCGTTTCACTTCAACCTCCGTATTTGCATTCATTGTTATCATTGTAAAACTTAACTAAATACAATCAGTGCTCATTATTTAAGTGCCGTTGTGACCGACGCAAGTCGCCGGTCACCAAAAATGATGGATGAATGGTGATGCCGGAAGGGTGGATTAGAATAGGAAATAGGGATTGAGAGAGAGAGAGAATGAAGAATTGGATGGTTGGAGGAGAGATGAGGGTATCTTCAATAGTGGACCTGATGAGTGTCACGTTCACCAACATCACAGCGGTGTGTGCAAAGTAGTAATTCAACACGAATTCATATGAGAACACTTCCTCTCCACGACTTCCAAAAGGACAACCAGTCGAAACAAAAAAAAATTGTAATGGGGAGAATAGGCTAAGGGGGTGTAAATAAACTAAAAACAGGTGATAATATACTACAATTAACAATAATATGAATGAATGAATAAGTATGAATGTATATGTGTTCATCTACAAAACAATAATTAATATGGAACAGCCGTAGTTATTAATTATGGTTATGCTACGATTTGAATACCCGCATATCAAGTTACCAAGGTGAATACCGAAATATACGAACACAATACGTACATAATCTTTCTGATTTGATCATATTCAAACATACATATAGCGATACCTTCATATCCCTGACAGATATTCAAAGTGTGCACAATATAAAGATAGAATAGATAACCTGCTGTAGAGTAACCCACTGGCATAAAAAATGTGAAAATTAAAATAAAACGAATTGAATCCGTTAAGAGTGAACCAAATATTTTAATTACTTTATTACAAGATTAAGGTTATCGACACACGTAACTCCCGACAATGTTTGATATGGCGGGTGAATATATATATATATTAAAAAATAGTGCAAACTTGACTGCATAATAAGCAAGTATTTCACGCCCGAACAAATATTCATATGAGCCTGTGCGCTGAATAATATATCCGAGTTAGCGTTTATGGATGAGATATTGTTGTACAGTGTGTCCCAAAAGTCTATTATCATTTTGGTTCATTCGCGAGTCTTAGAAAGGCGGGGGGTACTTGGAATTCAGTAGCTATAGAGCATGTCCTTACCAGTTGTTCACCACCAACGGACTTTTTCCATGGGGTTACCTTAAATTAAAGGTAATACGGTAACAATCCTCCCTCTCTGGATCAATTAAAAGATAATATCCGAGGAGAAATGGCACTGAGTGAGTGTCAGCGAACGGATCACATTTAGAAAACGTATTTTTTAATCAATAAATTCTCAGGTACTGTACTTAAATGCAAACTATATATTTATTATAAAATCCACCATTATTTTATAACAGAATTTTTATTAAAAATAATACTTTTGGGACAGCTTGTAGTAGTTAAACATTCTAAGCATGAGAGAGAAATAGCCACCTACATTAGTTTTGGTGTAATATAAGGATGGAGATCTCAATTATCGGACAGAAATATTTAGATATATTTATGAAAATATTGATGGAGCCGGTTTATTTTATACTATCATATATTGTATAGTATCGTTAGATCAGTGATATTTCATTATTTAAAAAAAAAATAAGATTGTTTTTTAAAAATAGATTCTGGTATAAAAACAATAACTTATGTTTTTGATTAGTATTAACATCCTGAAGAAGAAAATGGTATTTAATGTGGTGGTTAATGAAACAATGTTAACAAATAAAAATAATGAATTTTAACAACAAAATTAATGTTGCTAATATTTTTTAAAAAATATATTTTGTTTACGTTCAAATCATTATGACGTGTTGGTATTTCTACACGGTTTGTGACGATGTGATTATTTCGCATGAATCAGTTCGAAGCGTGTTCGTTCGTCTTAATCAACCGTAACACTTCAAAGCTCTCTGGAAGCTGGGCGGATTCGCAAACTACCCCGTCAACATAGTTTGCGTTACTATAGTCGGATTTACATACCAAAGAATTTAAGGGCTGTTGCAGACATATCGAAATTAATAGCGAACGAAGATTAACAAAATTATGTAAAAACAATTTTATACGAATGTCGCAGGAAATTAAATATACACACTTCTCTCTCCTGCCAATTGTAAGTTGCAAAAATACACAGAAATCTTACGATAACTTTATGCAAAATAATTATCAGTGATGTGGTATATTGGTAAAGAATGCAGAGCTGTTGGATAACTTAGAAAGAGAGATAACCGATAACCGTCCTAGTAATAAAGAGTTTGGAAAACAGATGAACGAGAAATATGGCGATTGACATAGACCTTTATCTAACAAGTGGACGGATGTGAGGAATACCTAGAAATGGTTTTCTAGATGTTCTAGAAAATTCAAATATGAATTTTAGATTATTTTGTACCGTGCTTTTAACGTACGTCAAACTGAAATTTAATCAAAACCTTTTGTCAAGACTTTCTCCATTATGTGTTTAAAATGTGTGCACCATGATGTCTCGATGATATTTTGATCTCTGAGAGTCTGTAAAGGTACGTGTGTACCGTATACACGCTCAAAATTATTCATAAATCGCTTCTTACTAAATTTTGCACTGTCCATTATATGCATTCGAGTCAAATCTGCGAGAGAAATCTCATCCGTAGACATGGAGCATAATGCTTGTGGTCTAGTGGTTTGAGTCTCTTTCTAGGAGCCCATCAAGTTAGTTCTATTTTCATAGCACAAGTGATTAGCTTAGTTTAAATGTAGTAAGAATATTAAAATCTATTAAAAATAAAAATAAAAATAAATTCTATCTGATATTAGATTGTTTAACTGGGGTGACTATTTCTGTCTCATTCTATTCATCATCCGTCTTCCTCTACTTCACTGTTCCCGCTAAATCTTTTCCCTGGTGTTTTAAGTTCCTAGCTAAATCTTAAGTGTTAATGTGTTTTTATACCTGACGCACATTAACTCTTGTTAGTAAGGGTTGAGTTCTGAAGGGATGGGTTTAACCCTTTGAAGGATGTTGTTTAACTCCACAAGGCATTTATATTTTCAAAAAAAAACTGTTAAAATCAGAACAATAGTACACTTAATATACAGAGAGTATGCCAAAGTACATGTTTTTTAAATACAAAGTAAATGTATTAATTAGAAAGATATACACATAAATTCAACTTTATCCAAAAATATTGTTGTTGCTATCGGAATTCGAACCTGGATCTCTTCCAATCCGGGAAACGTGCATTTACCGATTATGCTACAACACACAGTAAATAGACGACAATTTTTCAAATCTACATATCATCTACAAAAAAAAAAGAAAGCCATCTACATTATTTTTAAGGAATCTCAAATACCTTTGAGTAAACCGATAGGAGACGGCAAAATTAACAATTCATTTTTATTAATTTTTTAACACATTGATACAAGTAGATGACTACATACATTAAATTAGTATTTAAAACATCACAGCCCTATGTTCTGAATAATTACAACTTCACAATAAGAATGTGTTCACATTAATAACATGTTTTTCATTAAAATTGACATATTTGCTTAGGAACTCATATTTAGTACTTCGATAGAATTTTGGAGTACATTGTCTGTGTCTTATACTAAATAAGAAAAAGATTATATAAGTTATTCTTGTTCAAAGAATGAAAGAAAAAATAAACCAAAAAAACTATCATTTCCAGTGAACCGATTTTTAATATATATTTATTTAAACATTTGTTGATTTCAATACAAATATAATGTATGAGGTAATATATATTAAATATATAATGTACACCCCTAAATAAGAAAGCTCTTGCATTATAGGGGGAAATACTACGTATACTAAAACTAAAGGTATAGTTTTGGAGACAATAAGGTGTCACACACTCCAGTGGCTACAGTGAAAACAGAAACAGTTGTGAATGTGGATGAAGTTATGATGTAATAAGTTCTGTGACGCATTTTCATCTCTGGTGGTGTGTTAGTCGTGTGACAATTTTATGTAACTATAATAAGAAATGATAGTCATTTAAATAATTCATTTAGATTGAAATATATTGCACAGTCTTATTTATTTTGTTTTAACATTTCGGTTGTCTAAGTGTTAATGAAAGCGTGAAACCTGAAATTAGGCTTTGCCTCTTGATGAAAACAGGAAATGAAAACTGAGGGGTCGGTGTCACTTTATGTACTTACCCTCACTTAACGGAACAAAAAAATAAAAATAAAAATATTCCCCTAAAGTGAGCTTAAGAAAATAATACCTCTTGTAGTTTGTTTCTCGTGGTATTATCCCTTTGAGAATAAGAAGTAAAAATGTACCCGGCCCTTTCATAACAAGAAAGTTGTATCTTTATTTATTATTTCACATTAAAACGTAATGTTAGAGACCTTTTATCTGACTCTCTGGACGCCCTTTACAGAAAAAATGGAGACACAAAAAAGGTTTATGAATTTTATATTTTTTATACAAACAAGGCTATGTGGGTTGTATGAAAATAAAATTTGGAAGAAGAAGGTTGCGTGTATACGGGTGAAATTTTAAAATATACTATATAATATAATATAGTTGTACACTTAGGGATTGCAAATTACGCCAAAATAAAAAAATCTGAATTCGAATATAAAAATTCGGTCGAATTTCGAAAAATTTTGTATTATTTTTTGGTCAATACTAATAATAAAAAATAGTTTATTTAAGATAATAAATTAATTTTAATTTATTGTATAAAAAAATATATAATTTTTTTTACTAAAAACTAAACATACTTGAGTATTAATTTTAATGGAAGACCAACTATACGTCAATTTAATTAATTTACCCTATAACATTTTCATACGTATTGTGGTCATTTGCTAATGATATGAGTTTAAGAAGTTCCGTGTTTATACGTTATATTATCCGGACTACCCATGGTTCCAATTAGTCCGAATAATTTACCCTATATATCAAAAAACGGTAATGAATTAAAACTCTTCCACTTTACCTTGTTGAAATATATCGATAATTTAACAGAAAACCAAGGCAGAACAATTAAATACACACCGTACTAGACAAAATAAATCTCAATACTGATCCGCCAGTTTTCGGACATCTCTTTGATGCAACCGCTATCTTTTATCTTTTATCTTAACCACTTGAACAAGTTATATTCCGGCAGTTACTAAACTAGTACCTTGTGACTATCCTTTATAGTTAACTATTTTTCTCTTTATTATATGGTACAAACAGTAAATTTCCTAAAAATAGTGAATGTTCACTAAATTTTAGACCATATATAATCTTAGGGCCGATCATGTGATCAGTAGTAACTTTTTGCTATAGTATAAAAAGTTACTAATGTAAATTTTTTGATAAAACGGGTTGTTTAATCGTTAGTAAAAAATATTTCCTTCTAGAAATTACATCCGGTAGTAAACTCATTTTACTCGGCGATATCCGATAGTTAATAATAATGTGATTATTCCAGCGTGATCAGGTTTTTTTTTTAACCCGATTCGCCATAAAAATAATACATATTATGTTATACATTAAAGGTATAATGCTCTGAAAAAGAAAACCAAGGAAAATATTAATAAATAAAAAAAATTAAAAAGTTAATAAAAAATTATAAGTTCCCACATATATACACACAAAATATAAATATTACATATATAACTACTTCAGTCACGGCCATTGTTGTATATGTAGCTATTTTGTAGGCGCTCCCATTCTCTGGTCAGGGAACCAGCTATCCATGAGAGCGCCGCTTGCACCAGAGAGTTGGTGCTGAGCTCCTACTGCAGCTTTACGCCAGCAACTCGATGTCAACAAATCCATGTATACGGCCTTTGGTAAACATTGTAGATGCACTGCAATAACGCGCCAATCCGAATAGTATTCTGTATGAGTTGTTGTACTGAATTCGGAGATGGTTATACGTCACTTGCTTGTATTTCGACCAGAGTTTGCAGGTGCTGTATACATGCTGGTGAAGAACGATTTAAACAGGATGCTCTTCACCTCCTTACTGCATCGGTAGAAACGCCGTGACAGCATATTTGCACGAACGCTCAACTGTCTCCTCTGCCGTTCTATATCATCTTCGTCTTGTCCATCTTCATTGAATATATGAATATATTCTGAACGCTCAATTTCATCCCGTCCAGCCACACGGGAGGGATATTATATGGCCCTTTTCCATACTTGAACGCCACTATGACCAATTTTCTGGCATTGTATGAAATAATGTGTTCACTGGCATATGTTTCACACATCTGTAAAAGCTTTCTTATCCCTTTTATAGATGGCGCTGTATAACCATATCATCGGCATAACTAATGTGGTTCACATTTGTCTCGCCCATGTGGCAGACAATTTTTGCATCAGATAGTCGTTCACTCAATTCGTCCATGTGCATATTGAAGAGGATTGGCGACATGCACCCGCTCTGCCTCACCCCAGTGCGCAGGTAAAATGGCTCGGAGTCGGCGCCTTCCCACCGCACTGAGTTCTCTTGCTGCCTGTGCCACCTGTCAAGTATATCTACAACTGGTATAGTTAAATATGGCGGATTTTTCACAGCTGTTCTAAAGTCATCTGACACATTGATACTTTGAAAGTTGCAGTATATAACAATTAATCATTCAATATTCCTCTATTTTAATGATGAGAGTTTGTCCGATGATTGTCTCATTGTTTAATACATAATATGAAAAAAATTCACTATTAAAGTGTCAGATTTTGAATGCCTCGGCGAAAACATTCATTTCATGATTATTTGTCACGTCCATAGACATCTCCATCTGTACTTTGACATTAGTAAGTTTCATATAGGATTTTTACTTCGGGCGTTAGTAAAAAGTCATTACTGATCACATAACCGGCCCTTAAAGTGTTAACTAGATATTTACTTCTTGTAACTCTAATACATCATTTGCCACTAAAACATTTCGTTGTCTTTGTACTCTAATCTAATCCAACTAAATGTTTATAAACGTAATTTCTAAGTCATTCAGCTAATCAGTTTTGTACTGTGGTAATTCTACTTCCCACTCTCTAAAATGTTGTTTTTTGTTCTCATCGAACGTTTCCCAGGGGTTGTCGTAAGAGCTAGTTTGGTGATCATTTACTAAATTTGGAATCTCACAAGTATTTTTGATATTTATTATTTTTTTAGAAATATTTATTTTAATCCCTTTTAATAACGTCCTGCACGCGTAAGCCGAATGCACGAATATTTCAAATGTCATAATTATTCAATATGTGACATTTTTTCACGTTACTGGGTATGAAAAATATATTGCTCACTGGACGATATATTTTTATTAATTAATTAATTATTACAAGATTTAAAAAATGTAATCAATTGTGCCCATTATTATAAAAGCGGTCCAAGTCGTGTTTCTTTCGTTTCGAGATAATTAAATTAATTATATTCTTAAAAAGGTTTGCGTTTGAATTGATTAAAAAATATTTTATATTACGCAACACGAAGTTTCAAAATTTATTTTGTCTACTAGATTTACAATTTATTTCGACATGTATTTTGCTAGTGATGAGAAAAATGATTGATTCGCTGGTGTGATTGTGATTGGTATTCCATAATATCAGTGATTGAAAACTGTGACTGTGATCACCGTTTCTGATATCGCAATACACGAAATAAATAAATAAAATATATTCTAGCATAAATTATACATACACAATCATACAAAGCAAGATAGCATAAGCATTACCAACAAAATAAATGTCGCTAATCAAATTACGTAAAATCCGGTAGATGGCGCTGATTCAAGTGATTTAAACGGCGGCGTCAGAAACACAAATGAAATTTTTAACAAAAAAAAACCTCGAATAACGAATCACGATATTCCCATATATTCAATCACTAGTAGTGATTTTGACTTAAAGATATCAGATAGTCACGATTCGTGATTTTGAGCTGATCACTAAATTTTGCATGTAACTCGTAAGGAAATAAAAAAATTTATAGTTGAAATGACTAACTCTATTATCAAAATAAACACTAGCGGAATACCGTTGAACATCGTAACAATACACTGAATATAACGCTTCAAATTTTTCACAATTGTTATAATTTGCATCATATTAAATTAATTTAAAATAATTGATAAACTCATTTTTTTCTTTTTATTAGGAGAAAACATTCTTATTGTGAAGTTGTAATTATTCAGAGCATAGGTCTGTGGTATTTTACATATGAATTAAAAATATATACATATAAAATCAATTTTATCGAAAAATATTGTTGTTGCGCCACCGGGATTCGATCCTGGATCTCTTTCCAAACCGGGGAAGGTGCATTATCCAACTATGCTTCATCAGCGATATTTTTAGCGACAAATTTTCGAACCTATATGTTACCTTTTTGATATTAATACATTTAATCGTTCCATTATTTAAAAGAGCCGTTTACCTTATTTTTACGGAATCTCAAATACCTTTGAGTAATCTGTTAGCAGACGCCAGAATTAGTAATTCATTTTTATTAAATTTTGCTCACATTGATACAACTTTATTATTAGGAGAACACATTCTTATTGTGAAGTTGTAATTATTCAGAACATAGGTCTGTGATATTTTAAATATGAATTAAATATATTAATTAGAAAGATATACATATAAAATCAATTTAATTTTTTTCAATTTCTTAGACACAATTAGCGAAATCACTTCACGTAAAAGTGCACTACTCACTTACTTACCATCACGCTGTTTCTCCGCGGGGATGGGCATAGAGGATAGAGCACCACACTCTCCTGTCCTGACACACAATTCGCACCATATCCATATTCATACACCTTCTCATACAAGCTCGCCGATTATTGAGGCACAAAGTGCACTACACGTAATAATATCGTTCCGACATGTAACGTTGACCTTGCGTGACTCGAGCCTTCGTTAATTAGCCCAACAGGGTGAATGGTTGGATTCAGTGTAACGGGGCGGACACCCTTCTGCAGAGAGGGTAGGCGCGTGCACTACCCCTGTACACGAACACAATCGATAACCGATGAAAAAGAATAGGGTCGCCCATTTGCTCAGCCATGTTTGGACATAAAATTTATGAATTCGATTTGATTTTTGATTTTAGACGTCTTTAAAAAACGTTCGACTTCGTATTTGCTTTGGAAACCAGAAAACAAAACAGTAATTTTATTATTGAATTTAGGTAAATTTATTCCAGCCATATATTTTTTACATTTTCGTACTCACGAAATATCACAGTAGAGATGTAGTTATATTATATTTACACTAATAGATAATCGAAGAATTGCTTGATACTAGATTCTGCGCGACCATAGCTACGGTTTCCGTAAAACCTATTATTCAATGTTAAAAATATGAATTATTTTAAAGAGAACACATTATTATTATAAAGTTGTAGTTTTTACAGTTCTGAATAATTTAACAAATTAATTTGAAGATATGCCTACATACAGAAAAAAACAATTTATCGAAAAGACCAGGAACTCTTCCCATTCGGGGAAACGCGCTAACCAATTACACCATGTTAGCCTAGTAAATTGACGACAAATTTTCGAACTTACGTGATGTAGCTATTTCATTTGTATGTATATCTTTCTAATTGATGCATTTAATTTGTATCAATAATAATATCAATAATCCAGGTATAAGTAATCTTAGAAAGCAAATCAAATGAATAACATTATATTTATATCCTAAAGCACTAATTTGTAGTCAACACTAGTGTCCAGAACGTCTGTTGGTAAAAACCCGCCCTTGGGCATGTTTCAAATTGCCGGCCTAATAAAATACCGGCCGATTTAGGGGGTGGTCAATTTATGGGGATGGTTTTAGAAAAAATGAAAACATCATCTTCACTTAAGTTACTAGGGCGGAAGAAAACAATCTTGCCTGTGGCGCAAAACGTCTGACACTGGCACTACATACACCGGTACTTTTTGACATGATCCTCACATTCTTACACAACAACAAATTCTTAAAATTCTGGCCGATAGATGGCATCCCATGTCCATATTCATCACACGCTCTTTACCGGTAATATAATGTTCCGAGTTCGAGTCCCGGTAAAGACGATATTTGTTATTCATTTATTTATTTATTATTATTATACACGCCCTATTTAGGCATTAACATAATTTGTAAAATAATATTATATTTATCAGAGGTGCAACACACGAAGAAAAAAATTATATAATGTCAGCATGTTTTTTCATAATTAAAATTAAAAATAAAAATACATATAAAATATAAATATAAAAGCAATTTATCCGTAAAATTGTAATAATGTAGTTCTATAAAGAGTTAGATTTACTGCAAAAATTTCAAGTACATCCGCATATTCATTCCCCAAAAAATGCAATCTTGGGTTCTGACATTACTCCTGTAATAGAACAATGAATTGTGTCTCGATGATCTCAATGCTGCGTGAAATTCAAGCAGACAAACTGGGGGCAGTCCATCATACTATTGATGATCCTGTATAGAAATATAAGGCCGGTCATATTATTATTATTTAGATTATTAGTTTGTTTTACTAACTGCCACATAGCTCATTTATTTTGCTTAATGATAGTAACATCATTAAAACTAAAGGAACTATGTAATTTTAATATTACAACATAATTAATTTTTAAATTTTCTTTTAATTGGATACATTAAAAATTACGTGTCAGAGAGTTGTTTTACAAAGTTCCTAACATAAATTCTCCTATGATTATAAAAGTTATTTTACCCAAATTAAAATGTCTAAACTTTCTGATACGTGCGTAATGAACCACATTCGATTTTATAGAACATTTGATAAGTCAGAATTTTTATATAAGTCATGTTATAAATTTTACAAAAATAGTAATGTTTGATTGTCGCCGAGACGGACGGCGACAAAGAGCGCCGGCTGCTTTTGACACGATGTGACTCTCAACATTTTTGATCAAGAAATTTTTTGACGGGAAAATTTTTCATTGGTGCCTCCGTACATTTTTCACGCAATTAAATCTAGCCCATGGACACAACACTACATAATGAACGTTATTACGTCGTCAACGTTCATCACTGAGTCAAAATTACATTAAAAAACGACATAGTTGTCTAAATTCAAACACATTTGATTTAACGTCTATTAAATTAGCAATTTTCCATATTTCTCATTAT
This sequence comes from Eubasilissa splendida, assembly GCA_031772225.1. NCBI lineage: Eukaryota > Metazoa > Arthropoda > Insecta > Trichoptera > Phryganeidae > Eubasilissa > Eubasilissa splendida. The sequence continues at coordinate 5,112,706 of CM062863.1, read as the reverse complement.
TTTCTTCGTATGCTCATAATACTCTAATCATTTCTTCTCTTTTGTATTTAAAATTGTTACGTTCTTGTCTCCTGAGTACGTCTTCAGTGTACACCTCGTAAATCGGAGAAATACTCTTTGTAACAATTACACGTTTTTTACAGTATGATACAATTTAGTTAGAGAGAGAGAGAGAGAAAGAGAGAGGCGCGCCTGGTGCGCGTCGCCCCTTTAACCCCGCACACGCGCCCCGGCGTTCACACACAACTATACAATCCCAAGGACATCACAAAAATATATAACGCATATTACCTATGTGAGAGCAGCGATTCAAATCTAGCATTGCTGCTCTCAGCTGACCGACGACGCGGGTGACATCTACATCCGGGGACCAGGCTCCTGCCGAAAGAAGCCGCTCCCAGTCTCGCCAACGCTTCATAATCCTCTACCTTTTGTTATCTTCTTTCTAATACCTTACACAATATATACTTATACAAAAAAACACCAGCGACAATATCAGAAGAGTGGCGGGTAACAGATGAATGAGAAGGGTTGAAGACAGAGAATTGGCGATCCGTAGGGAAGGCTTGTATTTATAAATGCAGAGGTACAGACTAATGATGATGATGATAGATCATAAAAAATATTTGGAACAAGATTCATTTGTGGTGACCCTGCACGCGCCCATAGACATGGCCGTGTAAGGATTCACCTATCAACCATACAGGGCCCGAACTAAAGCGACCAATAAGCATACGCAAATAGACAATATGCACCAGACGCGGTTACAACCAAGCAACTAGCGATCACTTCTCCGCAGGCCGTTCTAATACCAGCAACGCTACTCAATAGCATGTACAGCAAGCCACTCCAGAGTTCAACCACGTATTAAACTGTATAATTCATCACATCGATAAACGCAATTTTGTAAGTGCTCTTTCATTTTTATACCCTGCTCTAGTTACAATAGATACCCTGCACTGCGATATACAAACAACAGGAGTTAGACTAGAAGATGTTAGTAGCATCTGGCTCACAGCAGCAAAGCCTTCAGACACAATCACGAGTTTTTCCCGCTTAATACTAGTTTATACACTTAATATCTAAGTTTGGCCAACGTGATCGATCTAGCGGTAAGAATACCCCATGTCATGTCCGTAATAATCCTAATTCTTTTAACCCGCGTTTTCAATTATCAAATATCCAAAGTTTACAAATATCCAAATATTATAGCCGTTCAAATACCTATAGAGCAATTGTTAAAATAAATATACCGATTATCTTATAGTACGCGATTAAATAACGGAAATCTCTGATTATGCGGTATGATACCCGAACGCACTCGTTATAACATTAATTCTACTAGTCTTCAATTTATTACGTCTAATTATGAAATATAAGAGTGTGGATGAAATCAAACATAGGACACCAACCTTGTCGTAGACCTATCCTCGTGACTGTGGCCGCCTCGTGGCGTCGCCTAGCTGTTCAAAAATTATATGGATATGTGAAACAACATGCGACATGCTAAATGCCTCGCTTGGCAAATACTCGTATGTTCCGTGATTATGATAAGTTCTCTAGACACCAGTCTGTTGCGCTCGCTCGGCTCCCCTAACCCCAGATTAAGATACCCGTACGCCTGGTGCCTATTCGCGGTAGACGACGGGTGCTTAAACCCGAGCCCTCTCACCCAACGCGTTCAAAAGGTAATGATCATGATGAGGATCCAAAATTTAGATTCGGCCGATGTCTCAGTGAACAATATCATTTGTTATGACTCATCCAAGATGCACGGCCGAGGTCCTTGTATCTCCAATATGCTGCTGTTCAGTATCGGTAGGAAAATGGCCAATCCGTGGCCGCGTCCACCACTGAAGGTAATTAATTGTGATTGATTGTGACATGTCAGTACGATTCTCAGGAAAATTACCATCCTTTAGGTGCGTCTGAGGGCATACGACATGTGACAGTGATGAATAGTTTAGTTTAATGATCCTCGGTGTCTCGAACAATGCATCTCGAATAGAGCCAGGAACAAATCAGCTAGATGTGTTAATAATACGTAGTCCGTGCAAGATGACGTCTTTTGATGTAAATCTCCCTCTCGTCCTTTCATTAAGATACCCACGCTAGGTGGTGTGAAATGGCAATCTCCCGGCATTCATGTTTAGAGACTCATCTCTCGAGAAGTCCGAAGAGGTATCTATAGAGCGCTGAGGCTTCCTTCTTCTGGGATCCGTTCCGTCCGCTCACGTCTTAGCTAAGGTGTGACGCAACAGCATTCAATCGGCAGACTCTTTCGTCTTTGTGCCGATAACGCCTCTTGGATGGCTAGCTAATGTATGCATGTCAGAATCTTCAGGCTAAAGTGTACGATCTCGACGATTGCGAGATACCCGTGAAGCATTGCCCAGAACGGAGACCCCCCTCAGCAACTATAGACCACTCCAAACTCGACGAGAGACTACCTCGACATACAATTCCTCTGCATCATTATCTGTCACTCGCGACACTGTTGTTACTTTGATCACAGGAGAGCAAGGCCCTCGAATAATATCAGTTTGGGGTGGTTGTTAGTACCATGCCAATAATAAAAGGCTGTATGATTTCCATACACATGCAATCGTGCTATTTCAAAATAAAATAAACACACGACCATTCTCGGATATACTCTATCATTTCGTCTGGCAAGCCATTACTTCGGATCGAAAATGTAATTTATAAAATGCGCCCTGTCTCGCACCGTGGTGCCAGCGGCGTGAGCCATGACGGGATTTGTGAGATCTTACTAGGTTTCCACGAATAAGTAAATACACAAATAATTACGTACATAGTTACATAATTATTTACACAGACCATAGTAGTATATAAATAGTCCTGAACGATGAGATAAATGTAACTAAAACTTGTAGGATGGTGTTCCGAATTAATAAAACAGGACAGTAATTTAATAAAGCGAAATATCAAGTAGTCTAGCAATTATGCCATCCCCTTTTTATGAATGAGTAATTACATGATGATCCGAATCACACTACCGTATTTGTTAGCGGTTTTAATTATGTATACAAGCATGCAAAAAGATAAACTTAGTATTTTGGCGGATCTGGTCCTCAGCGTCTGCGCCGATCCTGGTCAGCCCTCAGGAACTTGAAGTCACCGCACTCGCGATTTAAATTAGAACACGACCCCGCGGACGCCGAAACCCACACCTAAATCACCACTAAAACACTCGCGGCGTAAATTGGTTTCGAAAGGAAACCAATTTTCGTACCCCGAACAATCTTAACGTATTCGACTCTTTTCCCGGTTCAAAAGCGACTCTCACACGTACAACCCCCTAACCCTCCCGAAACCGACTGTCTGGAGACGCGTTCGCCACCCCCGCTCATACTGTTTTCCTCCCTCGCCCCGCTACTCTCGCCCCTAACCGACCCGCTCTAGAAATTTCGTAGAATTCGTATTTTTTTATCATTTTGTTATATGTGGATCACGAGTCAATCATCTACACACGACCAACTCCTACAGGACTAACTTGCTGGCCTCCTGTAGCGAGGTTTGAACCCCTGTTAACTAGATTACTAGAAATATCTTGACTACTAAATCAAAAATCACGTTGCCATTAATTACATATTAAAGAATTAAATTATACAAATTACTTAGAACATGATTTCTTCGTATTACTCGTTTTAAAAAATTAGATTATTTGAAACATAATTACATGTTTCTCTGAAGTTATGGAAAAAAGAATTATGAAGACAAGTTTAAAATATTTAGCACTCAGCCTGGCACTTAATAGGAGAAAAAATATAAATATATAATTAATTGTTATTGTATACACACATCAAACAAAAAAAAAAGCAAATAGTAGAAAGTAAAGTAAAAATAACTAGTTATCTTAATTTTTTTTATTTATTTGACATTTTTACCTTTTTTTATAATATGAATTAAGTATTTTACATTATCAAATTTAAAGGAGTCTAGCTCTTGTGCTTGGAGAGGGAGTTACACTATAACAATTTTATATAATATTTTATTTATTGTCTATTTGTGTGCTTCTGAAGTGTTCTATAATATTGTTTATTTTCTAATTATGTATTTCTGAAGTGTTCATTAAATTTATTTTTAAACTCTTTTATATCTTTTATTTATTTAATTTGTGTAGGAAGGCTATTAAAATTTTAAATATTTTTTTGTTTGGTGTTACATTTAAGGATTTTAAAGTTATTTTTAAACCTTAATGATGTGCTTGTTTCAAATTTTACAGTGTTATTTTCTTTAATTAATTTGTTAATTGAGATTTTTTTGTAAATGTTTTTTATTTTGGGAACTGGGAATTTGGCAAAAAGTGTTTGTGTTGAAAAAGTTGTTTTTTTAAATATTACTTTGATGATTCTTCTCTATATTATTTTTACCGAGTTCATTATATTATTGTATGCTCCTCCCCACCCAATTATTCCATACTAGAGTAGTGAGTGAACAAGAGCAAAATATACCTTTTTTAAATTATTCATACTTAAAATGTTTAATTACATTTACATATCCCGTGAGACGGTTTAATCATTCTAATGTTAGTATTAGGTTTAAATAAATGTAACAGATCGTTACATCTGATTCTGATGAAACGGGTCGGAACCCTAATGTTGATTGAATTAAACAATTTGGGATTATCTGGGTTGAATATTGAAATGTCATTAAATATCATCACATAACAAATTTGTCGCTTGATGTTTTAATTCACCATATTAAGACATAGGACTAATTGTTCATAAATGGGACTATTACCTGATTCCAAATTTGAATAATATGCGTCGTATAATATTTGTTTAAACAACATGCTTTGATACCTACGGTATCTTCATCAGGTAACAATGTATAATAAAATTAAAAATACAAGCATAGAAAAAAACAAAACTATATAGTATAAGTGGTGGGTAACTAAAACGCAATCTCGGAATAGAAAATTAAATAACTAAATAAAAATATGAATAAAATATATTAATTAGAAAAATATTGTTGTTGCTCCACCGGGATTCGAACCTGGAACTCTTTCTAAACCGGTGAAGGTGCATTATCCAATTATGCTACAGCGATGATATTTATAGCGACAAATTTTTAAACCTATATGTTACCTTTTTGATATTAATACATTTAATCGGTCTATTATTTGAATTTAATTCAATTTATTTTTACAGAATTTCAAATACCTTTGAGTAGTCTGATAGCAGACGCCAAAATTATCAATTAATTTTTATTAAATTTTTGAAGGAGCCATCAACCTTACTTTTACGGAATCCCAAATACCTTTGAGTAATCTGATAATAAATAAGGTAGATGGCTCTTTCAAATAATGGAACGATTAACTGTATTAATATCAAAAAGGTAACATATAGGTTCGAAAATTTGTCTCTAAAAATATCGTCACTCTAGCATAGTTGAATAATTACAACTTCACAATAAGAATGTGTTCTCTTAATAACTAAATATAGTTCGCGTGTACACATTTTTTTTTATCATCATATTTAGTGTTATGTATTAGATTCTCGGGGTGCAGTCAAGGGTTGCCTTTTATTTCGATCGTAAAGTTGACCCGGAGTGCGGGCGAACGCGTTCACCGTCATATTTCCGATAATCGTGGTATCCCGCGAGCTGTTCCGGATTAATTAACTGGAAATTATCGATGGCGATGTTCGTTCAGCGATGTTATTTCGGCGGATTTGAATAATAACTTCGATCCAACAATAACGCAAATCGCGATAACTTATTTTTATTAATTATTCATACTCCAGTCATTTACATAATGTTGGGAAAAAATAACGTGAATTTTGTTAGCCACCTTAAATTTATGGACAAAACTATTGGGTTTTTGTAATATTGATTGGATTGGTTAGATTCAGGTCTAAGAATCTTGAATTTTTGGGACTAAACAGAGGTCAAGTTAAATAAAAAATGAGAGCCTGATTTTACTCTGAATACTAATTTAATTTATTAATTATAAATATATACATATAAAATCAATTTTGTCGTAAAATATTGTTTTTGCGCTACCGGACACAGATCTATATTCTAAATAATCACAACTTCACAATAAGAATGTGTTCTCCTTTATAATATAAGTTGTATCAATGTGTCCAAAATTTAATAAAAATGAATTGATAATTCTGGCGTCTGCAGTCGGTTTACACAAAGGTATTTGTGATTCCGTAAAATCAATGTAGATGGCTTTCAAATAATGGAACGACAGATGTATTCATTTGAAAAAGTGCAACATATAGGTTCGAAAATTTGTCATGAAAAATACTGGCGCTATAACACAATTGATAATGTAAATGTATATAAATAAACTAAAATATTCCAATATATATTTTAAATACTAATTTAATGTATTAATTATAAATATATACATATAAAATATTGTTTTTGCGCTACCATCACAGACCTTAAAACATCACAGACCAATGTTCTGAATAATTACAACTTCACAATAAGAATGTGTTCTCCTTAAAAAAATTTACTTTGTCTTTTAAATTAACCAACACACCTGTAGGAGTTGAGGTGTGTGTGTTGAAGTTATTCAAACAATGATTGCCACGAAATTGTGTCAGAAGGTTAAGATGCTGTGAATGTTGTTTGTATATCGCAATGCAGGGTGTCTGTTGTAAGGGTATATAAATGAAAGAGCACTAACAAGATTTCGTTTATTGAGGTAATGAATTAAATACAATTTAAATGCACGTTGAATTCTGAAGTGGCTCGCTGGAGATACTGTTAAGTAGCGATGCTGGTGTTAGGACGGCCTGCGGAGAAGTGATCACTAGTTGCTTTGCAGTAAACGTCTCAGGTGCATAATATTTATTTGTTGGTGCTCATTGGTCGCTCTGGTTCGGGTCCTAATGGATTATAGGTAAGCCCTTACCCAGCCATATCTACGGGCGCGTTAGGGTCACCACACACCCATCACGTTCAAATAATATCGTAAATTCTTCTAATAACTCGGACATTTTCAATGATAAATTGCTCTCCAATAACAATTAACCTAAATTATATATATTTACATGCGTGTATGTATGCGTATGTGCAAGTATTTATACGAGTATACAAATATGTATAAGAATATATTTTTTAATGAATAAAGCAAATTATATATTTTAATTACATCCCATTTCCATCCTCTCTCCTTCCTCTCTTTTTTAAACAGTGTAAAATCACTATTTTGTACATCTTTTTTACTATCCGTAATTTTAAAGTTTACTAATTTGTAAGATATTTTTACCTTATCCACCTAAGAAGAAACTTCACTGGTCTTATTTTTATATTTTGTATTATCGACCTCTTAGAATAATAAGGTTTCAACTAACATTTTGAGCTAATTTTAGTTTTTGCGTGAAAACAGTTCTAAATGCATTATTCTTTATTTCTTCCATACACACCAACTCTATTTAACGAATATTAAAGGAAATAGCAAGAGCTGAAAGTTCGGCTGCATCAGTTATTTATTACAATTTATGGATCATTATTGTTAATTTACAATATATATATATATTTATAATTTCTCTCATACCACAGTGGTCATTAAATAAATTAAGACAAAATAAATTAAGACCTTAAAACTGATCATATTTGCATACTCAAAGCAACATATACATGAATATATGTTGAAATTCAATCAACGCTTTTGAGCTCATTATCTCAAAATAGTGTCAGTGTTAGATGGAACCTTGTTATTCTGAGGGGTCGTTGTGTCATTGATATATATGTGTACTGTTTGTTTTTCATAAATATATTTTTTTAAATTAAATTAAGATAAGTACAATGGAAGGTATTCAATTGTCAAGATAGTTGAAAATATAGCTAACGATTAGTATGTAGTTCGTCTAACCGTCATGAAAGTGAAAGGTTGGGCTCGCCGCCAGATGGCGAGATGTGTCCACCAAAATATTTATCATGCCTTAAAATTTAACGCAACATCTAGACCTTTCATACGTCAAGTATTATAACTAACATATATACTTTTAGAGCAGTTAGTTATGTTCCGACAGTTACTAAAACCTTATAACTTTTATTTTTCTTTATTATTACAATTGATCAATATTACTTTTTTTATTATTATTATTACATTCTGTTATTAACATGTTAATAGCATTATAAGTTGGCTCCGATTTCAATAATATAATATAAATCGACTAAACTAACAAATAAGTCATTTTTAGTTATAATATTTTACATCATTTAAATGACTTAATTTATTGGGTTTAATTTACTGATTTATATTTCCCCCAAGAATGTGTGTAGAATGCCCCTTATCCCGCAACTAATGTTCCAAACCCCTTTCCTATATGTACATGTCTATCCATGTACTGATCTGTGGTTATTTAAATATTCAGTAACTTCAAGTTATTTTAATATTCGTTCAATTTTGACGTCACTGAGCTGAAATTATTTTTCTAATGAGAATTAAAAAATACTCCATATATTTTTGCTAACCTACTTTTATACGCCAGCTCAAAATACTAAAAATCAATTATTTTTATACTAAAACACTTTACTAAAGTTAAACGAATTAACTTGGCTAAACTAGAATTTCCTTTACTGGAAATAAACTGGTAATAGAATACCAGACGATATCCTGTGTACAACATTTCACCTTCATTCAGAAGGCTGAAGTCATTAAGAGTATAGTAACCAAATTATTGAGATGAAATTATGCACACAGGGTTATCAAAAATGTATTAAATAACAGTTTCTATATTTTTCCTTCCTAAGGAGTACCTAATATGACACTAAATCAAATTGATATTTATTTATTTATATACTCCCTAACACGAATCGTTTTGAGAGTTGTTTACTCTCGTTTCGATTCGTCAATATTATTTTTCTTTTTATTACATTCAGTTAATGCCATCATAGGTTGGCTCCGGTATCATCGTACCAGAGCCATTTGACGTGAGACTCGTTATCACATTAAATTTAGAGGGCAGCCAGAGAGAAGCTATAGAAATCATGCACCCCCAAAAATGGAGGGTAGACGTCACATGTATGTGTTGCAGACGCAGAACTTCACCATGTCCATGTCGCGAAGGGGTGCGAGGGAGAGCCAGTACAATGTTTCGTTAGGTTATTCTAGTCACTGCTGTTCCTGGCATCGTCCATCCCAGTAACCCCCAGCGGGAGACCCACACCCTTAAAAATCCCGGAAATGGAATTTTATGATCATCTTACGTGCATCATTCATAATCGCCCTCATAGTCTGCCTCACCTGAGCGCAAACACTTCGTAATACTAAAAACAGTTTAAAAACTGCAAAACATCTATTTCATTTATTTAAATCGCGCACTTACATCTTATTTTATTTTTATACAATTTATATATTTTTTGCGTTTTATTTTATATTTTGCACATTTTTTTAAATGATATTCAAATAGAAGTATTGAATATATTTTTCATGAGTCGATACAGGTTTCGTCCGTTCCAAGTCAACAAAATGATTGTTTTTCAAAAATATACACAAAAAATTGTTATATTTAAGTTGTTAAGTGAACATTTAGATTTTCTAATGTTGAACAGAGAGCTTTGAGCAAAGCCCTTGCTGCAGAACAAAGTACTTTGATGACCGACATTTTTATATATGATTCAGTAATAATTTCCCTTAGCCCTGAGCGGCTGAGCTAGGTTATTAAATTACGATACATGAGACGAAGTGCTGAATTGAATTATATTGGCCCATTACTTTGTAGGTTGGTCCAGTCTGGGAAACTGGGATGACGCCAAACGACCTCGATCACAAATCATGGCCAATTTTTATTTTTACTGAAAATATACTGCGAACACGGCTGGTGCACAGTGGTCGTAATAAACACAGCGATATCCGAGTTCTTAATTGTACAAAAAAAATTACGGCAAGAAAATCTTTGTGAATTGCATAGAAAAGAAAAAAGATTATAATTCTACTGAGATAAAAAAAAAACACTAAGAATTTGTTTGTGTATCAACTTTTAGAGTTAATTAATGGAGGCCCTAAATTAGACAATTAAAAAAAGGTATAATTTAAAATATCACTTAGTACTACACCATATATTTACTCATAATCAGTAAAACCTGTCAAAAAGCCTTACATTTAATTATTGTCCATATAAATATATTTTTTCTCCCCCCATCCAATAGATGTTTTTTTACTATTTATTTAAATACTAATTTAATGTTTTAATTATAAATATATACATATAAAATCAATTTTAAATTAAAAATTACAAAATTAAATTAAATTAATATTTAAATCAGTTAAATTAGACCTATGTTCTGAATAATTACAACTTCACAATAAGAATGTGTTCTCCTTAATACAAGAGTAGGAGATAAGAACACATTCTTATTATGAAATTGTAATTAATTAATAATTACAACTTAAATATATAAGTTGTATCAATGAGTCCAACATTTAATAAAAATGAATTGATAATTCAGGCGTCTGCAGTCGGTTTAGCAGTAGGTATTTGAGATTCCGTAGAATCAATGTAGATGACTTTCAAATAATGGAACGACAGATGTATTCATTTGAAAAAAGTGTAACATATAGGTTCGAAAATTTGTCTTGAAAAATACTGACGCTATAACACAATTGGTAGTGTACTTCCCCGGATTGGAAATAGAGATCCAGGTTCGTATCCGGGTAGCGCAATAACAATCTTTTTCGACAAAATTGATTTTTTATGTATATGTTTATAATTAACACATTAAATCAGTATTTAAAACATCACAGACCGTCTGTTCTGAATAATTACAACTTCACAATAAGAATGTGTACTCCTTAATACTGTTTATTTATTAAGTGGTGAATAAGTAAGAACTAATATGAAAACAAATTTGATAGGTGACTATTTTGCAAAGAGAATTTGGTATTCTGAATAGTTGTTGCTACTTAGACATCTCAAGTGCTCCTTAATTCTAATATCAAAATTCTTCAAGATTTTCCTATATAAAAATAGTTGTAATCATTGCAAATTAATTTGTAGACCCCCATTTTTTTAAATATCGTCCTATATCAATTAATATATAATTCTTTAATTTGTTATTGGTGTAAAAAGCTGGTAGTATAGAGAATTTGGTTATTTATAATTATTTAGCTTACTATTAACACTTGTACTTATTTCTAAATTTATTTATTGTTTCCTGAAGAAGATACTATAGGTACCATCGAAACAAAGTATTTTGTCTAATTATTTATATAAAATGAGGTCACAAAATAATTTTGCAAATATTGAAGATTTAAATATCTTAAATATAAATTTAATATATTAATTAAAAAGATATACACATAAAATCGAAAAATGTTGTTGTTGCGCCATCGGGATTCGAACCTGAATCTCTTTCCAAACCGGAAAAGGTGCATTATTCAACAAATTTTCGAACCTATATGTTACCTTTTTGATATTAATAAAGGTTCCCCGTTTGGAAAGGTATCCAGGTTCAAATCCCGGTGGCGCATCAACAATATTTTTCGATAAATTTGATTTTATATGTATATCTTTCTAATTAATATATTTAATTCATATTTAAAATATCATTGTTCTGAATAATTACAACTTCACAATAAAAATGTGTTCTCCTAATAATTTAAATATCTGTTTAAATAACGATTTATCAATTACTACTGCCACATTGAATAAATATTATGATTTTTTAATGAATATTAATTGCATACTTCAGAAATCTCTCGATTTCGGATAAATTTATTTCATTCGGTTTCAGTAAATTATTACTTTGAAATGCTTGTATAAAATCAATACTTCCACAGTAATATAGCGTGTCATTTTAGATGTTATAGCTGCTGAATAATTCATATGATGTGTACATAATATATGTAGTACACACATATATGTATATATATATATATTTAACTTCACGCGTTCTGTTTGTTCAGGTTATGACCAAGCTCTTTTAATTTTTCACAGAAACTAAACATGCTGGCGTGCATTTTAAATTAAATTAAGGCAAATTTTGTACGAGTCACGACATGTTGCTGTCGGGGAAGGCAGAAATACCCAAAATTGGCTGGTGTAATGTAGCAATTTAAACACCAGCGCACTGTAATGTGCTATGCACTTAGGCATGCTAGGTTAGGTAGTGTTTTCTGTACTTTTTGAACGAACTCTGTATCTGTATTATCTTCGTTCGGGGTGTGCTCCACACTGTGGATCGACGCAAGTATAATATGTCTAATGACGTTATTTTTTTATAGAATTTTGTATAAATTTCTAAAAGGGATACGAGATGTGCGTTTATATAAATTTCGCTGTATTGAATATTTTATGTACGAGAAGTACTTCACCAATATTTCGCGTTTTTTTAAATACAGTGTGTCGCAAAAGTCATTTTCATTTTGGTTTATTCGCTACATCAACGCAACGAGCGGGAGAATTCAGTCGCTATGCAGCGTGTCCTTAGCAGTTGTTTGTGAAATTTTCCCTGGAAAACTAATATCTCGATATAAACGTAACCCCCACTTGACACCAATGGACTTTTTCCTACGGGGCTGCCTTAAATCAAATACGGTAACAATTCTCCCTCTGTGAACTATTTAAAAAAATATATCTGAGAACAAATGACAGCGATCACGGAGAATACTTGCCGAGCAGTTCTCATAAATTTTGCCTCCCGTTTAGAAGAGTGCCAACGAAATAACGGATCACATTTATAAAACATAATTTTTAAGAAATAAATTCCCAGGGTCTGTACTTAAATGTAAAGTAAGCTTTTTTTTATTAAATCCATCCATTATTTAATTACGATATTTTTATTGTGAAAAAAACTTTTGGGATATTTGTATAATATATTTTCAATAAAAGCGAAAAGGTTTTGACGTTCTATTATATGTGTTTTCGATATTATTTGATGGAATGGCTGCATGAACACCTATCGAAGAAATGATAAGACGACTCGAAGCATTTGAGATATGGATCTACAGAAGAATAAGTATTTATAATAATAAAAATCCGAAACTTCAATATCTCTGACATATAATACATAGACATTTGGAAAACTACGAGATCTTGCACCTTACATTGCAGAGAAAAATTGCTGAAAGACAGAGAAGAGAGAAAACATCGCGATTAAAGAACCTAAGGCAACAGTTTAGCCAGTTTACAGTAAGGTTTAGTTTAGTAATAAACACAGTGACAATAATAATATTGGATAATTTGTATAACGCCATTTTCGTAAAAACTCTCACCTCCAGGGCGCTTTACACATAAACTGTTACATTATTTTTGTTTTCAAAATTAAAAATTGTTATTTAAACTTATGGAAAAGATTTTTTGAAAAGATGCGTTATTAGTTTCTTCTTAAATAATGTCTCTGATGCACTGTTTCTTATGACGGTGGGCAAAGAGTTCCACGCTTTTGGGCCTGCCACCGCAAATACCCGTTCACTAAATTTAGACTTCTGGCAACGGCCGGTCGGTTCTACAACCCTTCACAGTTTGGCGTCTACCATTCAAATTGTCTAAGATTAAAAACTCTTGAAGATACTTGTCGCCTTGTACATCAACCAGCACAATTTAAATTCAACTCTTTCAGGGAATCGGAGCCAATATAGCTGATGTAAAAGGCATGTTATATGAGAGAATTTGGAAACTCCATATATTATCCGTGCTGCTGTAATTAGAATAGATCGTAATCTATCCAGCTGAAACATTGGCAGGCCAGCATAGATGCTGTTACAATAGTCCACACGCGACACCACAAACGCATTTATAAGTAGACGGGCTGCCTGAAAAATAAGTGTCTCCGAATGTAATGTACCGACAGTTTTGCTGATTTGTGTATTCATTAAAATATCTCGATCAATATGCACGCCCAACAACTTAACTGCAGATTTATCCTTCGCAGACATTGATTCTTGTATTAACACTCAACGTCCATTGAACGTATACGAAATATAAATTAAATATATTAATTAGAAAGATATACATATCAAATCAATTTTATCGAAAAATATTGTTGTCGCGCTACCAGGATTCGAACCTGGATCTCTTTCCAAGCCGGGGAGGTGCATTATCTAACTATGCTACATTGACGATATTTTTAGCGACAAATTTTCGAACCTATATATTACCTTTTTGATATTAATACATTTAATCGTTCCATTATTTGAAAGAGCCATCTACCTTATTTTTACGGAATCTCAAATACCTTTGAGTAATCTGATAGCAGACGGTAGAATTATCAATTCATTTTTATACATTTACGACACTAGAAGAAGAAGAAGATATCATTTCTAGTACCGGTAAGGTTAAAGTGAGAATATAAAAATATAAACTCGTACTATGTTTATAAGACACAAAGCTTTATTTATTTCTGTTATACAATTCGCCATATTAGTACTGTCAGTAAAACTGCGGTAATTGTATTCACGGGTATTATTGGAGCTCAGGTATTATTGGAGCTCAATCGTGCACTGTGTAATATATTCCTTTCCCTCGAGCTGCTCTTCGGTGTCAGTTAATGCTGTCAGTTGAAGGAACTCAACTGACAGGCGAACCACGTCTCAATTAACTTATTCAAGACCGTTTTGTGACGTAATACTGTTTTTAATATAATTTCAATTTAACAACGTTTACAGACGAATGCTTTCAAAAAATGATTTATTTAATAATTGTAGAATATAAACGGGAAAAATCACTAAATAATGGACGCAGTCTGTCCCTCGTGACTGAGGATCGTGATTACCTACTCCTTCACTTTTCTCGGTATTGATAGATTTTTTAAATATATTAATTAGAAAGATATACATATATTTAATTAATTTTGGATTTAGTATTGATAGATTTTTTAAATATATTAATTAGAAAGATATACATATATTTAATTAATTTTATCGAAAAATATTGTTGTCACGCCACCGGGATTCAAACCTGGATCTCTTTCTTAACCGGAAAAGGTGCATTATCCAACTATGCTACAGCGACAATATTTTTAGCGACAAATTTTCGAACCTATATGTTACCTTTTTGATATTAATACATTTAATAGTTCCATTATTTAAAAGAGCCATTTACCTTACATTTTTCGATAAAATTGATTTTATATGTATATCTTTTTAATGAATATATTTAATTCATATTTAAAATAGCACAGCCCTGTGTTCTGAATAATTACAACTTCACAATAAGAATGTGGTCCCTTAAGATTGTTTTTTTTCTTTGGTTCGTCTTATTTGTTTTAAATTATTCAAAACGGGTTATAAACAATTATTTTTAAGAACAACGTATTCTTATTGTGATGTTGCAGTTTTACAGAACATAGATCTGTGATATTTTTAATACAAATTAAATGTTTTAATTATAAAGATATACATATAAAATCAATTAATCGAAAAAATATTGTTGTTGCTACCGGAATTCGAACCTGGATCTCTTCCTATTCTTGGAAATGTATTAACTGATTATGCTACACCAACACTGTAAGTTGACGACAAATTTTCAAACATACATATATATTGCACTATTATTTTTATTTTTTTGCTTTTCTTTTCATAATATAAATAAATGTATTATATAATATGTATTATCTTTATGGTAAATTTTTTTTTTTTTGAAAGCATCTCCTTTTTATATACGGAATCTTAAACACCTTTGAGTAATCCGATAGGAGACGCCAGAATTATTTAATAATTCTATTTTATTAAATTTGTTGCGTAAAAGCATAGATGCCGGAAGAAACAGGATATTCGGAAGGAGGTTCCACTCACCACAGTCCCGTTCTTCTGGCACCTCCAAGGTGGACTGTAACTTTTGTAAGGTTTTTTGACACTATCTTCGTTCAGGGGTCTTGAGTCCTTCAGATTGCACAGGTTGGTCACTTAGACACACGTCTCACACGTTTGTTATACTGCGAAATCTTTTTGTAACCGCACCGGTTCAGGGTCGCCGATCGACTGACTTAGCGGCAGGCGAGGAAGGGGAGGAAGGTGGAAGGCACAGTACATTATCTTCGTTCAAGCATAAATATATGTCCCAAACAAAATTCACACAAGTTATAAGTTTTAGTGGTGTCGTGACGGCTGCAAAAATAGTAATTTGTTATTCTGCGATGCCCCGAATACCTTTTTATAATTAAACACTACCTTGCGAGATTTTACGTCATTGTATAATATTATACAGCTTACGATATTATCAATCTTCTCCGTGATTTGTTTTATTTCATTATGTCAGGCAATTTTATTACTTTTTTGCGTGTGTGCCCGATATATTAAAGTATTAATATTTTTCACATGTATCTACGTAACTTGAAAGCGAACAGTCCGTACCTACTATGCAATTCAGCGTTGCGTGCCCCGGTAAACTATAAAAAGGAATATTTTTTTTATACCCGTCATAATACCGATTTTATTCTAGAAATATAACGGTAGTATTTTTTTGGAAAAAAATGCATTGGATCAAATGGCTCTCATTTTGATTAGGAATGTTTATTTATGATGATTAAGAATGTTTAATTGATTTCGAATGTTGAATTCGGCCATTATTCTCGAAAATTCTTAACCTTTACCATACCATGATATAAAATACCCGAACGCAGCCATGCTGTCAACTCGTGTTACCGTAAATAACAGTTAGAAAAAATGTTTTTATTAGCTTAAATGGCTTTAATGGCACGAATTTACTCTGAATATTGATTATTCAATTTTGAAAAAATGATTAATAACATAATTTAGAGCATTAATTAAGTGCCATACAATGTGTTCTTGCTTCTTATCTCTCTTCATTTAATTAGTGAGAAAGAGACAATTATATTTGTGTGTTTGTTGTTCTTTTCACTGCGAAAATAGTATGTTATGTCTGTCTTTCATATCACAAATAGTATTTTTACCAACGTATTAATTTTACAACAGATTGAATGGAAAAAAATTTCATAATTGATTTTTCACTAGTCATTCCTAAGCGCTAATATTTTCTTTAGGATTATGTAAAATATGAATTTTACGTTGCATATATTTACCAAAATATTACGGGTTTAATTATGATGGTAGACCTATGTTACTGCATGGTTTGGGAAGGGTTAACATTGTCAATAGTGTTGTGAGAGTTAACACGTCTTGTTGAGTCAGTGGCTCGACGTTTAAAAATTTCAGAAAATCTAACTTAACTTTGCTAGCGATACATATGTAATATGTACGTAGTGATAAATTCAAACGTTAGTGAACACAGGCGTGTCGCCCAAAACGCTGTGGCGTGTCACCTTTAACACGCGTGTCATAGGTTCGCCATCACTGGTCTAGACAATGTTTCTACAAGCCATTATATTATATTTTATATATACACAGGAACATCGCAGATTTTTGTATTTTCACAGCATGTTATATCTTGGGTAGGAACTAGAGCTCCCAAACCGTTTATAACTGAAACCAATTAACCAATTTTTCGAGCATTTAAAAAAAAGCGAAAATAGGTTATTAAAATATGTGATTCGGTTAACTATTTTTTTACGATTATTTTTAAATTAAATAAAGAATATGAATTTTCTCTCAAAGAATAAAAATTATGCATAAAATATATGAATAAATTCCTAATCGAAGAGACATCAATAAGACTGCTATTTCTCAAGTCATATATTTTTTGTGAAAAGCTCGGCCAATACCTGATAAGTAGTCAGCTGGTTGAAATTAATATTAAAATATTCAATAGTCTACGGCTGTCAAGTACCCTTTCAATTATGTTTGAATTTATTTCGTCCAAATTTTAGCAATTCTGTGACGTACGTGACCTGAGTCTCGTTCACATTCACCAGCTAGATCAGTGGAGATACAAAAATGTGAGTACAGAACTCAGAACTCACCTTACTTTTCTTTTCACTTCACTTGCGATATATTTATAATAACTTTTGAATTCGAAACGTAAACCCGGATCGATAGGATCTAAATGAACGCAGGGTAGGGAAGGGAAATTAGGGAAACCTTGGTAAAGGATGAGGTCGATGAGGGGATAAGGGTTCCAGTCGAAAGACCAGTGATCTCGGGAACCGGGATCCGGAAGGACTGCTCGCCTTACCTTATATATGACGCCTCTGTTATCACTCCAGTCGTCGCAGAGATCACACAATAGCACGCGAATGAGCCGATCTCCGTCCCACTTGAATAAGGCGATTTCAAAAGTTCACCCACGCCACACAAACAATACGTAATCAAACACAATATCAGAAAATACAGTGCTGGTGCACTGGATCTAAAATTTCCACACCGTGAATACTATCGCGATGTCGAGATCGAACAAATACCGGTCAAATTGACGTCTGCTAATGTCAAAACACTGACAAAACGAGCATGAGAAAAGGTATGGATGGGAATTTGGATGCGGAAATGTGTCAATAACATAGGTCGCGATCGATTCGAAAAGACGCGCCAAAAGGGTGTTTACGAATTTGGAACAACTTTTGTAATTCGGATGGACAGAAAGTTACAATTAGCTACATTAGTTTATTAAAATAAATACAGAAAACTATCATTACAAGTACAACCTAGTGTAATCTTAAAAAAATAGTCCACGCAGAATGTCCAAAGTTGAAGATAAGGAGCCGCCAACACGGTAGGTTCGCAATATAGCGCAGACAGAAAATGAAACAATAATATATGACCTTGGACTCAGGACGCGCTTCCTCCACGTTTTGAACTCGTTCTTATAACACGTTGTCGCCACGTACTGGTTTGGAAAGAATTGGCTTATAAGCCTGGGTCATCCGCCATCCTTATCGGTATATCATGGCCAGCAATCGGACACTCATCCACATCCCGTTTGCGACATTGTCCAACATTAGTTCTAGAGTTCTACATCCCGCGTCTAAGAGGAAATAAAATATTTCTGCAACTTAAGATTTATCACAGGATAAGTAGAAAATTGATGCACTAGTATTTTGTACTTTGCTTACCCAATATCACATTATGGTTTTATAAATTTACGAGTTTAAATTAATCGTGGCCGTTCGCTTTGCCCGTTAACAAGTAAATGCTGCTGATACGTTTCCGAACCGGCCCCCAACCACAGACAATTGCGCACGCGAGAGAGTGTTGCCATTATTCAAAAATGTATTCCCAACAGACTTATTTAGTTGATTCTAAATAATTCAGTTATACTAATGTATTTATAACATTACAATGTATAAAATAATAATCCATTTGTATTTTTCTTGACAATAAATATGTTTTGTCCATTAAAATGTTTTTTTTTCAAATTTTTTATAATCTATAATTGATTTTCCACATGTACAATGCAAACATAAATTAAAAATAATTAATGTACGCATATAATACATACTTTATTTCGTGCATTTCATTATATATAACATAATTAAATATTTAGTTTTTTAAATAAAAAAATTTTAAATACGAAATATCTTAATTTTACATTACAGTAGGATAGTTAAAACTGGTTTTGGAAGCCTTAGGAGAAACCTAGTAACATTTTTAAATGACCGAAAACTAGATTGCATATCGAAAGCCGTCTGTTAGATCCATTAGAATTATGTGGTAAGATGTAAAGGTGTACGTTATCTAACTCGCTACAATGAATACTCTGAAAATAACCCCAAAACTATATTAAAATAAATTCACAAAAATTGGTGAAAAAACCTTAACAATACATAATATTTCGGCCGCCGAAATTTATAGTATACGTTATTCTTCATTTCACACTGTTCGGGGATGTTTCCGGTAGAGGGTTTATCGTTCCGCTTTGCCGGAAGACCACCCGGCGGAAAACCGGAAACGGGACCAGCGTTTTGTCAAAAGCACCTGTGAAAAATATCGTCCGTAGACTATTATAGAGAATGCTTCCATGAGTTATTCAAAAAGGCGAGTATAAATTTGTGGTGTGCCAAATACCAACTGGGCGTCAAAGGTTTCCTTATGAAAGGTTAACTAAAATTATATGTCTAAGCACATATACCTTAAAGGTTTCTGATGAGTAGGTATATTACAGTTGGAAAAAAATGTTGACATTTTTCTTCTCTACGAGAGTCGAGACTCGTGTACATGTTATATTATTATTTCCATAAGTAATTGTCTTTCGTGAGTTTTCAAAAGACAATAGGTTAAATTATTGGTATAAACAATAATTTTACTAAAGTACATTCGCTGCGGATTCAAAGGATAATTATATTTACCTATCAGAAATCGATCAAATTAATTTTCCGGCAAATATTTACTGTTCCTTCGACAGCTGATTCCCGGGTTTCCGATTGACAATAAGGGCACATATGATACATGAACACTGCATTAACCTTTTGTTTGGTCCGATATTGTTGTTCTTTTAGCTGGGTAGATTTCGACCGACCGAAGAGCGCACTCCTGACGATCGGTTTATATGGACCTCTGTACTGATCGAAGCACGGGATGTAATTGATTCGTCTGTCGTTTACCGTTTTTTTGCCAACTCCAAAAAAGGCGGCAATACACACATACACACTTGCACAATATTATCAACCAGGAATACCAGCAATTCTCACGCGACTCACATTCGTTCACGCAAACTAAAATGTGTTTCTACATTCACACCAATATTTACAACGAGATTGTCCCGGGCGTTGGCGACTGAGACGCGTGACGCATTACAGTCACCAATTATGGAGTATTTGTCAAACAACGATGAAACTTCTTTATCAATACTCGTAAATACATATATTTCACATTCAACTTACATTCGTTCATGGAAACGCTAATATTGCCCCGGACGGTAGCGACTGGGGCGCGTGACGCATTACCATCACCAATTCTTTAATATTTAACAGAAAACGATAACATTCATTTACGAACAAATACATACAATTTTCATACGATTTAAATTCATTAATGTTTCCGCCCTCGTACCTCTCTGCGCTTGTCGCGGAAGGTAGCGATTGGAGCGCGTTTCGGCAGACAAATTATAAAACCTTTATTATAAAAATTTTAAAAAAAGGATTTTACTTTCGTATTATATTTCTTTCGATAAAATAAAAATACACTATGAGAGTAAAAATTAAAATTATAAATGTGAAAGATGTTTCACTTAGAACACGGAGACAGATATTCTCACAACATTGTCAGTCTTCATCACGTGGTCCTGTCAGCAACCGTCCTGAAACGAGAATGTTTTAAGGCTGTTTAGGACGTCAAGTGTATGTGACATCTCATTTTGAGTCTCCCAGTTGTTATAACCTTGTTATGTGACGTCACGATAAATTATATCATATTTAAGTGTGCTCGACATATTATCAATATTGATTCACGTCTACATGTCGTTATGTAACTCTGAATTAAGATATTATAATCCTGGATAGGTAGATAGGGATGATATTACACCCTCCCACGACATAAACAAAATCACTTATAATGTGCAATTAAAAACAGTGTATTTCATAATGTACCTATCGATGGTAAAATAGGTTGTTGGTCTAGTATTTGGTGGTTTACGCCTCGTTCCTGAAGACCAGCAAGTTAATTATATTTTCATAGTAAAGGGTGTTTTTTTTATAGTTACAGTACGTTAAAATGAAATAAAAGACAACATAAAAATCGTGATAATGCCTATGGTATCGGATTTATTAGAAATATAATTTTATGCCATTATTTTTTAAATATGATTTCTCTCATATGAGCGCCGCGACTGGCTCGAATAAAGCGCGATCTGGATGTCGAATTTTCGACCACTTATTATAGCAGCTGGGGGCGTATATCGGCGATAACGCGACGAATGTTGGCTTCCAAGTAGTCGTCTAGCGTCTCGGGTTTACCGGCGTAGAATAATCCAAAGGTGTAATCGCACGATCTTAGAGGCCAATTCAGAGGAAATTATGCGCTCATAAAATGTTTCCTTTAATAAATTGATTGATTTGGAGAACGAAAATCATCAGTGATCATGGATCTACAGCGCTCTCCATTGACTGTAACGTTCTGACCAGCATCATTTTTGAAGAAACAACAGCTTCTTTGGTGCGCACTGAACGACGTTTCTGCGGATGCATATTATCAATTAGAGTATGCGTGGTGCGAAAACGATCCATGGTTATTGGAATTACTCGCTCGGATGGATGATTATGTCGACCGTAAAATAGACGTAGCGCACGGCTAGTATCGCGAACTGAACCACGATTTTTGAAACGGTGAAAAGGCAAACCAAACTGAGCACAAATCAGCTATCAACTGTCAAATTGGCTGACGCTGGAAAAAGTGTTGCCAATTAAAAAAAACAACCATTACAAGCGTCAAGCTTAATTTGAAAAAAAAAAAACATATGAGTAGGTACATATATACTTTTATATATATATATTTGACCCTAGAATCCACGCACTTCTGTACTTATATGCGGTAGTTTAAAAAATATTTTTTCATTCTCCCCAATGGTCAATGTGCAACATAAAATTCATTTTAATTTTATAGTATTTTTAAATTAAACTGTGGAGGCCCTACTCGCGCCTCACAAATCCAAATAATAAAAAAATCACTTAACAGCCATACAGTCCGACTGGTGCCCGCCAAATTGCAGACAATAATACTCCGCGATCGAACCAGTCCAAGAAGCCAATGGACTGATCCCACTCTTCCTGGCCACCTCCTCGGACACATCTCAGCACCGCCTTCAGTGAACGGTAACAATGTATAATGTAACAAACAGTTTAATTTCAATTATACTTCTGTAAATAAACGCCACTATCGTACTGTTTCATTCATAACACACCCACTCTAGCCAATAATACCAGCCTCTATATTGGTAACATTTTATATACTGTGGGAGAGTCAAACTGGGGAGTTCTATCCACCGCCGACTAGCTAAGGCAGAGCGAGAGATAATGTAGGATCTTGTAGATGATGAATTCCAAGATCTAAACAAAACTAAATTTTCTACGTTAAAGCTACAACAAAATTAACCTAAAAGAAATTGTGAACAGTAATTATGATAGTACGGTGGGTCTCCAGTAGAAAGCTCGATGACAACAATACCACAAGACTTGACATGGAAGGTGTGAAGAATCTCTCCGTCCCATCACGCCCTTGTAGTATTATAGGAAGCAGTCAATCAAGGAAATGGGATATTTCCTCCTTTGGACTGGGAAGGAATCCCCACACCTTCGGGTCACGGAGTAGATTTTCACATCTCTCGGTGAAGGTAGAATCTTCCATGACTTAAAACGGAGAATAGGATGATCACGATTTGGCACCATCCTTCCTTTTGGTTGCACGTTGACGACATACAATCCTGGCCACAGATTCATATCGCCAATTGGCAAGATTGTTCCTTCATAATTATCCTGACATTGAGAACACCTCCATTGCCAAACCGTGATCATCCCGTTCTCCGTTTTAAGTCATGGGAGATTCTACTTTCACCGAGAGATGTGAAAATCTAATCCGTGACCCGAAGGTGTGGGGATTCCTTCCCAGTCCAAAGGAGGAAATATTCTATTTCCTTGATTGATTGCTTCCTATAATACTACAATTACCAGCTGCCAGCTCACGGCTGATAGCTAAATGCTTAGTGACAGTGTGGTATACGAACTTATTTATTTATTTATTATATTATTTACTTACTTAATTACTTTTATATTTAAAAAATATTTTTCCGCAATAATCAATCAATTACTACGTGACCACATTTGTAACGTCACAATACATACGGGAGAATTCGAGGAGGTATAGGACCCTCGAATCTCAACGCATACAATAAATACAATCCTCATACTGGTGATCACGACCCACTAAAAAACCATTAAAAAAATGTATTATGTAACATATTATTCCCTTAATTGTCTTAAAATATTTTACGTTGTACCTTAATGTCATGCAAAAACAGGATCGTTAACGACCAGTTAATAATCAACACATTAAAATAATTAAACAAATACGTTTGGTTGACCCGTTATTAACCTTTTTTCCCATTCTAAGGAAATTGATTTATGACACGAATGGTAACAAAAATAATAATTGAAAAACAATATTTTATTATTCTTTTTTATATTAAAAAGAAAAATTGTGGTGATGAATTAATACAACTAAATGCGCGGTTGAACTCGGGAGTTGCTCGCTGTACATGCGTTTAAATGGCGATGTTGGTGATAGGACGACCTGCGGAGAAGTGATGTTGGTTGTTTGAGCAGTATCCGTCTCTGGTGCTAATTATTTATTTTCGTTTGCTAATGTTTGATTAGTGAGCCCTTACATAGCCATGTCTATAATTTATTAAATATTTTTAAACAGATTCCAAGATATCGATGTATAGATTTAGTGATATTTATTTTGACCGCACATGCGAGTTTAGTAACCGAAGTACCGAAACACCACTAGTCTTGGTTCGGCATTAATATTCCTCCCAACGACCCCCTCTAGGGTCCATCAATTGAATTTTATATTATGTATTTTCACATGGTTGTTCTACTTCACGCGATGGGAGCACGCCATATCGTTTAGGGCACCTTTGAGCGACGCCGAATAATGGCTGATAGCAGAGACGTGAATGGTAAAAAAGTTAATTATGTTCGAAACGACAAAAATGGATTTATGAACTAACTAAATTACCGTCATGCCGCTTGCACGCGGGGATAGGCAGAGAGGATAGAGCGCCACACTCTGCTGTCTTGATGCACAATTCTCGCCTCATCCACACATTCATACATCTTCTCAAAACTTTCAACATAGACGATAAATTCAACAACCTTTACAATCCACAATCATGATCACCCCTGAACGCACAACAGAACAAACAGAACCCCTGGCAACCTCAAAACACGCCCGGTACCGACAACATGTGTCAGTAACATGCGCCGGCAGGCATACTGGCAAATAGCGAATTTGAAATAGTGTGATATAAAATGTCTAAACATTTTATAGGAGGGTATAAGGGTGTAGGGGACATGTTTCCAATACCAAAAAATATAGTTTTTTTTTGTTGTGACAAAGCTTTAAATAGTTAACGTTGAAGATGAATAATGTATTACAGTGACGTGCGTGATGAAATATGAAATGATAAATAAATGAAATTCATATTGCTTTTAAAATTTATCGCCATTCTGTGAAATAAAATACGTTTCCCAAGACAGTAAAGCTTAAACGAAGAAACACGAATTTTCCACTAAAAATTGTAGTATTTATGTACTAGTTGTAATAAATAATAGTCTCACGCGACCATAATATTTGTAGTTACAATCGAATAATATTTTTTAAATGTTTTTATAATATTTTACACCCACACGACAGATAGATTTTTTTATTAGTATATATTCACTAGCAGAAGGCAAGTATCCATGGCCAGTAGTAAAGAAATACACATTTAACAACATTTTTTCAATGATTTAAATACGTACTTTACTGTTCTAGAAATATTATGCGGCACAGAATTGCGATGCCACCTGTCTACAGGTTATACGCGAAGTCTTGCTAAATAAGTTGAAAAAAATGTGGGCTCGCCAGGGATTTAGACCAGCGCTCTCAGAATCTGCGATAACATATTGTTCCGAATTCGTAAATACCCTGTTACTGCGTCTTTTCGAATCAGCCGCAAACGTTGTTATTGACACAATTCCGCATCCAAATTCCCATCCAAACATTTCTTAATGCTCGTCTTGTCAGTGACCTTGACGTCAGTATGACTGTATTACGTGATATTGTGTTTTGATCACGTATTGTTTGTTGTGTGTGTGCCGTGAGTGAACTTGTGATAACGCCGTATCAATTATTTATTAACACTTTGATCTCGACGGCGACTGCAGGGATTACGGAGACGTCATGTACAAGGTAAGGCGAGGAGTTCTTCCGAATCCCGGTTCCCGAGATCACTGGTGCTTTGACTAGAACCCTTATCCTCTCATTGACCTCATCCTGTACCAATATTTTCTTTATTCCCTCCACTACCCTGCGGTAATTCTGATTTACGACCGGAATTGCCGTATTCCATTTCGCGGGACGCGCGACTCGGAGTTTGCGCAATTCGTTCATTTAGATCCTATCGATCCGGATTTATAGTTCTAATTCACATGTATTTCATCATACTTACGCTAAACACAAAACGGCTTAAAAACTGTCTCAATACAGTATCAAAAACATCATTTTTATATTTAATCATTGAATATCGGAGTATATCGACAAGACCAAAATCTTGTCGCTGGGTGCGTTACTACAGGGCGAATATTATGTTTAAGGTGAATGTTGTTTTTCTAGTAAAATTTCAAGCGTAGTTCGGGCTATGTATGAGGTGGCACCATCCTGTTGAAACCACATGTTGCAGGCCCAATCGACTCAATTCGGCCACCAAGAAGTTTTTACAGCATTGTCTCTTGCGTCTTGAAAGAAACAGGGCCCCATGATTCCGCTGACTCACATAGCGCACCATACAGTAACTCTACGTGAGTGTATCAATTGAAAATTTTGAGTGCCCCAATAACGGCTGTTTTGTTTATTAGCAAAACCCGTCATTTGAAATGAGCTTCGTCACTCATGATAATTTTTTTACAAAAGCAAACGATTATTTAGATAAAATGTTTTAATAACTTTCACACATTGTTGAGACGTTAGATACTCCATAATAAATTGTAATGAACTATTCTCTATGATTAATAAATATAAATTGACAAGTATTTGCCAAATCAAAATGGCGGTCAAACAAAATCAGCCTGGAACATAATATTCACCTTGTATAAAATAATTTGTCTTTGAAATCTTGAAAATAAATTTTCAAAAAGTTATCGGTAATATTTCTTTATTGCATCCAGCGATTCCTACATTATATGTATGAAGGTTAAAACTTGTACATGTACGAGATGTCTAACGCTGAGAGCAAGCACTTGAGATAAGAAATGATTTATTGTGTTTGAAATAACGAGATCGAGCTTACTCTCACAGCGTCGGTACTTTAGGATGCTGTGAAGGATCACAGACTTTTAATAAATTGCTATACTAAAGTTATCTCATATTTATAAGTTTTTATGAAACCATTTATATAAATACAAGCTACTTACATTAGGCGATTTATTTCTGAAGATGGTATAGATAAAATATATGAAAATTCTTTTTATAATAAAGTTGCAACTTTAAAACATAATATGTAGTTCTACATATTATTACGTTTAAATATCTCGGTTTTAATTTTTAATTTATTTTAACACGGCTATAGTTCGCAGCAACATAGAATAAAACTCGACAATTTGGTCTCCATTCTATAAAGTTCATTAATTAAAACTAGAAAGGGTATTACATGTCTTTGTAGAACTTTGAGTGATTTAATCTTTTTATTCAAAAAAAATAAATGACAAGTTGGACGCCCTTTACATGACAGAATTGATTTCGTGCCGTGTTACTGCGAGTATTACCAGGTCAGATAAATATTTTAAATACAATTTATTATTAATACAAATTAAATTAATAACTAGAGAGGTATGCAGAAAAAATCTATTTACCGAAATAATATTTTGTTGCTACAGGGATCAACTAAATATTTCTTCGATGTGTAGATATTTTCTGATTAATTTAATTTGTATTAAAAATATCACAGAATTATGTTATTTGATTCTATTATTAAAAGGGGGAGTAACAACAATGGTGTAAGATTTTATTGTTGTTTTCTTTGTATATAATTGTATAAAGTAGTAGCAAAAATAAGTCGAGTTTTTTATAAAATATTTTAATTTTATATTTTGTTAATTATTTTTCTGTTTGATTTTGTTGATTTTTTTCACATTTATTTTTAGTGATTTTTTTATAAATATTGTTCAATTGGGTCAAGAACAGGGAATAAGAAGATGGGGATCGGATGAGGGATAATATAGGCCGAGGGAGTTTATGGAAGGGTTTGAATTGAATTAACCTGTGAATTGGCCTCCAAGATCGTGTAATTTAACACCATTATTATTATTATTTTCTGTGAGGATATGTGAAGTCGGTAGTTTACGCCGATAAACCAGAGACGATATACGACTTGTAAGCCAACATTCGTCACATTATTGCCGATATACGGCCCGAGCTGCCTCAAAAAGTGGTCGCAAATTTGGACTTCCAGATTACGCTTTATGTACGGCCAGTCGCGGTCCCTATATGTGCAAAATCATATTTAAACACTAATGGCATAAAAGTATCTTTCTAATCAAGCCTATTCCATGGTCATTACCACAATTTTTATGTGTTTTATATCATTTTAAAGTTCTATACCTCTAAAAAAACAACCCTTTATGTGAACATTCATTAATAAATAAAAACATCTCAAATGTATTCAGACTTTTACGACTGCTTCGTTTAACATTCAGAATTCGTAAATCACCATATGTATGGCGTAGTATTTTATTGAACTCCAACGGGTGTTCAAATTTTTGTCTCAATGACAGAAATCACAGTGGTAATATGAAACCTAGTATCTCATATTTCCGTTGATGCTGTGGACGCTCCAGCTGGCATTGTTGAAACTGCACTCCAATATTGGGGTCGGTGCATTTGTTCACGGAAGTTCTCAGCAGAAACCTTTGTCAAAAGCGTTTTCATTGAAAACGGGTGACCCAAAAGTACCGATCGCTGTAAAAGTTTTGATGTTGAACTACTCGTGAACAATAAACTTTTGAAATAAAGTATTGATCTGGTTGCTGAAATGGAATTTTAGGATATAAACGTAACATCTGATATGCTATATTCTAAATCTATGATTAAACTCTAATTATTGTACGCGTAAGATAAGTTATTGATGAAATAATTCATATACATGTAAAGAATTGAGAGAGAAAAAGTCCTAAATATAATTAACTTAAATATGTTGTACGATTGTCAATCGATAGCTCAAGAGTCCAGGTATCTATAAAATATATAAATACAAAAACTGATTTAACAATCCTTACATAGTTCCATTTCTCTAGAATCCCACATAGTCAGAGTTAAATAATTCAATATTTGTGGTTAATGTTATCAGACTGTAATTATATATATATGCAATGTTATAACTACTTGAATTTCGAGAGAAACAGGAACTCACATCGACAGGTGAAGTATTTAAGTTAAACTCGAGTAGTGCTAATAAACTCAAGTAGAGTTATAACATTGTTTCATTTATATCCATCCATTATGATGAAAATCTACAAATTAAACGCCGAAAAGCCACATCTAATAACCTTCAAGAGGCGGAATAACAATCCAAGATATAACTCACGATAACACTTTAAACAAACGTCATCTTATCGCTCCAAAATATGTCTCATAGCATTCGTGAAGATGGGGATGATTGACAAGTAAAAACTCATATTGAGGTCGACAACACCTCATGTGACGCTTTTGTAAGCCAACTGGTGTTGTCGAGCATATAAGGACAGAAAAGAGGGCGAAAAGAGGGTGGTACATGTTACAATTAAAAATAACCGTGCCGATATTTGTCGCATATCAATAGTGTATTTGTACTGATAAATCTGTGACTGTCTGTGACTTTTTGATACTGGCTTCAGTGGTGTCATTATGGCTGTTTAGGTTTGTTTTTCAAATTGTTTTAAATTTAATCGTTCCGTTATTTGAAAGAGCCATCTACCTTATTTTTACAGAATCTCAAATACCTTTGAGTAAACTGATAGCAGACGCCAGAATTATCAATTTATTTTTATTAAATTTTGGACATATTGATACAACTTTATTATTAGGAGTCAGCTTTCAGTAATAAGGTAGATGGCTCTTTCAAATAATGGAACGATCAAATGTATTAATATCAAAAAAAAATGTAACATGTAGGTTCGAAAATTGTCGCTAAAAATATTGTCGCTGTAGTATAGTTGGATAATACCCCTTCCTCGGTTAGGAAAGAGATCCAGGTTCGAATCCCGGTGGCGCAACAACAATATTTTTCGATAAAATTGATTTTATATGTATATCTTTCTAATTAATATATTTAATTCATATTCGAAACGTTATCATTGAATGCAGTAGTGTCCCACTAATATATCTGGTTAGGGACAAGCAAATTAAAAAATGCCAAAGACGAAGTAAGAATTTTTTTAGTTGCGTATATATGTTAATGTCTAAAAAGTTATTTAAAGATAAAGATATTTGTCGCATATCAATAGTGTATTTGTACTGATAAATCTGTGACTGTCTGTGACTTTTTGATACTGGCTTCAGTGGTGTCATTATGGCTGTTTAGGTTTGTTTTTCAAATTGGCAACACTTTTTCCATCGACAGCAAATTTGACAGCTGACAGCTGATTTGTGCTCAGTTTGGTTTGCCATTTCACCATGAATAGACTTACGCCAGAACAACGCTTGGAATTTGTGCAAATTTATTTCAAAAATCGTGGTTCAGTTCGAGAAACTTATCGTACAGTACGTCCATTTTAGGGTCGACATGATCGTCCATCCGAGAAAGTAATTCGAATAACCATGGATCGTGTTCGTACCACGCATACTCCAATTGATAATACGCATCCGCAGAGACGTCCTACAGTGCGCACCGAAGAAGCTGTTGCTGCAGTGGATTGGTCCATGTTTCTTCAAAAATTATTCCGACCAGAATGTTATAGTCAATGGAGAGCGCTACAGATCCATAATTACTGATTGGCGATATACGTCTCCAGCTGTTCCAAAAAGTGATCGAAAATTGGACTTCCATATTGCGCTTTATTTATGCCAATCGCGGCGCCCATATACGCTAAATCATATTTAATTACTAATGGTATAAAATTATCTTTCCAACAAAGTCAATACCATGGCCGTTACCACGATTTTTATGTATTTTATTTCATTTTAAAGTTTTATACATCTAAAAAAAACAACCTCTATAATCCTTTTTTTTTATAAATAAAGATGACCATCCCTTCTATTTCTCTGATTTTTATTATTCAATATTGACGATTCTAAAACCCGTGTATTCAAAGGATTTCCTTTGTTATTGTACCTGTATCCGATTGCAACACTGGACTGGAATATTGATAAGGTATTTTGTAAAATGGAGCAATATCTACGGCTTATGTTGGTAACCACCCTGTCTTGTGTACAAGAATCTGTATCTTGTATCTTTTCTATTCAAATATTTATGTAGGTATTGATACATTTCGTATTTCTTATTCATCAAAATGTACTCTCACAGGATCTCGACATGTTTATAAAGAATCTTTTTCTTTATTGAAATTTATTGAAGTTGTTTCTTCTCCTTCTTTTTCTTTTTCTTCATCGTGTGTCCAATGCTGATCACTGTGGTCTCCTGAAGTATCTGAAACTTGCATAATGCATCTCCATTCCTTCCGATCTTGAAGACCCTGTTTACTCCCTTAATTGGTTTATCCATCTTGCAGGAGCTTTTGATAATTTTTCCTCAACTGTGATCACTTCGTGAGCGTCTATACATGCAGTGTTGTAACCACGCCAATGCGATGCTTTAGCCCTTCACGTTAGGGTTCTAAAAGGTTTGCCCTTTCACAGTACATATGGTATTTATACATTCTCCAGCACTAATATGAATTTAAATAACAACAGCAATTAATAGAATTAAAAAGTCGTTTCATATTACAAAATACACTGAAACGTTATCGAAAAATATTATTGTTGCGCCACCGGGATTCGAACCTGGATCTCTTTCCTAACCGAGGAAGGTGCATTATCCAACTATGCTAGAGTGACAATATTTTTAGCGACAATTTTCGAACCTATTTGATATTAATACATTTAATCGTTCCGTTATTTGAAAGAGCCATCTACCTTATTTTTACAGAATCTCAAATACCTTTGAGTAAACTGATAGCAGACGCCAGAATTATCAATTTATTTTTATTAAATTTTGGACATATTGATACAACTTTATTATTAGGAGTCAGCTTTCAGTAATAAGGTAGATGGCTCTTTCAAATAATGGAACGATCAAATGTATTAATATCAAAAAAAAATGTAACATGTAGGTTCGAAAATTGTCGCTAAAAATATTGTCGCTGTAGTATAGTTGGATAATGCCCCTTCCTCGGTTAGGAAAGAGATCCAGGTTCGAATCCCGGTGGCGCAACAACAATATTTTTCGATAAAATTGATTTTATATGTATATCTTTCTAATTAATATATTTAATTCATATTCGAAACGTTATCATTGAATGCAGTAGTGTCCCACTAATATATCTGGTTAGGGACAAGCAAATTAAAAAATGCCAAAGACGAAGTAAGAATTTTTTTAGTTGCGTATATATGTTAATGTCTAAAAAGTTTATTGTTTTATACCTATAAATCTGTGAATGTTATATTGAACAATTATGAGAAATTAATTTTGTTTATATCATATTATTCAATTAATAAAACCCCGTATACTACTTTCTCACATCTTGTACATATACAAGGGGCCCTTTTTGTATTTTTACTTACTTACTTATTTACCATCACGCCGTTTCCTCGCGAAGGTAGGCGGAGAGGATGGAGCGCCACACTCTTCTTCCCTGACACACAACTCTCGCCTCATCCACATTCATACATCTTCTCATACCACCATCTGGTTTACCCGGTCGTGCCAAGTCTTCCGCAGACGTCCTCTATTTCTGGCGCCATTAACACCTGCGTTATATATCTTTCTTACCATTCTCTTCTCATTCATCCGTTCCATGTGACCAAATCACCTAAGTGATCCTTTTTTAATCTCACTCACTGTACTAAGATCAGCATTACATTCTTTCCTTATTTCTTCATTCTTTACTCTGTCATAAATGGATTTGCCATATATACGCCTATGTGATCTCATTTTCACTGCATTCAGTCTACATTCTTTCATCAGTGTCAGTACCAGGACTCCATTGTAAACCGCTTGTCTAAATAAATAAAAATTTACATTTATAAAAAATAATTTCCCCTCACTAGGATGATCCTGTGTCGAGGTGAGCCATTCTTTGTTAATATTTCTGTGGATAATTTATGACTATTTATTTTTTTGTTAATTATGTGTTCGTCGTTAGTGCCCTTTTTAACATTTATTTGTCCAATTTTTTAATCTTTTTTAAAATTACTTTCTTAAATATTGCTCCATTTATTATATCTTTTATTTCCATAGGCGAACCGTTGTAAAATTTTGTGGAGTATATTTAATGGCAACATCTGTCAGACCGTGTGACCATAAAGCGCATGATCGACTTCGTGACTTTTAAACAGCACATTTGTCATATTATTAGGAAGATTTAAAGCTACATTTTATAATTCGTGCTATATCTGAGGCTGAAGTATTACGAAAGTCAGAAAAATAATGTACGTGCGACACATTCAATTTGACACGGCGCACGTAGGAGTAATTAGCACCCAAGAAAGTGGTCAAAAGTTCGGTTCTTTATTTTTATTAAACCAAAAAAATATATAACTATTGTAAATATGAATCAAATATATTAATTATAAAGATATACATATAAAATCAATTTTATCGAAAAATAAAAACATTGTTGTTGTGCTACCGGGATTCGAACCTGGATCTCTTCCCTAACCGGGGGAGGTGCTTTATCCAACTAAGCTACAGCGGCACTATTTTTATCGACAATTTTTCGACCTTATATGTTACCTTTTTGATATCAATACATTTAATCGTTCCATCATTTGACAGAGCCATCTACCTTATTTTTACAGAATCTCAAATACCTTTGAGTGAATCTGATAGTAGACGCTAGAATTATTAATTCATTTTTATTAAATTTTGGACACATTGATACAACACAAT
This sequence comes from Eubasilissa splendida, assembly GCA_031772225.1. Classification (NCBI taxonomy): domain Eukaryota; kingdom Metazoa; phylum Arthropoda; class Insecta; order Trichoptera; family Phryganeidae; genus Eubasilissa; species Eubasilissa splendida. The sequence goes on along the minus strand of CM062863.1, from coordinate 5,079,092 downwards.
GTGTTCTCCTAAAAAAAAAAAATATAACTATTTATTCAAAAAATGATAGGTAACTATTTTGTAACTGTTACTTTACCCAAGCCAGAAGAAGAATCCAGAAGCATCGGTTAACCTAATTGCACAGGACTCTACAGTAACAGTGAAGGTCGGTAAACAGTCACTGTTTTTGTTTACAGTGTTTTTAATGACTGACTACCGCACCCTTATTTTCCATCTATATGTATTCTATGGATTTATAGGGGACGCTGGAAGGTCTAATATTTAACATTTGCGAAAATTGCTAATAATCACATAAAATTTGTTTTTTTTTTTTTGTTTTCTATACTGCATAAACTTCTTTGAATATATTATTGAATTAATGTTGCGTGTTTTTATTCATTTTGATGAGTGGGACCGACAAGGGAACACTAGCTTCTAAACCGGTCGGTGAAAATATGAGGAAGAAAGGAATACACTTACTTTTCGTCTGACGGATGCTGGTTCATTTGTAGATTCCTCTCCACCATAAATACAAGCGTCGCGGGGTGTATACTAACACTTGCGAAAATGATTATTTTGTATGAGCAGGATCAAAGTAACATTTATTAATAATCGTTAGCGGAGTAAAGCGGAGAGAAGCGACGGAAGTTATCCGTAAAAAAGTTCCAAGCGCACTGAACTTGTTTCAGTTGGAAGAATTTAATCACTGCGACATATTCTTTCTTCCTTGTGCTTAAGGATAGGTGAGGAAAAAAAAGGGTAAGAGATACGCAAGTTAAAATTTGGTAAACCGCGAATTGAATATATGCATGAGACAACAAATCAAACGCTAAAATCTTTAATTCATTTTAAACGGTGCTAACACCAGTCCTGGGAAAAGGTGGGTCCTTCCCCTCCAGATGTCTTTTATAAAAACGGTACACAGTCAGCGCTGATTCATTAATTAAAACATAGTCTATTACATTCCATATGGAGAGAAGATTAAACCAACCGAAGTGTATCGATCTATGTTGTTTCCTCAGCATGAAAATTTGACCATCCGATCTCACAACCAAAAGCATAATTTAACCTGATTCAATTGTTAAAAGGTACATAATTTTTAAAAAAGTATGAAAATTATTTTCACATTATAGCTAAAATATTTACATTACACGAATTATTTGGACTACCTTCCTTTAAAATATTATTAAGGAATATTCGATATAAATTTTTACTTCAATATTTACAGAATTTGTTCTTTTGAAGTCGTAAAATATCCCGCGATGTCTCTTCACACAACACCAAATATTCTGAGAATATTAACGAAAACATTCGTTTCGTCTTTGCAATTTGAAACCATTTACCGTAAAGAGCTCGGGAGTGTTATCATATATTAGATTATATCTCATATTGATGTTTTTTTTTTTAAATACAGTATAGACCAAAAATAACTGTTAAATATTAATAAACTTTGTGCATTTTTAATGAAAAAAATATATCTTTTAAATGATATGAATACGATTCCATTATTGACATTACGAATGCTCGAAGCAACAGAAAATTTCATCATTTAGTATTGATTTAATTTTGATATCCCGAAAGTTTCGAGATTATAATTGGGCAGGGATTATAGAATTGGATATCCTAACTAAGACCACATTTTGAAAGCATCAATTCACTTTTTCTCGCAGTAATATTTCCATTGCTCTAACTTTTATTAAAATTGATCACAATGTAATATAAATTTAAAGCGGTATACCAATTTATAAATTGTAAATTATGTATAGCGCTGACACAACTACATACCACCATAAACGATTAGTCTAGAGACGAGTAAAGCCGGGTTTTTTCACTATTATTTATATATATATATTGTGACGTTATAAATGGAGGTCGCGTACACAATTACCCAGTCACTTATTTTTGTCAAGCACCTTGACATTTCATAAATAGTTACCCTCGGGTTGGTATCACATTCGATATTTCAGCTTATAAAAACGGTTGAAATCTATGGTTCAATTTCAAACCGTCGCCAGAGCTATCAGACTAAAATGTAGCCGTGTGTGCTTCACTCTATCTATTTTTTTATTGTTCAATCACTAGTGCATAATTTAATGTTAACTTGTTAATCTAATCTCATGGTAAATGATCTTTACAGGAGACAAGACGTTTCCCTCTATGCTTAACCTCTGGAATGTAACCTCTGGTTTTTGCCTCTGGTTTATGCCACTGGTGCATACCTCTGTTTTTTAACTAAAATTTCTACTTTGGATTTACCTTGGAGTTAATTGCCTCACTGAAGACGACAAATTTTATTATGATGATCTACAACAAATCACGTCTACGAATCTGATCGCGTCAGCCTGGATGCTGCGGGCCAAAACGTGATGTGATGCCAAGACGTTTGGTGTTCCATACAAGAAGGACGTCGAACTAGCGCCCAACTCGACGAGATGAGGATTTGTCGTCTGGATTTTGTTTTATTTTTGTAGTCTTGTGTTTTTCTTGATTAGATGTCTTACTTTTACTAAAGACTAACATCTTTTATTTATCACCTTCAGGTGTTATTATAAATTTTTCCTAGTTTAGGATGAAGGCAAAATGTGACAAAAATAAGGTGGGTATGTGTGCTCAAGGTAAAAGAACCCGCGGATCTCATGTTCTATACTGTCTAGCCGGTGAAAGGGAAGGACGTAGGTCTTTTACCCCGCAATATACACTTTTTGCATTATACTTGAGTAGGCTTTCATTATACGATATGATCCAGATTTCCGTCAATCTTCTATATTACGAGTATATCTAAAAACGCTAAACCCCATTTTTCCTAGATTTACATAAATACCGAAAATGGCAAAAAATAAAACCATTTCTTTTGAAATATTATAAACCGATCACACTGAAACAAAAGGGTCAAATATGTAATAAGACAGAACCATAAAACGCTTCGGAGAACCCGCCGTCTGATGGAAAACTCCAAATTGTTGCGAACCAGAAGGTGCAGAAATCACGCGCTATAAAAGAGAAAACTCTTCAAGCAGCTGATCATTTGTCTGTAAACTTATAAAACCAAACATTATTGAAGTTGCCAACTAATATTATGTCGAAACGTGAGATAAGGGATGCTATATATTTGTTTTGATTTTGAATTCATTAAAATACCTATAGTGAGGGTAGGGATGAATGTGCTGCTTTTTACAAATGAAGGATAACGTGATTATAGAGCTTTCATGTTATACAATGCTTGACGTGTGTTGAAGATATATCTGAGACTACAATTAAATGGCATTTGAGTTTTTATTTTTATTTAAATATCAGTCAGATGGAACTTTTAACTCCACTCGTGGGATAAAAAGTACCGCCAGAATCTTTTATTCGTTACCCTAAAAAACCCGGCGTGCTGATCTATACCCATATGCTGCTGTCTGGAGATTTTATGATAATCGATTTATGAGTCTCTTCAGTGATATTCTATTAATATCGAATTGTTTAGCAAAGATTTATTATCGTTTAACCTCATACCGAAGTATCGAAACAAATATCAAATTATATATCAATGACAATCTGTATGGCTAAAAATGCACTCTACATTTATAAATAAATATACGAGTGAATAGGATAACATACTTATCGTACACGGTAGAAGAAAATGCAGTCACAAAACCAAAAATTATGCAATTTTGAAATTAAACTCGCCAACCATAAAAACAAAGTATAGACGCGTACACCTCCGACTGGCATATTTACTCGACTGACGAAGTGCGAAGCGAGGCAGAAAAGATATCACCAAATCAAGCGGTGTTCACATGCTCGTTCACATGAATATGAGATATTTGCAATGAAATTTTCTTCCCGCGTCACTTTCATCCCCACCCAACACTGCATATATGGTCATTGGATATGTCGATATTGGTTGGTATGTATAATTTTGATGTATTTCCATTCGTATTAGATCGGTATGCTTCGGTACTAAATGGTTGTAGAGCGCTTGAATAAACGGACAAGAATTTTTTATGTTTATTTATTAATCTTTTATAAGTACAATGATATAATACAACTATTTTTCTTATTGTTTTTGTTCTGCACTTCTCTAAAATGCACATACTTGTACAGAGAAGAGGATTACATATTAACAATAATTGTTTACAATAACTAGCTTATAATAAAATAAAATATAATATATAAAAATATTATAATTTTCGTGGAACAAGCTTATCTTTAAAGTGTTTTTTGAAAGCATTGATTATTTATTATCATTATGTGTAAATTTTAATATAATACTAAAGGAGCATTTGAGATGTTTGAACAATAGTGGGTTTTCAGAATTTTCTAATCATTTTCTATTTTGCATTGTCATAAATGAAATAATTTGAAATCGTAGAGATAAATAAAGCATATAAAACTAATCAAAATATTATAAACAACCAACCAAAATTAACAAGTCCCTTTCTAAAAATTTATCAAATTTATTATTATTAATATACACATAAATATGGTGATCGGATTAACGCGCAAACGAAAATTACGCACACGAAAACGGCGCACACGAAAACGGCGCACACGAAAACGGCGCACACGAAAACGACACACACGAAAACGACGCACACGAAAACAGCGCACACGAAAATTGAGAAAACGAAAACTGCAAACATGGATGATTGCACACTTCAAATTTTTTAATGGATAATATCATATTTTTAAAAATAAAATTATTCAAGTGTCCAAAAAAGTATGTAAAATTATTAAAGTTCCATTTTCTTTGAGTTCTTTTTTATATTCGAAAGATATACTTTCGAGAATCTTCTTCAGAACCTTTGATTACACGGATAAGATAAGGTAATATACGATAAAATGTAATAAGTCAAAAAATGTAAAATAAAAACAAGAAAATAATATATATTTATATGTATACATTTATTAGCAGATCATATTATATATTAAACAAGTATATATCATATAATCAGGCACATGCCTAGCCGTGTGGCGTACAGGGTGACCAAGACCAGAAATATTTTTGTTTATCTAATATAATATCACAGTGTGTATTTTAAAAAAGTTTGCTTGTGTACATTTTTACTGTAATCTCGGGTAATGGGCAGATAAAGGTTAGGTTAATACTAACTAAATAATTTATTTATAAAAATGTGAAATATTTAATTCAAAAATCATGTTTAGAGTCTATTGTTTGTGTGTGGTTCTAGTAGAATGGAGAGAAATGATAATTTGTTGGAGGCTACGCAGGGATGTAAGAAGAGAGATATAGCCTACAAATTCAAATATAGTCCCTTAATATGTAATCACTCTTTATGAACTGAATATTGGTCCCGCAAATATCAATAAAATCAAGTTAAATAATTATTGTTTTTTAAAAATACATTCTGTTAAAGAAACAATAACACATTTTTTTGATTGGTTAATGATATCCTTAGGAAGAAAATGTTATTTTTCGAAACCGGTAGATGCATTTTAATTCATTAAGTGGTTAATAAAACAAATTTAACAATTTAAAATAAATAAAAAATCTTCTAGGGTATTGTGTAAATGATGTGTTGTTTTTTGAGGATGAAATTACAAATTTAAACCTATTACGATTTTCAGTAATAAATTATTTTTTTTCTTTTAATATTTGAAAAATAGAATTTCTTTTAAATCGATCACAAAATGTTGGTACTTTGAATTCTTTAAAAAGTTATTTTTGTCGTATAATCTTTTGGTTTTATTAATATTACTTTTATGATAAGTGACAGGCTATTATTATAAGCTGATCCCCAACTAATGATGCCATATTGTAATATGGATTGAATAAATGCAAGTATACAATGTATAAATTTTTTATCGATAAAAATGACGTTTAATACTATAAGATCGAATCTTGCGTACGCTGATTTGAGTTATTATCTTTTTCTACCACTCTCAAGCTGATCTCTGAGTCTATCTCCAGGTCTAAATCTTAATACGCGTACAAGGTATTAAGATGTATCTCAACTGAATCTCAGATTATCTCGTCGTGTCTGCTTCCGTGGACATGGAACCCTAACCACTGAAACACAACCGCTTTTGTAACTTGTTATATGATAACTAGCCCACTTAACTCAATCCTTAAATAATCACATGCAGCAGTAATCAGCTGACAAATTGCTTTTAGATTTATAAATTGCAATATGAATATATTACAGCTGACTCGGAGTCCACACGGCGCCAGCATGTTTCAGTTTAGACCGTATAATGGCATTACTTCAGGGGTATCTAATTATTAATTAAATGTCCCAACATCTCTTAACTTCCGCGCTATTTCTCCTGGCTCTCCAGAACTAGCTCTCTGCTGGAAGAGGTCTGTAAATAATATAAAATGAAGGCAGCATAAAACCAGTGGCGGAACATTAAAAATTGAGCGCCAATGCAAAGTAGAAAGAAAAAAGGCAGAATGGAATGGCCCCTTGTATATGTATTTTATGTATGTAAAAATGAAAATATAAAGTATTATGTATTTTTATTTATTATATTCTCTATTTCATGAAAAAAAAACTATGTATAAAAAATATGTATTTGCAACTGAAAAAATTTATTTACGATTACGATTTTCGCTTTGCGACGAAGGTTTAATCCCTAACCCGACATATTAGCGGGCTATGTATCCATAATGTTCTTACTGTGGTAAATTTAAAATGTATTAGTCCACATTAACGCTAGGAAAAATATTATTATTAGGCGTGGATATTTTGAATTCTAACCATTGCATTAGCTGTGTTTACACAAAGGGGTGGGTAAATAAGGAATGAAATAAGGGTGGAAAGAATTCGGTAAAGTGACAGGAATAGGAAACAGGGGGCGGCTGAAGGAACAACCAGAATCAGAAAACACGACCCACCTGTGAAACGCTCCTTCCGGTGTCTGGATCTTCTGGATCCATAAGTCTTCTGGTTCCAGGACACGTGCAACGTAGTTTATCGTAAAGTACACCTTACACAATATCAAGATGCACAGCACTAAAGCGGAAACCAGATTACACACAAATAAATAACAGCCCCGTATGTCCCCAGCAGTCAACGCACCCAAATGGCAAATGCTATCCTGACAGTTCAAAGATTCAACTTCAACTGTCCAAAATATTATAGAAAATACGCCACAGAAAAGATCGTGTTCTGGTTATATGGGAGAGGGGTAGTGGATAGGTACTTCCTAAGGACAAGAATTATATCTAAGCGTTCACGTGCGCGCGAGACGGCGATCGGTGATGCATTTATCATCATGATCATACAAGGTATATTGGTGTAGTTACAAAACACAGCATGTTCATACAAAATATATTTTATTTAAACCATTATGGTTTAATAAATGATTTTAAATATTCAACGATTCAAGAATCCTGTAAAGATGTTGCCGGATATTCCCGGTGTGGCGCTGCGGTTGCGATGTTGCGCATGCGAAATGGCTTCCTTCATATGTTGACTCACCACATGCAACCCAATTGTGTGATCAGTGTTATATTTATTAGCGAGAGTATTTTACTTATTTATTATATTATTAGAATTCTTTTAAAACCCTGTTTACCTCATTCCTAATATTTTTGATTAAATGAAGAAATATATATATATATATATATATATATTAATAATAATAATGGCTTTCATATTTGTAGTACAGACCTCGATCTTGTTAAGGAGATTGTGGACATCTCTTGCATTATGAAGCTCGTTCGCCTTTTTTGGATATTTATAAGAATGTTTATAATGTATAATATGTGCGTATATTAAGAACATGAACAGAATAAATAAATAAAAAATAATAAGTTTTGTAAAAATTTATGCGAAATATCGGATGGTTAAAATCATAAATCGTTAGTTAAAAATGGCGGACTCTTCACAGCTATTTTAAAATTCATCTGACACATTGATACTTTGAAAATTGCAAAATACGACAATGAATCATTCAACATCCCGCTATTTTAATGACGACAGTTCGTCCGATGATGAGCTCGCTGTTAAATTTATATTACCGAAGATTTTTCGCCTGCAGTATGACAGATTTCGAACGCAGGGGTGTGAATAAAGCCATAGATAAAGCATTAAACTGTATGGATTGCCAATGGTAATTATCATTTTTTGTAAAATTCGAAGAAATTTGATGACTTTTTACATTACCACACTATTAGGCGAGATTACTTTGGGTGTAGTAAATTTGACGTACAATCAACCTGCAAATATTTTTTTGCCACGGATAATGCTAGGTAAATAGTTACTATAGTAAAAATTTACTATCATCAACATTTACACAACCGATCTTTATCTCAGATACGTAACATACGGAATAATTTAATTAACAAAATTATTAAATGTTTCTAGTGAGTAGAATGTACGATGTGTGCAAGCGATCTTATTATGAATGTCAACAAGTCAAAAATGATGGTATTTGAATGTTTGGAACAAGTAGATGAGTTTATGTATTTGGGAAGTATGTTTGATAGAAACGGAAAGACTGAGAAAGACATTGAAAGGAGGGTGACTGCAGAAAACAAAGTATACGGCGCTTTGAATGGAATTATAGCTAATGGGAATATGTCAACCGAGATAATACTAGCAGTACACAATAGAGTCCTGGTATGTTTATGTATGAAAGTGAAACCTGGAGGTGGCAGAAGAGGAACGAAAGTAGATTGAATGCAGTGGAAATGAGATCTCTCAGGCGTATGTGTGGCAGATTCATTTATGAAGAAAGAAGTGAAGAATGTAAAGCTGATCTTAGTACAATGAGTAAGATTAAGAAAGGATCTCTAAGCTGATTTGGTCATATAAAACGAATGAATGAGAAGAAAATGGTAAGGAAGATATATGATGCAAGTGTTGATGGTGAACCAGATAATGGAGGATGGTCCTGTTAGAAGCCTCAATAATCGGCGAGCTTGTATGAGAAGATGTATGAATGTAGATGAAGCGAGAATTGTATGAGAATATATAGTGACGTATATAGTATATTCCCATGTTCTAGAAATTCGCATTCTGGTACACCGACATGGAACTGTTGGTATTTCGACTACGAGAGGTCGATCAAAAGTGTACATTTGTCAATGTTTTACTGGACAGTTTAAAGTTTTTTGGCGTTTGATTTATTACCTCATGCATGCATTCAATTTGCGGTTTTATCAAATTTTAACCCGCGTATCTCCTTTCCTTTTTTCCCTCACCTATCCTTAAGCACAAGAAAGAAAGAAGATGTCGCAGTGATTAAAGTCTTCGAACTTTGCTCCGCTTTACTCCGCTAACGCGTATTAATTAATCTTACCTTAATTTCGCATATACATAATAATCCTTTTCGGGGGTGTTAGTATACACGCCGCGACGCTTATACTTGTGGTGGAGAGGAATCAACAAATGAACCAACATCAATGCGCAAATGTGGAACTCTTTATCTAGTATATCTACGCAGGTCTGCGTTTATGAATGGTTTTCTAGAAACGTCTCATTGAACAGTATACGTCTCCGATCATAATTACTCTGCATTGCACCATTGTGGATCTATTTGAATAGCCGTGTCACATTCCGAAATCCCAGGATAAGGACGCTTTCATTTTAATCTATTATAAGTTTCCACGTAAACGTTAAAATATGTAACAGACCGCGGCAATGCCTGTTGGGTTATCAAAAATGTTTGAGACGGATAACATCATTGTACAATCAATTATAAAAAGTTTTTCTTGTTAGCCTAGCAAAAATGTTAAAGCATTTTGTATTTATTTTCCCCCCAAAGTTAAATTGTATTTTATCAGTGCACAGCGTTTACGAGTGTTTCTCAAACCGCGCACATCTAAAGGTGCTAATTATATTTATTAAAATTAAAACAACTCTGGGTCGACAATTTCGGTCGTAAATCGTTATCACCGCAGGGTAGTGAAAGGAAATAAGGAACCGTGGTATAGGATGAGGTCGGTGAGGGGATACGAGTTTCAGACGAACAACCAGTGATCTCGGGAACCGGGATTCAGAAGGACTGCTCGCCTTACTTTGTATATGACGTCCCTGTAATCGCAGCAGTCGCCGCTGAGATCACACAATAGTACGCGGATGAGCCGATCTTCGATCACACTTGAATACGGCAATATCACAAGTTCATAAAACGTTCATCACATGATCAAAACACAATATCACCAAAATACAATGCTGGTGCACTGGAGCTGAAATGCTCACGCCGCGAACAAATATCTGTCAAGGTCACAATTTACACTGACAATACGAGCGTGAGGAAATGTATGGATGGGAATTTGGATGCGGAATTGTGTCAATAACAACGGTTGCGGCTGAATCGAAAAGTTGCGCTTAAAGGGTGTTTATGAATTTGGAATTCGATATTTCACGGGGAGACTAAAGTAAAATATTTTTGTCTTCTTGATTTATTTTATTCATTTTAAAAAAAACTTAACGTCAACCACCAAACATAAAATCAAAATTAAATCATATAAGATACTGTGTGCTGTATTACATGACTATAAATTAAGAACGAGATGAAGCGCTGCGATAATAGCGACGAAACTCGGTAGAGAATTAACGCGTGCAGCGGGGCGCCCAACGACACGCCCGGCTTGTCTCGCTCGGTGTATTACGCTTTGATAGCGCGCCGCAGATGCCATGCGGTGCTGGTGGTTTGGAGTTGATCCGACAGGTGTTACTTTGTATTCAGCTCATCGTGGACGCACGGTATCCACAGGTTAGCTTTTTGTCGATATTGTATCAATAATAAAATAAGCATTTTACACTATTGTATTAACAAAAATAATACACGTTTATGAAAGCAGATCAAGAATGTAATTAATCACATTCTGAAAAGGCGGTCTCCATTATTTTTCACCTACAAAAAATCAGTTCAGAATTTTATGAAAAATTAAAAAAACATGAATTACTTCCAAGAAAATTCCCGCATTCGTTTGGCTGAAAATTAATCAGATTACATGAAGATTGAACTCGATAGCGTTTAATTTGCAATCTTTAAATGAAATCTTGGTTGACGTGGGACCAAAAACGGTAAACATTTAATATTATTTATTTTTAATATTTAATTAACAGCTGGGCCGGTGTTTTTATAAAACCTATTTTAAATGTTTAATATATTAGTGATATTTGAATATGTCCAAGAACACACAATTACTAGATTTTTACCTACAAAGGCACTGTTATCAAACAAATATCAGATATCTCAAAAAGAAAACTATGGTGTAGTGGTACTCGAAGCGAGTCCGCATGCTAACATATATGCAACTTTAAAAAATATTGATAAATGTGGAGTTTGAGGGGTGAAAACTGGTGAACGTTACTACTACCCCATACTTCCATATATTTTCCATTAAATATAATAAAAAAATAGCTTTGTCTATTATTATTATTAAAAACGGAAATGGTCTACCACACTATAATTTTTTTATTAAATAAGTACGTAATATACCGTTACACGTTGAAGGCACGTTACACAAGGCTCAAAATAAATGACCGACAAATATTTCCAAGAACGCTTGCATTCCAGTTGAATTTTCTTTTGAACAAGCTGATTTTTTTAATATATTTTTAAATATTTAATAAAACATGTTTAGAAGTACTGCATTTAAACGCGCTATAGCTCTATTGAATACAACACGCAACTGTCGCTAAAGCAGGAAATTGGGAGAATTAAAATCCGCCGCATTCCGTGAGGCTTATCGCCGAGACAATTTACGAACGCGTTTCTCAAACTGTCGGAACCCTCAATAATGATATCATTAATATAATGACAACTTCGCTTGATTGGCATGCAGTTAAGACGTTTGATACCAGATAATCAACATACGTACCAAGGGGGCACGTATTCCTAGGGCGTGCTTTCAAAAATAATGCATATTTTCGCATTATGAAGTTGTAATTCTTCAGAACATAGATAATTTACAAATAAATTATTAATTTTGGCATCTACTATCGATTTACTCAAAGGTATTTGAGATTCCGTAAAAATAAAGTAGATGGCTTTCAAATAATGGAACGATAGGTGTGTTAATTTGAAAAGTGTGACATACGGGTTTGAAAATTTGACGTCAAAAGTACTGTCGCTGTAGCATAGTTGGATAATGCACCTTCCCCGGTTTGAATTCCGGTAGCGCAACAACAATATTTTTCAATAAAATTGATTTTATATGTATATATTTCTTAATAATACATTTGATTAGTATTTAATATATCCAACTATGCTACAGCGACAGTACCTATGACGACAAATTTTCGAATCTATATGTTACATCTTATGTACAGTCGATTCCGCTTAATCTCAACGAGCGGAAACCAAACCAAGGAACTAATAGTAATAAATACTAATTTAATATATTAATTATAAATATATACATATAAAATCAATATTGTCGAAAAATATTGTTTTTGCGCTACCGGGATTCGAACCTGGATCTCTATTTCCAATCCGGAGAAGTACACTATCAATTGCATTATAACGCTAGTATTTTTCATGACAAATTTTCTAACCTATATGTTACACTTTTTCAAATTAATACATCTGTCGTTCCATTATTTTTGAAAGTCATCTACATAATGTAGATGGCTTTCAAAAATTTATTTATAATTAATACTTTAAATTAGTATTTAAAACATCACAAACCGTCTGTTCTGAATAATTACAACTTCACAATAAGAATGCGTTCTCCTGAATAAAAACTAATAGTAATTTACATTGCATAATTGGGACGATATTCCGCATTTGGGACAGTAAGTTAAAGATTCAATAAATGCATTTTGAGCAATTAGGTAAATGAGGACATGTTAGAAGTTCTATTGTTAATTATCGAGAGTTTTCAACAATAGATAACAATTTGCCATGTTACGATGAAAATAAAAAATGAAGATGCAATTGTTATTATTATTATCTTATATTAATTATAATTATTTTTGTCTTTATTTATTTTTTATTATTCATTTTTTATCAGAAGTAATACACTAGATTTGACTTTTTTAGTGGCCAAGCGGAAAAGCAACAGGAAAAGTGGAAAAAGAATCAGCACTTCTCTGGTGACAGACGTCAGATTTGCAGAATACCGAGTATAGTCAAGAGTGCTGGATGTCATCTTCAATCATAAAGGACAAACACGGCATGAATAGCTTGCCTAGTGATCCAGTGATCGGGTGTTCGAGCCTCGTTACAGGAGATCACCAAGTTAGTCGTATAGTCACAAGCGTTTAATTTAGTTTATAAATAGTAAGAAAATTAGTGTGTTAAGTGATCCGTGTACGTGTCTCGTCAAAGTGTTTGACTAACCAACATTTTTTTTATTTACATTTTTCCCTGAAATGATCACTAACAGTCCGCGAACCACGGTTTAAAGGAATCTGATGTATAAAACCATATACTCTGTACCCAAACATAACTAATCTGCTTGTTAGATTTTTTGTCAAAGCCATAAATAGCAGGACGTAGTTGGAAAAAGATGTGACTTTTGTGGGAAAATTAACATGGTTGATTAGCAAAGGTCAATTTGAAGGGCGTCTGTAAAATTAATGGAGGCTGTCTGTTCCGAATTCCTAAAACACACTTTTGGCGCGTCTTTTCGAATCAGCCGTGACCAATATTATTAACACATTCCGCGACCAAATTCCCATCCATACATTTCCACAGTGTGAAACGTAACCTTGACGCCAGCAGACGTTAACTTGATTGAATTGTGTTCGATCTCGACATTGCGATAGCATTCGCGGTGGGAACCTTTCAGCTCTAGTGCACCAGCACTGTAGTGTTTGTGATCCTGTGATATGTATGCGCAGTGATATTGTTTGTTTATGCCGTGGGTGAACTTGCGACATCGCCGTCTTCAGTCGGAAGCGGAGATCTGCTCATCCGCGTGCCATTCTTGTGTGATGTTTTTCTTGTGCAGTTTTTCGTATTGTGTTAATTTATGAAATTTAATTAAGCTTAACTCTTTTTGATATAAATTGGCCATTCAAATTAAGTGTTTATATGTATTGTGATTCGATTAATAATAATTCGCTGCTTAAATGTTTTAATGTTTTAAATCAGACTACGGGGATTTTCATTCATAATAAGAAGTGTTAACTCTTCAATCACTCAAACTCAGTTTTTCATTAAATAATAAAATATGGAGGTTGTTCAAATACGATTTATCTCACCACTATCATGTACAGCAGTAGGAAGACCAGGAACCATCAATGAAGGTTTTGTCCACCAACACAGAGGGATATAGAAGATGAATAGGGTATGTACAGTGTGAATATTATGTTCCAGGCCGATTTTGTTTGACTACTATTTTGGTTAGGTAAATATTTGTCAATTTGTTTTTAGTAATCTTAGAGAATAATTGATTACAATTTTTTTATAAACCACCTAACGCTTCAACAACGCATTTAAGTTATTAAAACATTTTATCTAAATAATAATGGCAATTCTGTAACCATTGACGCTATCGTCGCATATTGAAAATTTCATAGCAGCCGAATTGGGTCGATTGGACCTGCAACACGGTTCCACCTCACATACAGCCCCACCTACGCTATGTACACATACGGGTTGAATATTATGTTCCAGGCCGATTTTATTTGACCGCCATTTCGATTTGGCTGACATTTATCAGTTTGCATTTAGTAATCGTAGAGAGAAGTTTATTACAATTTATGTGTGGAGCATCTAACGCCTCAACAGCGTGTTGAAGTTATAAAAACATTTTATCTAAATAATAATGTCAATGCTGTAACTATTAATGGTGATCGCTATGTAAGCAACACGGTGCCACCTCACACGCAGCCCGAGCTACGCTTGAAATTTTCAGAGAAATTTTAACAGCCCGCATATGGCCTCTTCGATCACCTGATTTGATGGCTTCCGACTGTTTTTTGTTGAAAGAAAAGGTCTACGCTAATAAGCCAACAACAATTCCGATGCTACAGGACAATATTCGAAATAAAATTGCTGAAATAACACGCCAAGTGTGTGAGAATGTTATGAAAAATATGGTTAAAGGAGCAAGCATTTGTGGCGCTGCCAGAGGCGGCCACTTGAGCGATATCATATGCGTAATTGTAATAAACCAAGTAATTGATAAATAAAAACTAAATTACAAAATTGTGTTTTATTTTATAGTTTTAAATACTAATTTAATGTATTAATTATAAATATATACATATAAAATCAATTTTGTCGAAAAATATTATTTTTGCGCTACCGGACACAGATCTATGTTCTAAATAATCACAACTTCACAATAAGAATGTGTTCTCCTTAATAATATAAGTTGTATCAATGTGTCCAAATTTAATAAAAATGAATTGATAATTCTGGCGTCTGCAGTCGGTTTACACAAAGGTATTTGTGATTCCGTAAAAACAATGTAGATGGCTTTCAAATAATGGAACGACAGATGTATTCATTTGAAAAAGTGCAACATATAGATTAGAAAATTTGTAATATACTTCCCCGGATTGGAAATAGAGATCCAGGTTCGAATCCCGGTAGCGCAAAAACAATATTTTTCGACAAAATTGATTTTATATGTATATATTTATAATGAATACATTAAATTAATATTTAAAACATCACAGACCGTATGTTCTGAATAATTACAACTTCACAATAAGAATGTGTTCTCCTTAATAATATTTTATAGTTATTTAAAAACAACATTGACCTGAAACATAATATTCACCCTGTATTAGTACTTGTATATGATGAAAATCAACAGGAAACGGTGGTGAATAATTTTGCTGGTAGCCATAACCCACCCCAGGCTGTTAGGTTTACGATAGTTATAATAATATTTGATTTGAAATATTAAATATACTTCTTAGTATTTTAATGGCGGCCTTACTTTACGCGCTGAGGCATCACTTTACATCGTTAGTCAATAATCGGAAAGTGGAAATTGAAAATAATATTTTTAAATACTAATTAAATGTATTAATTGTAAAGATACATTTAATTAGTATTTTAAAATACCACAGACCGTCTGTTGTGAATAATTACAACTTCACAATAAAAATGTGTTCTCCTTAATAATTAAAATAATAGTATGATAAACGGAAATTTTTTGTAATACATGCTGAATATTATGTTCCAGGCCGATGTTGTTTTTAAATAACTAGAAAATAAAATACAATTTTTTAATTTAATTTAAATTTATCGATTACTTTACTAATTACAATTATATATAAAATATGATATTAGCCACGTGGCCACCTCTTTTAACCATATTTTTCATGGCATCATTGTTCAAATATTGTCCTGTAGCATGGGAATTATTGTTGGCTTATTAGCATAGACCTTCAAATCAGGTGATCGAGGAGGCCAGTCGATATCACCACTTTTTGACATTATGCGTCTGGGAAAAATTTCAAGCGTAGCTCGGGCTGTGTGTTAAGTGGCACTGTGTTACAGGCCCAATCACCTAATTCGACTATCAAGAAGTTTTCCATCATGTGACGATAGCGATCACCGTTAATAGTTACAGCATTTTCATTATTATTTAGATAAAATGTTTTTATATCTTCAACTCGTTGTTGAAGCGTTAGATGCTTCGTAATAAATTGTAATAAACATCTCTCTACGACTACCAAATACAAACTGACAAATATTTGGCAAACCAAAATGGCAATCAAACAAAATCGGCCTGGAACATAATATTCAACTTGTATGTGTACATTACGTATGTATATTACGTCTTGTACAATTATAATTATAATACATTAGAATAATACTTTAGGAATAACTTTTTCAAATAAAATATGATAATACGTGTTGTAATAGTTTTAAAAGTTACGTTTGAAGTAATAAATATATATTATATTTTAGAATAATGTCTCGATAGGTAAGTAAATTAGTGATGGGCTCGAAATCACAAACTGTGAGTCAATCACTGATATGTTTGAGTCACACTCACTATCAGTGATTGAATATCTGTGAATATCGTGATTCGTGATGCATTTTTTTATTTTATTTATATTTGGTTGTGTACCGTGATTCAGCGCATGTGCACATGTAACGAAAATATTCATGAAGGAATGACGTTATAATTCGTGATAAGGCAAAACGTTTCACGCATTTGATCCGAAATGCTGAGAATTTGACCCAAAAAATAAACTCACCTTTTTTAAAGGGTTTTCATTCTCTTTGTGATAATATTAAATTAGATATACGAGTATATTAATTATATATGCTAGAATATGTTTTTTTATTTATTCATTTATTTCGTGTATTGTGATATTACTGATATTATCGAATATCAATCACAATCACACCTGGTAAAGTTGTTATTTAAACCGTTATTTTAACCATTATTATGACTGTGACTCTGACTGTGTTCGATTGTAACGATGATTGGTAATTGATTAACGCAATTCTTCAAACAACGACCGGTATACTAAAAAATAAACCTCCAACAGTTAAATCTCAGCTACCAATCAGTGACATAATCACAGTCACGTAATGAATTACCATCAGTAGAATGCAAAACTTAAATATAAATAAAAAAAATTATACGTAAATAATTAAAGTAATTTATATTTTCTTGTCTTAGAAAATATTCCTAGCGTCAGAATGCTACACGAGAACATATTTTATAAAATTATTTATTTTAATATTGAAACCTTTTAAAACTTTGTAACGCTACGATTTTTCTTTGTGGTACCTCAGATACCTTGAAAACTTGACATTATATTTTGAAGATTCATTTATGACAACGTTCTGAGTGAAAAAAATCAGTATTATTGAATCATAAATCATATAATTGAATCAAAATAATGCTTCGGTATATGTGAATCTGATTTGCTTGTTTTTTTCACTATTTTCTGAAACCACCCGCCCTCTTCCATGACGAGATATCAATATAGAGATGGTCCATAATAAAATCAGTTTTATTGTCTCGTAAAGTTATTGAATCAAAAATCTAGTGCAAATCTATTATTAAATCAAAATAATTCTTCTGTGTATTTGAATGTGATTTGCTTATTTTTTTTTACCCTTTTCTGAAACCACCCACTCCCTTCCATGATGATCCTATGTATTGATAGGAGATGGTCCCTAGCTACCTGCTAGAATAAATATTATACTATCACTAATTTCCCTCGAGATTCCACGTAATTCATCTCTCAAACACGATCGACACTATAAATTTTTCGTCTCACCCATTCACATAAATATGTTTACACTTAAATCTCACCAATAACATACTGATGGTGCGAATTCGGATAAAGGTGGGATCAGATTCACACTCGCGTAACATGTATCGTACACCGATAATACGTTTACAAATATATTTATCTGGAACGAAAATATATTCTGAATATGAATTAAATATATTAATTAGAAAGATACACATATAAAATCAATTTTATCGAAAAGTATTGTTGTTGCGCCACCGAGATTCGAACCTGGATCTCTTTCCTAACCGGGGAAGGTGCATTATTCAACTATGCTACAGCGACAATATTTTTAGCGACAAATTTTCAAACCTATATGTTACCTTTTTGATATTAATACATTTAATCGTTTCATTATTTAAAAGTGCTATCTACCTTATTTTTAGTTTCGAAGTCAAGAACATGTAGAATATTTGATAAAATGTCGTTGTTGCTCTCGGAACTGGTATTAGTGTTGTAGAACTAGTATATTCTATAGAAATCTATCTTATATTTCGATTATGTTTATAAATAACAAAATAATAATATAACGAAGTATATAATATTCAAAAATCTGAAATTTTTGCACAAAAGAGCGGCCTCAGGCTAGACCTAGGCTAGGTAACCCTGCACCCTCCAAATGGGTGGGTCTTCTGGTGATACGTCATTTAGGTCCGCCCTGTATGCAAAAACCCTTTATAGGTTACTCCAATTATGCACGACGTCACAGACATGTTAGCGTGCTGTAAATAAATAATGTATTAATACCTTCAAAGGCCACCGTGAATAATAAGAAAATGCGTATAGTATGTTTAAAAATAACTGAAAACTTATTTTTAAGAGTACACATTCTTATTACAAAGATAAACAGATAAACATATTAATTAGAAAGATAAACATATAAAATTATTTTTATCGAAAAATATTGTTGTTGCGCCACCGGGATTTGAACCTGGATCTCTTTCCAAACCGGGGAATGTGCATTATCCAACTGTGCTAATAAATATATTTAATTCATATTTAGAAAACTTATTTATTTCACATATGTTTTATCGCCTTCACGGTCATCATTATCGCCGATGACCCCTGAACGCATCTTACATTTATAGGTGCGTAAAACCAGTGCTCCTAACAGCCGCAAAAATGGCAAAATAATCAGCAGCTGTCCGGGAGGCCGGCTCGTGAGCGCCACTCTTTTCACTGCCGCCTTCCAAAATATCATCTCCAGAATACGCTCCGCTATATAGACTTTTATATTTAATATGTAATTGTACTAAGAAATTTTTATATGCAAATTGTTAGGTTCGCATTTTTACCTACTAAAGTCCAGCACATTGTGTCAAACGTGAGTTGTTTCATTTTTTGTTACATAACCAGCCCTGAACAAGATATTTTTAATCTGACATAACAGTGATAAAGCGTGTAGCTTTCAAGGTCAAGAATATCGATACACGTGACGCGTGACAATGCTGGGTGTTTATGAAATTGTCTGTTCGGTAAGCACATAATTTTATTGTTTGAAGTATATTTGATTTCATTCTGTTCTATGTTGTCGTTACGATTTTCTCCCAACAAACGTGGGGGCATTTTTTGAGTATAAAATGTCAAGTCCATTACAACCCCTATTTACTTTTATTACGTTATAAAGATAATAAAAAAAAAACATATAATATTACGAAAACAGAAAGACCCATTCAAAAAATAATGATTTCCTTACGTTACAGGATCGCGTTACCCGAGAGTGAGGAACCCAGCAAAAACAAATTTAATGAATGTCACTTTAAAATAATAGGTCCTAGCAATATTTGTATGTAAGGTTGAATGGACAACCCTAGAATATCGAAGAACACGTGCTGGTTTACGTCATATCCAACGGGAACATGTCAACCGAGTATGAAGTGCTATGAAAATGAGGCCTGGAGCTAGCACAAGAGGATCGAAAGTAAACTGAAAGCAGTGGAAATGTGATCACGTAGTCGTATATGCGACAAATCTGTAAATAATGAAGAAATAATAATGAATAAGATTAAAAATGGATCACTTAGGTGGTTTGGTCATATGGAACGGATGAATGAGGAGAGAATGGTAAGAAAGATATATGACGCAAGTGTCGATGTCACCAGAAATAGAGAACGTCCGCGGAAGACTTGGCACGACCAGGTAAATTAGACGGTTATGTTAGAAACCTCAACAATCGGCGAGCTTGTATGAGAAGATGAATGAATGTGGATGAGACGAGAATTGTATGTCAGGACAGAAGAGTGTGGCATTCTATACTGTATAACTAAATAAGTTAGTTAGTTTAACTTATAGAACATATTTTTTTAGAATTGACTCCATTGTAACAGGCAGTGTTTTTTGATCTCGTGTAGATGCTATTTTAGACTTCTTCACCAATTCAAATCACGGCTACTCTCAATATAAAAGATATACACTTGTGAACGCAGTAGAACCTTGGACACTGACAAAATATGAAGCAAGATTCCTGGATTCCTTTGAATGAAACATTTTTCAAAGAATTTACGTTCCCGTACATGACAATGATTTCAGGAGACAAAGATATAATGCGATCTGAACTTAAAAATTCTTTGAGACTTATCATTATCGTTCCAAACTCGTAAACACACTTTTCGCGCGTCTTTTCGAATCAGCCGCGACCAATGTTATTGACACCTTCCGCATCCAAATTCCCATCCACACATTTCCTAACGCTCGTCTTTGCAGTGTAAATTGTGACCTTGAAACCAGTAGACGTTAACTTGACCGATATTTGTTCGATCTCGACATCGCGATAGCATTCGCGGTGGGGACCTTTCAGTTCCAGTGCATCAGCACTGTATTTTGTAATGTTGTGTTTTGATCACGTATTGTTTATTGTTTGTGTGCCGTCGATGAACTTGGGGCATAGCCGTCTTCAATTCAAAAGCGGAGATCTGCTCATCCGCGTGCCATTAATATTACGAAGGCATCATATACAAGGTAAGGCGAGCAGTCCTTCCGAATCCCGGTTCCCGAGATTACTGGTCCTTTGCCTAGAACCCCTATCTCCTCTCCGGTTGTAATCCATTCCGCGAGACGTGTGAACCGGAAATTGAACAATTCACTTTTGTATAATTTACCTTGAAGGAACTAATATTCTGTGTCTCCCACCTTCCCTTTTCTCCTGTGCCGCTAGCGAGCGGTCAGTCGATCAGCAACCTTGAATCTGAACGGTTAAACGCTGTTATCAACTTCTAAGGCTACTTTTGGCAAAACAGTGATATAATGCCATACAGTCCACTGCATCCGGAGGTGATTGAGAGAGTGAGTGAGTCCCTTTTTCCTGCTCCAGTATTTCTGACACCTAAGGTGCGGTTCTACTAAAGATATTGAATAATTGAACTGTTACAAAAAAAATAATTACATTAAGAGTGACATATTCTGTCACTCAAGGGTATGAAAAGATGCATGCAGGGTTACACTAGAAGAGATCAGAAGCGCGATGGTGGATACACAATCGAATCAAAGTTAAACACTTTGTCGAGATTGCGAAAAATTCTGTATGTAGATGTAGACCAAAGTCACAAGATTCGAAACCAAACCTTGTAGAAAAACCTTGCAGCAGAGTGCCATGGATAGAAACTTCTTGAGCTAGATCGATATGAGCCTGATGATGATAATGATTGGTATAGCCAGGTTTTGCATGTCGAAGTTAACTAAAATTTGGATGAACCACTCCATCTCACGAAATACAAAAGTGCGTTTGATTAAAAACCCTGTAGTTCAGGTCATAGCTCAGGATGGGTTCGAAACATGAATCATGAGAAAGAAATAAAGAAAGATGCTCGACTCCTTGGAGATGTGGTGTTGGCGGTTCAGGAACTCGACACTAAAGAAAGGCTTTGTACAAGATGCAAAAAAATCATTTTGTGCTTCAAGCATGTTGATAGAAGAGATAGAGAAATTGATGATCACGGAGAACGTACAAGAGGGGATGGGAAGTGGTCGATCTCACCGCCAGATTTACATTTTTAAACGCTACTTCGTAACCATGCTGTGTGGCAATGATGCATAGCGGCAATACAAACGGCATGATTGCCAACCAAAGTCCATTCACTGTCCAAACAGAAAAAAAATCAAACGCACACAACAATTATAGATAATATATACATACAAGAATAGAGGCACTAATGGCGGTTCCTTAATTCCTCACAAACACCTTAAAAGGAAAAGAAGACAATATTTAAAAAAAAAAGTTTCTTGCTGCAAAGGTAAGCCAGGACCGGCAAGAAGAAACCTTTTTGAGCAAGAAGGAGAAGGACGAATGGCCCTCACAATCTTTCTAAACTCTTGACCGTTTCAAAATCTCCCAGCGAGACACCCACACACCCACAAACTCCCGGAAAAGTCCGAAATTCCTTTCGCTCCTCATCTTCCCTGACGTGGCTTATAATCTTATACACAGACAAAATCCGAGACATGATCGAAGCCTCGCTACACGTTGCATTAAACAAGACCCAAGATTACAAAGATTGTAGGCAATTAGTTCGCTCTATAGAAGTAGAATAGAGGACCGCAATACTCAGTTTACAAATACTTTAAAAGATTAATATGTTTTCGGGACATACTGTACATTTTACTGTACATGCCCTGCCGAAAAGTCGGTAATATAATATTCATTCATTCTCCTGTGACAGCCCTGACTGTGAGAACACGAACATCGTACGACACATTGTATGAGTGCTTTCATACATTTTGGAGCAAGGATGGCACGCAATCAATAAATTATTACTAATGACATTAAATTGCGATGGAATTAGGGATGGATGCAGAAACCAATTTAATTATTTTTCTATATGATGTTATAACATGACACAAAAACGCGAGAACAGTAATAAGACTTGTGTGTTGTGAAACAAATTAATTACAACTAACTAACTTAGCATCACGGGTAGGCAGAGAGGATAGAGCGCCACACTCTTCCGTCCTGACACACAATTCTCGCTTCATCCACATTCATACATCTTACACAAGCTCGCCGATTATTGAGGCTTCTAACAGGACCATTCTCCAGTATCTAGCTTACCTGGTCGTGCCAAGTCTTTCGTGAATGTCCCCTACTTCTCGTGTCATCAACACTTGCGTCAAAAATATAGTCACCCGTGGATAGCTTAACCAATCAAGCTATAGTGACATTATATCATTTCATCAAATTCCATCATACATACATTCTTCATATTAAAAACGACGAGACAAAACTATTTTTTATTATATTTAATGGAAATTATATGGAAGTATGGGGTAATTATAGAGCTTACGACCTGATCTAAACATGATGCACAACAACAACAGACACCCTACACTGCGACATACAAATATCACGGGCAAGACTAGAAGATATTAGGATCTCACAGTACCTCAACAGTAAATAACCTCAACACACATACAGTTCAACTCCTACGTAACCTTTATTTCATTCCTTAAACCATTCAATTTAAGATTCAGACGCCTTAAGACATTTACACAACCTCGAAATAAAAAAAACTAAATATACAACCTGTTTTACGCGATACACGATTTGCATTTGTGATTTTATTTTTTGCGCTATGAATAAATATGTATAATTTATTTGCATAATCATGAATCATTATTTAACATAAAAATCTGAATTTCTATTACGTTTTTAACAGGGTTCTGGGCAAAAAAAACGTTAGGACTTATTTTTCTGATGACTTTTAGACCCCAGGGTTTTTGAACTAGTGACTAGTAAATGATGTATGAACGCTAAAAGCATTTGTTTAAAAATAGCGGGTAAATTTTTTCCTTTAACCTTAATTAACAATAATTATTTTTAAATATTCTGTTTAATAAAATAGTGGTTTTGCAGATTTGCTGTGAGCCAGAAAAGGACAAAACATGACGAAACCCAGTGAGCAAGACACTCATGGTTTCTTACATGCAAACACTACATTATATACATAATCCTAAACAATCTAATGGATTGTCGTGTTTGTGGTCTAGCGGTTACGATACCTGCCTAGTGATCTAGTTGTCGGGGGTTCGACCCTCGTTCCATTTAGCTATTTTCATGCCTTAGTTTGAAAATAGTAAGAATATTGATATGACACGTATTCCATGTATGCATCGCTATAATTTATTATAGTACTATATAGGACCTCTCTCGACTGTAGAGCCCGGTACTGTGTTCACCCTAGTCCCCCCCTGGTACTGGGTCTGAGTGCTTTTATGAAAATATTTATTGTTATTCATTATTAATTAATTAATTTAAACATGAAATAATATTAATAATGAAAATATACTTCGTATATACCATGCTACACGAATATGTCGCACTTTCAAATTGATACATCTGTCGTTTCATTATTAAAAAGTCACCTTCTTTATTTTTTAATTTCAATTTATTGTCTTACTGTGTTTGTGTAGCATAATCGGTTAATGCATTTCCCCGGATAAGAAGAGATCCAGGTTCAAATCCCGGTAGCAACAACAATATTTTTTCGATAAATTGATTTTATGTGTATATCTTTCTAATCAATAGTATTAAATATTATATAAACAGTTATTTAATGTACCTACGATTTAACAATAATTTTATTGAGATATTTATCACATCGCTGTTCTTTTTTGATTCATATATTATGACACTATACACAGCAGAATCTCTATAGATCTAACTATCACCTTCTGACATCATTTTTCTTCTTCTCATCTTCATTACCAGCCTATCGAATATCACAGGCAGAATACAGGCATCTTTCAATTTGTTCCACAGTATCCGATTCTCTAATATCTGGATCCAATTAAGCCCAGCTCTTGATATCCATCTAACGTCATCGGCTATTCCTTGTATCCACGAAAGACTGTTCTTCACTATTAAAAGTTTTCAGGTTGCCGAAGAGTTTAACCCTGAACCCAAAAATCTGGGTCATCTCGGGTACGGAAAGACTGCGACTATGAGCTGACTTCTGTGACATGTTTACTTTTGTTTTCCTTTACGTTTTCTTCTAATTGCAGCATGCTGTTGGCATTCTCCTTCGTAGTGTATACCATTGTCCTCCAGCAAGATCTATTTTTTGCAGCTAATTCTGAGGTATCGTTCTTGTTGTTGGTCTTTTGAAGATTTACTTTATAGTCTCAAAAAGAGAATCTTCGACAACTTCGACTCAACAAGAACACTAAGGTTAGTGTACAAAACTGTTATATTCCCAGTACTCTTGTATGCCTACAAAACATGAACACTATGCAAAAGACGCAGTGTCGGCCCTAGTCCCTTTGGCACCCTCGGGTGAAATTTTTCTGGGCGCCCCCATGCAAGATTTAAATCTGGTGGATCTGTTAAACCATTCTCTCAGATTCCGCAGCTACGACGTCCTCCTACGACTAGACCCTCTTTTTCGTGATTCAATCTTTCGCTGATGAAAAGGTGGAGAGTGTTGTATTATATATATATCTCACATGTTTCGCTTCACATGGGGAAAATATTCCAGTTTCCGAAACTTCATTGATTTCTTGGCTCATTTCTCAGTCATTATTAAGAAGTGAGTTTTTAAGTGAGCCTTTTTTAATGGAATCCCATAAGCTGTCATTAATGTAATACCAGATAATTATCTGCCATTCTCCAGGGCAACACTACAGCGGAGACGTTTGTGATGATATTTGAAGAAGCAGATGGATCTTGTGGATCTGTATGACGTTTGTCTTGTTTTTTTATATTATGTATTTTGTAATGCTCATAAACATTTTATTTTGTTCAACCTGTGGCTTTTTCTTCTTTTTTAGTTTTTTTATTTAGGCTTGTTCGGCGCCTCGGCTTGCTTCGGCCCTCCCCTCGGGGCGACTCTGAGAAGACGTATCAAAACTCATCAAGTACCACCAACAAAGTTTAAGAAGAATACTAAAAGAAAAACGCACAAATTGTGTGCTTGAAGATGCCAAAATAACGGACATCGAAACAATCATAACTCAACCACAACTTTGATTGATTGGCCACGTAGTCAGAACGCCTGAAACCAGACTACCAAAAGAGATTACACACTCCCAGCTATCTTAG
This sequence comes from Eubasilissa splendida, assembly GCA_031772225.1. Lineage (NCBI taxonomy): Eukaryota > Metazoa > Arthropoda > Insecta > Trichoptera > Phryganeidae > Eubasilissa > Eubasilissa splendida. The sequence continues at coordinate 5,052,950 of CM062863.1, read as the reverse complement.
GACAAAATGCTAACATGAAAGTGGAAGAAAGCACTTCAAAGATCATTAATTGGCATGGCAATTACTTTATAATGCAACATGATTTATTTTTAATTTTCATTTTGTACTACGCACAAGTTGAGTTTTTTCGAGAGGTGCTATCTCTCCCACCATTATGTGTAATATATAATTAATTTAAATACAGTTCGATGCCAACCTATTCTGGTCAAAGGGCGGGGCGTGGAAAAGGAAATGGATGTTTTCGATCGTTAATGGGAATATAGACAGTAGAGGTGAAGTATTAGAGAACGTAATGTAATTTATAAGTGTTTTTTAGAATTTGAGTTTTTTGTAATGTTTTAACAGTTTGTAAGTTGTTCATTATTAATCATTGATAAGGTACCTAGTGGAGATGTTCGGAAGTTCATCTGCGTGTGTCATCAGGGATCTCTTTAAATTTTTTTGGTACATGACCTTCAAGCCAAAACATTTACATTCTCATACGATGCCAATTCCAATTTACTTACTGATAAAATTTGAAGTGTAAACGTCAATTATTTATCTATATCACTTCGGCATCAATTATCAAAGTTTTGTATTCGACTTTTTTTGGAATGCTATTTTCATCCTAACACCGATGAAACTCTACTTAATGAGCTGATCCAAAATTGTTAGAACTTTATTAATACTGAGTATTTCACTTCTATTGAAGTATTTATAAGATTCAATAACTTTTAGACTGACTAACAAACGTTTGTCTTTCAAGCACTGAAAAGGTGAGATGGAAGTTATTACTTAAAGAAGATTAATATCTCGAATTAATTCTGCGTACCTTTACGAAATTTTATTATTATATATATTATAACATTACGTTATAGTACCTACCCGCCGATAGTGCCGTCTATGATTGCCGTGTAATCGGAATGGCAATACTTTAGAGCGAAAGGATCATTGTTTGAGCATTTCCTTTGACGGAGAACAAGAACTCTGTCAATATCTCGAAGAACGCAATGGATTGCAACCGTGTGATTCAATGTTTGAGGAAGGGTGAGAAAGATCTAATGTGTTGCATGCGTCGTATTGTATTGCATTTTTTTTCTTACAGGATGTAAATCTTTTCCTAAGAATGGACCTCCGCGTCGGGAGGCGCCGTTATCTGGATGAAGTACCGCTTAAGCTGATTTTGGAATGCCTCGGATGAGACGGAGTGGTATGATGATGAGCACGATTAGGATCCATCCGCTCAAATCATCTTCGAACGACGTCATTTCACAAGTAACCCCAAAACTTTAATATTCATCAGGCACCAAAACGTGTCTTGTGAAATTCAACCTGTTGACTTGCTAAAGTGAAATTTTACCACACAAGGACCGCTGATTTCTACCTGCCGGTGGTATTGTCAAATAGGAATGAAAATTGATTAAATAAATATCAGATATAGAGATCATAGATATAAAACAAATTTATTTTATTTTAAAGGAATATATAGAAAAAATTGAAAATATGGGGGGTAATTACAGGGCTTACGACCTGTCTTCGGCTGGCTCACCCCTCAGTCTCCATATTTATCATATATATATAATATTACATGGACTCGCTTCGAGTACCACTACATTTTGATCATTCATTTTTTCTCGAAACAGCATATTTTATGTCAACTCAATGAGAATCTGATCTTTGTTGAAAATTAATTAAACCAATATTCTTTATCCATAAAATGTTTTTAATACATTATACTAGAATACGCCTGAATATTTTTTATATATTTCTTTAAAATATAATAAAATAGCTTTATATGAGATATCTGATATTTATTTAATAACAGTGCCTTTATAGGTAAAAAATCCAGTAATTTGTGTGTTCTTTAACATATTCAAATATTGCTGAAAGTTGATTAATTTATATATCCAATTCGTGCTGCTGATGGAGGTAACTTTGTGTATTAAAATGTTATTCTACTGAGTGAATTGTATTATTTGCGTAAATTATAATGTTGTAAAATCTATTTCTAATTTTATTTATATTTCCTTGAGAATGATTGTCGGCAGCAGGGGGATGACAGAATAGCCAATTCTGTCATAACAGTACCCATAAATCTCATTTTCTATCTTGGATGAAACCGGTGGATGCGCTGACACTATGTGGTGCACGTTATATATTTATTTATATTTTTTATTTATATTGTATTATTTTCTAAACGAGTAAATTAATCGGTTGATTTCGAGTAGAATTATTCGATGATATGTCAATCAAGTGAATCGAACCTGTGCAGCCAGGGTTTCCAGTTAATCTCTTATTAATATTGCTTGCACCATATAGTATACTTTGTCTTTATTTCTAGTAATAAAAACAAAATATTAGTAAAATGATGCATTATATATACTAGAGCTATTTTAAATTGATGCGAATTTAAAGAAATTAAATTATATATAAACAAACAGGTAAAAAAAAGCTTAATACGATATTTTATATAAAACTGTTTTGATTCTCAAATATTGGACATCAGTGACATCTATTGCATATTGCGGAAAAATGTTAATGAATATTAATATTCATTATTATTTTTTGCTAATCCGTTCTGCCATCAAGCGGATGTTTTTAAAGAAAAGGGACACTAACAATAGTTACAGATGCAATAGCGACCAAGCGCAAGATTATTATGGAACTTTAAGATTTGACTATAAAGAATGGAGTGCTTCAGATGATCTTTGTACTCGGTCAATATGAAAGACTAGAAAAGGAAATTAAGGAAAAAGACCTGAAAGAGAAGTACCACAACGGTGGACGTGTTGCGCTTGGCTGGAGATACCCTGCAGGCAGCATGAGGGCAACCCAGGACCGGGACTCGTGCAGAAGCATCACGAGTCATGTCTCAGATGACGTACAAAATTTGGCACACAATGAATCATACCTCGCTAAGCGCCATCGCTATAATGCTAGTATAAATAGTATGTATGCGAGTTTCGAATCAAATATATTGTCCGTATATTAGACGCGGTTGCTTTATACATGCTTTGGATGCTCCGCATCCTTTGTGTTCAAGAGTCAAAAAGCTTTGGACTTTTTGTTTCTAGCCGAAAACATCACTGCCGCAAATAAATTCGTCCTGTCCTGTATAACACACACTACGATACGGCGCGCGCACAGAGCGTGTCGAAATACACATACATTCTCAACTTTCGAACATCTATGAATCGTGTAAACACACAGATACCAGTAATGCTGGATTCAATTATTCGTTCCGTATCCACAAACTTTGAAAGTAATTGTGAGAACTGTCACTTTGTAAATGCATATGTATGTGTATGTGAAAATGAATAGATGAGTGGTGGGGGACGAACCTTATAAGAGGCCGTCTCTGGGAGAACAGCTCTCTTCCATCACAGCTTCTTCTGAATAACTAGTCTATCCCTGAATGTATAATTTATATTACTGTGTAACAGGTTGAAATTAACGTATAATATTGTTACCTGGAAAGACAGAGGAGACAGTAATCAGAGGATAGAACCCCAAAGGAATCTGGTGGTAATCTAAGAATTATCACAGTAATCGAGATTCGCGCATGCGTATTCAGTTCCGCCTGTCAAGGTCTTTGAATACTGTATACGCATTCGTTAACAGCATCCAACGTACAAAAAACGACTTTAACGCTTATGGGTATAATGCACATAATAGCGCACATATTTGTTAGTGTAACGCATTTTTCACAGTTTGGCTTGAATACATCCTTCGATTATTCATTGGATTCATCATTTAAATAAAAAATTAAATCAGAAAATAACACGGATACTTCACCAATGAAAATAGTGAATTGTGTTCGTGGGCTAGTCTAGATTTGTATATTTGATAGTAGGTATAAACCGACAGCCACTGTCGCGTATATGCGACCTCTACTATCGCGAGAAACATGAGGGCATTTCTTTAATATCTCTCATAAATCAATCTCAATACTTTTGAATTGGTTGATAATAATGTTTTTTCTCAGGGCAAAATAAATATTTAATAATTTATCTTCATTTTATCAATCATCCATCTGGGCTAAAACTTATTTGACGGCGCCAACAATTTTTTTAGCAATTCAAAATTCTCAATCTTTCTATCTCTCATCTCTCATCTCTCGGAACTCTAGACGTTTGTTTTAAAATATGTAATATAAAATAATAAATATACGAGTGCTGTAACTGTTCATGTTTACCGCTGCCTACCGAGAATCAACGTCAGAGAATGAGAAGCGAGGCGGAGCGGTAGCAGATACGTCTGTTCAACATCAGAGACAATTTTTTTTTCAATTTTTCACAAAAATCTTAATTTAATATAGTTACTATTATAATAATTTTCGTATTACATATTAATTTTAAACAATATAAAATTGATAAACATGAAATAATTATTTTATGGTAATACTGAAGTGGTGAAGTTAGTTATTTTATGGTAATAATGTATTTAAGCTTGTTTGCCGCGATAACCGCACGCTTTCACATGCCAGATCGTGTTATGTCATCTTGTAATACGGACGGGCATAAGGATGTCATACTTTTGAAATTAGAAAAATTAACTTTGTGGTAAAAATTAATTATTTTTATTTGTTAACTTTGTTTTATTAACCGCTTATTGAGTTTAAATACATCTACCGGTTTCGAAAAATACCATTTTCTTCTTCATAACTATGAATAAATATATTCATATCAACAATTTGTCATCGTGTACTGCGCGCTGCCTCCTCGTTTCGTCTGTTCTTGGCAATGCTTCATGATGATCCAATTACTCATGATTAACTAACTAACTAACTTACCATCACGCCGTTCCCTCGCGGGGCTAGGCAGAGAGGCTAGAGAGCCACACTTCTCTGTCCTGACACCCAGTTCTCGCTGATTATTGAGGCTTCTAATAGGACTATCCTCCAGTATCTGGTTTACCTGGTCCTCTATTTCTGGTGCCATCAATACTTACGTCATATAACTTCCTTTCCATTATCTCCTCATTCATCCGTTCCAAATGATCAAACCACCTTAGTGATCCTTTCCTACTCTTACTCACTGTACTAAGATCAGCTTTACATTCTATCGTTATTTCGTCATTCTTTACTCTGTCATAAATGAATCTGCCACGCATACGCCTGAGCGATCTCATTTCCACTGCATTCAATCTACTTTCGTTCCTCTTCTGCCACCTCCAGGTCTCACTTTCATACATAAATATCAGTAACAGGACTCTATTGTGTACCGCTAGTTTTGCCTAGGTTGACAAGTTCCCATTAGCTATAATTCCATTCAAAGCGCCGTTCACTTCGTTTTCTGCAGTCATCCTCCTTTCGATATCTTTCTCAGCCTTTCCGTTTCTATCAAACATACTTCGCAAATACACAAGCTCATCTACTTGTACCAAACATTCATAACCTTCAAGTATTTAGCGCGGTGTCTTGCTTTCCTCCCTCTCGAATACCATCACTTTAGACTTGTTGACATTCATTATAAGGTCGCTTTCCTTGCGATTTGTAAACAAACCCATTAAGTTTGTCGACATGCGGCACTGAATCTGAATTCTACCCTGATTACTCCGTGGTGTAGGTTAGACATCTCTTCTACATTTGACATGTATTTGAAGTTATTTTAATCGAATAGTTCTGTGCGGAACCGCAATATGCTGTTCACAAATAATGTTCTGAAACAATTAATCAGACCGCAATGTCCTGCTGATAAATCTGTACGAGCTGCGATTAAAACATCAAATACCTTAATTTAATAATAAAAACATATATATGTTTTTGCTTCGCCATTATTATTTATTCGTTTATTAATATTATACACACACCCTATTTTCAGGCATTAACATAATTTGTAAAAAAACAGAAACTTTCATCAGAAGTGCAATACGCAAGGAAAAAAATTACATAATGTCAGCAAATTTTTTAAATCAAATTAAAAATGAATATAAAATGTGAAATAAAGCAATTTATCCATCACCATTGAGTTGAGACACAAAAATTGTAATAATGTAGTCCTATAAAGAGTTAAATTTACAGCAAAAATGTCGACTACCTCCGCATATTCATTCCCCAAAGAATGCAATTTGGGGACTGCGGAGTTAACTAATGCGTGTGTTCTAACATTACCACTGTGATAGAACAATGAATTGTGTCTCGATGGCCTCAATGTTGCGCGAAAGTCAAGCAGACCAACAATCTGGGGGCAGTCTATCATACCATTGATGATCCTGTATAGAAATACATGTGTACTAGATGTGACAAACGCGACCGAAGAAATGATAAGGCCTAATTGAAGTATTTGAGGTGTTGATCTACATAAGAATGCTCAAAATAATCTGGATGGATAGAGTTACGAGTGATGATTTCATGGTTCGGATGAATAAAGAAAAATGAGTATTTAAAACAACAAAAATCCGAAAACTTCAATATCTCCGACATGTGATGAAACCTCCGTAGAAGTACGAGATCTTGCACCTCATAATGCTTGAAGTCGGGACCTTGGAAAAAGGAGAACAACTTGGCTGAAGAACCTGAGGCAATGTAATTGGCTTTTTCTGGCCGCTGTAAACAAAGTGATGATATTAATAATAAGAAAACTTTGTATATACCACTGTTTATTGATAAATCAACATGTTTCAAGACCAATGGTCCCTTCTTCAGGATACAATGTATTCTAAAATTAAAAATGCAAGCATAGACAAAAACAGTTATATAAATAGTGGGTAACTAATTTGGAACTAATGTGAAAACAAATTTAAAAGGTGACTATTTTCAAAAAGTATTTGGTTATTTATAATCTACAACACTTTTTCTTATTTTTAAAATTTATAATTTATCTAACTGGTATTTGTATGTAAAATTTCTAAACCCTTATTAATGTCAAAAGAATGGTTTGTTTCCAAAAGATGATTCACGAATTCAGAATAGTTGTTGCTATGTTATGGAGTTCTAGAAACGTTCCTCGGAAACAGTAAATATAATACACTCATATAGAAAATCATCATAGCCTATATATGTTAATAATACAGTTCACTGAGAAAAAAGGAAGAAATATTTTTTATTTTTATTTATTTGAGATTTTAAAATTTCACATTATAAGGAAACAGTTACTTAGTATTATATCCTATGGTACTAGGTATAGGTACTAGGTTTTGTATTATTTTTTTAATTCCTATATTTTTAGATACCGTGTAGGTATTGAATTCACAAATAACTTATATACGAGTCTTACTCTCATAGAGAAGAAATAAATGTTTAATAATATGTATATATATATATATATATCCTACTGATTATTTTATAAATGTATTATATCTTCTAAAATTAAAATAAATAAAAAAATAAAAATAAAACTTATTTTCCTACCAGGATATGTAAGGACATATTTTAATTTTCAAAAGTGTGATTTTTTTTTAAACTGTAAAATCGCAAGTTTTGCGTTTACGGGTACTGAATAAAATATGGAGTCACCTTTCTTTTTCAAATTATTTTTTTTATATATATTTAGATTATATTTTGTACAGTTCAATGAATATACTACGAAATATTTTGACAACAACGCCATAATAAATAATCATAATCTTATTTTTATAATTAAATTATAGATTGTTTGATTAAAAGCATAATTATTTTTCTTAATCAATACCTATATACATTTAATTTCTCTGCTGGAGTTTAAAAGGGGTAAGATATATATTATACTCTTAAATCTATGAACTGTGTGTGACTAATACTCGTAGTATGTCACTACTTAAACATATTATGAATATAAATAACTGAACAACAAAATCTGTAATAGATCCGAAGGGATGCCGAACCATCCAGTATGAAGATACTGGATGGTTCGGCAAGCTGCTTGCGTAATCTATATGCTCACTTTCCAGAGTTTTCCAGAGAATTTTATTTGCAAGAGCCTCCACCAAGGCTGACGCGCGTGCTAATCAAATCATTGATGTAGGTCCGATATCACCTACAATATGTCAGTATCGAAAATATTTAATATTCTTGTTTGTCGTATAGAAGTATTATATTTTTTATAAAATAAAATATTTCTAAGATCGTACTCTAAACTACTAACAATATCATTATTAAGGAGAACACATTATTATTAAGTTGTAATTATTCAGAACAGTGGTCTGTGATATTTTAAATACTAATTAATGTATTAATTAGAAAGATACCCATATAAAATCAATTGAATCGATAAATATTATTATTGCTACCGGGATTCGAACCTGGATCTCTTCCAATCTGGGGAACGTGCATTAACCAATTATGACACATTGATATAACTAGTATACTATATCAGGTTCAAATCCCGGTAGCAATAAGAACATTTTTCTATAAAATTGATTGTATATGTATATCTTTCTAATTAATGCATTTAATTTGTATTTAAATTAAAATATCTACAATGTGTTTTGAAAAAAATACTAGTTAAAATAAATGAGCAAAAATATTAAGGACGTTGTAATAAGTACGTGATAACGTACAAAAGGGTGATTACAGTATTTGCCATATGGCACCATTGTTGAGTGCATTGATAGTCGACACATATGTATATTATGTATACAGGTGCGTGGAGTATGTAGGAAGTATAGGACATCTGTGGCTCCGCAAAAATAAAACTAAAAAATTTTAAAAGATGCAAACTCAGTCTCGCGAAATTTGGTTAAATATGCCGTTTGCGAAACAAATGATACTTACATTTAATTAATTTAATGCATTGTAGCCCGCGTACCTGCAGAAAGAAAGATGGTGTACGAAAAAATAATCCACACCGCGCAAGGGTTGTATATATAATATATCAACGCATTGAAACCCGCCCCATATGTGTCAGGTCTACGATCGAGTAACTTTAAAAAACTTTACTTAACTTGTAATGTTTACGTTGATGATTTTTTAACAGTCATGATAAATAATAAGCTTTTTTTAAGTATTATATTTAGGTATAGTAAAATAAATTTTAAAATTACCTTATTTCTCACGTTGTTAGCATACGTCTTCGATTCTTCCTAATCACTTTCGTTCAACGAAAACACAGTTAACATCAACACTGAACAGCACTCACAAACACACGAACACAGTGTCTATCCCAACAAAGTTCCGAATCAGATCAACTCACGTAAATCGTGCCCGGAATGCACACAAACACACCTCACTGTAAATAACATGCGATGTATTCTACGTAACGTACTTTGGCGTAGAGAGAACCGTAGCGAAATCGTAGCTCGCTGTGGGCGCGGAGCGGATATCGGACCTACGAGACACCGACAGTGTGTACCCCGCGACTGCCGAATGCAAACTGACGCAACGACTAACGGCGGAGGCTCTATACAGCGCGTACCATTGCGGAGGTTCTTTGTTACGGTTGCTCTTCCGTTCCCGTCGATATCCGGTGTGAAGGTTTTAATTAATTGGCATGGAAACTCGCGAGGATCGGCCAGCGTTCACGAAAATTAACAATTCAATTAAATTATTTTTTTACTCATTGAAAATATTAAAAACTGAAAAGCTGTACAAAAAAAATAACGTGATGATTACTCTAAAACATTTGTTATATAGGTGCACGTCTTAGTATGTGTGTCACTTTCGTACCAAACAATTTATCATACTCATCACCATGGTGATGAGATATTTCATTCTGTAATATATATTATTATCAAACTCATGCTGTGACAATTTTTAGAAATTTACGCTTTCGCAAATTCACATTATTCGCATATTTTCAAATTAAAAAATGTCCTTACACATACCGTTTCTCGGTATCTATCTAAAAATTTGATTACAAAAATAATACATACCTGGTATTTATGTACACAAAGTATAATATATTAAATATTTAAATACCAAAATTAAATTGAATAATATATTATTTTCTTTTTTATGAACTGTACATATAAAACACACATACGCGTTGTTTATATCAGAGAACAAATTGTGCTCGCTGGATTTTTTTTTTCTTTTAATTAATTTTAATTTTAATTGTTTCGTCTCCTGTCGTAAATCGCTAAATATTTTAAATCCGCTGAAAATAAATCGCGATTGTCCCGTTTTGTTCTAGCCGGATTGATTGATGTTAATGTCGAGATATTTTTGTATTTATGTTTTGTGTAGTTTAATGTTCTTGTATTTTGTATATAAATTTTAATATTTCAAGCTTTGTTATGCTATTGATGTTGATTTAGTGTGTTTTAGTGGTAGACAAGCTTAGTGGTCAATTTTTAAAGTGTCTTTATATATAGTAAGTAAGTCCATTACATGCGAGCATTCAACTGACACAAGAATACGAACGTCCTTGTCGAATTATTTTAATTTTCACTTAGTGACATTTTCTGTAATGTTTACAGTAGTCACGTACGGTCTTCTTTAATAAGTATAATAATAATTATAATGTGTTTATTTCAGCGTGATTAATTTTTTTTTGAAGACCCGACTCGCCATAAAGATAATACATTTAATAAAATATATTTAAGTAAGTTTTAAAAATATATATATAAACAAAATATAAATAATACATTTTAGTCACGGCCATTATTGTATCTGTAGCTATTCTGTAGTTGTTGCCATTCTTTGATCAGGCAGCCAGCTTTCCAGGAGAGCACCACTTGCACCAGAGTTGGTGCTGAGCTCCAGCCGCAGCTTGACGCCAACAACTATAAGTCTCAGATGTAGGATGCTAAGTTTGCGAACAAGCTCTCCAAACGGTCACGTTCATACATAGAGAACTTACTGTATTTACTGTTAGAAAGGTATCATGTATTTTAGTTTTTTTCTGAACCTACTTCCAATTTGCAGTATATTCAAGTATTCTATAGAGCAGGCCAAGTTAGTTTGGCTATTTATTCAATTATCTATATCTAGTTGCATGCTTGCTTCATAAATTGAGGCTAGTCAAGCTGTTTTCAGTTATTCAGGAAAGTTCCAAGTTTTGTCAGAATATTTACAAGTCTCGTATTGCTAGATATAGGTGAAGTTCAACTTATTCGCATTATTTTGCAATTTTACACTTTGATAGTACATTGCACATGAGTTGTGCGTTAAAATTATACGTCTTAAATAACAATAAATATTATTTATTTTGTGTTACATTTCATTTCATATAAATAAAATAATGCAAACACGGTTTATAATTAGAAATATAATGCTATATCAAAATAAATTAATACATTACTTTTGTCATTCGTATTTGCAGCATCTTGTCACATATTATTTTTAAAACTGATGTTATTGTTCAGTACAATGTACACAGTAGGAGTGACGCACGTATCTGTGAACATAAGCTTAGTAATTAGTGATTTAAAATATTTTAAAAATACGATTCGCTTCACGGAATACTTATTGACAACTATATTTATTTAATTTTAGGTGGTAAACATTGAGGTATTTTTATTAAGTTGTGGAGTTAGTTAAACAAAGGAAAAGTATCCCAAGTTATATAAATATATATATTAAAAGAACACATTCTTATTATGAAGTTGTAATTATTCAGAACATAGCTCTCTGATATTTTAAATATGAATTAAATATATTAATTAGAAAGATATACATATAAAATTAATTTTATCGAAAAATATTGTTATTGCGCCACCGAGATTCTAAGCTGGATCTCTTTCCAAACCGGAGTAAATGCATTATCCAACTATGCTACAGCGACAAATTTTCGAACCTATATGTTACCTTTTTGGTATAAATACATTTCATCGTTCCATTATTTGAAAGAGCCATATATCTTACAACAACAATATTTTTCTATCAAATTGATTTTATATGTATATCTTTCTAATTAATATATTTAATTCATATTTAAAATATCGCAGACCTATGTTCTGAAAAATTACAACTTCACAATAAGAATGTGTTCTCCTAATAATAAAGTTGTATCAATGTGTCCAAAATTTAATAAAAATTAATTGATAATTCTGGCGTCTGATATCAGATTACTCAAAGATATTTGAGATTCCGTAAAAATAAGGTAGATGGCTCTTTCAAATAATGGAACGATTAAATGTATTAATATCAAAAAGGTAACATATAGTCGTCGCTAAAAATATCGTCGCTGTAGCATAATTGGATAATGCACCATCTCCGGTTTGGAAAGAGATCCAGGTTCGAATCCCGGTGGCGCAACAACAATATTTTTCGATCAAATTGATTTTATATGTATATCTTTCAAATTAATATATTTAATTCATATTTAAAATATATATAAATTAGATGGATATATGTTACCTTGATGTTCAGAAGGTATATTTCTCAAATAGACAAATAAGTCAATTTTCAACAATTTTCAAGTCGTAAAACTGTAATGTAATGTTTTATAGGTACGTATTTTTATTATGTCCTATATAAAAAGTTTTTTTTTATTTCAACTTTATTTCATACGTATTACATAAAAAAAAATATTTTTTGCCAAATATTATCGCCTTTCAATTAAAGATATAAATTAAAGTAACTTAGTAAGTAACATAGTAAAAGTAAACTAAAATTTTATCAGCAACAATAATTTATTTTAAATTTAATACAATAGAGAAAACAAATAATTAGATAATAATGTGTTTGACTTTTCCATAATGTTTAATAATTCTTTACCGATTTTATTAAAAATTCCTGGCACACTCATGGTTCGTCCCGAGGATCTGGCAGAATGGCTATGGTGATGGTCAGTATGCATATCTTCTAAAATTGTATTATATGTTACTTTATGTAGATAATTATTTCAATTATATCTTACGGGCGGGTTTTAAATACTAATAATTAACGTACCTAGATAGAGATATTTTCGATATCAATAACCAGAATTATATAAGCATGTATCTAATCCTAGATAGAATAAGCTGGTGCAGTCATGGTTACAAATACCAGGATGTACATTTTAAAACTGACCCACAACAGATAAGGGATGAAAAATAAAATAAAAATGTAAAATAAACCTTGCAACGTTTAAAGCCTCAATGAAATATGACCATTTTGTATTCCAGAAATGTTTGTGGGAGAAATGCCAACGACGAGGCAGCGCACATTATGGTCTACAGATACGGTAGTTAATATATTGCTAGTTCCAATAAGGGTCGACAGAGATAAATATTGCGACCGTACATAAAAAAATTAGCTTCCATCGGTCTGGTGACCGTCCTGATACTAATTCACGACATTCTAGAACAACTAAACATTCGTCTTGTAAATCAATTTGATATTTGACATGTATTATATATACGACATTTTTAAAACTAGTTTTATCGCGATAACTCAAGACCCAACAGACGAAACATTTTTAGAATAATTGAATTGAAAGGTTACAAAAATTGGTCCTCAATACAGAATGGCAAAAAGATCCCCTAAATAAGTATTGTATATAAGACAGGGTGAATATTATGTTCCAGGCTGATTTTGTTTGGTCGTCATTTTGGTTTAGTAGACATTTGTCAGTTCGTATTTAGTAGTCGTAGAAAGTAGTTGATTACAATTTATTATGGAGTATCTAACGCCTCAACAACGTGTTGAAGTCATTAAAACATTTTCAATTTGAACCAATCATTATACCTACAAACACATCTTGTTCTCCCTTTACCACAACAATAGTTTGAACTTCTCCACCCTTTCTCCCACCAGTTTCTATATTCTTCTACTAATATTATTTTACCTTATATTCTATACTTCATTACTACTTTACCTGAACATATCTCTAAATTTCATGTGTTATATATTATACCAGTTGTATTACGATTATTAAAATTCCCTTAATTAATTTTTATACATCTAAATAATAATGGAAATTTTGTAACCATTAATGGAGATCGTTATCGTCACATATTGGATAACTTCTTGGTAGTTAAATTGAGTCGATTGAGAGTGCAACACATGTGGTTTCAACATGATGGTGCCATCTCACACACAGCTCGAACTACGCTTGAAATTTTGCTAGAAATTTTTCCCGACCACATAATGTCAAAAAGTGACGATGTCGACCGGCCACCTCGATCACCTGATTTGATGGCTCCCGACTATTTTATATAGGGGTACTTGATAGCAATTGATGACAATATTCGAAATGAAATTGCTGAAATAACACGCAAAGTGTGCGAGATATTATGCTTAAATTGTTATGGCATTTGTGTCGCTACCAGAGGCGGCCACTTGGCCAATAACATATCTATACATAATTGTAATAAACAACATAATTAATAAATAAAAACTAAAATAAAAAATTATATTTTTATTCTAGTTATTTAAAAACAACATCGGCCTGGAACATAATATTCACCCTGTATATGAATATTAGTACCGTGTGAATTATTTATTAAATAGTATGATTATATAATTAGACTCTTCTTCTCATATAATATTTACACTTTCATGAAAAATATTCTCAGGCATTTATGTGCACTTGCAATTTAAAACGTGTTTTTGTAATCTTTAAGCGAGAAACGACTTTTTAAATTGTATTATTCCATTATGAATTGCAGGGCGCGAACTTTTTGGCTGTTGCATTGGGTGCTGTTTACGCGCCTTTTGTTCCTTCGACTGGCACCCCTGGGTTTTCTTGTTGATTGGTATGAGACATTTGTGTTATTCGAATGTTGCCGCTTTCAGAGACTGAAGGATCGCTGTCAAACCACGGTCAGAGCTCAATTGCGGTCAGTACATCGTCCGGTAAAGATGTCTCAATAATCGGAGCTTCGGGAGTGCTCATTTCGGTTGATCGTAATAATACTCAGAGTAAAATAATACTAACCTAACGAAACAGCTACTCTAGGTTAGTGATAATTTTCATTCTGCATACATAACCGTATTATTAATAGGAAACCTGGAAACAACAGCTGCCTAAGGCATTCACGGAAATAGGTGCATTGGTATAGTTACGCTACTGTTAAAAATAGTTAATTAAGAACAAGTCGTGTAATACGTACACATTTATTTTGAATCTCTATAAAATTTACCCACGAAGTATCACGATGTTAGTTAGCAGGAAACAGGTTAAATAAAAATCACTGAGAATTAGATTTTTACATAGAGCAAATTTTCGTTTCCATAATCGTAATCGTAAATTGGATTATAATCAGAATTCCAGCAGAATGTCATCTGTCTACATCAGCCTCTGATGACGATATTGATGGTAATGCTGAAGACGGCGTGCTTCATCTTGAGGGAGCGCTAATTTGATTACGAATTAACTTGCTAAGTGAGAAAATTCGTTATCTTCCTCCTGCCGCACAGTTTTCACAATTAAGAAGCGTGTTCACAGGGTGTGATTTTTATCTCGAGATAAACCTGAGACGCCCTAGTAATTCTGAGAGGTAAAAAGTGTCGACAGCTCATGATGCTCTTTATTAAATAATTTTTCAAGTATTGTGGTCAATGTAATAATTAACAAATATTGTACAAAATACGAGTAAACAAAAAAAATATAGTATTGTCTATTTTTTTAGTAGTATATGATGGTGAATACATTTTTACACAATTCAAACAAATGTCAGGATGATTATTGTTCCAACCCTCTCCCAAATTCCCCCCTAGATGCCTAATTTATTATCCAGTTAGTGCTGATCTGTGAGAACCGAAAAAGTGGTACATGTTGTCAAGGAAACCTAGTTAGTTTCTAGCAATGTGATTTCAACTACTTTGTTATTTTTCATTACGATTGTGTTAAACCTTGTCGACACTGGATCTCCGACTAATCAAACAGAGACCCAGAGCTGTGTCTGACGTAGGATCTTAGCTTTTTGCATTTTTCGTAAATCTGTCCAAATATCTGTTACTTTGAATCTGATGCGTTCAATAATCTACACATAATTCTTGCCTAAATTAACCTTCAAACTTTTACCATTTCAATTTTACTTATTTTAATATTTTTTTTATATTACAGGTGAGGAATTTCTATATCTCGATGTATAACAGACTTAATACGGTAAAAAAACGTACGAATTCTATCTGGACTGCACAATGGTCGAATCTAAATAATCATAATTCAAAAATCAACATACGATATCGATGATTTTTATTTATTTGGAAGATCATTCAATGGAATATAATTTAATACAAATTTTATCGAATAATATTGTTGTTGCTACCGGGGTTCGAACCTGGTTATCTTCCAATCCGCGTAACATGCATTAACCGATTATGCTATACCAACACAGTGGTTTGACGACAAATTTTTGAACCTACATGTTACACTTTTCAAATTAATACATCTATCGTTCCATTATTTGAAAGCCATCTTTTTTATAATTTCATTCAAATGTGAACCACGACTACGTTTGATACATTATTTTACATAAATCTGGTGCTAATTCACCAATCACATGTTGTTTTTTAGTTGTTGTTAATTTTTCAGTATGAACAAGTGGATTTAGATATCCTTACAGAAAATAATCTAACGGAGAGATATCACATGATCTAGGCAGTCAATAGACAGGCTCATTTCTGGTAATAAATAAATCATTTAATATTGTTTTCAATAAATTGATTGTCTCAGTTTTTTATGATAAGTTTTAATAACTTTTAAACGTTGTTCCAACATAAAACGCTCCATGATGAAATGGCAGATTATCTATATATATATATAAATAAATGTTTATTTGTTTGTTTGTTTGTCCCGTATGCGTTCTTATACCGTTCATCCGATTGCGATAAAACTTTGGTGAGTTGTTGTGCACACGCCCGCAAAGGTTTCTGTATTAGTACAACCATTTAACAATAGGTGGTGCGCGAGTCGTTTCAACAAATGTGAGTATTTCATATAGTCTATTGCTATGAAACTTTGGTGAGTTACTGTGCGCAGGCTCGCGAAAGTTTCTGAATTAGTACAACCATTTTGCAATGAGAAAATAATGAACAATATCATCGAAGCTATAATTTTATATGGAAAATTTAAAGGAAAAGATGTACTAATTCCGACAGATATGCCATTCGAATTTAAACGTCAGCAGTTTCAAAGCGAGAGACAATCGTTACAAATATGTGGACTAAATTTGGAAAATCCTCGCTTCTCACATGGACAGCTGAATGTGGCCTGCTCACGCGTTGGAAAACCTTCTGATCTATTCGTATACGCACCAGATGGAAAAACAAAAAATATGGTGTATCCAAAAGCATTTCGATAATTAGAATTAAAATACAAACATGTTGTTTCTTTGAATGGCATTGTAACGCATGCCGGGTACTTGCTAGTACTGAATAAAAAACATGGTTACTATCCTATTTTAAATTTTATCACATTTATTGGATAACCCTGTATATATAAAATTTAGCTCACAATTATTGGTTAAAACTGTTTTATCTATTACTAATTAATTGTTAATACACATAATAAACATAGATACCCCATAGAGACAGATCAAGGATGAGGTGAGCTGACTATGTAGAAAAGGACTGGAACACCTTAGAAAGGTCCGGTAACTAGAGAAAAATGGACAGGGATAGGAATCGGTGAAGATATCAGTTGTAAAGAATACAGAATCAATACAAAAAAAAACAAACCAAAATAATACAAATATTATATATTGTACCCATGTGCACTGCATACAAGCAAAAAACCGGGCATTACTAAAAATTCAGGAAAACAAATATAAATTAAATAATCCATATGTTATAATCATTAATTACGTAGTTCTGTACTCCTCTACTGGATTATTCTTCGTTTATTGCTACTACAATTGCTAGCCACTGTTTTAATCTATCGTTCTATTCAAGCCATACAATTGCTACCTACTGAATTGAAAATTCCACTCGGCAGAGTCAGATCCATGTTGTACGGAGTCCTTACTTATGCCGTTTTCTAACAGAATAATATTTGAATGGTTTTGAACTTGGCTTAAAGCTGATAGAAGCATTTACTTTCTCATTAATTAATTCGCAAATTTTACCACCTTACTAAACGTGTTGTTTTCATGACTGCTCTTTGCGTTCGAGAATAATGCATTTTTGTTACGATGGATTCATTTTGCTTAAAGACGTCGGTTAAACGAAAGATCATAAACCTACGTACAATGTAGCATAACCTAAGTCTATACCTACTACACGCCACTGATTGTACAATTACGAGACCAATCTCGATAAAATGTCTGATATTTTATCTCAGAGTTTCTACTCTGTGGACTCGCTCCATGTTTTCCAAGTCTTCATTATCCTTGATTAACATCATTACTTTGGATCGAGCTATATTAGTAAGTACTCCATAAAGTTATAACTGCTGTTCCGTAAACACAAACTTGAACCTAGTGCGCAATTTTATTCAAGTTAATTTTTAAATTTACAGCATTCTTAATATTAATTTCTGAACTTCTTATAAAATAGCCAATAATTTTAAAATATGCAAATCATCTTAAAAATGTTACATTTTGTGAAAAAATCGGATATCGGATACATATATTGTTACATAAATCACTCCTATCTAGAGTCTATAAACACGCATTGTCCCTTTGAATGAACATGAATTTAGAAAAAAAAAAAAGTACTGAAATATGCCTAATAATATTATTTTTGTCGTTGTATTTTATAAATATATTAATTAGAAAGATATACATATAAAATCAATTTTATAGAAAAATATTGTTGTCGATTCGAACCTGGATCTCTTTCCTAACCGGGGAAGGTGCATTATCCAACTATGCTACAGCGACTTTTAGCGACAAATTTTCGAACCTGTATGTTACCTTTTTGATATTGATACATTTAATCGTTTTATTATTTGAAAGAGCCATCTATCTTATTTTTACAGAATCTATAATACCTTTGAGTATTCCGATAGCAGACGCCAGAATTATCAATTCATTTTAATTAAATTTTGACAAAAAAGACGTCACTGTTGATTATTTTGTTTTTATTTTATGTTTGCCTACTAGTACGTTTACTTTTAATTATTATCTATGATTTATATCTGGAGAAATGTATAAACTCTCAAATGATATAAAAAAAAAACTATGATAAAATCATTTTTATAATACATTGTATATTTTTTAACGTCAATTGATCGCCTTCTCGAATAGCCAACGGTCGTTGAGGATGCCACAGAATTCATTAGTACTAAAGCTTTTTATGTATTTGCTTCAGTTACTTAATGATATTTTAACTACCGGCTGGCGGTCAAGAAAAAAATACGCTTCACGTCTGTGGGAATTAATTTGAAAATTTTCGGAGTGACAAAAAGTCCGCAATAGGTAATTCTGAAACGTTATCGAAAATTAACGAACCTTATATTTTTGCGCAAAAGCCAAAGTGGTTATCGGGGAACGCATAGGTCCCTTCACACATTGCGATAGCGACGGAACGTAACAGGTAGCGGTGGTAGCTGTGACGACTAGTAGCAGATGGCGTGAATTGCTGTGGCAGAGCGAGACAAATGGCGTTAGTGACAGTAGCAACGATAGACAGTGGCGTCACGTATTCTATTCTGCAACAACAAACAACTATCAAACGAAGGAAAACAACATATTTCAGCAGTGTGCGATAATGATAAACTACAACTCATTTATATTGGTTACCTAATCTTTAAATGTGGCTTAGTGTCCAAAATGCTAGTGATCTTACACTGGATACATCAGCTTACCGCAACTGCGTTGCCAACTTTTGACAGAAGACATCACATGACGAATAAGATTCTGCATCGACACAATCCTACTACGGTTCGCTGGGTTAACTTAAAGTTCCAATTGTCTAAAGTTTCAGTCCAAGTTCCGACACAGACCTAGTCTGGACTAACAATGCGCTTTGATTGAAAACTTTCGTTTTGAGGTATTTACTTTGCTATAGCAGTTCTCCTAGAATGAGAAAAAAACATCATGAATGGTTAAATTCGTTATTTGTGTTTAACATTAAGTAATAATTAGTTACGAATCATCTAATAAATAATAACCTCATAACCTGCATAAAATAATATAAAACAATTATATTATTGATAGAATCGGCGTTAACTTTGTATAGTTTCATCATACTGGATGGATATAAATAAAACAATGTTATAACTCTACTTGAGTTTATTAGCACTACTCGAGTTTCGAGAGATACAGTGACTCTCATCGATAGGTGAAGTATTAAACTAACTACACACAAATATAGGAGAAAAGGTACTAATTACTTGTAATTAATTAGGTTAACTCCGCCCCGCCGAATGGTGCAAATAAACTCAAGTAGAGTTATAACATTGTTTTATTTATATCCATCTATTTTAAATAAAAAATAAATTCTTAAAATTATTGAATGTTTTAAATGTAAATAACCCTTGTATTCATGAATCCACAAAATATAAGATACAACCACTGTTCACAGTAATTTTTGTAAAATTTGGTAATAGTAATTTGTAAATAGTAAAAGATATATAACTGTTATGTTATTATTACATATATAATGATTAGATGTCCCGTAATAATTATACACAGGTTATACTCGGGAGAGACTACGGGACATGGTATTATTACAACAGAAAAAGATTGATAAATAATTAAATAATAAATACTATTGAAGAAAATGGATCGGCACATTGTAAACTATAATAGTAACCTGAAAATACTTTTAATTGATGTAGAAAGTACATACACTGACCAAATAATGAGAAAGGTATATAGTGCGGTGGTCCTGCACGCGCCCCATGGACATGGACGTCTAGGGACTCACCTGACAGCCATATGGGGCCGTAAAGAACTAACCAATAAGTAGATGCTAATACATCGTGACGGACGAGTCTTATGAGTTAGCAGACCGTTCTTTCGTCGACGTTTTCAACTTCATACACGTAAATAACTCTATACTCATCGTATCTGCCATTGTAAATCGTTGCGTAATAAACGCCAACTGTTGTAAGTTCTCATTTATTTAAATACCTTGCTTTAAACACGGCATAAATACGCACACGCATATTCATATACATTGCGATGTACACCAACACGCGTGAGACTAGAAGAGGGTTAGTCCCTTCAGTCTCACCCTGCACAAAACCTTCTGATACGATCACACAATTAAGAACCTCAATACAATAGTATCAAAAGGATTACCTGTAACTGATAGCTTTGACAAAAAACAAAGAAAGATTAAAAATGATGATGTACAATCATTAAATATGATACAAGAGTCAGAATAAATTCACTCAGCAGCAAAATTTAAAAATTCAGCACCGTCGACCTACTAGTCAGCTGGCAATTTTTTTTCTCTTTGAGTGTTTGAATTAAAGCAACGCGACATAGCTATTGCTTTCTCATTTGAATTGGCGGAAATATGCTAAACAATCCGAGTGTTATCTCTCCCCTTTACGCTCACGAGATAACATATCTTTTGTTACCGCGCATTCGCAAGGCTCAGAGTAATAATGGATATATAACTATTGAACTAAAAATTACTTTATTTTTAACCACTGTTTTTTTTTTTCTCGCCAGTTTTATTCACCAATGAAATCAGAATGTAACTAACACCTCCATTATATATATATGTATATATATATATATTTATTTTTTTGTAATTGTAATATCATTGTAATCTTATGACATGCAGCAATGCACACATACAATCATAACCGTCTTGCATGTATTGTGTTTATAGCACTATCAACAATACATAGTTTTAGTATGGTGATATCGTGAAGATGGTACGATTATAGTCACTGGTGGAATAAGATCCCGTGGCAGTCCACGATTGGTTGATTATCCGAATTGGATTCCAGAGAAGAATATTGGCAAATGGATCTGGCCTACCTCGGTCACGCTCCTGAATTGGACGTTAAATTTTCACCTCCGGTTGACTCGCACCTTTTTAATGAAAAACCGAGATATCACTGCACTTCCGGAACTGTTTAGAACACCGCCTCTTCGCGGTCCTAGCGTTACGCACGGCGCTGCTTTCGAACAGTAAAAAATGAACACATCTCATCAGAAGACAGTCTGTCCCCTCGTCGGCGAAATATCTAAGTAATTAGTTGGCCAAAGCGGGATAGGTATATTAAAGTTTATATTGGAAGGACAAAATGCACAGGAAGTAGGTACTCGACTTGCGTCAACAGTCACTAATTAAGACCTACATTAATAACTATAAACTCATACTGGCTCTGACTACAAAAATCAAGTAGACTTCGTATGTATTTTTCTCTAAATGTGATATTCAGTACCCTGTTAATATGTGTGTGTGTGTGCGCGGTGCGCCAGAGTTTGACAGATGATGGATACGTATGTGAGTGCCGGCCGGGAGCCTGGAAAGGTTAAAAGCCGTGGAGACGAAAAAAGCGGTATTTTCATCCTAGTTAATATTAGCTTTAAGTTTAATTATTGTATTCATCTGTGTACCTTTTATTATTGTATTAAATAGTGAATTGTTGTACAGCATTCCGAATTTCATCCGATGAAGATGCCAGAATTAACAATTCAGTTTTATTAAATTTTGGACACATTTATACAACTTATATATTATTAAGGAGAATACATTCTTATTGTGAAGTTGTAATTATTCAGAACATAGGTCTGTGATACACATATAAAATCAATTTTATCGAAAAATATTTTTGTTGAAAATAATATTATTACGATAAACATAATCAAACTTTATAAAACGGGATGACTATTTCAAAAAATTATATATCATACACACATTTATCACTTAGTTAATCGGTAGTATATATATATCGATACAACCTGGAATAAACTACGCATGGTGCTACGAAAAACTTATATGGGTTTCTAGAGTGGATGTGAACTGTCAAAAAAATTACTTAGATCATAATCTCCATGTTTTATTTCAAAGTTGGCAACTTTGGTCCATTTGGATAAAGCAGCTTCTTCATTTTACCTTATCGACTTCTAGGCCAGTTCAGATCTGTGGACATCAGATCTTCGAACTCAAGTGTTAATCATTTAATACATCAAAAAATTGTTTAATAGAGCTGATAACGGTACTAATTTGATATTTTCAAACAATCCATTTGAAAGATATACCTACAAAAAAATCTAAAAAACGTTAAAAATTTTTGGTTACGAATTACGATATCAACTTCGCTATGTTAACCATATATTCCAAAATACTTAAAACATTATTTTTTCGTATATTCTTTTTATTTTTTAATTAAATTTTTAACATTTATATCCATTTTGACACATTTAATATAATCAAAACACAACAATTATTCAGTCACAGTTTAAAAAATTAATTTCATTATTACAGGTAAGACGGGTTATTATCGATAAAGCCATTTTTTTATCATTTCTTCCAAATTGGGAGAAAGCGTACTCTTTTGTAAAAACCCAAGTAGTTTATTTTTTATTGTAGGAACAACAAATTCTATTGTCCTCGATCTATACTTATTGGTGATTTTTGGAATTGTTAAATTCAGATTAGCTACCCCTCTTGTATTTTATCCGTGTGAAGCCATCCTATTTAGAGCATCGTTGTTATAATTGAATGTTATTAAAGGAACAGTAACAGCCCGTGTACAGGAAGAATGTTAACAATTTTTTTCACTATGGCTTAAGATTTTTCATATCTTAATAATGCCTCGACCAAAGAGAAATAAATTATTCGTAAAACCGGCTGGTAAAATACATAAATACAGATATTTTCAGGTCTATTCTCAATCTCAAAGCAATTTCAATAACCATGATCTACATCGCTATTGTATAACATTGTATACTTCGTCAATTTTGAGGTATTCTACGATTGAGTGACGTGAAACCAAAGGTTCAATTTCAACGATTGGTTATACGAATATTGCGAATATTTGTTGTCTATACTTGGATATTTTATTTATGGTGTAGTCGGCTTCTGATTAGTCGATAACCAAATAGACATGAATAAGGGTTGTGTATTCGCAAGCACCGACATCAGTACATGATTTTATTTATTCTATTATATTAGAAAAATAAACACGGATTATAATTATTTAGATTATAATATAATAAAAATTTAATTTCATTATAAACAAAAATTGCCATATATAACATTTCTATCACATCCACATTATTATTTAAGACGTATTTTTAGGATTATCAATTAGGGTCATTAATGACCTGTCATCTTAAAATATAAAATAGGTTAGTTCTCTGGACAACTCACACGGGAAGCATGCACAGTGCGTATGATAGATAAAAAAGTTGAAAAGACACAATTAAGAAGGGTGAGGAAGAAGGAAAAAGTAGTAATGATTTCCGTTACCTTCGCAGATAATCATTTTCTTAAAATGTTGTAAGGGATGAAATTAGAAGATGCCTAGTTGGGGACTATAGCCTTCGGGGTGAAAAGAACATTTCTTAACATGTTCTTGTTTTACAGGGTATTTCAAAATAATGGACCCAATTTCAAAGCAGTATATTTCACGATAGCAATTTCAAAAGTTAGTAGATAGTTATTCTTCTTTATGTAGTTATTTCCTTCTTCATGTTAGTATTGACATATAGTGACCTAAATCAGATGAGGCTCGGTTCTTAATGCACCTTCGCAAGTCTCGGTCCTGGTTCGCTCTCACAGCTGACTCCAGGGTCTTCCCAGCTGAATGCAATGTGGATTATGATTGAAACAATGACAGTTAACAGCTGTAGCACGTGGCACGTGTTACTGTGCCGAAACGTCGTCCTAGAAACCATCTACAAAAAACGCGATCTAACCCAAAAAAGATGCCAGTTCCATAAAAAAATCCTAAAATACACATATGCATATAATATATGTAACAGAATGTATGTTTTATATAAAATCTTATGCCCTTTGATCGTACCGATCTAAATTAAATTATGGTTATTCTTTAGGACCACATGCAAAATATAGCAATCTTTTCCCGTCATCTGACTAGGTCTTGTGTAGTCTATGTCGCACCATAGGTAGTTATTTCACTGTTATTCAGAGATAAATGTTATATTGGGAACTCGAAAAAAATTCAGTTTAATATTTGAACATTGCATTTCAAAATCTGATGACTTGCCGACCATCAAGTGTTGAATCAGAACGAGCGATTTCATCTGCGGGACAAATATGAACAAAATTCAGGTCAAGTCTAAAAGATGAAAGTATCTATATAATTTGTTTCACGAGAGCATATTTTAATTCTGAAAAATTATTATACCCAAAAAATTAATTTTCATTCAGTTATAATATTATTTTATTTTATTTTAATTACGAATTTATATATTAAGTGTATACAAAGTATGTATTCATACACCTAATGTTTGTTTTACATACATCAATAAGTTAATGGATAAACTAATAAGTTGATAATATTAACTCCTCACGGGCAGGTAAACCAAATACTTTCCGGTCGTAATTCAAATTAACCAAGCTCGATGTGGCATATACATAAGCAATTATCTGATCTTCCATTACCATATCCAGTAAAAAACAGTAGGACATCATACACATATGTATTTATATGACATTTTTCACCTGAAACGTATTTGAAATTATTTAGGTTTTAATCCAGGATACCGTTTTTAGTCAAAGTAGCCACGTATACTTTAATCATATAATCTACTTCTATCTTTTCTTCATGTGTGTTACATTAAAAGCCATCCAAAATGCATTCATTTGCACTCTAGGATCCTGAAAGAAAAATTGTCATCCCACTCTACGCTTCAGATATCTCACTCTACCTGTATCAAATTTTATATATACCGTTATTACGTGACACTGCGAAAAAAATTTTCCTCATTTGATTCAGTTTTCTCATCAGTTCTATTCTATATTTGTTAGCTAAAGCGCACGGAAGTTTTTACTTTTGTACTAAATCATTCAACAGTAATAGCTTTGAAAATATCCCGAATACATTATTAAACTCTGCCTCATGTCTAAGTTTAGTGAACGAGCATTTGCGGCGGCAGATATAAAAGCGTGAAACTCTTCGCCCTCTGTCATAAAAAATAGTGCATCAGAGACTTTATTTAAGAAGAAGCTAAAAATGCACTGCAACTGTAAATCCGGATCGGTAGGATCTAACAATCGCACATCCCACGGAATGGAGAACGATAATTCCGGTAGTTAATCGAAATCACCGCAAGGTATGGGTGGGAAGAAGGGAAACCTTTGTACAGGATGAGGTCGGTGAGGGTATAGGGGTTCAAGTCGAAGGACCAATGATCTCGGGAACCGGAATTCAAAAGAACTGCTTGCCTTACCTTGTATATGATATCTCCATGATCACAGCAGTCGCCGCCGAGATCACACAAATGGCACGCGGATGAGCCGATCTCCGATCCCAATTGAATGCGGCGATGTCACAAGTTAACCCACGGCACACAATCAACAAACAATACGTGATCAAAACACAATATCACAAAATACAGTGCTGGTGCACTGGAGCTGAAAGTCCACACCGCAAATGCTATCGCGATGTCGTAATCAAACAAATATCGGTCAAGTTGACGTCTGCTGACGTCAAGGTCACAATTCACACTGACAAGCCGAGCATTATGTGTATGTGAATTTGGACGCGGAAAGGTGTCAATAACAGTGGTCACGGCTGAATCGAAAGACGCGCCAAAAGTGTGTTTTACAAATTCGGAACACGCACCTTTTCAAAAAATCTTTTTCCATAAGTTCAAATAACAATTCTTCATTATAAATACAAAGATAATGTAGGACCATAAACAGTTTATGTGTAATGTTTTTATGTAAATTTTTTTTTACGAAAATGGTGCTATCAAAATTATCCAATATTATAAATATAGTAATAATATTTCTTGAGTTACACCAAAACCTTCAGCTGACGACTGTCGATTTACTTTTAGTTGGATTTAAATAGAAATGCTATCTATTGCAGACGATCTCATGATGCGACTTCCGGAAATCCGGCACTAACCAGCCTGATCTGCCATTTAATTTCAAAATGGCGACTGTTCTAGAACATTGTGACTCCGTTAATATTATATGTATAAAATAATAAAAAAATAAACTTACATAAGAAGGGAAAAACTTTTATTTTCATACTGTCGAGAATACATTAAAAATCTCACGAAATTGATTTAAGCTACATAATATTGTTGGTTTTTTTTAAACTAATTATAACTAATAAGTTCTATTCAAATATTTATTATAAAATCTATTTTTTAAACAAATTTACAACATTTCAATCAGTGATGTATTTGTTTACGCGCCTTGTTACATCGATTGGCGCCACTGGGTTTCCTGGTTTACAATAATGTGCGTGTGCGTGTGAGTATTGCCGCCCTTTTTTGGACAGCTTAGAAGACGGTAACCGATAGGTGTCATTCCTATTACATCCCGTCAAAATAAACCACCAGTGAGCGCTTCGGTCGGTCGAATTCTTTAGAATTATCCTTTAGGAGACAACCCAGCTAAAAGAACAACAACATCGGACCGGTTAATGCACTTGATATATCATATGTGTGCTTATTGTTAATCACAAACCTGGGTACCAGCTATCGAAGGCATTTACATAAACAGTATTCATCCCTTCTTTCAACCAATTTGTCGATGCCTTTTCTATAGTATCGAAATAGTTATCGAACCAATTTCTGGGGTTATCGTCGTTGTTGAAGAAGATTGAAGAGCGACCGAAAAATGTGTTAATCCGACGGAACGAGGTCGGGACTGGAGGGTGGATGCGGCAGAATTCTCTAGTTGACCTCCTGGATGAGCATTTTACCCTTGATTAAAGTCGAATACGATAAATTTAATCCAATTACAATTCTATATTTTTCCAATAATTTCGAGTTGGCTGTACATGCCGTCAATTATTTTTGGGTATCGGAAAATGAACAATATTTATATAATATGTTTTAAATTGGCGTATTGTTATCATTGAAATTTATTAACTATTTTCCAATTAGACATTCGTACAAATAATTTAATGGAGTAATATCTAATGGAACTTGTCGAGGCAAAACACAATGGAGTCCTGGTACCGACACTGATATATGGAAGTGAATCCTGGAGCTGGCAGATGAGGAACGAAAGTATACTGAATATAATGGAAATGAGACCACTTTTGCGTATATGTGGCTAATCCAATTATGTAGTAGAAAATGTAAAGCTGATCTTAACACAGGTAGTGAATTCGAATTGTAAATCCTGATCAATACGATTTAAATTAATAAATTGCGCATCCCGTGGAACGGAATACGACAATTTTGATAGTAAATCGGAATCACCGCAAAGTATGGAAGGGAAGTAGGGAAGCCTTGGTACAGGATGAGGTCGGAGAAGGGATAAAGGTTCTAGTCGAAGTCCAGTGATCTCAGGAACCGCTATTCTGAAGGACTGCTCGCCTAACCTTGTATATGACGTCTCTATAAACCCTGCAGTTGCCGCTGAGATCACACAAATGGCACGCGGATCTCTAATCCCATTTGAATACGGCCACAAGTTCACCGACGGTACACATTCAACAAACAATACGTGATCAAAACACAATATCACCAAAATACATACATTGGAATGCTATCGCGATGTCGAGATCAAACAAATATCCATCAAGTTGACGTCTGCTGACGTCAAGGTCACAATTAATAGTCATTTATGCGCTTTCGATACGAATCTCAGAGAGATATCTCTTATGTGTACAAGCGACATTAAACTAATATTATACTTTTTCTACTATAAAAAATACTATTAACTTAGTTATCTCCCGGAACTAGGCTCAAACTCTTGACTTGAAAATCCTCACAAAAAAGCAAAATTTATAATAAAAATATAAGCAAGATAGATTATAGTACAAAGAAAAATGTTGATCTTGTTTATATTAAAGCATATATTAAAAATAAATAAACAAATATAATAGTAAGGAGAACACATTCTTATTGTGAAGTTGTAATTATTCAGAACAGACGGTCTGTGATGTTTTTAAATACTAATTTAATGTATTAATTATAAATATATACATATAAAATCAATTTTGTCGAAATATATTGCTTTTGCACTACCGGAATACGAACCTGGATCTCTATTTCCAATCCGGGGAAGTACACTACCAATTATGTTATAACGCCAGTATTTTTCATGACAAATTTTCGAACCTATATGTTACGAACCTATATGTTACACTTTTTCAAATTAATACATCTGTCGTTCCATTATTTTTGAAAGCCATCTACATTATTTTTACGGAATCACAAATACAAAACCGACTGCAAACGCCAGAATTGTCAATTCATTTTTATTAAATTTTGGACACATTGATACAACTTATATTATTAAGGAGAACACATTCTTATTGTGAAGTTGTAATTATTCAGAATAGACGGTCTGTGATGTTTTTAAATACTAATTTAATGTATTAATTATAAATATATACATACAAAATTGATTTTATATGTATATATTTATAATTAATACATTAAATTAGTATTTAAATATAATAGTGTTGCATTTACTAACAAAATCTTCTATTTGAAATATCTCCACAGATAAAACTAATATTATGTTTTACTACCGTCAATTAGGCTAAATACAATGAATGATGACTTGAAAATCCATCGGAAAAATCACAACAAAACGGAGGCTTTCAATAATGACAGGCGACAGAACCATTTCATCCGGCAGCTTATCTAGCTGTGGTGAAATAGCCCCCAGATTATTTAATTTAATGACAGCTTTTCACAATCCCAGGGGTGGTTTACGTATTCAAATTTCAGATTTAGGCTTGTTTAAGTGAATCAGATCGTTTCTTGTAATGAAACGGGTCCAAATTTTAATATCAAATGCAAATTGACTTAGCTTAGATAAGATACGTAAAATTAGTGTTATTAAGGCAAACTAAATAAGTCTCCGAAAAATACAAACTCCACAGGATTTCACACACCTGGTACTGCCACAAAAATACATCCATTCAAAAAATCAACCTATAATAATCAAAGAACCACTTAGCAAGGTAATTACGCGTGGACATAGCCGACTATTAAATATATTACTAAATTACAAGTCACCTTTCGTTACTATTAGATACAGTTAATCGCGACATCAACTAATAATATTAAGAACTAAGATTTTTAGTTACTTTCATTTTGGCTTTTGCTTTGAACGTTCAACTTTACTCGTCAGTTTAATGCAGAACTCAGGATAAAAGGCCCTTGAGAGTGAGTAATGCTACTTACTCGAAATGTTGGGAGTATAAAAGATCTTCTCGAGACTATTTGATGCGGGTTCCCCCAGAAAATAATTATTTATATATATATATGAACTCTCAAACCATCGCCGTGTATAATATTTTAATTTACTTCTCCAGTATTTTCTTTCAACTGGATTCTCTTAAGTTTCTCTTTCTCTACAACATTATGATCAGTTTCCACGATTATTAAATGAGATTTTGTTGTACACATGGATTAACTATTTATAGATCATTTTTGTTCTTTAAGTTCTTTAGGCGCAGTCGAGTCGAATCTCTGACAGAAATCTCATCCGTGCACACGGAGTATTAAGTATTTCAATGTTTGTAATCTTAAAAAAGTGGCCATGATTTGGCAAAGTCTTTATATTGTACTAACTAGGTAATGAGAGTTTTTTCAAATAGTTCAGTGATCGCATATTTAGTAGGAGTATTGGCCGGTTGGTAAATTTATACTTTTTTTATTATCGCACTAATACATCACCACAAACTTCTCCAAAGCAAGATGCGTGGTAGTTGAAGAAGCAACCTATTTGGGCTCGCGGGGCATCTGAGACTGAGGAATCTATTATTATTGAGATATGTCTCGTGCACGATTCAAGAGACAGCAGTTCAAATGGAACCTACACAGCGTCAAATTTGCAACCTGTCTTTTCAAAAATAAGAGACTGTGCCATAAATATTCAATCTATTGTGATGACATTTGGAACACTTTGATAATGTAGCTACCATATATACTACCATAGTTTTGTTTATGGCTTATTAATAAAAAAGCTATTTTATCTTTTTTGCTGAAAATCACAAATCTCTAATAACTCTTAAACTGTTGAATATTGATTTACCGTATTTTATGATCAATGGGTTTCTAATGATGTCTTCGTTTAGACCAGAGGTTCCCAAACTTTTTTGTGTCATAGACTCCTTGCCATGTTTTTCGGTTTTTGTGATTTTTTGTAAATTTCTAATTGTAGTGAAGTTTAGTGTTAAAAACTTATACCACAAAGCGAATGCCTACATCCTACAACTTACACAATTTTATAAACATATATAATAAATTTTTTACTTCATAGGTACTTTTATAAATAATGTATATGTCTTTATATTATAAGATTATAATGTAAGTAAATAGGTACTATCAGTGTATGTTGAGATCCACTATCGTGGACCCCCATTTTCATTTCATGGACCCCCAATTTTTTTTTTCGCTGACGTAGACCCCTTGCAGGTTATCATAGACCCCTGGGGGTCGATATAGACCAATTTGGGAATCACTGGTTTAGACTACTGTCTCTGGAACACTGTATACATTCTTGAAAAAACTGAGATCATGTTTACATAAATAATTATTGAACAAACATAAACATTACGAACACATTATATGTTTGACAGTGCGACGCGAGATGACACATGGTCCATATACTTGCCAGTCGGAAAAATTCATACAATTTCGCTACAATTATTTTATTATATTGAGTACCTATATTAAATAATAATGAAGGCAATAAAATTCACCGCATAATCATTAAAACACCAGGTATAAATATCTCAAAAAAGTTTTTTTTTTTTTTTGATTTTTCTTAGGTCAAAAACGCAAGACAACCATAAAAAAATCTCAAGTTTAAATAGAAAATGAGAATAAAATCACAGTTTTCAAAGTAATTATTGAAATCTGAAATCTAGGTTAAAAATCATCTGAGAAAAAATAGTCCAGCTGTTGGAAGTTCAATATATCGTTTGAAATCAATAAAATATTTATTTCATATTTTTATTAAAGTATTATGGACCAGATTTGTTTCACGCTGTATGTTTTGTCTTACTCATAAAAAAGACAATGTACACTTTATTTCAAATTGAATATATATTTACATACTGTTATTGAATATATAAAAGTGAAAATATTTGAAAAATCTTAACTTGGAGATGTTAAAAACACGTTTGATATATTCGCTACTTTGGTATTTTTTCTTACTGGCAATGACACTAACATATGTGATGGGTAGCAACAGTGATACGACGTAGATCAATTATATAATAGGATTTTTATCAAAATTCAGGAAGGACATTTCCCCCTTCACTCACTGCGCGTATTATGAATATTTAAATTGAATGCGAAATGTGTAACCGATCTAATTGTGTGAGAGCAGTGAATTTTAATTGTTAGCAAAAAACGTATGTAACTTAATATTATTTTCAATGAAGAAATCCAGTATTCTTAATCACAGCATTTGAGGTATACTGCCAGTAATATAATAAATATGACTACAAATAGATTGTAATAATATTTGAAAATGAGACCCTAATATTATTACTTTGATCACAAAATTGTTCTAATATCATTTTCAGTTTAAATGTATTAAATATAAAGATATGCATATAAAATCAATTTTATCGAAAAATATTATTGTTGCGCTACAGGGAAGGTGCATTACCAACTATGCTACAGCGACAGAACTTTTGACGGCAAATTTTCGATCCTAATTATTCGTTATTTAATATATAATTCTTTTAAAATTAGCAATATTAACTTTGTGATTAAAATTCATATTTTTATTTATATTCTGTGTTTTATTTTGTCGTTTTGAATACAAATAAAAAACAGCATGTGAATAAGGGGTTTGGATAGTCAATATTTTAAAAAAATAAATTAAAATAATATAATAATCCATTTTTATATAAATCACAGATAAAACATAATGATAATAATGATTATTGAAGTAGGATTTCATACATAAATAACTTTTCGAATCAAATATCTAAACACCTACCACGAAACATTAGACCGGCATTTTATACAAATAATAGTATAGGAAATTTACTCGTAAATTCTAAAGACAAAGATGATAAATTTAACAATTCTGGTGTCTATAAACTTAGTTGCAAGGATTGTGCTGCATTTTATATTGGTAAAACGGGTAGAAATTTTAATATAAGAGTAAGGGAGCATTTGAGATGTTTGAACAATAGTGGGTTTTAGGAATTTGCTAATCATTTGATAGAAAATGGTCATGGTTTTTATAAAAAATTGGGGTTGTCAATTTTGCATATAAACGGTGTTTAAACTTAAATAATTTGGAATCGTTGGAGATAAATAAAGCGTGTAAAACTCATCAAAATATTATACACAACCAACTAAATTTAACTACGAGTCCCATTCTAAAAAAATTTCCTAAAAATTATTCGAGTAAATTTGTATTAAGTAACAATTTGAGTTAGGTACTAAATTTATTTTTTAAATAATTTTTTTTTTAATTAGATTCTGGTAAAGAAACAATAATAGTTAGTTATGACATCCTGAAGAAGAAAATGATATTTTTCGAAACCGGTAGATGTATTTAAACTCAATTAAGTGGTTAATAAAACAAAGATAATAAATAAAAATATAATATATAATTGTTTTTTTGTTATTAGTGTAAAAAGTTGATAGTATAGAATTTGTTATATTTTTTATAGTTGAATTTGAAGTATAATTATTTATTAGTATGATTTTTCTCCACTGTTTCCCACTATCAATTATTGGTGGGTAAACATATGATCTGATCAACTTTTTCTTTATGTATTAATTTAATATTACTTATTATTACCATTATTAATTGCAATTTGTTTAATAATATTTCACTTTATGTTGAAGTTATGTCTGGATAAAGGAACATCAACTAATCAACTAAGCATGGAATGAAAAACTGATCATTTTTAAGAAAAAGTATGATTAGAAGTATTATGTATTACTTTCCGTTTACGACATATGTTAAATTCTAGTTTATTTTTAATTTTTGAAATGTTTAAATCCAAACAATTAATGCTGCAATTCTGACATATTTATGGTAAATTTATTTTATTAGTTTATTATTTATTGAAACCGTTATTGTAATTGTGATTTTACTGTTGAAGGGGTAATTTTTAGTGTACCGGTAGAAAAAAAAACGAATAATCCAAGTTAGAGTCAATCATCATTACAACTCAATACAATCACAGTCGCAATAACGCTTCAACCTTTGGCAGTTGATTAGTTAGTTAGAGTAGTTCCACACATCGTCCTGAGATGGAACTCTCGGTAACGATCGCCACCGTAACCCCTGAACTGGCCGCAGTGAAGTTTGATCAAGTTTCCAGCGTGAATTTACGAGTAGTTCCCCCACTTATATCCAGTAAATAATAGGTCGAACTACGAAACAGGCCGGTCGTCCCAATTCAACCCAACTTGTTGGAGTTCAGACATCTTTGGCTTTTACTGTTAAAACTTATTTTTTTAATGATTCCCACCACATTCTCAGGACCGATTTAATAAGTTCAAGGCTCCTATTTTTGTCTTACTCTTACTGTTCAATAGCGCCTCGCACACAGCGATAGAACGATACCGTGCAGCCTCCTATACCAAAATTGCTCTCATTATATCCGACCTTTCTTTAGATAATTTCACATGTAGGAGATGAGGTTGTGTATTGAAGTTATTCAAATATATATGATTGACTCGAGATTGTGTCAGAAGGTTAAGATGCTGTGAGACAGAAGCTCCTAACTTCTTCTTGTCTCACGCGTGTCGATTGTGTGTTCCAATTTAGGGTGTCTGTTGTAACTAGAGCAGGGTATATAAATTAATCTTACAAAGTTTCGTTTATTGAGGTGGTGAATTAATACAATTTATATACGCAGTTTGAACTCTGGAGTGGCTCGCTTTGGGTGCTTTAGAGTAGCGAAGAAGTGGTCGGTAGATGTTTTGGTTATACCCGTCTCTGGTGCTTCATGTTAAATTGCGTCTGCTGATTGGTTGTTCTGGTTCGGGCTCTATATGCTCGTGCAGGGTCCTAATGTTTCTAATGGCGCATGCAGGTTCAGCACACACACATAGATAACTGCACACAGTCAGATATCATTCTGCCGCCGTGACTTCATATTGTAAATGTCAAACATTACCAGTACCAGGCGCAGCCAATGGCCACAAGCCATGCGGCACTGGCTGCATGGCGCCATCTACTAATCGACGGCTTCCACAAGCTGCTCGGGCTTACCACTTTCTCTCCGGTAACGGACCTATTAGCAGCTTTTGTGTCTCACTCCGTTCCACCGCCTAGAATTAATCAATAGATTCAAACCATTGCAATCGTCTAGTGAAACAACTTGAAGGTGGACTAACATTCTACTTTTCATCATTTTACACATTACAAACATCACATATTAAAGGGTGTCCCAACAAGAGCGGAAAATTTAAATTTGAAATAAATAACAGTTTTTTGAGAAAATACTGAAATTTTGATTCAATCATGAAGTAGACACGTGGTAATTATGTATGGAACAACACATCTGATAAATACCCTCCTCGGCTTTACTGCCACATTTGCGATCTTTTGACGAAATTTTCTATCACGGTTTGGCATTACCGTGGCTGGAAGCTTCTTCAAAGCTTGAGTGGTCGTGGGCTTGTTGACACAAAACTTTTTTTCGCTGTAGCACAGTTGGATAACGCACCTTCCCCGGTTAGGAAAGAGATCCAGGTTCGAATCCCGGTGGCGCAACAACAATGTATTTTTCGATAAAATTGATTTTATATGTATATCTTTCTAATTAATATATTTAATTCATATTTAAAATATCACAGACCTATGTTCTGAATAATTACAACTTCACAATAAGAATGCGTTCTTCTAAATAATAAAGTTGTATCCATGTGTCCAAAATTTAATAAAAATGAATTGATAATTCTGGCGTCTGCTATCAGTTTACTCAAAGGTATTTGAGATTCTGTAAAAATAAGGTAGATGGCTCTTTCAAATAACGGAACGATTAAATGTATTAATATCAAAAAGGTAACATATAGGTTCGAAAATTGTCGCTAAAATATTGTCGCTGTAGCATAGTTGGATAATGCACCTTCCCCGGTTAGGAAAGAGATCCAGGTTCGAATCCCGGTGGCGAAACAACAATTCTTTTCGATAAAATTGATTTTATATGTATATCTTTCTAATTAATATATTTAATTCATATTTAAACTTTTGTCTTCAAAATACTCAAGAGAAAGAAGTCCAAAGGTGTTAAATCGCACGATCTAGGCGGCCATTTCTGGTCGCCCAAGCGGAAGATTACATAAACGAACTCCCTTCGCTGTGTATGGTCTGTAGGCTTGAGTTGTTGAGTCAGCTGGAGACTGAACGACCTAGACGAACACGTATCGATGGTCTGACATCACTAAACGACAAAGTCTTTTTGAATTTTTTGATAATTCTCTTCACAGGTAATGCACTTTGAACAAATGACTATATGCTATATGACATAATAATAAAAATGCATTGTTGTGTCATATAGCGATCCATTTTTAATAATGGTGAACTATCTACCATCGAACTGTCATAATGCTTTGACTGTCACAGCACAACAGCGCCAAATTTATATTTTCGACTCTTGTTGGGACACCCTTATAACCCAAACTTGCCAAACTATTGTTATTTTCCTTATTAACAGATTACATTGTTAAACAAATAATAGATATCTCATAGAGACGACGCATGGGTAATTACAGGGCTTACGACCTGTCTTCGGCTGGCTTAAGTGATCACTTTATACAAATATAACGTTCACCATTCTCGCCCATTAATCAATCTCCATATCTTATAAAAATTTTGAAAGTTTTATATATGTTAATATATGGAAACATTATCACCATCTGTGGACTAAATTTGATAATTCATTACTCTGAAACAGTGTTTATGTCACAATGAGAATCTAATTCTTTTTAGCGATATCGCCATTTTATAATATAATATAATAAAAGATAGTTTCGTCTCCATGAGATATCTATAATTTGTTTAATAACAGTACCTTTTTAGGTGAAAATCCAATAATTGTGTGTTCTTGGACATATTCAAATATTGCTGATCACATTGCTGTTTTAAACATTTGTTTCTTTATTAATTTCTCTCCTGTATCCAAGGCGAAACTGACTTCAGCGGCTGTCTTCTGACTCAACTTCTGCCATCACTCCGCAGAGGTAGTTTCATTGTCATTTTTCCATATACTCGATAGTCTGACAGCCTTAAAATTGAATTTATTAATCCTTCAACGAACAATGGAAAGGTTCTTATTAATAAAACAAATGTAGAATAATCTAAGAGAAACCTCTCGTCCGCCTTACAACAATGGCTAAAGAACAATATTAAGAAGGCAATTAATAATATTAAACATTATTTATGTTAATGTTTTAACCCTGTTAAAATGCCTATTGTCATCATCATCTGAAACCCAATATAATTTCATTGAATTCTCATAAAATAAAATACATCTTCGTGAAATATATATACATATACAGGGTGGCCTAAAAAAAGGAGAACATCTCGTAACACATGAGTTATTTCAAAACATAATATAATTAATTATAATTCTTAAAGTAATTTTTTTTGCACAATATTTAGCTAATCAGAATTCAGTCAAGATCATCAACAGCATGATTTAAAGATATAACAGTTTACCTTTTCCAAAGCTTTATGTTTGTTCTGCGCTCTTCTCACTTCATACCTAAGATCTTCTTCAAGCATTTCTCGAAACACTCTAGGTTGTTTCTCGTGGTTGTCAAACACGCGTGATAATTTTTTAAATGCACCCAACATGCATAACAGAATGCAAAGTGCAAACTGCATAAAAAAAAGCAGTACGCCACTGCCATTAGTAGTTTTCGCAGTATACCTACGTACTACAATGAGAAGACGGACGTTTTATTTCTTTCCTCGCTGATTTTGATTAATTCTTAAAGTGGAAAACTTTTTGAGGGGGAGAAGCAGATTTAAGTTGAAAAGTTCTCGTTGAGTACTGTTCTAAAATTTGGTTTACGCCTGTGAGCAAGTGCCTACCGGTTACGATGCTCTGCCCCACATTAATGAGATTGTTGGTCAGCGCCACTGCCATTTGATATTCAGCCGTGCGCCAGAATTGCATAATCAAGACCGGCCCAGTTGTAATGTTTATCAAACTCTCCTCTCTCAGTCTCCAGCATGATCACGAAGCAGCTACAAAATCTTCCGAAAATGAGCGAACGTTTCATTTTGTTATAATTAACTTCAATAATATTGACAAAACCTGAAGGTATATTGACGATAGTGTGAATCATTTTATAATCTAGTATACCTATATATTTTAACACCCTCTTAAAATGACTGCATGTGTTTTTGGAGTTTTTTAAAACATATACTTTGAAAGCAAATGTATAAAATATAAGTTTTTATATCACCATTTTTTAAAGAGACAAAATATTCTGTGATGTAAAATTTTTCATACTGGATTTTAGATCACGTGATCATCAAAAAGCGTTTGAATTTCATTTTAGATGGAATAGCAACTTATATATGATTTAGGGTATTTTGGTATTAACCCTGATTTTAAACATGCAATATTTTTGGATTTATGTAGCTTTTGCGAGAAACAATGTGTTCTGCATGCAGCTTACAAAAATATCTTCAAAACTGCCTATTTAACTCAAATTATCACCGTTTTTGGGTGTTTTGTAATTAGGCGTTACATATAATAAGTGATTGTGTAATTTATTTATGCTTGATTGTAATTATGATTGTCTATGATTAATAATTGTAATTTAAAGGTTAGAATAATCTAACGCTAATTAATGAGATTTTCTTAGATACCTAATGTTTTGTTAAAGTATAAAAATAAACATGCATTTTATACTTTGACTAGATAATGTGAAAATTAACTAGTAAATTCGTATTTTTTCTCTTCTGTCTCTTCAGGTGCCATCAACACTTGCGTCATATATCTTCAATAAAATAAAATGAAATAATTATAATTAACATATGTATTTTTAATTCATATTAATTTTAATCACCTTACTACAATTCAAATTCAATTTTTTTCAAATATCTGACAGTAGATTTCATTCTTTGCTCTTTTAAAAAAATGTACCTTCGGAATCAAAAAGTCACAGTTCACTTTCAAACTAATTTAACACATTTTTTTTTAGGAGAACACATTCTTATTGTGAAGTTGTAATTATTCAGAACATAGGTCTGAGATATTTTAAATATGAATTAAATATATTAATCTGTCAAATGATGGAACGATTAAATGTATTAATATCAATAAAAGGTAACATATAGGGTCGAAAATTGTCGCTAAAAATAATGTCGCTGTAGCTTAGTTGGATAAAGCACCTTCCCCGGTTAGGAAAGAGATCCAGGTTCGAATCCCGGTGGCGCAACAACAATATTTTTCGATAAAATTGATTTTATATGTATATCTTTATAATTAATATATTTAATTCATATTTAATTTAACACATTTCTTCAATAAAATGTACGAATTTTCATTTATGACGAACAAAATATTAGTGTTTTATTTATAAAATTATACAATTCCAATTCTTTCGGTGGTGGTTTTAGGAAATATATTAATATTTTTTATTTAAAATGTCAATTTATTTTTCTGACGAGCGGAGGTTTCACAAAAACTGTATAAATTTTTAAAATATTTAAATTTATTTATTTAATCCTGACGTCACAGAGTGTATTCAGAGCGTACACAGAGCGTTCTCAAAGGTATTTAGGATTCATTTCAATATAAAGTTGCTATTTTTTTAATGAGATAATAGTATCATTTATAAAGACTACAAAATGTAAGCTGTCGAAAAGGTAAACGGTTGATGTGGCGAAATGGTAACGTGTTTCATCGTATAGGAAAAGTTCCGGATTCGTATCCCGGTAGAAACCAAATATTTTTAAATAATTTATTAACTTTTTTTTTTAAATCACTGTGTTAATTTATGGTTTTTCAGAATTTTCGAATCATTTATTGGAAAATGATCATACTTTTGATAAAAATTTAGGATTGTCTGTTTTACAATGTAAACAATGTTGGTCTTGAATAGGATAATTTAAAATCATTAGAAATAAGCAAAGCGTGTGAAATTAACCAAAATAATATAAATAGCCAACAAAATTTAATCACAAGTCCTATCAAAAAAAGTTCTTATACATTTTTCATCATCATAACAATTTGAGTCAGGCAATGGGTGTATTTCAGCGACAAGCTGATTTGTGTTCAGTTTGGTTTGCCATTTCACCATGAATAGACTTACGCCAGAACAACGCTTTCAAATTTATTTCAAAAATCGTTGTTCAGTTCGCGAAACTTACCGTGCGCTACGTTAATATTACGTGTAAGTAATTTAAATAACCATGGATCATTTTCGCACTACACGTACGCTAATTGATAATACGCATTATAGAGATGTCTTACATGAAGTTGAATGAGTAGATTACCGACTTTTTCGTTCCCCAATTGAATGTATTTTATGTGAAAGAGCTGTGGTTTCAATTTCACGTAATGGACCTGTGAATTGGCCTCCAAGATCGTGTGATTTAACACCTTTGGATTATTTTCTGTGGGGATATGTGAAGTCGCTAGTCTACGCCGATAAACCAGAGACGATAGACGACATGGAAACTAATATTGGTCGCGTTTTTGCCGATATTCATCCCCAGTCGCTCCAAAAAGTGGTCGAAAATTGGCCTTCCAGATTGCGCTTTATTCGCCCATATGCGCGAAATCATATTTAAACACTAATGGTATATTAAATATGAATTAAACATATTAATTATAAAGATATACATATAAAATCAATTTTATCGAAAAATTCGATTCGAACCTGGATCTCTTTCCTAACCGGGGAAGGTGCATTATCCAACTATGCTACAGCGACAATATTTTTAGCAACAATTTTCGAACCTATATATTACCTCTTTGATATTAATACATTTAATCGTTCCATTATTTGACAGAGCCATCTACCTTATTTTTACAGAATCTCAAATACCTTTGAGTAAACTGATAGCAGACGCCAGAATTATCAATTCATTTTTATTAAATTTTGGACACATTGATACAACTTCACAAAAAGAATGTGTTCTAACTAATGGTATAAAATTATCTTTCCAATAAAGCCAATACCATGGCCATTACCATTATTTTTATGTTTTATTTAATTTTAAAGTTCTATACCTCTACAAAAAAAACATTACTTTACTAAATTGAATTTGAAAACATTAGAACAATCAGAGAGTTTTTATTTTATTATACTGATGAAAAGGGGTGTTTTCCGAAACCGATTGGTAAAAATAATTAAGACAGCTGTTTAAAAACAAAATTAATAAACTATGAAATAAATATATAAATAAACGTGTTTGCGTTTGATAGAAATTTGATTGAAATACCAATTATTTTTCGATCGGTTCATTTAATTTGTTTTGACATATTTTAACCAACTTGTGTGAAAAGATTCGCTAAATTAATTATCGTGTACTCCTGTAAATTCATTAATAATGATAATAAATAAATTTTTGTGAACTTTTGCAGTAGATGTAGTATTATTATGATGATTATGGACTACCTACTGTAGAAATAATAAATTTTCTAATTATGAATCAAATATATTAATTAGAAAGATACACATATAAAATCAATTCTATCAAAAAATAT
Source organism: Eubasilissa splendida (assembly GCA_031772225.1). NCBI lineage: Eukaryota > Metazoa > Arthropoda > Insecta > Trichoptera > Phryganeidae > Eubasilissa > Eubasilissa splendida. Next base: position 5,011,497 of record CM062863.1, on the reverse strand, counting down.
TATTGTTGCGCTACCTGGCGTCTGCTATCAGGTTACTAAAAGGTATTAGAGATTCTGTAAAAATAAGGTTGATGGCTCTTTCAAAAAAGTAACGTATAGGTTCGAAAATTTATAGCTTAAAATATTTACGCTGTAGCATAGTTGGTTAATGCACCTTCCCCGGTTAGGAAGGAGATCCAGGTACGAATCCCGGTGGCGCAACAACAATATTTTTCGATAGAATTGATTTTATATGTATATCTTTCAAATTAATATATTTAATTCATATTTAAAATATCACAGACCGTCTGTTCTGAATAATTACAACTTCACAATAAGAATGTGTTCTCCTAATGAATTTTCTAATTTTCAAAAACAACTTTTTGTAGGAATGAATGTGCAAAGATCTATCCCTTAAGGCATCTTTATTATTTAAGATGTTCTGATTTTCATTTTCCCTTCGAATTTTCTTTACATTTTCGGAGTCTGCTCTAGAGCTTTTCCGTACATTTTTCTCCTTTCGTAACATTATTTCGTGGAAACTCTAAAAGAGGTTTTGTGACAAAACTTCACTACAATATGGTTAAGCTGTTGAAAGGCACAAAAATATGACCATCTAAATCTAATCACGGTCACAATATGGCGACATTCTTAAATTAGTTGAAGAACATTTGTAATATTAAAAAATCCCTACACAGAACTTAGAATTTATTCAATGGGCCCTTCTATAAAAACTGCTTTGAAGTTAACGCATAACCATACCAGTGCATAAATCTATAGCGCCCAACACGCTACCGCAACCAAGGAAGGCGCCACTCCTCTCCCTGCTGCCTTCCAGTTATGATCTCTAGCAATCGTTCCTTTGTAAAGACTGGTATCGACGATAAACTTGTGCCGTAAGTAGTTTCTCTTCTTCAACCTGCTCTATGCACATGTACACAATACATCTCCGAGATCATTATCAAACGAACACGTGAGTGAAATATATGGGGCACCCAGCACTCACACATCATCAATAAAATGCATTTTCCATAAACTAGTTACCGTAATTCACAATCCCATATTTTTAATAATATACTTCTTATTATAAATACTAATTAAATGTATTAATTAGAAAGATTTACATATTAAATCAATTTTAACGAAAAATATTGTTGTTGCGCCACCGGGATTCGAACCTGGATCTCTTCCCAAGCCGGGGAATGTGCATTATTCAACTATGCTACAGCGACAATATTTTTAGCGACATATTTTCGAACCTGTATATTACTTTTTTGATATTAATAAATTTAATCGTTCCATTATTTGAAAGAGCCTTGTACCTTATGTTTTAATTAATATATTTAATTCATATTCTAATTTATTTTATTAAAACAGACGATAAATCGCATATAATACCTACTTCTCTCTCTCTCTCTCTTTGTCTACTTATCGACGATAATTATTACCCTATGGTGACATTGCAATCACCGGAAGTAGCAAAAGATAAACTAATTAACATTGTAGTCAACGGCGGTAATGTACACACGTATGCACACCTACTCGTAAATATGTTCACATTATAATTAAGCTATGAAATCCATGAAAGATAGACTAAATTAGAATAAATAAAACACAATCATCTAGTGTGAAATCACGAATTTTATTACACGCCAACCGATTTCGCTTAGCTCAAGCTCATCAGGGCGTATTTAAAACTAACGATTAATACAAAAAGAAAGCACTTGCGATGCACAATGCGAAAGAGAGAGACAGAATACATATACAGTTAGACGGAATATTAAGGTAGGAGAAAATATAGTGTTGATGGATATTAAATTGATTTTAAATGTTATTTTACTTGGATGAGGTTAAAGAGTTTTAATAATAAACAGAATTTGAGAACATTTAATATTTTAAAATAAAAAATATAAAAGTTGTTGTAATATCGCCATTGTAGGTCAAAGTGTTACACATTTCACAAAAGTAAATTATTTTCAAAGGTAACGTGAATTTTATCGAACACGTCATTCACAAATTTTCTGATTGCGATGTATCTATGGTACGAATGTGTAGACGCGCGCGCGGTTGGTACGATTGATTGTGTGTGAAAGAGATAAATGTGTCGAGCTGCTGTCGGCGCGCTCTCTTTGCTCCGATCCGTAAAACTGTAAACATCAAATATTGTCCTGTACAGAAACACCAAGAATAAATGGGTTTTTTTACCACGAACTGGATCTTATTCAGACGACACAATCCCGCACACAAAGGAACTATTAAATTACCAACTTTTGTAACGTTTTAACTGCAGTTGGGGAAATTCAAATAAACACAACTGGCGAACGGAGCATCAATGGACAATGGATTTACATATATATATATATTTGATGTACAACAAGCGAGACGTCAAATATCTGAGAGTTGATGGATTATGAAAGCCGAGAGTTGTCTCTAAATAATCTCATATAATCTCTGTCTCGGAGATTATATCGATTCAAAAAACTCTCATCTGTGGAAACAGGTCATAACGAGAAAGCTTTTATTTCGCTGTGAAAATGTCGCGTCGTAGGAATTTTATAATTGCATGAAAATAATACAATGTAAGAATTTTAAACTCTGAAATAATTTTCTCTACTCGGAAATAGAATGGATGTGATATCATTTTGTATTTTGTTTAAATCTAGATATATCTCCGTTACTATATAACTAAAAAAAATATTATTATTTCGCCGAGAAATTAAATTAAAATTAAAAATATGATTTCATACAAATTTCCTTTTGAGACTACTAGTGTTCCGAATTCGTAAACACCATTTTGGCATGTCTTTACGAATCAGTCGCGACCATGTTATTGACACACTTTCGAATCCATGTATTTCCTAATGCTTGTCTTGTCAGTGTGAATTGTGACCTTGACGTCGGTATTCGTTGTGTAGACTTGTCAGCTCGAGTGCACCAGCACTATATTTTGTTTTTATCACGTATTGTTTATTAGTACCGTGGGTGAAATTGTAATATCGCCGTCTTCAATTGGAAGTGGAGATCTGCTCATCCGCGTGCTATTTGTGTGATCTCGGCAACGACTGCAGAGGCGACGGAGCCATCATATACAGGGTAAGGCGAGCAGTCCTTTCGAATCCCGATTCCCGAGATCACTGGAACCCTTATCCCCTTATCGACCTCATCCTATACCACTACTACCCTGCGATGATTCCGATTTACAACCAGAATTGTCGTATTCCATTCCACGGGACGTGCGACTCGGAGATTCGCGCAATTCTAAAGCTAAATTAAAAACCTTAGACCTACTCATTCGCCGCTTGGTTGGCATATTTTTAATGCTAATAAGCAGCTGTGCAATGTGACAAGACGGAGCCGAACAGCTGCCATCTCTATAACCCTCATAGTCCCCGACCTTTATTTACTAAGGTTTATATTACAATTGATTACATTAATGAAATAAAATAAACAAATAAATGGAAAGGAACGGTATATAAATATTTCAGAAATGAACATGAATAATGGAATGAATAGAGGAGAAAATAAAATAAAGTAAACAATATAATAATAAAAGATTACAAAGGATTATACAATGTCAACAGTGTCAGTATTTTACTTTAGTCAGGGAGCCGAGGGGGAGAAGGAACACGCCCCCAAGAAAGGAAAAAGGACAAAACAAAAGAAAAACGATCTAACCAGTCTTCGGAGCACCACTGCCAGCAGTTTTCATCCCAGTGACAATAGTGATAATATACTAGTAGTAAGAAAATATTGAAAATAAATAATAAATAATAAAATAATGATAATACGTTGTGAAATTTCAAAAATTCGCGAAGACAAAGAGCGCCATCTACTGATCCGAGTAGACTTGGCCGATGGGGTAGAAGGCTCGATGAGAAGGGGGGACTTCGGTGCGAGCGCGGGCGGCGTCTCGCCAGGCAGAATGGCGAAAAGATCGCAAACAGAAGATTGAATGAGGCGTGATAGATTCAAGCAAGTCGAAGCCTTGATCTACCCGCGCGTGAGAACAATCTCTTCGCTGAGACTGGCGGTGAGACTGCCTGTAAACTATGGCAGACGGATGGGCTCGACGGACTCCACAGTGACCAGATGGCATCTGGGTAACCTTCTGGAAGAAGAGATCACTTCTGGTACGGGGCGTAGCTCTTGGACCAAGGCCGCGGCCACCCCCGTGACAAACTGGGTAGAAGTCGAGGTGTGCTAAATCGACAACATTATCACGTTTTATGTGATTAAAGTGTAAATAATGTGTTGAAATCAAGTTTTGTTATTGTCTGAGACCATTCCCATCTTTCCGAGACAGGCATACCGACAACACACGTTACCTTACCCACAGACTGGGACTAACCGGTGGCGTGGTGCGCTGGCATTCTATCTACCGGTGCTAGCGCACAGCGTCAAAGAAACTACTAAAATATATAAATAAATAAACACTAATACTTTAGTGGTCCCAGTTAAATCCTCTTAACAGTTCTCATCTAGATACCCAGGCTCTGAAAAAGGTTTTGAACAACTTCAAATAAGATTAAAGTATTTTCTTTTACTAAAACTTATCTTTTACATATTTGGTCAGTTTCACTTTAAATCTATTCAATTTCTCCTGCTTTCTTATATCTTTTGGCATTTCATTAAAAAATTTAATCGCACTATACATCATCGATTTCTGAGATTTGGCCTTCTTCCTGAATGGCAGTCTCAGTATATCCTTTCCTCTTATACGATGCTCGTGCTCATGTTGAATTGCATCAATTTTTCGTGTAAATTCCGCCGATATTTTCTTATTGAGGATTTTATAAATAAATACCATTATATTAAATATTTTTTCTGCTTAAAGTTCATCATATTCAGATCTTTCAGCACTGCATTGATCCGAGTATATTTCCCACCAAACCATCAATCATATCTTCTCTAGCATCCGTCAACATTTCACAGTGTCAGAGGATGTGGTCCAGCGTCTGTCTCATACGGCTACAGGCACACCACGAATCAGCTACAAGACCTAAGTCGTATAATTTGCTTTTGAATTCTCCATGTCCCGAAATAAGTTGTACCGAATGGTGATCTAACACCGAAGGACCCTATGGCCTTTCTGCAGGACGGCAACTGAGAGGAGGAAGGAAAAGGTTCATCTCCCCAAAGGATCAAATCGCTCGATCAAATCAGACTGGGCCCGGCTGCTCTCCGCTGCAGTTTGGGTCCTGAATGAATTTGAATTGCCGACCCACAGATGCACGAGGGGACTCTTTTGAAGGTGACAGTTGCCACTAATGTACAATTCTTCACATATATTTTGAAAGGTGCATCATACCGGGAATTAAATTGTCACATCTCGCGTATGCAATATATTAAAACTTAGTGCAAGTCACTAGCAACAAACTAGAGTATGTCGACAGTAAAATTAGAATAAATAAATTGTATGAATGGATATTCACAATGCAAAATAATAATATTTTATTCCAGAAAACATCCAAGGGTGTGCGATCCAATTATCTCCACATTTCTTAAACCACTAAAGTAAAATTTAAAGATTAACAATATTTTAGTATGTCCGAGAACACACAATTACTGGATTTTTACCTCCAAAGGCATTGTTATTAAGAAAAAATATAGATATCTCATACAGACAAGGCTTTTTATATTATATTATATGGGAATATAGTATAATATACAGGTCTAAATTCGAAATATATAAAATTGAAAATTAACTTTAATGTGTTAATCATTCCTCATATATGCAGATAAAGAATATAGCTTTCATATTTTTAATAAATAAGATACTCATTAGTGACATCTATACTGTTTCAGGGGAGTGAATATCAAATTTCAAAACATAGATGGCGACAGCGAAGTTATAGTTAAATACTTGAAATGTTTCTACATAGTAACATATATATATCTTCTAAAAAATTTGATAGACGACATTGTATCGTGTAAAGTAAGTGATTATAAGCCCTGTACTTACCCTCATTTGCATATTTCCTATATAATATAATATAAATAGCTTTGTCTCTATGAGATATCTATAATTTGTTTTAAAAGGTTGTTCAATTGAGACAATAAAAAAACTCGTTAATTATATTACTTCACCAACATTGCCAATATATAGTATACCGACTGCAAGTTTTCTACTCAAATAAATTGCATAAGAGCCATTAGCATAGGAGCTGATAGCAACCCTTAAGATCAAACACGCCAGTAATAGCAATGGTGTTGGTTTACTGTGTCGGCTCGCTCGGCATTTACCATAGCTGGTAAGTTATCCACCCGACAGGACGACACCAGTCCATCATCTCATTGAGACAAGAAATGGACACTAGAATTTTAGTCAACGATTGTTCAATATTGAAGATCACATCATGGTACTCGGGTTACTCGAAATCTACCAGACTTTGTCAAAGTTTTATTTTTAATATTAAAACACTGCGATATTTTTTAATAGAAAAAAAAACGTACCTAGTAAAAATAGTATAAACATTTTTTATTTCGCAAACTACTCCTTAATTTAGTCCTTACATTAACATGTTTTAAAAATATATTTTATTATGATTATTTGAAGATAAGCTACCGCATAAACTCACCGTTATCCAGGTTACTTACAACTGACTATACCCCCTCCTAAATTTCTACAGTTCACTATCTCTATAAAACAAATTACTCTTGTACAAAGCAATCATCCGTCCTATACTCGCATACGCGAGCCCCATCCAAGGTTCAAGTAACACAAAAATTTTAGAATCCAAACAAAACTACATCCTTAGAAGAATCACAAACTCACCCTGGTTTGTCAGAAACACAATCATTCACAGAGACTCAAACATACCCTCACTCAAACGAGACATACACGATTTATCGTCTAAATTTTCTTCTATATTAATTTCCAACCCAAAACCTTCCATAAACTCCCTCGGCCTGTGTGATCCCTCATCCGATCCCCATAATCGTCATCTATTGTTGACCTTATTGAACAAAATTTATAAAAAGATTCTATTAAAACTTTCACTAAAAATATAAAAATTTGTAAAAAATTCAACAAAAAAAGAATTAACAAAAAATAAAATTTTTAAAAAAGTATTATATAAAAAAACTTTACCCATTTTTGCTACTGTTTTATATAATTATATATAAAGTTAAAATGACCTGATATTAAAAAAAAAAAATCAATTCCACCATGTTCACTGAACAATGTCCCACAAAAATTTTTACGCCATTGTTGCTACCTCATATGTCGGAAACAAGAGGGCTCAGCCCTTACCCCTCCCCACTTTAACAATCGAATCAGATCCAGGTTGCATCGACAATGAATTTGTTGACATATTTCGTCAAGACTTCAATCAATTTGTTTTAATGCATGAAATTTATGAATATAAAAAAATCGCTTAATTTAATATTGTTATGATAATATACATCTTATAATAATGTTAGTTTTTTTTTTCTATTAATAAAATAAAGATGCGTTCACGGAATACATGTCACATCAATATTCTTTCTATTTACAAACTAAATAGGACTAACTTGCTGGTCTCCTGGAACGAGGCTCAAACCACCGACCACTGGATCACAAGACCAGCGTTTTAACTACAAAACCAACAAGCTAATATTTGCTTTATAAAATGTATTTATATTTTTTAATTAACATTAAAAACGATTTATTATTATTAAATTAACGGTAAATCTTACTACAGTACATTTTATAAACACTCGTCAAACGTTTACTAAATATATAGAAAAAAAAATGTGTAAAAATTGTAAAGTATACTTAGGTAATTAAGTGAATACATAAGTTACAACCACACAGTACGATGTATTGGTCAATGCATCGGTTTAGTCAAAATCCGGCTTAACTTTCTGCACCTGCAAACCACAGTACTCAATCCATTGTGATTAATAACACAGTGATGTTAAATATTTAACAATAGATAAATCAAATCTATTGTTAGACATTTTGTTCCCTTGCAAGGATTCAAATCGATTGAGAACCGCTGAAGCAACCCTAACACTCTGAACAAAGAGTCCTTGATACGGTACAACCAAATTAAGTGGTTTGAAGGGCCTCTTTTACTCGGAGTATTCCGAATACAAATGTGTGCGAAGGAGATACAGCATTTTTCTTACAAGAAAATGATCACATAATCAGGCCTATTCTCAAAATTGCAATATTGAAATGAAGGTGATTGTTACACCAACCCTCAAAAATAGTGTTATATTTGAATGAGAGAGAGAGGGAGAGGGAGTGAGGGAGATAAACGTACCATAATCTGTCAAAACTATCTGTCTATTTTTGAGGGTTGGTGTAACAATCACCTTCATTTCAATATTGCAATTTTGAGAATAGGCCTGATTGTTTATTTTCCTTTGATATGAATAATACGCCGGCAGTTTCGCGTTTCCATTTCTCTTGGGTCTCGTAAGTCTGCACAGCCAGCCGGTGGCGCGAGTGGAAACCACAATTCAAAACATATGTTTTTCTAATTTATCACTTAAAAATTTATAATAATTACTTTGGGGTAAAGTTAAGGTTAAGGTTAAAGTTAAGTTAAGGTTATGGCTATAAAATTATTAATGATGTATGGTCTTGTATGTCAGATTTAGGGGGGAGGAGTCTTTTGAAAAATGTGATATCACGAATTTGTTCATAAGGTAGCCGTTAATCTGTGTTAATTAAGTAAGAAATTTAATAAAACAGTTTTCCTAAATTGTAATTCATAATTTTAAAATTATTAAGGACAACACACTCTTATTGTGAAGTTGTAATTATTCCGAACAGACGGTCTGTGATATTCTAAAAATACATATAAAATCAATTCTATCGAAGAATATTGTTGTTGCGCTACCGGGATTCGAACCTGGATCTCTTTCCAAACCGTTTGTCGTCAAAAATAGTGTCGCTGTAGCATAGTTGGATAATGCACCTTCCCCGGTTTGGAAAGAGATCCAGGTTCGAAACCCGGTAACGCAATAACAATTTCAAATAAATTAATTCATATGTTATTTAATATAAATAATAATATGTATCTCGGTTGAATATTTTCATTTGTTTCAACTAAGTTTTCTCGGATAAATATTTTTTTTTTAATTAAAAAAAACATAAAACGTCGCGCATTGCATATAAAAGTCGATCAATCAAATATAATCTATGAATAAAAGCTGATTGAAATTTAATATTTTATTTGTACATGTATTCGAACAATGTAGGGGTTGATTAGTTCGCCCGACACCGGATCGAATCAATCTTGTCTGCAGCCACAACTTCGCAATTCCTACGCTAATGTTCGTATCGCGTGCAATCCTCACTAATTCAAAAATGATTTAAAAAAGTCGACTCTGTCGACTGCACGAGTTGTATCGGAAAATTTCTGAAAATGTCAGAATTGCATAAAATTAAAACAATTGTTCAGTTTGTTGTTTAGATTAGTTTGCTGGAGCATATCTCCTGCACAATTCATTATATATGAGTAAATAATATATATATATAACATATTTGTTCCATATTTCACAGTTTTATATACACAAGATTCTAAATTAATTAATTAATTAATTCAATTAAACGTTTTATATTACATATTATACGTATATACATATATATAATTCAGTCTTACTGTTTGTTCTCTATACAACCTGTATTTCAAATTAAATTGAATGCCATCCATTTCAAATTTTGCATAGTTAGTCTTTAAGATCCTGCATAAAACAAAGATCTTTACTGCGGCCCCCTTTCACCGATGTAAAGGTCCCCCCCTCCCCATCTTTATTTTATTCAATTTCATGCTTGGATCCTGAGAAGAATCTAACATAATAATAATATTGGATGATTTGTATAGCACCATTTTTGAAAAAATTTCACGTCAGTGGCGTTTTACACATAAACTGTTTATAATTCTACATTATCTTTGTATTTGAAATTTAAAAAAAAAAATTGAACTTATGTAAATGATATTTTGAAAAGGCGCGTTTTTAGTATTTTCTTATAAGTAAAGGCTGACCTGAGAGTTTGTCAAAACGTTTGGGATACAAAGATCTTGAAGATGCAAAAGAGCCATGTTATGTATTGTCACCTTCTCCCAAAATTTTACAGATATTTATTAATTATTAATATCTTTAAAATTAAATTAAATTAATAACCTTATTATGGGGATTGCGCAAAACGCGGGCACCCTCTATCTGTTAACCTTTTTTAAAGTATAATTGAATCTGAATCTCAAGTAATAAGACACAAAGTGATATGTCCACAATTTGGCCAAATGAGTTATAATAATAATAATATGTTTATTCCAGCGTGATCAGGATTTTTTTTTAACCCAATTCACCATAGAGATAATACATATTATGTTATACATTAAAGTTATGAAATAAATATAATGCTATGAAAAAGAAAAAGAAAACCAAGGAAAATATTAATAAATAAATAAAAAAGTAAATAAAACGTTAAAAGTTCACACATATATACACACAAAGTTATGAATGCAACAAAAAATGCAAATTGTTCGATCTTTATTTATTTATTTATTCTTAATATAGTGCATACATAATTATTTTTATATATTCTCTAATATAAACAAGATCAAAATTGTTCCTTTTTACTGCAACTTATCTTTCACATATTTGCTTAGTTTCATTTTGAATCTATGTAGTCTGTCCTCATTCCTTATGTTTACTGGTATTTCATTAAAAATAATTCGTCGATCGCCATCTCACGCGATATATAGAAAGGTTTCTTTCCGTTATCTACCTATTACCCCCTCCACTATACTCATAACACGACCTTTTTCTGTGGTTTTGGACTAGTTGAAGTTGGGTGACTTGACTGCCACCGAGTTCTTTCTCCGTGTGGGAACGAATTATTGGCGTGTGATTTATATTCCTGCCATGTGGGAATGATAAATTGATGGAAAGTATACTGTATGTTTTCGATATCTCGCTGTGCATGCCGAAACCTATACATCTTGCTATTGTGCATAGTTCGTGTCAACCCACTCCTAGCAATCAACGAAATATAGTTTCTAGGAGCCAGAAGACCTGTGGATTCAGTGAATGAAGAAAATCCAGATATCTAAAGAAGTAACTCTCAGATGGGTCGTGTTTCTTCCTGGTTCTGGTTGGTCCTTCAGCCTCCCTGCTCCTTATTCTTGTCCCTCTCCCAAATTCTTTCCATCCTTCCTATATCGTGTACTTTTCCCAACCCCTTGACCAGACAGTCTTATTATTAGAAAATAGAAAGAAATAAGCAAATGAATACGTCGGATGCTTTCGATACGTGGTGCTGGAGGCGGATGGTACATGTCTCGTAGACCACGAGGTGCACAAATATCTCTATATTCCGGAAGTGAAGGGTTACAGAAAGAATTTCGACAACATGCAAGAAAAAATTCTTATATACTTTGAACGTGTTGCCAGAAGAAACTCGTGATCACAGAGACGAAGAGGATGAAGAAAAAGAAGAAGTCTTATTACATTTCATTGAAGAAAGTGTCCGTTTTCTTTGATATATGGATACCGATTGTAAACATATTCACATTTTTCAGTATAAAGCATTTAGGTGAGTAAGGATATCAATAACACGATACCAAAAATTCTACCTGAGTATCAATGGTTTGTGACAGACACTTTATGGTTATACTGACCTACATGATTATGAACTCTATCTTTTATAGGGTCAAAGTTTTTCCCAGAGGTACAAGCCTCCGCAGATCGATAAATTCTGCCCCCATAGCTGGCGCAAGGTCGGGAAGGGTGAATTCTAAAATAGGGACGAAACAAAGGGAACGATAATTACTCTTGCAGCTTACCTTCTGGTACAGTTCATCAGGATAATTTAATAATCTTTTTTATTTTTGATGGTTTCTCATCGATAGCTGGTAATTGGTTTGTCTCGTAGACAGTCTCATCAATTAATTTATAAAGTTATTTAATTTAGACTGAGATTAATTGCTTAATATTTGTATTGTTAGATATAACAGATAAATATGTCTTATCTATGATAGACTTAGATCTAGTTAAGGAGATAGTGAACATTTCCTATTCTTCTAACATTTGGAAGTACGTATCCTAGTAGTCTAAGGGAGTTCGAACCTCGTCACGAGAGATCACAAAGTAAGTACTCAACCTGACTAGTAACGACTTCCACCAGCAACTGCAGTATTTAGGTTTAGTATTCTAAATACAGCATTATATTGATGAGGTAATGAAGCATGTAAGAAATGAGCTTTTATAGTATGTTAAAAAAAAAAAATCCAGATTACCATGCTTGTTACCATGCCAAATACCCACTCCTTATCCATTTTGTCCATCCTATATACAAACTAATAATCTATACCTGTCTCGCTCTGGCCGACTTGCGATTTTGCCGACGGAGGAACAGATTGCGCTTAGACATCGAACTATCAAGATCTTGTGCCTTTTTTCTGTCGTTCTACATCCGCGCCGTGCATAACGCTGGGATCGCAAAGAGGAAATGTATTCAATAGTTCCGGAAGTGCAGTAATCTCTCGGTTCTGCACCATAAACGTGCTAGTCAACCGGAGGTGAAGACGACGCTCAACCCAGGACTTTAAAGCAAGGTAGGCCAGATCCATCTGCCTTTATGTGCCTTTAGACTTCCAATTCAGGTTGCGTTCACTGATTAATATTAAACTCGATACAGTTCACGGGATTTTAATTATAATTTTTTTCAAAACGTGCAATACTTTCGGAGATATTGGCGTTCAAAGTTGAGCTTGTTGAAACATGCTCAAATTATCAATATCCACCGTGTGACGTCACATCTCATCTCTCGTACGTACCGGCCAGTATTGACAATATTAGTACTAGAGGGTCGAGTACCGACTTGTCGACTAGAAAGATGTGACGTCACATCTCTCGTGTGGTACAAACCGATCGTTTTTAAAACACGCAACATTGAACATCTGTAACTCTGCCGTATTTTAAGATACCGAAAAAATTCATTCAGTTCTATAAATGCACAGAATATACATGAAATAAAACGTACATATATGAGAGAGGTTTAGAACATTAGTTGAGGAACGAGAGGCATTCTACACACATTATTTGCGAAAACATAAATCCCATAGTTTATGACACATTTATTTATTTAGCCACTCCTTATATGTGCTCTAATATATACAAGATTAAATAATCTTCTTTTACTAAAACATATCTTTTATATATTTAGTCAGTTTCATTTTAAATCTATTCAATTTCTCTTCCTTTCTTATGTTTTCTGGTATCTCATTAAAAAAATTCATCGCACTGTACATCATCGATTTCTGAGATTTGGCCTTCCTCCTGAATGGCAGTCTCAGTCTATCCCTTCAGTAGTTGATATGAGTAATAATAACAGAGTTGTAAACTATTTTACTAATAAATCTTCTGATCCTTCCTAGAAGTGAGATTTTCTTAGCAATCTTTTTAGTCAAATATCTTGTATTTTGCGATAAATTAATTTTTGAATCTATTATGACTCCCAAATATATTATTTCAGTCACTTCCTTCAGACTTTCACCATCTATGAAAATTTTGGTATGATTGGTAATTTTTTATTTCCAATGTTCATGAATTTATGCAAAAGTGAAAGTATTTACTCTTCGAAAATTAAACATTACATTAATGTTTATTATATTGTCAGCGTTTAAATTTTCATTCTAATCGAGTCACATATTTAAAAAAAAAAAAAAAAGTCACGTATTTGGTTGCGTTGGTGGTACCAAAGTGATCACGTGGATAACAACAAAGTCAAAATATTGAAACAAGTAATTTTCGTTAGAATTTTTTTTAAATAAAAAAAACCTCATTAATAACAAAAGATTGTGTCGAACAGACTGCAATAAATAAAATCTAACACCAGCCTATATTGGCCTACGGTTTCGAGAATAGTATGTGATACACAAATTGCATCAGAGCTAAACAATCACCCCTATAAATCCGAATCCGTAACATTTTGGATTCAGCATTGAATAGTATCGTAAAATGCGCACCTGAAAATTTCAATTTTAAAAAATATTTTTAGAAATTGCGCTCTTGAGCTGATATCTCAAAAAATACAAAATGTATCTGCGTGCGTGCATGACTCACTCAAAAACTCATCTGTATTTAATATAAATGCGATAATATCGATACACTTTGTATTACCATTCATTATCATATTTAATCATATTTATTTATTTATTAGATGACATACATATTTTTGTTCTAACAGAGGTGTATATATTATAACATAATAAACATAAAACACAATTTGTTTGCTGTGTGAGATGGAGTAGACTTCACCTCTGATATATACAGCGTTGTCCTGGCTACTCTTTGCTAGACTGAAGTCTGTGTTAAAGTAGCCAGTTTTTTTTTCGTGCTGTTGTGGTGTTATTTAATTCATCGACAGGAATAAAAAGAGAAATAAAACAAATATGTAGTGGGAGTGTTGTAGGACTAGTGAATTATTAGTGTAGGTTTTGTATAATTTATGTTAGAATGTTGGATAGGCATCTCTACCTGATTGGATCATATATTGGGTCCATATTTGTATAATCTTATTGGAATTAAACGATTTCCAGTTGGTACTGAGTGTGTTGTATAGTTTCGGAGCTAAGAACATGTAGAATCTTTGATAAAATGTCGTTGTTGCTCTCGGAACTGACGTGTAGACGTTCGTTGTTTGTCTTGTGTTGTGTCCATGATTTATTGCTTGGGGTGAGTTGTTGTTAGCATGGAAATATTAAATGACTCTCAACATAAGGACCTGTCTTATATCTCTCTTTAAATATAATATCTGATGGATATCTAAAGATTGATCTAAGACGCCAGAAATCATGTGCACATTTTTAAATCTTAGGCAAAAAAAATTAAAAGCTAAGATATAATCCGCTTTTTATTTATATTTAAGAAATTCATGTTAATAGCTTACATAACGATACTATAGTAAATAATGTATTTTTTTGTAGATTAAAAGTATACTTTTAAATAATCTCCGCTAGGGCGGCGAAGCCAGAACGTCAGAATGGTAAAATTCTTGTCGCCAGAACGGTAAAATATGTCAGATTGGGTATTGATAGACTACATCCCTTTTTTATAATATTTAATTATGATTTAAACATTGAAAAATAAGACTCCAGTGACTATGTACCGAGAACTAGAGTATTTTAGTGGTAGTTATTTCCCATAAATTGCCTTCGGGTTTTTTTCTAACTTCTAACTGGTTATAAGGGTAATGAGGGTCTAATGGAAACTAAAATAGGATGCAATGAAGCGAAGGGGTGAATTTATTAGTAGGAGACGCTCTAATTACAGAAGTAGAAGTTGTTGCCGCAAGTCAGTAAACGTAATTAGTAAAGTTCTGTCAAATTAATACTGGCCGATATTTGTTAAAACTAAAGACGTTTCCACATACACCAGCAGCAAAAAGCAATCGGCGATAGCCGATATTCTATAGTATTCTGTATTGCTGTCCCTGGAATTGTACAAACGGTGTATTTACGTATTAACTTTAAAATATATATATATCCACTTAAAAACATTCTTGAAAATACGAACAAAACATTAATATTGTCATAATTTGACAGTTTTATCATAGATAAGATACTGATCTGAGAGTGCGGTGCGATATGACCGTGAAGCATAGATGAGATGACAGATGCTCAATATATTTGCCAGCCGTAATACGATTTCGCGGATATATATTTACGTACTGTTATTGAATATGTAAAAGAGGAAACATTTAACTTATCTTAACCTTATATAAAAAACACGTGCGTTTTTGCCCTGATGGCGTCTCACAGACCTGGCCGTTTAATTAAGCATTATATAGCCATAATGACACGACAACTTAGTAGGGCTTGCATTACCGGTTTACCGGCAGATCAACCAAAATGCACCGTAGGTGATTACCGGTAAATGGGAAATTTACCGGTTATTACCGGAAATTATTTTACCGTAAATCAAGGATATATACAGGTATATTATAACGAAATTTTATTGTAAATATATATTTTTAATTTTTATTCCACAATATGTGCATATACACCATATAAAAATAAAATAAAATAAACAAATATACATATATCTATATCAATAAAAACATTCAGTTGTAATATTATTTGATTTTATTTTAATTACGAATTTATATTGGGTGTATACAGAGTATGTATTTATACACCTAATGTATATTGTACATACATCAATAAGTTAATGGATAAACTAGTAAGGTAATAATATTAACTCCTCACAGACAGGTAAACCAAATGTTATACAGTCGTAATTCAAATTAACCAAGCTCGATGTGGCATATACATAAGTGATTATCTGATCTGCCATTACCATATCTCAGTAAAAACAAAAAGGACATCATGTACATATGTATGTATTTATATTACATTTTTCACCTGAAATGGAATTTTAGTAAAGGTATCCACATACAGTTATACTTAATCATCTAATCTACGTCTATTTTTTTTTCATTTATCGATAAATAACCGGTAATCCGGTAATGGGAAGAATTATTTACCGTTTACCGGTAATTACAATTTGATAGTAAATTGCAAGCCCCTACCCCAAACATATATATTAATTATTTTGTTATTTATTCTTACATACATCACAATTGTGCATATTTGTAATGTAATATAACTGCCCGTGCTGAGGCAAACATTTTACACTTTTTATATGTAGATGATGTTTTTTAAAATTATATATAATAATTACATGTAGACTTGAAATGTATATAGCAATTTAATTCAATTTTCAAAAAAAAATGTTTATTTAAATATATCAATTTATTTTAATACACTAAAGGAAGTGGAAAGAATTATATTTCATATATTATATGTATACACTTTGAAGTTTAACGGAATAATGAAAACAGAGAATGGACAACCTGAAATATGAATATGATCCTTGTAAACGAAATTTGGTTACAAATCTATACCAATATTTCGCATAGGAAATTTAATAATAAAAATACGTAAAAAGCACTCTACTCAGATCATCTTTGCACTCTTGATACCTAATCTAATTGGGTTTAGCAGACATGTTCTGACATCTTTTCACACACTGACAAATGTAAAATGTACATCATAGAATTTTAAATACAAATGAAATAATTCCTCACAAACTGTTAAACTCTTAAAAGCATCTCGTTACGAATTTTGAACCGTTAAATAATTTCTTCAATATATGTAAAATTACTTTGTGACCTCATTTTCTATTATTGTTAGTTAGAACCAGTGGAGGAAAATGGTGTTTTTAAATAATCTTACTTCAAATTCAATTATAAAAATATCCCAAATTCTATACAACTTGCTTTATACACTGAATGAAAAAATTATATTATATATTAAATAACAAAGATAGGACGACATTAAAAAAAATCGGGGGTATCTACAAATCTACAAATTTATTTGCAATGATTGCAATTATTTTTATATAGGTAAAACTTGCAGAAATTTTGATATTAGAATTAAGGAGCACTTGATATGCCTAAATGACGTACAGGTTCGAAAATTTGTCGCTAAAAATATATATATAACGCATAGTTGGATAATGCATCTTCCCCGGTTAGGAAAGAGATCCAGGCTCGAATCCCAGTGGCGGAAAAGCAATATTTTTCGATAAAAATGATTTTATATGTATATCTTTCTAATTAATATATAAAATATCATAGACCTATGTTCTGAATAATTACAACTTCACAATAAGAGTGTGTTCTCCTAATAAATAACAATAACTATTCATAATTTTCCAATAACCTTTTGGAAACAAACCATTATTTTGATATTAACGAGGGTTTAGAAATTACACATACAAATACTAGGGGTTTACAGTTAGATAAATTTGAAATTTTAGAAATAAGAAAAAGTGTTAATAGCAAGCTAAATATTATAAATAACCAAATCCTCTTTGCAAATAGTCACCTTTTAAATTTGTTTTCATATTAGTTCTTACATATTCACCACTTGTTTTGTTTTTATCTATGCTTGTATTTTTTAATTTCAGTATACATTGTTTCCTGAAGAAGATACCATAGGTATCGAAACATGTAGAATAATCAATAAATAGTGTTTAGGAGAACACATTCTTATTGTGAAGTTGTAATTATTCAGAACATAGGTCTGTGATATTTTAAATATGAATTAAATATATTAATTATAAAGATATACATATAAAATCAATTTTATCGAAAAATATTGTTGTTACGCCACCGGGATTCGAACCTGGATCTCTTTCCTAACCGGGGAATGATGGAACGATTAAATGTATTAATATCAAAAATGGTACCATATAGGGTCGAAAATTGTCGCTAAAGATAATGTCGCTGTAGCTTAGTTGGATAAAGCACCTTCCCCGGTTAGGAAAGAGATCGGTGGCGCAACAACAATATTTTTCGATAAAATAGATTTTATATGTATATCTTTATAATTAATATATTTAATAAATAGTGGTTTAAATAAAGTATTTTGTCTAATTATCAAGTAAAATAATTGTTAACTTCAAACGGTTCGTTTCCTTTTTTGGTAGATTATTTTAAATAAAAATCTTGTGATTCCATCTGTTAACTTCTAAAAATTATCCAGTAAAGTTGAACGTTAACTTGGGTTAGCCCAAATTATATAATTGTTTATTATAATTATTGATATCAACGAGTATATTTTTCCACTCTGTTCTGTCGTCCGCTTCATGAGCATCCTGGGTGACGCCATCCAACCACTGTAACTTGGCTCTTCCACCACTCCTGAGGCCAATAGGTTTTGCATAAAATACTTTCTTCGCTGTTCGTTCTGAGTCCATTCTATTTTCTATTTCTGTTTTCATAACTTGATTATAATTCAAGATTAATTCAACTTGATGATAATTCATCAAATTCTGCGTCTAATTTGTAGTTCAAAGACCAGTAGTGAATTGTTTTATTTTTTACTGAGTACTCAGTATTCAAATCTGTGAAGGTCTATCGCCTCCCCAATCAGCATAACCGCCTGCGGCCCTTGAACGTACCTTTCAGATTCTTGAGTGTAATACTAGACTCTCATCAACCGCAAAAACTCGCCAGTACCGACCACAACATGGGCCAATATAATGAGCTCGAAGGCCGGCCCCTAGCGGGCCACTTTTCTCGCAGTTCTTAATTTTCTAATATGTAACTGTGCCAAAGTATCAATAAACTTTTGTCAACTATAAGTTATATTTTTCGTTCAACATGCACTGGCCATACACACGCCGCGATCATGTTCAAAACAACTCGTGAGCACTGAGTGTATTGTGTGGGGGCATCAGGCGCTCACACACAAATTCTTCCGATTTACAAAACTTAGAACATATGTACTCAGGAGTATTTTGTAAAGCTGAATCTTAATTTTCCTGATTAACAAGTGGCTCTTCAGATTGTTAAAATATTAAATTGTTATTTTAAATTTAATTTGTTAATTATATATTTATATAAATTATTTGTTATTTAATATAAAATATATTTCGTTGTGCCTTTCCAATCAATTCAGATAGTAAAACTGTGTTTATCCTGTGCACCTACGTCATCACAGAAAATTGTATCTGTTTCTAGCTAAAATAGAGGTTAGGTTAGGTTAAGTTAACCCAGATTGGGTTAGGTTGGATATCTCTGTATTTTGACCTATTTCAAGCTTTCTATATCGAGGAAATTTAATTAGTCCAAAAGGGCTAAACGCATATCGGCTTTTACGTGCCCTTTGATGTGAACTCGTGCGAGATACCTCGGCCCACTGGGTCCAGAGAAGGTACTGAAGGGCGGCTCGGGGTTCTTATCCGTGGAAGGATTGAATTATAATGTTGTCAACCTTCTCTATACATCAGAAGATAATCCAACTCAAGGCTGCATACTGCATGTCCACGTATTAAGATTCTTGTAACGGGTAATCGAATCAGTGCTCGATTATATGTGAGTAACGGCGAAGGTAAATATGTTTGATTTTACACAATTGCTAAAAATAACACGTCAACAGATGACGCGAAATGAATATTTAAAACAAATAAGTTGCTTATTTAGGAGAACATATTCTTATTGTGAAGTTGTAATTATTCAGAACAGACGGTCTGTGATATTTTAAATATGAATTAAATATATTAATTATAAAGATATACATATAAAATCAATTTTATCGAAAAATATTGTTGTTGCGCCACCGGGATTCGAACCTGGATCTCTTTCCTAACCGGGGAAGGTGCTTTTATCCAACTAAGCTTATAATTAATAATTACAACTTCACAATAAGAATGTGTTCTCCTAAATAATAAAGTTGTATCAATGTGTCCAAAATTTAATAAAAATGAATTGATAATTCTGGCGTCTGCTATCAGTTTACTCAAAGGTATTTGAGATTCTGTAAAAATAAGGTAGATGGCTCTTTCAAAATAATGGAACGATTAAATGTATTCATATCAAAAAGGTAACATATAGGTTCGAAAATTGTCACTAAAAATAATGTCGCTGTAGCCTAGTTGGATAAAGCACCTTCCCCGGTTAGGAAAGAGATCCAGGTTCGAATCCCGGTGGCGCAACAACAATATTTTTCGATAAAATTGATTTTATATGTATATCTTTATAATTAATATATTTAATTCATATTTCAAATAAGTTGCTTTGAATAATCTTTTTTTGACGCTTGTCTCATTAACCTTATAACTGCCGACCGCATTTCAAATGGAGGACGCTATATAGCGTAAGTGTAGGATTTAAGGGTCACTTCTATTAGCATTATTAAGCATCTATCAAATGCTGAAAACTGTCGTCCACACATGGCAAAATAATTTAAAATGCGACATTAATCCCTGCAAAAAGTCAAAAAGTGCGTATAGCTTGGCGTGTGAATCTGAGTAGGTTGTCGGCGTGAGGTGAGAATTGTTGTCTATTAAACAATATGGAGTTGTATATTTTGAGTATGTCCAAATTTTTGTAAGATCACAATTGCTGGATTTTATACCCAGAGTGATTATTATCAATACATATTATAGATGTCTCATAGAGACGAAGCTATTGTTTTTATATGGCAAGTGTGAAAGTCGTGGACATTACAGGGCTCACGACCTGTCCTCGGCTGGCTTGAGTGATCACTTTACACAATTGTAACGTTCACCAATTCTACCCATGGGCGACTGCCACACCTATCAAAGTTGTACATATGTTTGTACAATAATTTATGCAATAACATATTGGTTCGAAAATTTGTCGTATTGTGTTCTATAGCATAATCGGTTAATGCACGTTCTCCGGATTGGAAGAGATTCAGGTTCTAATCTCGGTTGCAACAACAATATTTTTCGATAAAATTGATTTTATATGTATATATTTTATTGAGTCATAAATAACTTCCGTTTTTTTTCATACATTTATTTTTCAACAAGAAATATAAATTATAATATAAATTAATCTAAAATCTATTCTCCATCATTTGATGTGGCTTGTTCTCATTTTGTTTAAAATTTATCAATTCTTTCCCTATAAAATTTGGCTGATTTGGGCTGGAAGAAGTCTCGAACGGCCTCGTTTACTGCCTGGTCAGAAATGAAATTTTTGTCATTTAAAAAATTCCGTAAGAAGCAGAAAAGGTGGACGTCTGTTGGAGCAAGGTCCGGTGAGTATGATGAATGAGGTAAAACGGACCAGCCACGAACGAGAATTTTTTTTTGAGTCACCCTTGCCACATGGGATACCCATACTCCCAATTTACTAACTTTCCCCAATTTCTCGAGGTGGCGGCAAACAGTTGATTGCGACGTATTGAGCTTCTCTGCTAACTCTCTTGTTGTTTGACGTGGATTCTGTTCCAATGTTGTCTTCAAAATGTCGTCATCCCGCCCTCGGTTGGTCTTTCAAGGTCACGTCTCCGGAACGAAATTTGACAAACCAATTTCTAACTGCCGGATCGGTTATCATTCCTTCACCGCACACACGGTATACTTTTAGAGCCGTGATGGCAGCACTATTGCCTTGTTTAAATTTCCAAAGCGTCAGATGGTGAAAGTGTATTTTTTGATTCTCCATTTTTAACGTAATTTTTTTTAAATGTAACGTGCAAACACCGGACTGCTGTTTAAAGACTAACCAGACTTTTCATTGTGCAACTAATACAAAAATCCCTTATCGGCGTAACCCATTTTGTGCATTAACAACAATAGTAGGTACTATCTACTTGGGCGGAAGTTATTTATGACTCAATCTAATATTTCTGATTAATACATTCAATTAGTATTTAAAATATCACAGACCGTCTGTTCTGAATAATTACAACTTCACAATAATAATGTGTTCTCCTCAATAACATATACACGATACTGTAACTTTATCTCAACTTAATCTCTGATATATGCTTCATTCATTCCATTAGATTTTTTCAATTGTGTATAATTAATTCTAACCTATTTGGTAATTTAATCCAATTGTATCCACGGATTGTGATAAATAAAATTGCACTTTCACCACGAAATGTAACGATCTTTTCACGAGCGAGCCCCAAACCACGTGCAACATTAATTTAGACTAAAAATACTTCAGCCAGCTACCGTCAAAGGAAGACCAAATAATTCATGTACATTATTACATCAATAGCTTAAATAGTTAACTAATTTACTTACTTACTTATATTACGTTTTATTTCGACAATTTCCGATTACCATCTTTGATTATTAATTTTCCCGTTGTTTATATTTGGGTTTTTCAAATTGTCGGCCAGAATGACAAAAATCACTGCAGAGGACCGTATTCTGATCAAAAATTTGCTAAATATGAATTAAATATATTAATTATAAAGATATACATATAAAATCAATTTTATCGAAAAATATTGTTGTTGCGCCACCGGGATTCGAACCTGGATCTCTTTCCTAACCGGGGAAGGTGCTTTATCCAACTAGGCTACAGCGACATTATTTTTAGTGACAATTTTCGAACCTATATGTTACCTTTTTGATATGAATACATTTAATCGTTCCATTATTTTGAAAGAGCCATCTACCTTATTTTTACAGAATCTCAAATACCTTTGAGTAAACTGATAGCAGACGCCAGAATTATCAATTCATTTTTATTAAATTTTGGACACATTGATACAACTTTATTATTTATTTATATGTATATCTTTATAATTAATATATTTAATTCATATTTAAAATATCACAGACCTATGTTCTGAATAATTACAACTTCACAATAAGAATGTGTTCTCCTAAAAAAAAAAAATTTTGCTAAATCAAAAATGTCGGGGTGCTAGGAAAATGAGCAAAAAGTTTTAATACAAAGCCTGGAGTATAGCCAAATATTACAGCAGGACGGAGCTCCATCTCACGCAGCCAGAAATACTATCAACTTTCTTCATCGTGAGAATGTTAATTTCATCGTGCCAGGCATGTGGCCACCGAGCAGCCCAGTTTTAAATCCAGTAGAGTATGCAATATGGGGTGTTAAGATAATTTTGGATTTGTTAAATATTGTACAAAAAAAAATACATTTATTTATATTATGTTTTGAATTAACTCACGTTTTACGAGATGTTCTCACTTTTCTCACCTTCATTTTCGTGACTCAATGTAAAATTATTATGTATTATTAATTATTAAGAAAATTAACATTGTTTCCATTATGTTCTTGTTTGTGATTTTTAAATTCTTTTGAAGCATTCGACAAAGATTCACTCTTGTGCGGCGCTCCATACAAAAATGAAATGAAAGATGAGCGCGTGAAAGCTTTCAGAAAACTCCGCTGCAGCAGCACTGTTTTGAAAAATTATAATAATAATTTTGGTTTCCGTGTTGATAAAATGGACATGGATGGAATGTGTTGATGAAGTATAAATTTTACTCTGCAAATTGATGCGATTTAAAATAAATATATTGCGACGAGACCTTGTCCCAAGTTGGATGCGCAAACGTGTGACGTCTTCGTTTTCCGGTTCGCTCGAGGGAAAGCAAGAGATACGTGGTCCTGATGCACCACAGAATTCACCACACCGTCTCCCGTCCACGTCAGTAATCATTATCAAGGAAAAAATAATTGAATAAGTTTGAGATTTACAACATTATAATTATAATAAATTTCAGCTTGATAGAATAAGAAAATGTCAAATCGTCTTCAACCAAATTAGCAACAAGCATTAAAATCAGAGGTGAGAATAATTATTATAATTTATTACCTCTTCAAAATTTTACAACTAAGAATTTCCTTCCATCAGGAGCAATTCATATTTTGAATTCAGTTTTTGATGTTCCGAGTCACCCCGGTGTCTCCTCGCGCCGCCAACGTCATAAAGGCTGGGTCACCTGCTACCTGGCGTGGTTCCTGAAGTAGCAGCGCAGAAACCCTTGCGTTCCTCGTGTTGTAAAATAGTTTGAGCAGATGGAACCCAATCGTGTTCCCATCATGCTTAGCTCGTGAGTAATCCTTCACGAAGAAATTAGTATTGTCATCCAATTACGCCTCACGGACGTCGTGACAGGAAGGGATTTTTTACATCCTTCAAATACACAAACAAAATCTCTTGATCAACATGGTACAGCGTAACACAGATGTCTAATATTTTATATTATTTTCACCCTTCCTTTTCTAAACATGAAATCACATTTTTTGATACTAATTTCACGAACAGCTTATTGCACACGCTCTCGATCCGTCAACGAAAAGTGCCATAGTGCTATTAGGTACTCTAACATAACGTTATGATATTCATCAATGTATAAACTTGCGAGAGTGTAGAAAATAAAAGTTATTCCAAAGCACGTGAGACATTGTGCCTGTTCACGACTTTTCTGTGTGTGTTCTCTTAAAACTTTGAACTGTCATGAAATATGAACATTCAACTACATTCTCATTGCACTGTTTTGTTAATGTTCAATTACTGTTGCTAGTATGTGTATCATTTACGCAATCAAACAGACCCGCGACTTTTTTTAAATATATGACTCGATTGGAACGAAAATTTAAATTCTATAAAAATGTAAAAAATAAATCTTGTCTAGATAAAGATATAATTTTCGAAGAGTAAATACTTTTTCTGTTGCATAAATGTGTCATAAACTATCATATTTATGTTTCCGCAAATAATATATGTAGAATGCCTCTCGTCACGCAACTAATGTTCCGAACGCCTCTCCTGTATATATATACTTTATTTCATATCTATTAATTTACTGGTCTGTGTATGCTGTAGTTCTTACAAATTAATACATCTATTATTCCAAATTTAAAAGCCATCACCTTTCATTGCGAAAATTTCAAATATCTTTAAGTAATATTTGATACCACAGAACTATGTTCTAAAAAACTGCAACATCACAATAAGAATGTGATCTCTTTAATAATAAAGGTTTTAAAAAAATATTAATTTCCAGTCTTCATTGACCAACTGCACACATGATAACTGCACACCGTTACAAGTGAACCATGTGTGCAATTGTGTATGTGTGCGCTTATATATGCGTGCATCTGTATTGTGTGCAGTTATCATTGAATCAATCACAACAACTGCCTATTTTTCTATGTAGTATAATTATTTGACACACTTTCTGAAGCACGCGGCACTGGCATGCACCGCCACTGCTTTTTAATTTTAATTATTATTTTGCTCGCAGTACGTTCCCTTAAATACTCTCACATTCTGAGAAGAAGAGTGCAAAGTGTAATTTTACCAAGTTACTTAAATATAATAATGTATCCTCTCATGCCTGATGTTAGCAAAA
This sequence comes from Eubasilissa splendida, assembly GCA_031772225.1. Taxonomy (NCBI): domain Eukaryota; kingdom Metazoa; phylum Arthropoda; class Insecta; order Trichoptera; family Phryganeidae; genus Eubasilissa; species Eubasilissa splendida. The sequence goes on along the minus strand of CM062863.1, from coordinate 4,985,844 downwards.
TTCCCAACTAATTACATTTTATTATGAAATATTTTCAGAGCCTAAAGTTTAAAGCTTTTAAGGAAGCCAAAATGTTTTATGTATTATATAAATAACTAGCGAGTAGCCAACTCAATGCCACTCAAATAAAGAAAATGTTTGTATTTTGATTCTGATTATTGAAGTGCTTTTGGATACACAATATTTTTTATTTTTCCGTCGGGTGCGTATACGAAGAAGTCGCGAGAAAAGTGATAATTCTTGGAAAATTCGCTACAGAGAATCCTAAAAATAGCCAATCAACGTGTCCGTATTTCACATTTCATGATATATGGTTTGCCATGAAACTAATAGCCATGGCGCGCAGAGCGCTTTCTTCGGCGAACTTTCTCATTGTAAAATGGTTGTACTAATTCAGAAACCTTCACGGGCGTGTGCACAGCAACTCACCAAAGTTTCATGACAATAAACTATATGAAATACACACATTTGTTGAAACGACTGGCGCGCCACCTATTGTAAAATGGTTTTACTAATTCAGAAACCTTCGCGGGCGTGTGCACAACAACTCACCAAAGTTCCATCGCAATCGGATGAACAGTATAGGAACGCATACGGGACAAACAAACAAACATTCATTTATATATATATGTATAGATTAATACATTTCTTCACATCTTCATGTCTCCCTGTTACGTAATAGTAATTTTTTTAATAGCACATACTCTTCCATAACTTGAAACAAATATTATTGTAAAATGTCATATTATTGTCACCAGTTTTAGTTATGTTCCTACCCCTTAGCCCACTCACAATCAGTACACATTGCTCCTTTGGCTAGACTGGTTGTTTTTGAATTCGAAAGATTTGTCAAAATTTGGAAACAAAGTTTTCTCATGTGATTATGTGTTGAATCACCAGTTCATATACCGCTATGATTTTGGTGTATTGTGAACGTTGAAACTCGTCAGAGTTTTATGTGCCGTAGCAGTTTCATACATTGGGTGAACTTCCGGAAGATCATAGAGACGGCATCATCAACCAGGTGGTTGGTTCCATGAGTCCATTTCCGTTTTTCTATTTTCCATCCACTCAAACTACTGTTCTGTTCGATTGTTATGACAGATCTACCATACCACCATACCATACCATACCGGTACCATTATGTAGACATCACGGTCTCTGTTCTAGTACTTATCTGTTTCACCCCCTCCCTTATATCCAGAGCACGGCCTTTTTTCTGTGTGTATTGTGTTGTCTATGACTCTAATCAGTTGATATATTGACGTCATATTGACCTTTTCATCTTGTTGCGTGTTGTTCTCATTTCGCGCTATCAACGAAGTATGCGCTCGAAATATTTCGTGCGTAACAACGAAGTGAGAAGACATGTGATCACCGTAAGCAAGAAATTCAGACAATCAGAGCATCATGTTTTTTCTAATGTCTAGGTGGTCCTTGATTTTTCCTGTCCTGTTTCTATTCCATACTCCTTCGATTCATTCCACATCCCATTATCTAACGACATCTTTAAATATACATTTTTTTATTCATTTTTCCACCTGTATTTTTTAAACTCTGTAGTGTACAGTTGATTTTAAAGTAAATAATATAATTAAAATATAGTCAAAAATTATCTACACTTTCGCCGTAACACACCTTCAAGGTTGTCATACTGCTTTCTGCGCATGCGTGCTTAGACTCGGCACGACTGCGGCCACGTGTGCGAAATTTGATCCAGATTGCGTCATTTACCTTCTGCCTATTACAATGTAAAAATGTCCGCTCCGCTAGCAGTTTGCACCAAGGGGGAACAATGAGCAGTGATCCGATCGATAAACTTTTAACACGAATCGAGACGTTTAAAAGTGACTGGAAGAGCAAGGTACAGCAAGCTCGACAGACGGTTCTGGCGAATAGGCGAGTCACCATCGGTGAGGTGGCGTCTTCTTTGAACATCCCTCGTGGTTCTGCCCGTCAAATCCTCATTTGTGTTAATGAATTGTGGAACGAAAAATGTTGATAATTTTCGACATTTTAATATTCAGCGATGATTTTATTTCGCAACAAATTCATTCGCAAAACAAACTTTATTTGCGCAATTTTCAAACAAACCACGAACAAAGCTTCTGCCGCATTCATTATATGGCAGTCACTCCGTGTTCGGTTTACACAGGCTCGCCCACGGCTGGGCCCGAATTACGAGGCGAATCATTGAAATTCCGACCGCCGGAATACTAGACATTCCCCAGTTTATCTAGCGACACTGTTGAAAGTTATTTTCATGATGGCTCATTTTTAACCACCTAAAATAGAGTCCCGTTGGGTCCCTAAGGGACACACTTTAAGATAGTTTAAGTAGATCTCGATAGAAACACTACCAGACATTTGATAACATCTTATAGCACTGTTATTCCATGTTATTTAGAATATTATAAAAAATATATCGAATGCTTTTTGTTTGTAGCTCAAATCTTACTCTTCAATAATATTATATTAATAAACAAACTAGTGTCCAACGGTAGGTTCACCACTGTCCAAAGGTACGCGCACCTGTCGTACCTTTGGACAAAAATACAGTTTTTCAGTAAAATCGTTATAACTTTTAAACGGTGTAAAATTAACGATACTAAAAATATAAAATACATACACAAATGTCATCCCAATAGGTAAGCGAAAAGAGTTTGGCCATATTATGTATTATGGAGAGTATGTAGTTATTCATAATGCACACACATTTATCGCTATGCCCGAATTCTCCGGATATTATAAACATAATAGTTAAACTCTGTACCGGTTTTTGTGAACGCGATAACTCCTGCGGTTCTGATCGGATTTCGATCAAACTTTCCTGAAAAATTAACCTCAGGCTTAGATCAAAATGAAACCTGTTAAAAAACTTCGTTAATATTGAACCTGAGAAAACATAAAAATAGCACAGATGATACCTACTTGATCCTCGTAGTCAGTGCTGGAAGGGATGTTTAATTTTGATAAGATGCTTTTCGTAAGTTTCACAAGGTGTATTGTGTAAAATATGTTGTATGTTATTAAATTTCATTAAATATTGACGGTATGAAAATTAAGCATATAAAAGTTTATATTATTGAGAAATACTTGTAATTTATTTCTTAATAATTTGTATAATTAAATTTATATATAAGTTTTTACATATACATAGGCGTTTTTATACTCTAAAATGTTAAATGCTAGAAGATGGCTCTTATTTCTAAAGAAAGTTCATTGAAGCTGGTACACAATAGTGTTGTTCTGATCTTTTCCCTTGACTTAATTAAAGTTTACTCTGATTACATTTATTATTCTAGCACGCTGTTTTATTCGCTCATTATTTTCAATTTGGTGTCACTCGCGTGATCATTTTGGTACCACGTACGCAATCAAATAGCTCCGGGACTTTTTTTAAATATATGACTCGATTGGAACGAAAACTTAACTATCGTGTATTGCACAGAATTACTCGCCGAGGAGGCGCCATATAATTAATATGATAAGGCACGTGTATCACAAATCACTCTTAAAGGGTGGATTGCCTATTTAAAAGAAGAAGAAGAAGACACGTGTCAATAATTTAAAGGTGTAATCATCGGCGTGGCGCCAAAAAACCCGTGGAATAGATTTTAGAAAAACAATGACGTCTTAGTGTAGGTACTTGCAAATATGACAATATGTATTGTTATGAATTTGAATAAAAACAGAGTATTCTGCTGGCGGAAGCCATTCTCGATTTTGCCGCCGTAGTGTGGCTATATTGAACATCTTTTGTGTTTCATTTCTTTCGACCTCATTATCATCATCATCATCGCCGGTTGAGAGGAGCTGAGATCGGCGAACTTCTCTTGTCTACATTCTTGTTTTCTGTACGGAACATATCGGATTTGTTTCCACAAATTATTTGTGTAGAATGCCCCTTGTATCGCAACTAATGTTCCAAACCCCTCTTCTATATATTTTATTTCATGTCTATACATTCACTGGTCTGTGATTGTTAAATGAATAGTGACTGCGTTCGGTGATCCAAGCACCAAGCATTGGATGACACTTGCATTCGAGCCCTGTATGGCAAAATTGAAAGAATTCCTTCGCTAAAACAAAGAGAAGCGCTCGGAGAGTAGGGCGCTCAGAAACTTTGATCCCTTCGTCCTTACAAGGGAGGGAGGGTACCTAAGAATAGCCCAGTTTGTCTAAAAGCTCGGTGGAATATGCATATTAAATGGAACGCTGTCCTTTGATGGAAGGAAGGGGGAATATTTACCTTCCTTCGCATGTTGTAGGAGAAATTATCTTTTAAAACTTATTCATGTTCGTCGCTACCCTTATTTATAATAGAACTATACCCACTACAACTTTTAACTGAGAATATAACATTTCATTGATATTAAATTAATATTTAATCAATAATAAGATAAAGCACTTTGTTTAAACCACTATTTATTAACAAATTAACATAAAATACTAATCAAATGTATTAATTAGAAATATGGGTTCGAAAAAAATTATCGTCAAAAATACTGTCGCTGTAGTATAGTTAGTAAAGCACCTTTCCCGGTTTGGAAAGAGATCCAGGTTCGAATCCCGATAGCGCAACAATAATATTTTTCGATAAAATTGATTTTATATGTATATCTTTCTGATTAATACATTTAATTAGTATTTTTTTAAACATCACAGACCGTCTGTTCTGAATAATTACAACTTCACAATAAGAATCTGTTATCCTTAATAATAAATCAACATATTTCGATACCGATGGTATCTATCTTCTTCAGGAAATAATATATACTAAAATTAAAAATACAAGCATAAATAAAAACAAAACTATAATGCAGCAGTGGCCTGGTTAGTAACAACGCCATTCATTGTCTGAAAACAGTGCCAAATAGCTTTTTTGAATAATTGAAATACAATATAAATAAAACTACAAAAGAGAATAAATATTTGTACAACAAAGACAGAAATCCAAATAAACAGAATATATACAGGGTGGCCAAAAAAAAGTGAGAACATTTCGTAAAAGGTGATACATCAAAGACATCAAAATTAGTTTAACTATATCAACAATAGCTTAAATAGTTTACTAATTTACTTACTTACCTATATTACGTTTTATTTCGACAATTTTCGGTCATCTTTGATTATTAATTTTCCCATTGTTTATATTTGATTTTTTCAAATTGTTGCCCAGAATGACAAAAAACACTGCAGAAGACCGTATTCTGATCAAAAATTTGCGAATTGAAAAACGTTGGGATATTAAGAAAATAATCAGAGTTTCAAAACAAAGCCTGGAGTATAGCTAGACATTACATCATAACTGGACATTACAGCGGGACGGAGCTCCATCTCACACAGCCAGAAATACAATCAATTTTCTTCGTCATGAGAATGTGAATTCCATCAAGTCAAGCTATATGTTCAAGAACACGCAATTACTGGATTTTTACACTCCAATTATAGATAATTTCTAAATTAAGATTCTCATTAGTGACATCCATGTTGTTTCAGAGAAATGAATATCAAATTTTCAGACCATAGATGGCGACAGTGAAGTTGTAGTTAGTACTCGAAGGGTTTCTACATGGTAACATATATACAACTTTCAATAGTTGAATAGGTATGGAGGTTGATTGGGTGGAATGGTGAACGTTATATTTGTATAAAGTGATCACTTAAGCCCTGTAATATCAATACTTCCCATATAATATAATATAAATAGTTTCGTCTTTAAGAGACATCTATAATTTGTTTAATAATTTCACGTTTGTAAAATTCAATTGGCCAGTTAGTAGTAGTTTTTTGTGTCCATTTTATATGACAATTCTTCAAAAACTCGCTGGACAGCGAGTATCCTTGGGGTGCAATCCTCGGTGCCTCTAGGGACCGCCGGGTGTATTAAACTGAAACGTGTGTCGTACCAAGGAAGAACAGTTTTTGTGACTGAACTAAAAATAAATAAACACTCAATTCTATTACTTTTATTATTAATTCTAAAAATTTGATAAGAACTGGGCAAATTAATAAAACATTACTTTTTAACAATATAAGTCAACAACTAATATCACAAGATCAGGTTGGTTACTCTCGTATGTTTCAAAATGGTTTCGATAAATCGCGGGCGTTGTAAGCTGCTGATTTAAACTAAACGCGATGTCTGTATGCCGGGCAGAGCGAGAATAGTTGACACCTGAGATATACAAGAGTGTTATATATATTCAGTTTTATTACCAACTACAAAAACAATTCAAATATTTTTACTGCGGTGAAAATTATTTTCATTTTTATACGTACAGAACTCGTATTTTAAGGAACTTTTTTCACTATTCTATGTGCTCAAAACAGAAATTCGTTTATCAACATTGAGGGTATTAATTTTGTGAGGCGGCAGAGTGTGCTAGGATATCAGCGGGCGCGCAGACCTTGCCTGAATTTCAATGGGACATTAATAAGGTGATAATTGAACGGTGGCTTATCTATACAGTAACGTACAACTCGAGCTCCATACTATTTTTTGGTACTTTTATTCTAATTTATTTTATTGGTAACTATATAATGCATATGTAAAAATATGGTTGGACTGTGTCCGTCTCACTAGAGAAATTCTGTGTTGAGACGGGCATAGTTTAGTGGACTTTCAAATAAATTATTTTTAAGAAATTTTTGACAACAATTATTAAAGGTTTGAATCAATATGTTTGGGTGAGTGCACCAATACTATCCCTACTCATATTACGAATCCAAGTTTTTATTTTCAGTTTCATGTTATTGGGACAATTCAATTGGGTTAAATCATTGAAAAATATTTGTAGTTCATTTGGCCATTTGTAGGTTGTGTGTATTTGTCCGTGTGGTAATTATATTTTGAGTTGTTTTAAAATGTGTCTGTTTTTACATATATTTGTCTTATATCAAACACATAGAATTTATTAAAATTTTCATCAGTGCTCGTTGTGATTGGGGTTTTGAGGATGACTTTTAAAATAATTTTCTGAGCTGCTATTATTGGATTAATTGCAGACAAAGTCACTCCACCCCCAAGCACTTATACCATGCTCTATGATTGATTGATAGATTGCGTAGTACGCCATTTCGAGAAGTTATATATGAAGGAAATTCCTAATATTTCTTAAATAATATATGTTTATTTTTAGGAGAACACATTCTTATTGTGAAGTTGTAATTTTTTCAGAACATAGGTCTGTGATATTTTAAATATTAATTAAATATATTAATTAGAAAGATATACATATAAAATCCTACCGGGATTCGAACCTGGATCTCTTTCCTAACCGGGGAAGGTGCATTATCCAACTATGCTACAGCGACAATATTTTTAGCGACAATTTTCGAACCTATATGTTACCTTTTTGATAGTATTACGGTGACGCAACAACAATATTTTTCGATAAAATTAATTTTATATATATATTTTTTTAATTACTATATTTAATTCATATTTATGTTAATTTTATTTGTAATGAGTTTTGTATGATGACTCCATTTGAGGTGAGGATCAAATATAATTCCTAAGTATTTAATTTGGTAAATAGCAATTCCATTTAAAAAAATCACTTACCAATTGAATGAAGACTAATATCATTATAATGAAAAATATAAGTAGTAAATATAAAATATTCATATTTATCCGACTTAAAAAATCGCAAAAGTCTCAATGTACACTGAGTTTACAGCACCGTGAGAGAAAGGTTAAGCTACAAAGTATTCTAAAAATATTAGAAAAGAAGTATAATATAATGTGCAACATTTAAAAACTGATAAATAATACATAAATAATAAATACCAAAATTGTCAAAACCCGATGATTGCGGGTGAGTTGATTATTTTTCTAATTTAGCCACATGTTTACGTATATTTTGTATAGAGGGTCTTTATCACATTTTTAATAAGAGGAGGGGCGGCATTCTGAAATTCGCCTAAGGGCGGCACTTTATCTAGGGACGTCACTGGTCCGATGCTTTGCAGGAGACCCGCCTGCACAGCGCGGGTGAAAACTGTTCACCTCGAATTTAAGCTTAGACTGTGATGTTATCTGCGTGCAATCGTTTATGGGGAAGCTCTCAATTTTATTATTGATATAGTCAAGGCCCCCGATAATTTTACCAATCCTAATATGGATCTAACATTATTACAACCCACCATAAGGAATGTAATTATAAAGTAAGCAATTCTTTTTGTATATTATACGCCAATGTATGATATTACAGCCTATCTCGGCCGTCTGGTGTATTGTACCCGAAGTCAATCACAACACATATTGTGAGAAGCCATTTGAAATTATATTTCAAATAAAAAACACTGTTTACTTTCACTATTTTGTTATTTATTAGAATGTTTTCAATGCTGTCGCATCATCTTCAGTAATGTTACTAATACTAAACTTAAGACTAAAGGACTACGTGCTACTTAGGGTTGAGGAGCGGAGGGGGGGTATTATAGTTGGGTGGGTGTAGGGGCATGGTCAACAAGCGCAGATAATTAAATATTTCTCCTGAATATAAGTTGAACATTCCTGTCGTACGCCTCTTTTTATTTCTACTTCGTCTGTTATACATTGTTCTACCCTTACTGCTGCTTTTTTTTTACCATTAAAGTGTGAATATTATAGAAGACAAAAAACCAATTTTGTTCATACTTTTTAATATTGATAATATTGATGATTGAATCGAAAGTATATAAAACTTTTCATAGATAATCTAATAAATGACAAGACTGACGGATGATTTCTGTTCTGCGTTTCGAAAGTATAGCTATCCTAGATATTAATCAACTGAAAATGTCTGATAAAACTGAAAAGTTGTGTCTTTACTAAGTTAGATTGTGAATTTTGTAAATGGTTTCAAGGCTTTGCTTCAAAAGGTTACTGCAGGTACAACCAAATATAATATATCTCCCCCAGTTAAGTTGATTTAGCTCGAAGTCAACCTGTTCAACCAACTCTGTAACTTCCTTCATATGACAATAGTACGTGTTACTCTGCTGAAAAGTCCGCCTAGGCTTTCCTTAAGGAAACCGTCTAGAGATAATGCAACCTAATCTAAAAGACACCAAAATATATATTATTATCAATTTTATTCTGCTAAATCTACAGTTATATATTTTTTTATTAAGATTAAAATGTCTCACAAAGACGAAGCTACTATCTTTTATATGAGAAGTATCGTAGTCTTGGGCATTACAGGGCTTACGAAGCTAATTTTTTTTTTTTTTTTAAGGAAAACATTATTATTGTGAAGTTGCAATTTTTCAGAACATGGTTCTGTGGTACAAATAAAATGTATCAATTAAAAAAATTCGAAACGGGGTTCGAAAATTTGTCGTTAACTTATTAGGTTGACATTCCTCGGAGAGAAAAATTTCCTAGTTCGAATCAAAATGATTACATCTTTCTAATTGACACATTTAATTTGTATTAACATATTATTTCGTTTAAATAATTATGGATCTCGATACTTTAGCCAAATACTCGTTATTATATTATGTTACTTAGTTATTAGGCAAATTGTGAGTATATAAGTAAGTAAAATATGTTTATTTAGAGGGTTTGTTTTCGCTAGTACAAATCAAATGATTTTTTTCAATTTGAATTTGTTGCAAACACAATTTGAATTACATAGTTTATTCCATGTTACGCCTCAAACCTTTGTCAAAGCAGGCCGACCTGGTGAGGAAGTTGAACCTGATTAAAATTTCATTTAATTACACCGAGCGTCCGCTTTGTATGCTCGGCGTGTGACGTCATGCACCGTGCATTCTGCTATAAATTTTCAGGTCACGTGACGCGGTGCTGTCTGGCGGATAATTTACAATCGACTCCACAAATGAAGAAAGTTTCCGGCGCACTCAATTATAGCCCCCCCCAGGCAGCGGGGCGCTTCAATTATTAATCGTGCTGTGTCCTGGCGCCGCACTTCAAACAGGACGTGAATTGAATCGGTCGGTTTCGCATCAACCCGTTTCAAAAATGTAAAACAAAAAAGGGCAATTGAAAATTCCACTGAATAAAGCAACGCGTGCCATAATTAACAGAAATAGTTAGTTAGGCAGTTAGTTAACTAATACCTTGTGGCGCCCCTTCATAGTTTACTTTTATTTTCTTTCTTATATGACACAATTAGCAAATGCATATTTATTATATTAAATAAAACACAATCACTCTGTATGAAACCGCGAATTTTATTACTAGCCAACCGGTTTCGCTTAGCTCGAGCATCGTCAGGGCGTATTTAAAACTAATAATATATACAAAAAGAATGCACTTATATATACATAAAGAGGGGAGATAGAATATAAAATTATATGCGAAAGAGAGACAGAATACATATACAGTTAGACGGAGCATTAAGGAAGGGGAAAGTACAGTGTTGATGGATGTTAAATTGATTTTAATGAAAACATACCTAATATAGGGCTAATGACTTCAAGCAGTTGAACTTTAACTACTTGAAGTCACTAATAATGTTAATAAAGTGCACTTGTATAATACCAAACAAAACCAAGTTACGGCAACAGTCATCAAACGCGACATTAATGACATAAATGAACCTGTGCTGTTTTCAAATTGACAGATTCAATTAAGCAACAGCGTAATACATTATGTAACCGAAATGCCCAGCCAGGGGGGGGTGTTCATTTTGTCAACTCAAATAGTGCCAGTTTGTTATTTGTTTTGAACGGGACAATGGCAATATTGTAACAAGAATTTATAAATACGTTGGTAAACATTCTAGCACTTGTCCCTGCAAACCTCATACATACATATTATGTACATAATACGAAGTTTCTCTTCCATGTCGTTTCTCGTGACTCGCGAGCACTCACGAGTTATGTGTAGGGGTTTTCGGGCTCGGGTACTCGGACATTTTTCATACAAGAAATTTTTAATACGAACCGACGAAATTTGTAATTTATTGAAACCTAGTGAGATTTTGAACAAACTTAACCGACCCCTTAGAATAACAAGGTTCCAACTAACATTTTTGAGCTTATTGACGCAAGTCGAGTACCTACCCCCTTGCATTTGTCCTTCCAATATACCTGTCCCGCTCTGGCCAACCAATGAATTTCGCCGACGGCGGGACCGATTGCCTTCTGACACAGAACTGTCAAGATCTGTTTTTTTTTCTACCGTCCGAAAGCAGCGCCATGCGTGACGCTAGGACCACGAAGAAGCGGCGTTCTCAACAGCTCCGGAAGTGCAGTGATGTCTCGGTTCTTCACAAAAAACGTGCTAGTCAACTGGAGGTGAAAACTACGTGCAACCCGGGACTTTAGAGCAAGGTAGGTCAGATCCATCTGCCATTATTTTCCTTTCTGAATCCACGCCGGGTTGCGTCAACTAATCATTAGTGTAATCGATACAGTCCACGGGATCTTATCCCGCCAGGGCTAATTTGAGTTATTGCGTGAAATGGGTTTCAAATCCATTATTCTGTATTTCTTCCATACACACCAACTATATTTAACGGATATTAAATGAAATAGTAAGAGGTGCAGTTCCAACTGCATCAGTTATTTATTTCAATTTATGGATCATTATTGTTAATTTGCAATGTTTTTTAAAAAAAAATATTTCCCTCATCTCACAGTGGTCATTGATAATACTGAAAATAAGTTAAGACCTTAAAACTGATCATATTTGCATATACATGAATATATATCGAAATTCAATCAATACTTTTGAGCTTGTGCAGCAATCGGAATTCAAATCCACCGCCATCTCAGTCGGCATCGACGCTAGCGACAGCGTTGCCGGCTGCTGCTACAAGTCTGGCTCAAGCATTTCACCGCCAAGCAGTCTCTCCAGATTCACCGTTTCACAACGGCGGTCTTGCCGGCTCGCGCTCGCCGAGCAAGACCGCCAATTCATTTCATTTCATAAAACACGTGCACCTTCTACATCTTCACTCATTCATACACTGTATTCATTCTATGTCTTCCTTGTTTTTAGCATACAGACAATAAACACCTCAACACACGCCAAATCACATTTATTTTATTTAACCACCGTCCTAACCCCAAAAGCTCGTTATCTCAAAACAGTGTCAGTGTCAGATGGAAACTTGTTATTCTGAGGGCTCGAATTAAAATTAATTAATTTATTAAATTAATGTATTAAAATCCGTTCGAGATTATCAAACACATTATTGAATGCACTGGTCTTTTTAAAAAATTATTTTTTGAATAATATTTTTTTTTTAAATATTTTTCATACGTTTAAAAAACGTTTTTTTTTTATAAATACTTCTAAAATCATTCTTGCTTCAGTTCTTTCTTCGCCTGGAACCATTAGAAATGAAATTATTGTAAATAGATTGAAATTTTTTGTAAATATGTTAAAATAATTTGTCTTTTCTCCTGCTACAAAAATTAATAGTTAAACATTTAATACAATTGTGCCTAATTTTTAAGTTTATAAGTTAAGACTAAAGATTTGGTAAAACCTGACTGTCCTAAATCTCATTCTCGTCGCTTCAGGCTGAGAACAGCATAATGGTAGACTGATTGATTATTACCGTTATAAACATGAACCTCGGTACTTGCCGGAGTCATGAACCTCCATTGTTAAATAAAAATATCAAAATTATTGTCAGTCATTTTATTTCCGATTTAAATAGTTTAATTACATTAAATTAATTATAATTTAGTGGAATACAACATATCATTATTATTACATTATCCATAACTTAAAATTAAACTCAACTATTTAATAAAACAACACAATCAATTCTAACATAATTAACCAATCGGACAACATTATTATTATAATTAATTTGTCAGATATCACACATTACTTAACACACTTAAATATCTTTAGGTGTACATAGCAAAAATGGGTGTTTAAATGTTTGCAGTACTAATTATTTATGACATTTATAAAATCCAACTGGCCTATTTTCAACAATGAGAAAGGTGGAGAGACGGTATTTTTTAACTTTTAACTATGAAGAAAAAATTGTAAAGGTGAAAGCTTGCTTGTCTAGTGTTTAGTCTAGCTGCGAGAAGCTCACCTAGTGATCACGATATTGGGTGTTCGTTCCTCAACCTGCGAGATCAACAGGATATTTATATTTTTGGCTTAATTTGAAAAATATGATATGTTAGAATCTTAACTCCCAAGATTCCTTCAATCCAAAATTTTGACAGTCGAAAATATCGACAAGCTCTAGTAATAAACCAAAATATTTCTTAGTGTCATAAAATTTTACGTTAGGTTAGTTATTAATTATTTTTTTAAATAATGGAGTTTGATATTTTGGGATGTCAGAATGTTGGTCTGTTGGGAGTTTTGGATTGTGAGAATTACAACTACACCTAATATTCCACATATGTATGAATCTTTATCTAAAATAACTCTCAGACAATCAAAAACAATCAAAATATTTTGACAGGAGTAAATTTTATATTGACAATATCATCCAGAAAATATCATTAGGGGATTTGATCAGAAACAGCTCTTTCAGAATTCATAAAATGAGACCACCCCGCAACAACACTGTATATCAAGTTTTTTACAAATGTAGATAAATAGACAGAGCGTCGGCCATCTTAGATGACATACGGTATTGTTACAGGTAAGATGAATTAGAAATTATGTGTAATAGTATTATTATTTATTTTATATGGTTGTTTAATATACCATTTGATGCCCAAGAAGATATACAACGCGCATATGCATTCATAATTCAGATTTGCCCAAAAACGATATATGTACAGTTTCGTTGCAGGAGTTGTCTCAAACATTGTTCAGCTGTCGACAGGCGGGGTCACTTCTTTATCAATGTCAACATTATGGAAATGAAATACAAGATGTTTAAAAACCTAATGATCTTTGTCCATTCTGATATGGGAACAATAAAATTAATATTAAAAATGTGCCAAAACACAGAAACTTACATATAAGGATTAGTAGCAAAAGCTATAATGTATTATATGAACACTAATTTATGATGGGTGATGAGTGCATTGGGTTACAGAAAGAAGGGTCGGGAGTGTAATCTCTGCATTATGGTAGTCTTTTTTTTGTAGGTGTAGTTTTAAGTAGGAAGAAAAATTTAAATGCATATTATTAAATTATATGAATTTTTAAAAAAATGAATATTGCTTTTCCTAAAAATATTTTTTTTATATTGTACTTAATGATATCACATGACTAGACTTTCCCCTGAGTTGTATTATATTAAACATTCATTTGAACAAATTTATACCCAGATTTTGTGTATTGGTAACTAGTCAACTATCGTGTTATCTGTTGTTATTATAATGGAAGTACAGTGGAACCTCCATATTGGTCACTAATCCGTTCCTGAGGGCCTGACCAATGTAAAAATAATTTTTCTCGTAACAAATAACTAAAATTTAATTAATTTGTTCACAGCCCCCAAAAATAGTACACAAATGAATAAATTTTATGTCAAAACTTTACCTTTATTGAGCTGAGGAGACGTGATAGTAGAAGCGGTAAAGGAGGAAAGTTACTCAAATCTAGAAGGAGACAATTTAAACATCAGGTAACTCTAATTCCGGTGATGGTTTTCGTTTGCCGATGATTCAGTAACACTCGATTTAACAAAGTACTTTGCCCAATGTTGCCTGTTTCTGTCTGTTTTTTAAAACCTTCCTGAATCACATTACCATTTATATTTTGGTTGACTATGGCAACATTTGGGTGCCACTTTTCGACCATTTTTGACCATTCTGCATTTTGGCCCATACAGCATTGGCGGGCGGTGGAAGTAACAAATATAGAAAATATTAACGTATATGGAAACATTTGTTTGTTATCAAAATGTGATGAATATCGAACCAGATGAATATAGAGCTTCCACTGTACGTAAATTGACATTCCAATAAAATATAGTTACTAACATAGATATATGTTGACATTCCGATGAAATAAAATACATATTTTATAATACTGATATTTTAATAAGTAGCTATCTCATTAAAATTTTGTTAATTTATTAGATATTAATTATTCTTAGATGTGCATTTCATCTGTTCACTCTACACCTCACTAGATCAGAGTGCGTATTGAGTTAGGCAGTGTTTCACAAAAGTAAAACATGCTTATTAGTATTTATTGAATTTTTCCAACTATCTCAACTCATTCTAAACGTATCCTCAAATATCTAACCACGTTAAAACTATTATATTTTGAAATAAAATTTAGATGAAGTGACTTACAAAATAATTATACCATTTTCACCTCACAAAAGCTCGTTCTCACCACACCGAAGTTTGGCAGATAGATTGATTCAATGGATCATGTATTATATTTGATCAGCTGCAGACAGAATACAGTCCAATTCTATATGTTCGTAACCAAGTAGAGATTATCACCAAAAATGTTCTTAATCAATAAACCTTTCAGGCAGTTTTGTCTTCCAAGCATGTTAAAGAAAAATGTGTCTATTTTATTTGATTATCTAATTTTAACTGTAAAAAATATTGAGTAAATGTGGATAAAAAATATTAGCAATCATTCTCAAATCAGTAATTAAGCGCAAATTGTTTTTCACACAATTGTTTATAACATGCTATAACAGTGGAGTGAGAGAGCCATCGCAAGGTGAGTAACCTATATGCGGTTTGGAGATTAATATGTCACTAGTGATATTTTGTGTTTAGAATGGAGAAATAAATTGGAACAATCAATGCGACTTAATTCCATTATTCAAGAATTGAAGCGGATTAATCAAAAATATCAAAATAGTTACATTTTGAAATATTTCTGTCGATTAACAGCTCAATTCTT
This sequence comes from Eubasilissa splendida, assembly GCA_031772225.1. Lineage (NCBI taxonomy): Eukaryota > Metazoa > Arthropoda > Insecta > Trichoptera > Phryganeidae > Eubasilissa > Eubasilissa splendida. The sequence goes on along the minus strand of CM062863.1, from coordinate 4,970,075 downwards.
CGCAATGATAAATAGCGAAGGAATTTAAAACAATATATTTATTTTTTTACCAATGAAAATTTAAGTAAATTATTATTTTTATTGTGAAGTTGCAATTTTTTAGAACATAAGTCTGTGATATTTTTAATACAAATTAAATATCAATATCAGATATATCAATTTGAATGTGCAATATATAAGTTCAAAAATTTGTCGTCAACTTACTGTGTTGGTGTAGCATAATCGATTAATGCATTTCCCCAGATAGGAAGAGATCCAGGTTCGAATCCTGGTAGCAACAACAATATTTTTTCGATTAATTGATTTTATATATACATCTTTCTAATTAATACATTTAATTTGTATTCAATTTTTGATTGTTGTTTTACTGCATAGTTAATAAATAGTATTAATATTTTTTATATTTAGCGTAAGCTTTGTCTCACATTAGGTTGGTATTGTTAAAAATGAATTGCATAAAAGAATATTTGAGAATTGAATTACGGTAGAACCCCAATTATCCAGACTAATTAGTATACCAGGGGTAATCTGTATAATCAGTCCCACAGTAAAATAAGAGGTATTAATGTATTCTATTGAATCATGCTCACATAAAATGGTAAATATGATATTTTATATTTGTAAGAATGGTTAAAAGGATTAATGTTTTAGGGCCGGTTGTGTGATCAGTAGTAACTTTTAACTAACACCCGTAGTAAAAATCCTTTGCGGGTTGCTGTTACATCAAATTTACTACTGTCAAAGCATAGATATATTCGTAATAAATAATCATGAAATATACTTTATTTTATCCATTATCTATGGATTTTTTCACCCAGGCGTTCGATATCTGTCACTTTGGTGGTGAAATTTTTTTGTATTATGTTCTAAGACGAGATCATCATCGGATGAACTCTCATCATTAAAATAGCGGGATATTGAATGATTAATTGTCGTATACTGCAACTTTCAAAATATCAATGTGTCAGATGACTTTTGGAACAGCTGTTAAAAGTCCGCCATATTTAACTATCCATTTCCATTTTTACTATTGAATATCGCAGAGTAAGATGAGTTTACTACAGAATGTATTTTTGAGAAGTAAATATTTTTTTACTAACGATCAAACAACCTGTTTTTGTAAAAAAATTAACTTTACAGATCCCGTCATCCATATTCAGAAGTATAAAAAATCATATAAATGTATTCTTCAACATGTGCCCAGTTCAATTATTGAACCCATTGAGTATATTATTTGCAGTACATAAAGAATGTATTAAAAAATAACAACTTTAACGTGATTTTATGTATATGTTAATATACTTTTGATATAAACAGTTGGTTCTTTTCATTGCAGTTAAATCTCGGATTCATTTCAGTTGTAACAGTTATACGGTGTCAGACTAATCCTGTCTCTCAAGCCATTTGAATGTGTTTTCCAGAGCTTGGACGGCTTGCGTCATAGTATTATTCTGCCCATCCGTGTTCATCTTCAATAATGGCTACCTACCGGCATATCATCTGTTCACTTGCGTAATAACCGACACATGATACGATCCAGCACACTGAGACTTAGCTCGTAAATTGAATATAAAATTCAAGACCAGCTAACCGAATGTCCGGCTAACAGGTGTACTAATAATCGAGGTTTTACTGTATTTCTCAAATAGTTCCAGAGTCTTTATTAGTATCCAATTGATTATTTCAATATATTAAGTTGATTCATAAATAAGTTAGTTTGACATTATTATTTCTTCTGAAAAATTGGTTCTTTGTATAGCGTCTACTTATTATCCCTACATTAAGTAATCATATCTTTATTAGTTACGAAGCAGTATTTGTTTTGTAAACATTGTTGTACAAAAGTATTCAATTCAAAACTCTAAAATAACTGTAACCAATGTAAATTTTTGTGATACTTTCATGATCGATTTCTACCTGCAAAGTTCACTGAAAGATTCACTTTCCAAAATGACAGAGTAATTAATACTCAACAAAACCTTCAAAATTTTTGGAAGAAGGAAATAATAAATTGTCATGCGATACTTGATTTAACATTTCTTTTAAATTAAATATTTCATTTTGATATTAAATCTGAACTTATTTATGTATCAACTTAATAATTGGTCAAATTTAAATGTGAAAACATTTTAATTTAAAAATGTTAACAGTATGCGGATGGAAATAGGACGAATCAAGGTTTGAATTAGACAAAGCCAAAGTACATTCTCACGTTTCATATATTTTACATGTATGTATATAATTAATAACAATAATTAGTACCATATGTTAATAAATTATTATATTCCCACACTCTGCAAGCGAACAATTGCCAGCCCCATCATAGTTATTCCCAGTCAGTCTAATCGATGAAATTTACTAGAGCGATTGTGAACCTTGCATCTAAAACCACTTACAAACAATTTCACATACAATCTAATGCCACACATCGATTATTAGAAATATTCTTATACGGAAAATGAGTATGTTTGCAAATTTATGTTTGGACTGTTAGAAATTATTTAACAACATATCAGAGATGTTTATTTCCAAATGGACAGATGTTTTATTAGTTATTTCACAATCACCCTAGTAAATGGAAATTCACACATTGAATAATAATTATCAAAACAACAAACATTATTTTTTGTAATATGGCATGGATTAATACATTAGGCATGACTCACAAACGCTTAAAAACATGCACTCGATAGGATGATCAACGGTTCGGACTGTATCGTCGACTTTTACTCTACGGCAAGTCGTCAAAGCCAGTTTGCTTCGACTTACCATCAAGCCGTGATTATATTGATGCCTTTAAATAGTCTGGTCTCTAACGCACATACAATTCTGCATGTCCAATCAAATTTAAATTAAACCAAAACCTGCATCATTTGCTGTGATGAAATAAAATAAATTACTCATTTTAAATAGTTTGCGCCGCATGAATTCAAAAGTGAGTCACGCCCGATCATATTGCTTACATTAATTATTAGAATAGCGATAAATAAATATTTTTTTACAGAAAGTTCACAAAATATTTTCATTCACAATTGGAGAAAAAAATGATTCCAGCAATAATTAGTGAAGCTATATTTTAGATTTAAATATCGAGACTTTAAAATTAAAATATTGCGAAATGTGTCGTAGAGAAAAACGATTGTGAATTTTCTGTAAATATCTTTTTTACTATTAATAAATTGTGCAGAAAAAATTTGCGTTACAAAATAAATAACTTTGAAACTGTTGTAAATATGTCAGTATATGATAAAAAGTTAACTTCTTACAAATTATAATTCAATTCCTGATTATATGTAGTTAACAGATCACCGTTATGGGAACTTATAATTTAGCAATTTTATCAACAAGATTCTTGCTTTTTTTTCTATACAACTGCGTGATGTGGACCGGGGTATGGCCAGCGGAGTGGGTCTAAAGTCTGGACAGGACTCGGGAACGGGTCTGCAGATAGGTTTCAGCCGTCTGAAGGCCTCGAGGATGTGATGAAATTGATTAATAAAAATCCAATCGAAGATGACATGTGGTGATTGTTTGTTGTAAATAAATAATTGCATGTCCGTGTGAAATTTCTAACATGTGTATGGATTTTCAAAAAAAATATTGCAATGATATATCGGTTGATTTCAAAGCGTGTTAGTACTGATGTGTTGTATCAAAATTGATATTAAACATACGACTAACTAAATCTTGATTTTAATTTTTAAAATATATATATTTTTGATTACAAATGATTAAAAATGTTTAAATGGAAATATCAAAGTGAAGAATCAAAGAGACGTGTCTCCCAAATGAATGTGCAAACTGCAAAATGAATAATTTAAAAATTTGATACATACATAACTTGGTTTAGTGATACAATTATTTTGAATCAACCGCACATAAAAAAATATTCAAATCCACGCAATAAAGAGTGTTAAAGTTATGCTTTGTTAACATTCTTTAAACCGAAACATATCAATAGTAATTTTAATGGCAAAGCTTATGAAAGACATTAATAATAATAATAAGTTTTAACAATTCCTTAGTTAAAGTTAATATCTTTGTTACTTAAACTAACCTAAGAAGGACGTTATCCTTGCGTTTTGGCTTTGCTTAGACCGCTAACATTTATACTACTATCAATATCTACTAACGCGCTTACATGTTAAAGATTCGACACTTGTCCTTTACAAGAACACTCGCGGGTGAAAACAATTCGAATTACGGCAACAACGTTTTTTTAATGAATTTTCATTCTAACAAATCACAAATTAGGACAATTTTGTCAAATTTATTTAGTATATAAAAAAATTATTGCAGATTATTTTTATGCAATAATATTTGTGATGTAAAAAATTTGTTAAATTGTTTTTTTTTTTTAATAATTCCTAATTCATTTGAATATTAATAAATCGTGTTTTAACTAGATTTTCAATTTAGACGAAAAATGTATTTTTTCATCAATAAAAATATTTATACATACTTATTGTACTGTTCATTTTCCATACTCGGGATTGTAATATTGACATTTATATATTAAGATTAATTGTGTATAGCATTCAGTGAGAAATTAATTTTGAAGAGAAACAACAATTATAGACAACCAATTATTTATAACAATTAAGGTAAAATATCCTTTTTGATTTCTTGTCTATTAATATTAGTGAGTAGTAATCAAATTCTATTATTTTTATAAGGATTTATAAAATTCAAAACTCCATGTACTAATATATATCGTAAAGATCTTTAATGAAATTTAATACATGATTAAAAAAAGTTACTTCTTTTGAATATCTAATTAAAATATCAATACTATCATCATCAAATATAAAAAATTAACAGCACTAGTAAAAAATGACACGATAATAATGTTGTTTTTTTTTTTCAGATAATACAAAAAATGTTCTACCACAATTTCACATCACATAATTATACATGTATCCTAAACGTACACAAAACATTTATGACACATTCCTATTTCAATGTAAAACATCGCCAAACATTGAGTTATCTTTATATCAATTCAAATCAATTCCCTTTGTTGACAATATACACACAAAAAAAAAACAACAAATGCAACTTTTCAAAAGACTAATTAAAAAGAAAAAAATACCAGTCTTACGCGCGCGCACACAGTCAAAAGTCTCGACAATTCACTTATTCGATGAACTTCACAGTATCGTGACCAATTAAATAAAATAAAAATATTTTAAAAGACACTAAAATAATCCATTATTTGTGTGTCTTATCACGGTAACGATGTACTATAACATACAGGTAACTAGTTTAAAAAAAACTTACACTCTCATCGTCGACAGTTTTGTCACAATATCACTTCACAATGGAATTAAACGTCTAATATGACACTTGGCAAAGGATGTGCGTTATAAATACTAGCTGCCGTCCTGGTACGTCTGGCCGTTGTTGGAGCCAAACTTGTTGACCATGTCGTAGAGAAGGTCGGAGTACTTGTCCATCACGCACATGGCTTGCCCCTGGTTGATTTCTCCATTGGTCGCGGGGAGTGCTTGAAAATAGTAAAAATGCATTAATATCTGCAAGTCAACAAAAAATTTCTGAAATCCCTTTCCTATTCAATTCAGGGCTTTAGATAATTTTGATATGAAACAAATAATTAATACATTCTCAGAAGTAGGCTTGGACATCATCATATCTGAACCTACCTCTGCTGACAAGTTCATCCAGCGTTCGAGACATGGTATTGATGGGTAGAGAAACATGACTGTTCCCATTTTCTTCTTCCAAAGAAGATGTCAGACTGATAGGCTGGTCAGAACCGTTTCCGTTCATCCGAATCCTTCCTGTAGCTTGGGAAAGCATCTTCTGAGCTTCTACCATCGCCGACTCCAAACCTGAAAAAAAAATAAACAACATTACTTTTTTTTTTTAAATAATAGAAATGCGTACATGAAATACATGTCACATAAATATTCTTACTATTTTCAAACTAAGCTAAACACTTGTACTATATTATCTAAAGTCTTATAAAAATTAATATAAACTCTTCTTTCTAATAAGTTTCTTTGGCAATCAAATCTTTATACCATCAATTCAGAATGATTCATTTTATTAAATAATATATAATTCAACAATAGACATTAAAATTTACTGTGTAAAATAAATACTCGTACATATTAATTTAAATGGAATTAAAAACAAAAAATGTTTAAATTAACTGTAGGGATAATTTGCCAATATAGAAAAAAATATTATTAATAGTTTTGTATAACATTTATTGAGTTATTCCTACCATGTAGCATATCAGCATTATCGGAGAATTTCTCCATATGACTGGTTTCCCTGGGACTATCCGACAGCGCACTGTACATGTGGACTATCTTGGCCGTGAGCCTCGTCAGCTGTTGGGCCAGTTGCTGGCAAGCCATGGGTGTCACTGCATAAATATAATGTTTATAAGATCATGTCGTAATGAAAAATCAAAATGCTTCCAATTCATAAACTTTTTCATACAGACAATTTTTAAAAAAGGTTAATCTTCAAATGATAAATGGTCATAATATGAAAGAGAAGACAATGGTAAGAAAGATCTATATCTATATATAATACAAAAGAAATAGAAGATACTCATTAAATTTAAAAAGACCTAGAAAGAAGATGTATTCTGAAAAAACTAAGTACCGGAAAATCAATCATATCGGCAACCAGTATAAAATAATAAATATTTTTGGTTGTCTTGTATGATATAATAACTTAGTTGACCAACCCTGCCCAGTGTTGGGGTCCAGTGGTGCATTTATATTAATGGAGGGAGCCGAATGTTTCCTAGAAGGGGGGGCAGTCAGCCGGTGGGTGACCTCGCGGGCCTTGGACGATAGGTCGCGCTCACTGCCACTGCGACCTGCAACAAGGTCAAACGCACTGTGCGTGAGAAAAATGCTGTTCAGAGCCAAAATGTTCCAACCCAAATCTACTTGGCTGTCACCTGACACAACATGTTCATAATTTTATCTGAGTGCTGTTAATATTTGTGCATTATAATACATTAAATTATCTACCGTACACGAGATCAATTATTACAAAAAAGACTACTTCAATCCAATATTCACTCCACACACTAGACCACCACATTTTTTTAATTATCGTGAATTTTACATTAATTTAATATTGAATTATTTTTAATACTTGTATAAATATTTCTGAAGTCTTATTGTGTTTAAAAACTATTAATAAGTGATCAATCATATTGTCCTTTTACATTAATATGTATTTGTTTTTTCTGCAAATAAAAAAACTCCCCGTACAATGTACATACATCACATACATTTTTAATATACAGAGAATTTAAAAATATGTACTTTCACTACCCCATCATTAGATAGAAGCATATTTTGAAAAATAACTAATTAAGTATTGTAACAAATAAAACAGACTTGATGCTAAACTTAAATATTTCCTGCGTTTCCGAGAGATACTGTTTTCACACAGAATATTAAAAATGACAAAGGAAGAATGAAAGAAGACTAAATTAAGTGAAAATTAAATATACAACAGAAAAAAAATTGATAATAAAGGGAAAGTAGGTTAAGGATGAAATAATGTCCACTGAAATTAACATACAAAAATACATACTGTAACAAGGTGGATGTTGACATGCGACCACCTGTTTTGCCTCTTGCTTCAGAAATACAATTCTTCAACATATTTCTATTGAATGACTCAACATGACATGAGTATCATCTGTGATATGAGAATTCATTACAATACTCCTCACATGACACACTCATGATTGTTATAGTTCACCAACACTGTGCCCGTATGACAACTATCAAATCTCTGCATTCCATAATTTTTTTACAGGGAAGAGTGTGTCGCGTCATCTACCTCTAGTGTCAAGTGAGCAGCCGTTGACCTACGTCGGTGATGTTAGGTAACATCCCACCCCTTCCTTAAGGCCTAGTTGATTAACATTTTTAATGTTTGGATAGTCAATTTGGTGTAAAGTTTTCAAATCTTTTTGCAAAAACTACAGCTAAATACGCTTACCTATATTCAGTCAGTAGGCCAATGTTCACCGTGTCGATCGGATGCCGTGTGCATAGTTCATTAAAATAAAATAGTGAGGAGTTTGTTTACCGACCAATTAGTTTACATCCATGTTAGTGGACCTGGTCATTAAGTGAGGACTGGTTATATACATTATCAGGGAAATATTATTATGCAGTTTTTTCCAAATACATGTCTACACCACTGCTGCTACCAATATTCCATCCAAGGTGTGCGGGTGTGCACACGGTTTGGCGGGCAATTTTAAACAACACTTTTTCATGTGCCGACATCTATTGAAGATTGACGACCATGTCAAGAATCATCATCAAAGATCACATTTTTCATTGTGGAGAATATAACAAAAGTACACAACATTTCCTGATTATTGTTATCAATTCTCTTGACTTATTTGTACATCTTAATACATTTTCATTGGTAATATGATCAGAAGCCTTAAACTGGTACAGTAATGTTTTTCTTATTTTCTCCCCCAGCGCACAAACAATGACATTGGTCCTTAAAATTTCACAAATGATCACCGTCACCGTCCTGAATGGAAAAAATGTCTGCAAAACCAACATTCAGCATCAAGCATAATCTCTTCTTTGTCAATAAAACATTTAAATTGAAATAACAAGACATTAAATATCTATATAAAGAAAATTATATTATCCGTTTATTCTAAAGTAATCATTACAAGGCATCTTTCACACCGGGATATATAAGGGAAAAAGAATGTTACAGTGTAGTGTAAAAAGCGTTTACTGACCCACATTCCTTCTGTCCCCGTCCACGGCGATGCGGGGAGGCCTCGGAGGTACGGCCGGCTTGCTACTGCTTCCGCTGACCCTTCCATCGGCTCCCGCTTCTTCTGAACTGGAATCCTCTTGTCCCACGGTTGACAAGTTCACTAAAACACATAACATATAGACATTTCTCATTTATATGCTTGATTTTTTAAACTTATTCTTTTAACACATTTTGCAATGTCAATAATAATAGATATAGTGTACATAATATTATTTTATTACCAGAACTATAAGCGGCTTGTACTCCACGTCTCCTAGCGGCTGCCGGAGCAACCTTGTTCTGGGAGCTGATGGTCGGTCTCATCAGCCCGCCTATCCGTGAGGACGACGTAGTCCTCCCATTCACTCCGTGGCCCGCCTCCGACTCCGAGTCACTCTGAAATATCACAATGGTATTTCAATCAAGGGTCTTCAAATAAGAATATTCTATATATAATAGACATTGTTCTTTAAGATATGGCATAGTTTTGGGTCTGTTTAAATTTGAATCATGAAATTAACTAATGTTATCCACAAAGACTTCATTTGAAGATGTGAACTCTGTGATGAAATCCATCAAAAACCAGCTTTCTGTATTTAAAAAAATATTACATATCTAGCAAAAAAACGAACCTGGTTCAGAACACCGACACTACTGCTTCTCGTCATATTGGAAGAGAACTGCTTTGAATGTCTGCCCGTTTGCCCTCTGGATCCAGACAGCTTGCTGTTACTGCCACCTTGTGACGTTTTACCAGAAACTGTTGTTGTCCGGGAAATAAATAAATTAGTATTTTTTTATATCTAGATCAATAATAATATAACTATGGAGATTAAATAATCCAAATTTGGAGTCAATTTATTAAAATGTGAATATACTATTTAGTCTTTTAGATGACATACGAGAAGAAGAAGAAAATTAGACCTACTTACTATTATACATATAATGAATTAGTACATCAATTTTTCAGAAAAATATGATTTATTTATTTTTTTAAATGAAGACATATTTTATTTATTACGATTGTGATTATTAAAAAAAAATACATATTTCTTTGATAATGAAAACAAATTAAATAGAATTTTTTCTTTGTGACACATCTATAATTAATTAGTCATGTAAAAATAATGAGAAACTCCAAAAAATTAATACATACATAGTCGGGTGGGACACAAATAATAGAACACTCAAATCTATTTATGTATTTAACTACAGGACAAAACAAAGTATTGTAAATCATTATTTAAATTAATAATAACAGCTTCAACATTTTTGTGACACACATCATAAAATTACGTATCATAGAAAAAACATAAGAATATTAAATCAATAGGCACGTTTTATAACAATTGATAGTGACATGGTGTTAATACATACTTCTGTTTATTTTAGAAATAAATAAAAACATAATTTATTTTGAATTTACTCAGTAGAAGTGAGATTTATATTTTTCAATATTACTTTTACACCTAATCCCAAAACAGTAAAAAAATATAATGTGATCAAATCACACAGTTTAATTATTAAGTGTCTCAAAAACATATATAATATTTTAGTACGTATTGAATTTGGTCATGTTTATTTTTCTAGTCCAATAATAAATGTAATAATATAATTACACAACATTAATATGTAGAAATGCATAAAATTTATCAAAATCAGATCATTTACTTAATTCAATTCCCATTCCATGAGTTGCAAAATTTCTCTAAAACTACGGCAAAAAATCATGCTTCTAAAAATATTAAATATAAAAGTTCTATGTAATATAAATAAAGCACACAAAATACTACTACTTTTTAGTGGGATGTTTCTAAAACTGGTTAAAAATTGACACTTACTTTTGAGTACGCCAATATTCTGGCCTTTTTCTGTTTGGTAGGTATATATCAATATAGCAAAAGAAAACAACAAAAAAGCAACTAAAATTTTCAACTTGACTTGAATGTAATAAATTTTTGATCAGCTGTTCACGATTTAATATAAACAGTTTCTCAATTTTAACACGTCAACAAATTAATCTACACTGAACTCTAAAGAGACATGTACATATGTGAAGTATAGAATCATAATCAGATATGTTCAATTTTTATGGTTTTTGAGTTAGGTATGTACAAATATAAAAGAAATTAATTAATTAACGTCAAAATTAGATAAATATCACCGAATTTCGTATAAAAGCGCATTTAAAATTTGCTTGTACTTCAATCGCAGACACATCTAATAGATAATTAATTCAAACCCAGACAAATATGTTTTCAACCAATAAGACGACAGTATTTGATCATGTAACCTGTAGTTATTGGTCATTTTCAATATGATTTCAAAAGTGACCATTGTAGTACAATGGTTTTTTGCATTTTACTTGAAAACAGGTAAAGTGGACATGTCTGCTTTAGATTCCAGACCTCACATACATGCACAGTAACTATTATATATTCACCCGCAAATAATGAAAGCATAGATAAGACACTTTCAATGACAATGAGAATATTTTTTAATAACAAAAATACTAACCCAAACTAGTTCTCGGTGACGGACTGGGTTTGAAAGCCAGGTCTGATAGCGATATCGCTCTTCTAAGGCCGGAACTCTCGTCGTCAATTAGCGAATTAAAGTCGTTGGGGGCCAGGCGATTTCTCGTTCCTTTTCCACACAAAAATATACGAACACAAGCGTGCAGCATGCCAGGAGGAGGGGGACCGGCAGCCGTTTCGGATCGGACGGTCAATTTGGTACGGGTGGCAAAATTGGTATGGTGGTCAATTTGGAGCGGGTGGCCAATTTGCGTTAGCACCAGGTGTTGCCAGATTGTAGGCATGTTAGGTTGAGTGTTGTTATCGGCGTGCGCAGTAGATGGATAATGAAAAAAAAATACATAAAATTTGACAACAATCTAAGAAAAATCAGTAACTACTCAGTTCAAAGCATTTATTGAAAGAAAGTACGTGATCTTTCCAATAAAAACAATATAAAACATGCAAACGGTTACAAAATCTGATATGTTTTTAACTATTAATTAGATTATTTGTTAGAAAACAAAAAAAAAAATTTAAAAATTCATGAAATGTATCCTAACATATATTTTTTAAATTTAATAAAATAAAAAATAATTTCACACCATGCAATATCAGACAAATATTTGTACGGGTAAAACAGGGTTAGGATACAATTACTTGGATGATTTGAGCGTAGGAATACACATTATGTATTTTATTTGGAAATACTAGATACGTTTTGAAAATACACAAAAAAATAAAATTTGTAAATCATAATACCTTTTTGTCACATTCATTGTGGTTGTTGGCCATTATAAATCTCAAAACAAAGTAAATAATAGAAATGTGCGCAACTATCAAATGTGAATGTGTGCTCCTCACCATCAATTCTCTTACTCTGTTTGAAAATATTTCAAAAACAATTTTCGGTCATGAACGCATGTGAAAATTTAATGCAAAAAAAAACTATTAATACTAATAGTTCAATGTTTGTTTGTTAAAACAGCACAGGATTTAAGATTTGATGGCGTTTGCCGTGAAATGAACAATATTCAAATGAAGCAACGTGATAAATGAAGATCGAAGTGGATTAAGCCCAAATACGCTACTGTGAATGCCAAAATTAATAGTCATGGTGAATGTTTGCAATCAATATCATTTGAACATGTTTGTTTCTAGAACAACCTAGACATAGAACTTCATTAATTACTGGATAGTGAGCTGTGTTTAAAAACTACTGCTGTATTTCCAGCTTTATAAGTAATACAGACACATTTTTATTTAATTAGTATGCAAATGATCCAGAAATTGATACGACTGCATTTCTTTCTAATACAGTTGTCAAATATTTTTTCTCGAGAGAGAGATATTAACTCTTCAAAAATTCCTGATGTATTTGTGGCTTGAGCTTCTCATCTTCATACACAAATGTCTGCAAAATCATTATAAAAAAAATAATAAAAATCAAATAATACACGTCCAATGAAATCATATATAATAAACGATGAATAAGCAGCGCCGATACTAATTATTTCGATGGAGGCGATGGAAACTAAACGAAAATAAGACGAACACTGAAAATTTCACTTTCTACGCATGCCTCATGCTCCATATCCCAACCTTGACCAGTTCCATGCTTCGACAGTAGTAACGGTTGTTGCAAAGAGAGCTTTCTCGCCAGCCCGCTGTTGCTCGTTGGGGTTCCAACATTTTTCCCAAAAGCCTCGCCGATGATCGGTTTGACGTGCAAGACCGGCGGTGCCACATTTGAGGTATTTGATTCAGAAACTGTCTTTATGTGAAATCCGGATGTTATTCTTCCACGGTCAAATTTGTTTCGGAACAGGCTCGATATTTTTGATGTTTTCGGTTTTGCATCGCAATATTTTGAGGCAAAAAACAACCTCTTGGGAGAATTTGTGCAACTGGAACTTGTCGTAGAAGACTCATAATTTTCACTGTCTATATGTATGTCTGTTTTTGGTATCACCGTTATATTATACACCCTCTGTTTCAAATCTTTGGTTTTATCCAAACATTTGCTTCCGTCCATTTTGTTATCCGCCGCATTGTTCAATACTTCGGCAGTTTTTCTAGAATCCCCTTCGAGTTGACCACAAAAGTCAGGTTTTTCACAATGTTCGTTATCTTTACAGATTGTCTTTTCTGCTGACTGCAAATTTCCACTCTCATTACCGACGCACTTTTCCTCAAAACTGGAGACGAGCTCAATATTCTCCGCGTCCAGAACATCGGGTAAACTGAGGTTCCGTTTTATCACTGACTTCACACTATTTTCTTCTTTGTCACTTTCAAAATCGTCGTAAGTCAAGCTGAAGAAATCGGAAGCGTCCAAAGTGCCCTTGGTTTGATGTTTGGAGGCCAACTTCTCAAAATTTCTCGATAATATCTTGACAGTACCTTTTCCGTCGCTGAAGTTAGCCTTCAAGGGTCTCATCCTGCATTCTTTCAAATATTTTTCATGTAGGATTTTCTTTTCTTCCAATTCCACCAGTTTATTTATAATGACAATCTTCCTTTCGATATCTTTATACATATTTATATCTTCCGGCCTTACCACCGAAGAAAAATCAATATTTTCCGTTCTATCGCTGAATTCTACTGGCGGAGCGTCACTTCCCGAAGGTACCTCACCATCTTTAGGAGATATTTTCAAAAATGGCATATTTTTATTTGAAACACTATTTTTTGGATGATTATTTGCTGCTAAATTGCTGCTGTTGGCATCGAATTTAGGACTATCGGTAAAGCTGTCGTAGTTTAAAGAATCTTTTGCAAAATTGTCATGAGTTCTTTCATCCAAAACATTATCCAAAGAATCCAAACTGAAATCTGATGCCCTGTCAGATCGTTTCTGACTGGAAACATACTCCAAACTATCCATTTGTATTTCTGACTTGTTATCCAATACTTCTTTTTCAGTTACGTAAACATCAAAACTTTTCTCTTCTCCTTCGCAGTTATTTAGAATTTTCTCATCGTTGGAATTGTTATGTTTACCGTCTGAATACATTGCTTTGGACACAAAAGCATTTGAATTCTTTAATTGCAATCCGTCAATTTTGGCTCGGACAGTTGCACCGAGACCGGAATCTAAATTAGGGTACTTCTCAGCACCGCTTTTAATCCTATTTCTGTTGGTCAGTTTTACAGATGAAGTCCTTTTAACAGGCTTCGGCGGTTTGTGCGGTACAAAATCGATAACTTGTTTTCCATTTATGTTCTTACTACCCAACCCTGAATTCCGTTCCAAGCTCTTCGTAGCTATAGCTTTTCCAGTCGGTTTATGGTGACAGTTATTTGACTGTTTATTATTTTGGCTCTTCTCCATTTTGGCCTGGGCGTGTTTCCTTATTTGGCTTTCAAACTTCTCTAAATTCTTTTGAACATGTGACTTTTCAGTTATTCTTTTGGGCATGGGTTTGACCGAAGTCGCCGGTTCCATGAGGACTTCAAAGCTGCAGCTTTTGGATTTGCTGACACAGTTATTCTCCATTCCTTCCACAGAACATACGTATTTATATTTCTCCTCGCAGTCGGTAGAAAGAGATTTTCTTTGATTGTTTTTGTATTCTTCATTTTTACTCTTCATACTTGGAATTTCATCTGTACGCTTTTTCTCAACTGTCTGCGCATATTCTTTAATTTCCTTACCGTCAAAATAGTAAGCTATGTTTCTCCTTTGGTTAGGACTATTGACCGAAGAGTCTTGTAAACTTACTGATCTGGTTACCGTCTTGTGAGTAGTCGGTTCTTGTTCCTGCTTGATATCAAAGCCGCTGGTAATGTTGGTGTTGCCTCGCACACTCGCGACAATATTTCTATTACCAAAAGCAATGCCTTCTCCATGACGAAAGCTATTGTAATACATGTATGTTCCGAGTGTTGTATTATTATTTGGACTAGATCCATAACTTTTTGAGGAATTATCAAACTCGTAGCAACTCTGACTCGTTTTCGGTATGTAGATTCCGGAAGGATTACCAGAAGCAATTTCTGGCTTTCTAATGTGTTTCCTGTGCTCGAACAACATTTCTAAGGGAGCGCTTTTAGTGTATTCAGAATCATCCGAGAGAATGCTCTCCAGAGAATTGCAGTTTGTCTTTGACATTTGATTATCGCTGTCCGACTGTAAAAGATCATCTGATAAAATGGATTCTTGACTTCCGCTCGCTTTCATCAGCTGTCTTTGATTGAGAAAAAAACTCGCACTGCTGTGGCGATGTTTCTCTAAATACGCTGCCTCAGTCTCGTAACATAAGTTTTCAAAAGAACAATTTTGAGAATTGTCCAAGAACTGCTTTTCGGAGATTTTTCTTTGTGCAAACGCATTCTGGTCTCCATATTTCATGAAGATTTCATTTGACACACTAGAGCAATTAGAATTCTCATCGCTCAACACTGATTCATTAGATCTGGTAACGCATCTCTTGGTCAAAGCGCTGTAACAGCGTTGCATATTATTGTTTCTGTTATTGTTTAACTGCTCCTGGCTGACGCTGGAATAGTGAGCATCGGAGTATTCATCGAGATTAGACGGCATGTTCTTTGGCAAAGTAAAACTCTTCTGCTGTCGCTCTGCGTGATAACTCACCTGAGTTGTAGCAAAAGTAGCATTCTGACTAATGTAGTTTGCGTTACTCTCGTCGAGTCCCCCATATATTTCATAATCAGACACGCACCTCCTGGCTATGGCAGTTAAAGGATGTTTCTTGCACACTTTCTTTGTGAAAACTTTATTTTTATTGCCGGCGTCTTGACTCAAACTGCAGTCTTCCAGAGAGTCAGAAGAAAAGTTGCCGTCATCCTTTTCTTTCAGATCCTCTGCTGGCAAATCTGTAATAATTTGCTTCATATCTTGCTTTTTACCAAATTTATCAAAAGTTTTATCGTCTACTTTATAATCGGAAGCGCCGCTGCTGGGTTCGTAGTCGTCCAGATCTCCGTACTTCTTAGTAATCTCAGCAATCATCTTTTCTGTGTCACTTTTTATTGTGTCGACTAAGCTTTTGCCGTTGTCTTTCATGAGGTGTGTGTTGGTGTCAAAGTCCATGAAATAACTCATTGAATTCCTTTTTCTGACATCTTTGACCGTTTGGCTTCTCGGGAACGTGGAGTCTTTAGTGCTTCTGTCATTTTGACTGTCATTCTCGATAACTTGCGTCGAATCGCCCCACTTGCATTCTTCCGACACCGGCGACACTGGACAAGACTTATAGTTCTTTAGGATGCTGCGAGACTTGTGACTCTTATTACCCATCTGTCCTCTCTCCGGGACTTTAAGATTATTATGGTTATCAAAACTGGGATTGAGATTCAGCGTGAAGTTCCTACTGGGCGGTACGGCTCTGGTTGTCACTGATTTATTAGCATTGGGAAATAATCTGTCGAAGACTTTTCCCGTTTTTTTATCTTCTTCTTGTGAATTTGTGTGACCAAAGTCAACGGTGAAAGCGTAACCCCTATTGACTTTCGGTATATACTGAGAATCCTTATTCAAATTATTATTACATTGCTCATCCACATTTCTGTTACAAAACTCTGACTGATAATTAGTAATGAATCTTCCGGCTTTATCCTTATGATTCTTTTCAAACTGTTCGTGCCTTTTTTTAATAAACTCGGACGCTGTGCAATTTAAATCATCCAACTTCAAACCGTAATGCCGGTGATTCAAATTGGCAGGAATATCGTAAGGGCTCTTATAATTAGTCAAAATTTGGCGATTCTTATTCACGTCGGTCGTCAAGCTGTCATAAAAAGTTTCCGGGTTTTGGTTCGTATTCGTCGGACCGACGTTTTCACTACGGTACGTTAGATTTTTGCAGTGTTTATTATTGTTAGTGGAAGCTTGAAGAGTGTTAGTCGGGTGGTTTTCTGGGAAAGGAAAAACCCAAAACCAAAACATGTTAGTGAAGACGTTATAATAAGTCCTTGAATATATAATATTGTATATTGGAATCACATAATAAAGATATAGTATAAATAGACGATGCAAATCTATAGACAATACTTTTGAAGTTTTTATTTAGTAACGTTGGGTAAGCCCAAGAGATAAAGAATATATATTTTTAAGCTTCAACAGCAATATTTTATAGCTGAATAAATACTTCAATTCTGATATGTTTAAGTTGTATGGAAAAATACAGAAATGTTATCAAGATTATCGGGATTCCATTCGACTAGTTTGGTGTCGATCAGTGATATAATTTCACTAAAATATAATTAGGTTGTCCGATAAAATAGTGAGAATTTTCAGAAGACTCTTATAAAAGTCCACCATTTTAAAAAATGATTACGATTCTAAAACTGTAGAGATTTTTCACATACAGAACATTATCCACCCATTTGTAAAGATATCCACCCTTGAAATATTGCGAGATGAGTCAGTCATTTATGATATAACATAAAAGTTATAAATATCTGAGTATTTATATAAAACAAATTAGTTTTCTTTGATTCCCTACTACCTTCAATCTAAGCCTACACAGCCTGCACTATGACAGTGGGGAGATCTGAATCCCCAAACTCAAATTTTAATATTCACCTGAACTATATCCTCTGGTGTTGCCAGATGAGATATTTTGCGATAGGGGTCTCTGTCTGGAGGTGGGCGGTCTGGAATCGGTCTCTCTGTCGCCGTTCCTGTAGCTCAAGTCCATGGTGGACTGGCTGGCCTTCAGCTTGGAGCGGTAGCCGACCTGAGTATTAGGAGACTGATTGAGACAAATGATTAGGAATTGAGCGGGTTGAATGAATATTTGACAGGAATGATAAATACAAGAGTTTTGGGACGAGTATAAATTATATTTAAAAAAATTTAACACATCTGAAAAAATATCTAAACGTCTACATAGAAAATATTTACCAGAATTAAAGTCACTAAATATAAATCAGCATTATTAAATCATGTAACTAACAAATCCACACAAAATTATGATACATTACTTAAGAGAAGTTGAAATATTAAATTAGTTTTAAAATAATGGCTATTGACCTTTCTGCATTTTAATCCCAGAAGCATTTTGTTGGAAAGTCTATGATATAACAGTAAATATACGCATCCGATCACAACCCATCTGTTAAGAGAGCCATTGATAATAAATGTATGCGGTGTGTTTTATTATAAAATTAAATTAAATGAATCAATTAAGTGTGTAATACAAACTAAAGGGTGTCCAGCGGAAAAATTTCAACTTTAATATTAAATAAATAAAAAAAACTACAATGTTATTCTCATATTTTATTTATACAAAATGAAGTTTAACGATGAGGATTTTACGTTTTATAAACAATATCATCTACATGCGGTCCATTTCTCTCAAGACACTCTTGCAATCGAACTCTTAAATTTGCGTTGGTTCAATGGCAGCAACTTCACGGTGGATACTTTCTTGTAGAGCCTCAATTGTTTGAGGATTATTACTGTAAACTCTCGAATTAAGGTATCCCCACAAAAAGAAGTCACACGGTGTAAGGTCCGGTGACGAAGATGCCCAGGGTATATCTCCGTACTAGCTGATTAATTTATTGGAAAAAATTCCCCTCAGCTTCTCCATTAAAACTCTAGGGCCCCGTCTTGAAACCCGGGAAATAACTGCAGTTGCGGTACCAAAAACTCTTCGATCATTCGGCAATACACGTCTGCAGTAGCTGTCTATCCCACGGGCAGAAATTGCACACCACACTGTTGTTTTTGAACAATGCAATGAACGACATCAATGTTTTTGATGGCGTTCCCTTGGGTTGTCGGAACACCAGTATCTCATGTTTTGTTTATTAACATAGCTATCGATATGAAAATGTCCTTCGTCATTAAACAATATGTTTCCAAGCGTTTGTGTCGTTCCAAAACGTTCTAGCACTGTTTTCGCTAAGGTTTCAGGTAAAGAATAGTCATTTACATTGAGAAACTGCACGATTTGCAGTTTGTATGGGTGAAACTGCAGTTTCAACGTGTTATAATGTGCACAATTGATTTTTTTATTCAAGTACAGGCTGCAATCTTTCTTATCGATTTACGCGATTTGTGCATAATTTCACATCAAACTTGAGTCACATGTTCTGGCATCGCTGCTGCCGTTGATGGTCCCGGAGGAGTTTGGTTAACCATTGTCCCTTCTTGTCTGAACTTTTGAACCCAACACCAGATAATTTGCGTGCTCGGCCCATCACTTATCACTTACTCGTTGAATCACTGCACTTTAAATATTGCTCAACCGCGAATGCGCGGTGCGCTCCCGACCAGTGACTCATTGTGACTGGCAAATCCGAAAATCATGCGCGTCGAACAATACCCCTCCCACTTACCTCACCCTGATGGTTTACGAGCAATTACAATTTAATCTAGTAATTTTTCCGCTGAACACCCTATACATAATGTTAATTTTCTCAACCATGTGACACGGTCTTAACACTTACACTTTCAAGCTGCTTTTTCGTCTCTTCGATCCTCCTTGTCAACTCTTGCCTCCTGTTGAGCGCGCTCGGATCATTGAGAGACTGCTTGGCCGCGTTGATGAGGGCGGCGTTCCTCGGCGGTACCACCGGCGCCCTGGCACTGCCCGGATTACTGCCACCCAGGCTGATGCCGGTGCCGCTACTGGAATTCCTGCCGGAAGAGGGTGTCTTGACCGGTGTTGGAAGTGTCGTGTGGGGCACAGATTTATGGTGCTGTGAGCTGATTGATGTGTTTCCTGAAAGAATTATAAAGACAATATAGTAATTGTAATAAAAAATTAATCAGGGTTATTACCAAAAACTTCCCATTATAGACCATAAAAGATCGATCATAGGTTGATCCTTTTATTTTATCTGGTTGATCAATTGAATTCAATTTACATAATTGAAGGGTTCAGCCGAATAACGGTATATGTTATATTTTTTGCGAAATTTGTTTTTGACTGGATAACGTTCTATGAAGCTTCCGTTATACTCACCTTAAGTAAGTTCTTACAGAAACCAACAGATATCGTTGCTATACCACTGTACACAGCTAGAATTGTGAATTCTACAATTGGAACAACGGTTCATGTCGTAATTGTATTCATTGTTACATTAGCACATTGGCTCATTACGGTCGTTTGTTTATTGCTTAGTTTCTTCATTTATTGTTATCACCCTATTATTTGAATAATTATAACGGAAAGGATCAGTGATATTGATCGCCTTAATAAATCAAAATGTAAGACTCGACAGATTGACATTAGGAACTGGTTTGACGGAATAATGGTCTATGTAACTTCTGGTGTTTCCCTAATTTAGCGATGACTTTTATTGTGTCACCTCTAAAGCTTAAAAAAAACCACTTAGACTGTTATTCGGCCGAACCCTTCAATTGTTTAGACTGGTTAAGGCCATTTTCAAACTTAATTGCTCAATTAATTATTAATTTTCCCCGTTACATAATTAAGCTAAGCATAAAAATTTTACAAGCAAACATTGATGTTATACACATAAATGGGGAGATTTTAATGATATGTGCCTCTGAGAAAAATAATATTAGTACACATCGGTTTCACCGAAACCACCAAATTACCCGTAGAGGAAGGAGTAACTAAAACCACTTAATAAGTCGATTGTGTGTGGTTTATTGGAAAATGCTGTAACATTTAAATAATGGTTTACGCAAACTAGCAGAACTCAATAATATTAATATTAAAATTAGATATTTTTAATTCCTTCAAGTAATGTATTTCGATGTACACTTTTACTTTTGATACATAATAAGTGAATTGTTATGTGGTTACTGTGCCTTTCTCTTCACTCCCACATTAATCCCTATCACATATGATAATAATTAATTACACAAATAATTTAAAATTCAACACTACTATGTAAATTATTAGTATTATTATAACTTCAGAATCCGCAGACAAACATCCAGTTGAATAAAAATATTATATTATTAGTAAATGTAAAATACATGTACATTAAAACGTTATGTTATAGTACCTATCTGACTCAAGATATTGTTTCAAGTCGACGTTTCGCAAATGGCAACACTGCACCACGTTTGCGGTGCGAGGAGACACCAAGTGTACATTACGGGGTGACTCGGAACATCAAAAACTGAATTCAAATTATGGATTACTCCTGAAGAGCAAAGGTTCTTGTGTCTAATGCAGTGAAGGAAATTCTTAATTGTAAAATTTTGAAGAGGTTGTAAATTATAATGTTTATTCTCACGTCTGATTTTAATGCTTGTTGCTAATTTTGTTGTAAACGATTTGTTGAAAATCTATTTTGTTGTAAACGATTTGTTGAAAATCTTTTATTGAAATCACACTGATGTGATATTATTTTATGCTATATTACCTTGTAGACACGAACATTTTCTTATTCTATCATGCTCAAATTTTGTACGCAAAAGCTAATTAATCATGTTGTAAATCTGAAACTTATTGTATTATTTTTTCCTTGGGAATGATTACTGATGTGGATGGGAGACGGTATGGTGAATTATGTGCATCAGGAACACGCATCTCATGCTTTCCATTGAGCGAACCGGTGAACCGACACGTCACAACATACAAAATAATGTGAGATGACACGTGGAGATATATCTTACCCCCAGCATTATTGGAGTCCATCTCTGCACCACTGAGACTCTCAAAAGCAGATTTCAAGAAACTAGTTCTCTGATTTAACCGTTCCAGAGATTCGCAACTACCCGATAGAGGATTTCTATCTCCATTGTCACCGCTCGGTGTTGACACCTGAAAAATTAATTTCCAATGATAAAATGAACCTAAGACAGGTCTAAGATTGATGTCCTAGCTTGAATTAAATATAGTTATTGAATTCTTGTCCTGAACACTCGCCATTGACATTAATTATTCTTTCATCAATAAATATAATCAATTCAAGACATTATAGCGAAGATCCTAATTGTTAAATAATCAAGAAAATATGACCACTAAAATGGTAAAGTGAATTTTTAGCGAACATACTATTCTCTCTACGGCTCTCTGACTCATCAACAAATCTCAATCCGGAGATCATGATTCTCAGTAATGAAGGAACCAACTTGAGAAAGAAAAAAAAATTATGATCATAAAAAACTACTCTCCCCTTTTAATGGAAATTAAAACTAGTTAAAAACTAATAGAAACATAGATAATATAATTCTAGTTATGGCAGGAACTCTTATAATATTATTGTATTAAATATAGAATAATTAATTATACAAGAGAAATGGGAAAAACAAAAACATGTCGCAAACTAAAAGAAAAGTAACAAATCTGAATGATTTTATTATTTACTGAGAAATAGAATGAATTATACTAGTAATAATTTTTTTAATGCAATTTCAAATTAAAATGTGGTAATTAAATTAAATTTGATGTTAATAATCAGGAAATCACACAGCAATTTTGCATTAATATTTTCAAATGAGTATGTATAATGAAATATTTATTTTATATTACTAATGTAGCAGTGGATGTTATTGTCTGCGCAAAGAATGCAATGTAATAGTGGTGGTAAAATCATTATTTAAACCGTTATTGTGACTGTGATTGTGTTTAATTGTAACGATGATTGATAATTGATTAATGTAATTTTTCAAGCAACGACCGTACACTAAGTTACCAATCATCGTTAAATCTTAGTTACCAATCATCGTTAAATCTCTGTTACCAATCATCGTTAAATCTCAGTTACCAATCATCGTTAAATCTCAGATAACAATCAGTGACACAATCACAGTCACATAATGGTTTACCATCACTAGTATGCAAGGCTTAAATAATGCGATAATAATCTCATTGTAACTAATAGTGGGTTAACTGATTACAAGAGAAAATAACACAAATATATACAATAATTACTAGAAAATTCTAAGGGGTCTATGAATGTACAATCAAAAATAAAATAGAAAATACCAGAAGGTGAATGTATGGTAAAATCCACATCTGTAGAGGTGCAAACAAAATAAAATTATAAATAGTAGGTATGTAATACAAAACATATAAACGTTTCTGAAATGGGCAATAATTTAGATAAGAAGTTAATAAATTAATTAATAAGAACATCATTATACCCTATCAAAATTTTTAAACTGTATTGCCAAAAGTAAAACTAAAGAATTTGATATTGCTACTGTATATTAGGATCACAATAAGGTACTTGTTTAATGGAGAACGCCTGTATACAAGTATGTACATACATAATTGTAACCACTTCTCATATATATGATCCAATACATTTCTACTCCTGTCATTTTCATTTTCAATCGTATTTGATGTCACTTAATTTTTTTTTAATAAAAATTTGTGCAAAAACAATCTTAAATTCAACATTCTACAAACGAGGTGCAAGTACATATTATTTAATGCTTTTATCTCTGGTGTAAACATTTTAAACTATGAAAAACTTTTTCAACATTTCAACATTGTGTTTCTAATTTGTCGGAGTTAACTTGTGAGTTATGATGTCAATAAATATCATAACAAACAACTTTTCTGTCCTTACTTACAGTGATAGAATAAATTAAAATACATCAATTCTATTATTCACTATACAGAATGTAACAGACCTAGTCCACAATATTTTATGAATAGGATACCTGACTAAATTACGGGTCAAAAATGTTCAACCCATAAAATATCGTGGACTAGTTCTGTTACACCTGTATATTATATTAAAATTAATTTATTTTAGTAAAGAAATATATTTATTATACTCAAAACAAATGTAATAAAGCATACATACCTCGTCCTCATCTTCGTCAGAATCCTGGCCAGACCCACTGACGGAGGTGGCAGAAACGGTGACCAGCGGAATAGGCAGTGTGGGCTTTTTGATCTTGCGTTGCGATTGTCTTAGTTCTTCCACGTCCATTGCGTTCACTGTATATTCACTGTAAGGTGTGTACCGGGATTGTTAATAAATGTATTATAGATAAAAAGGACATCTGTTATCTATTTAAAATTATTGATTTTCTCACATTTGCGACAAGTGTCAAAAATAACTTGTATCTAGAACGTTTTTTCGTGGATTAATTAATATTATGGAATGAAATAAAATGTGAGTTGTCATATGAATTAATCCATCGAAAATTAAATAATTTATTGAAGTACTCAGTTGATACATATGTAAATATTTTGAAATCAATCGAAGTACCTACATATTGACACATAACACAATGTTCTACATTCAAAATTATCACGTCAGATGCATTTCGTAGTTTTGTTTAATATTATCGATTTAAAACACCGTTTTGTGAACTGTTTGTTTCATAATTACATAGTATTTTGCTATGTTTAAAAGACAATGGTCTTACATATACACGGAATATTCAATTGCGACTTACACACAAAATAACGTACATAAAATGTTTACTTTGTTCAAGAAAACGTTGTTTTCCCTTAAAATCAGTAAAAAACCATTCATGTTATGAATAAATTCAATATTCATATTTTAGCTAAAATATGCGTGAAAATAAATTTTATCTGCATATTTAACCAAAAATTAAGGAAGCAACTGAATTGACGTCCGCTATTGCCGGATCTAGCGGCGGAATGACGCAAATAAAAATAATAAAAAGTACATTGGATCGTACAAATATTATTTAGTAAGAAATTATTGTGTTTTTGATAAAAAACTTGGTTTTAAATAGTAGCTGAAGCCTCAAGGCATGTGAGTAAATACAATATATTATTTAAAATCGTTTGTTGAAATTTGTTCGTTAAAATAACATTCAGTTTATTAGTTTTAAATTAGTGTTAAGGCTATATCTAAGTATGTAATAGTTAAAAAAAAGTCCAATCTAATATAAAACTTCTGATATAAATGAATAATAAGAACCCACATTTTTTTAAAAAACGCAATAAGATGAATTATTATTGGGATGCCTTAGAAAGCATCAACAGCATTGTACTCTATGCTCTAGATTTTATAGTTTTAAAATTATAAACTATCTTTAGTAAATTCATACAATTCTTCCCGTCACAACTCTCATATGTAATTATTGAATAGCAATAGTTACCTTAGAGTGTTGTCATCATTATTGTCTGGGTAGTAGATGATTCTATCCGACGCTTGAGTGTTGTGGTCCGAAGAAGAAGTTCTTTCTCCATCGGAAATATCCTCAACATCACCGTCATGCTCTGTAGACTCGTGATCCTGAAACGTAATTAATAATATATTGTAGTAGAATTAATACATTTTTTTAACTCTCCTACCCAACTAATGTACTCCTATTAACTTTTCTAGCATTTATTTCCAGTACTTAGCGTAATCTATGTAGTTGTGAAAAAGTGTACATTAAATTAATAAAAAATACATAATATTGGTTGGTCAGAAATAAAAAAATTAAATAAACAAACTTTGATGTCAGTACCTCGTATTTAAAGCTGCCGAGGGATGAATCGTCCGTGTGGTGTCGAACTCTGTCCAATCTTCGTGACATTTTTGTGACACTTGACACATTCTGGATTTCAAAAAAGGAACAAAAACAAAAAGGTAAAAAGGCGGGAAAAACGAAAGAAAAACAACCATGCAAAAATAATGATTACATATATGTATGTACATGTTATAATGATGAATGCGGTTTAAAAAAAGATAATGATTAACTCGAAACTTATTAAACAATTTTTAAAATATACAAAAATTTTATTACAAGATTATTTGCCAAAACTGTTGAGTTTATAAGTGTTTTGTCTATAAAAATATATAATACATGATTTATTAAAATTGTAATTAAAAAGTATTAGTAACAAATCGTCAAAAATAATGTAATGACAAAGTGTTATATGATTTGATACATTTATTTCTCAGATCTCAGAAGAAAAAATAAATTGTTTATTGTTTGTTTTTAATTTCTATTAATTAGATTATAATATATAATACATACAAATGTGCCACTTCTCGTACGCCACCCTTACACTTAACATTCTATCGACTAGGCCGGCACTTGTCAATAAATAAATTTTTATTTCATTTAAAATAACTGTTACACATATTAAAGCATTAAAATAAGTTATGATTATAACGCTGCACAATAAAATAAAAAAAGTCATTTGCTTTTGTTCAAAGATTGTATTGTTACTGTTTAATTTATTAAGATGTCAAAAACGTTGGTGTGTAATTTTTTTTTAATTTCACGTTAACCAATTTCCGCTGTACTTACAGCGAATAATAAATGTGAAATGATACATAAGATATTTCATGCAATCCTACATAAAACTTCGAAACTTTATGCATAAAATGAAAGCAACACAATTTTAAAAACAATATAAAACCATGCATATAAATTATTAATTCTCACACATCAACGTTTACACTACACACATTGATAGTTGGATCTCCAGCTTTTCAACTTCTATTCAAAATCAAAATCTTTTACCCACCATCCCCTAAGAAATCAATTCTACTCATTTTATAAACGACTATAATAATAAGATCGTCATCGAGGGTTAAAAAATTATTTGCTTGACGTCAGTCCTTCGTACACTTCCCCGTGCGCAAGGATACGACAGATGGGAACTAAATGAAGCAGTCAGGCCAACATGACAGATATTATGTGATTTAAATACTAAAATGTTGGATAACGCTATCACTACAAGTGATAAAAAGTATTTTATACCAAATATGTGTTAACATGTTCATTTAATGCTGGACAGCGACACTAAATAAATAACTTAATATAATAAACAATTATCTGTTTTATTTATTGAAATCCTGAATTGATTTTAATACAAATGGAATCTATCTTGCATTTATCTATAAGTGCTGTATTTTTTTACAGTTTATTTTTACAATTGTGTAAAAACAGAATTAGGTGTACTGATCATTCATATACATATATACACAAATACAAAACATAAGTAATCATTTATCTTTCATTATAATCGCTATATTTAAAAAAAAAATCAAGTGTTGTCACTATCAATCGCTCACCCTTTGATGTAAAAATAACAATAACAACTTTAGTTGTTTGTTTTTATTATAAATGAAAAAATTTGATTAAATTTATACTAAACACTAATGATGAGTTAAACTGTGATAATGTGATTGGTGTTTGATTGTATGCAATGATGATTGGTAACTGTAATTTATTAATTTAAGGTTTAGTTTCCGAATTACAAACAATCAGTCACAGTTCATCCCATCACTACTACATATTTACAGGAATTAATATATCAAAATAAAGGAAACTTTTGAATGTTTGTAATGTAAATATTAATGTTTAATTAAAGCAAATAAAATTTACAAAAATTGGGGTCATTATGGGCTACATACATCAAAAAATCGTACCAAACAAATAATTTCCTAAACACACATACCAAATAAACATACTCGCACCAAATATGAACATTGTCATGCAAGGAAATTAATTAACAAAAGTATGTATTGAACAAACACGAGGCAAAGATTCTTAGAGCAGGCAGTCGAAAGCAAAATTGGCACCAAAGAAGCTAAGAATGAATTGGGTCGTTTTCTTACTGTACGTTTCTAGATTATTGCCAAAAGATGGCGTCATAGGTGTGTGAACAGTTGAACACAAATAAGCATGTTCAAAGCTTAAAGCGAGGCCTGTAGAGTCTCAATAAGTATTGATATGATATATCATAATATTGAAAAAAGCAATAAATTGTAAGTTTATCGGGAGAAAAATTATGATGAAAAACTACAACAAAAACACATGCACTTACTTATACAAGCGTAAAAATGACAAACAAAAAAAAATAAGCTATTATCAACCTCATTATAATCTCGTTCGGCTGGCACGGTCTCGAACTGTTTGGGGTCTAACCACGGATAATACAGTTCTGTTTCCTCGGGAAATGAAAAGTTTCTCAGTATTCCGGCCTTGGGGCTGGATCGGAACGGCGAATATGGTGATCGCAATATCAATTTCGGTTCAAAAGGTCGATGCATATCATTTAACATGGACAAATTCAGCGACTTGGGTCGTTCCAGCCTTCTGCGATCATTGAATCTCAACTATTTAGAAATAGTCAATCAATATTCAATCATTTATATGATATTCACATCATATTTAATTTTTTTTTTGTTCATGTTTCATTCATAATGATATTTTTCCAATAAACATCATTTTTTCCAAATAATGGCGTGTTTTGAGTTCATTTTCATTAGCAGTTAAATAGTATTTAAATAAGGCATGTTTTGTGTTTTGTTGTTACAGTGTTATTGAAGAACCATCACCAAAGGGGACACAGAAGATTAGGTAAAGAAAAAAAAAGAAAAAACAAATAAACAAAAATTGGGTTAAATCATACAAAAAAATTGCTATAAAATATGTGCACTGTGCTGGCGCAAATGCTGCAAAATTCAAAGAATTTTGTTTCAAGTTTGATAAAAAATTTGTCAAATAATATAATAAAATTTTATTGACTGCTCAAGTTTTCATGTAAAATAATATTGATTGCAAATAATATAATTCGGCTCTATGTATGTACATATTTTAAAACAATAACACAAATCAAATTACCGCTAGACTTATTTACAATGTTTAAAAATGTGTTATTTAAATCTAAAACCGTGGGTCCGAACTACGAGCATAATGGAATCATGTAAACTTTTCAGAGACAAATACATTTATGTAAATTATATTTCCATAGCACTCTTTGGCTAGGTTTTGGAAAAAAATATCTATGTAACAATTCAATGGTAATATGACAAAAGATGTTCTTTTTCACATATGTATCACACGGATCGAAATAAACCTTCATTTAATATAATACAACACTGAAAATATTTAACCACAGTTCTGAAATTTATACATAATATATGATCCAAAGTACCAATATATAATATATACAGGTGGTAGCCCAAAAAAGTGAACGAAAAAAAAACATCTCGTAACACATGAGTTATTTCAAAACATAATATAATTACAATTATAATTCTTAATTTAATTTTTTTTGCACAATCAGAAATCATTAAAACACCCCATATTGAATAATCTACTAGATGAAATTAACATTCTCACAACGACAGTTGATTGTATTACTGGCTGTGTGAGATGGAGCTCCGTTCTGCCGTAATGTCCAGTTCAGGCTTTGTTTTGAAACTCTTTGATTATTTTCCTAGCACCTCAACGTTTTTCAATTTGAAAATTTTTGATCAGAATACGGTCTTCTGCAGTGATTTTTGTCATTCTGGACAGCAATTTGAAAAAACCAAATATAAGCAATGGAAAAATTAATAATCAAAGATGGCGATCGGAAATTGTCGAAATAAAACGTAATATAAGTAAATAGGTAAGTAAGTAAATTAGTAAACTATTTAAGCTATTGTTGATATAGTTAAACTAATTTTGATGTAATTATATCACATTTTATGAAATATTCTCACTTTTTTTGGGCCACCCTATATATTGTAAGGTCTCATTTTAAGATGCCATAAAAAAAAAAAATTTTCAAACGAGTACTTATTTTTATAAATTAATATTTTTAATTATCTGCCTCCATCAGAATCTGTAATCTAAAGAAATAGAGATATATTCTCCTTCACTTAGTCTGCATCAGCATCAGTGAGGTGTCTTCTGGGTCCCTGTTTCTTGGGTTTTTTTTCACATATATCTCCAGCAGTACCGAGATCAAAATGTGCCACTCATTAATTACACTATTGTTATAAATTAAATTTGTTGACAAATGATACTTCATCCTTACATACTCTACGGGTCAAATAACATTAAAGAAGCATTTCAATAAAACAATAACACCTTTTGTGGACTACCATCAAATTATTAAGTGTAAGTAAAATTTACAAAATATTAATGAATGAAATAAAAACACAATTTTATAATATTGGTGGTTCAAAGTGCTCGTGTATGATATGTTTAGAACCAATCACTCTTCAGTTAATGAAATTTGGTGAGTGCTTTCTTTTTCAATATACTGTGTGTATTAAGATTATTGGAACAAATTATAAAAAAGCGGTAAAAATCACTTAAAATTTTAAAATGCAATAATTAATCTTGACATAATTTAATAATGAAAATATCAAATAATAAATCAAGTATATTAACATTATATAAATTTCAAAGTTTAGTTGGCAATATTATATTTTTCATGATAAATTATGTCAAAACTAATTATTGAAAATGAAAAAATTATGCATTAAGAGTTTTTTTATAGAATATTGAACAAACCTGCTTATTGTTGATATCGACCATGTCCTGCTTGGGTTCTGAGTAAATGCGTGTGTCAGTGCCACTGTCCAGAGAGCTGTCCTTTGAGCCATCCGATTCCATAGGTCGTTCTGCAGAACAAATATGTAATTGTAAAATATTTTCAGCAATACAAATTTTAAAAGCGGTAATTAGATCTGTATGGAGTTGAAACGTGAACCCTGAGAAGAAAAAAAATAAATCGAGATGACTATGGGATAAACTAATGTCTTCTACAGGAACACTATACTGAAGAAAAATATCACACTGAAAAATTATTCTTGCATACTCTGGGGCGTGTTTACACAATAGCACATTGATAAAGAGAGAACCCACAGGTAAAATGTTATATTCTTGTCATTGTGACCTTAGTGATGTTTATTAATTGTTATATGTCCTAACTCTCTGATAACTGAAGCTATTTTACCCTTTTAGTAGCCCTCCCTATCCACCCTAGCTGTGGGACCTAAGTCAGCTGTTAATTAATACAAATGGCAAATATTCAACAATAGACTGCTTATGACAAGAAATAAAATGTCTAGCACACCTTCTTGTACATAAATAAATGTGTAAATGTTTTAAAAGTTAATCAAAATGAAATTGACTATATAAATAAAGCACTGTACCTGGTTCCATGTAATAGTCGGCTCTGTAGTCATTCTTCTCGGCGCGCATGGCCCACTTGCCCCTGACCACGGCCTGGGGCGGGCTGGGTGCATTCAGGCTAGCGGTCTCTCCGCCGATGGTCTTCTGCGCCCAGGGAGGCAGGCGCCCCAAGCTAAACGAATAATAAAATAAAGCAATCAATCACAGAGAAACATAATAAATAACAAACTAAATATGAATGACACACGCCAATTGCAATAAAAATAAATTGGAAAACAGCCCTGTTAAAAGCTTCAACAAGCGAAGATCATGCATTTTACCAAAATACGGTCAAGTAGATAAACAAGGTGAGCATAAATTATAACAAGAAGTTGGGACCATTTAAATCTTGATATCATTAAAAAAACATTTGTGGATATGTAAAGGTCATAGAATTTATAACTGCCCATCTCAAGACAAAATATTGAATATATCCACTCACTCCAGCGGGGGTATCGCCACCTTGGACGGAGTATCCCTTGTGGCCAATACCAGGGGATCCTCGGCTATGGAGGGCCCTACCAGCAGCGGAGAGCCAGCCCGGTCGCTCTCGCTGTCAAGGGGAACCCCATTGGAACTAGGTGGACGTCTGAAAATAAATTACAACACTACATTAATAAAAACACAAATATTTTGTGAATTTTAATGGAATATAAAATATTATTAATGTTTATAGCAAACTTTACATTGTGGTTATTCATTTTAATATAAATTATTTATAACTAACCACTTTCATGAGTTAAATTTGTTTTGACATTTTCCTTCATCAAAAAGTAATAAATAATTATATAATCAAATAAACACCCAGAAAAGGTACATCTTTGTAATGTGATACTAACCTGCCCTGCCTGATGGCCTGCTGGGCCAAACGTGCCCTCATGGTCACCACCATATCGTGCGGGACTTTCCAAACAAAAATACAACCATCTCCAGAGGCAGATATCAGATGCTGACAGTCCGCAGTGAACCTAAAAACAGATTTTTAAAATGACCAGTGCAAAACTTGACAATCTGAATACTTGCATCCTTGTCTGATAATTAATGTTTACTAAATGTTGCTGTAAGTGTAAACATGTGCCATGCCATTAAATCATAACAATAATTACAATAAAGTTTAATACAGTAATACTCCATTAGTTTGAAATATAATACTAAAAAAAATAATTTAATTATGCGAAACCTCGATAATTTGAAAGTCAAACAAAAAAAAAAATGCTTAATTAAAAGCCGGGATTATTAATGTAACATAATTATTGCTACAATTTTTCAGATTTACCATGCGGAGGGTCAGAAAATTAATTATGAAACAGACTATTTGGTCTGGAAGAAAAATGTCAAGTATGTCAAATTTAAAATTAATGGGGTTTTACTCTAATATCTTCACAATTCTTCACCTTTTTAAAATGATTTTAAAACTTAATCCCACAAATATTTCATTAGTTGATTGTTGGTCTAGTGGTTAAGACGCCTGGCCTAGTGATCTAGAGATCGGAGGTTCCCCCCCCTCCTCCACGCCACCGTTCCAGGAGACCAGCAAGTTAATTCTAGTTTCTTAGTTTAGTTTAAAAACAGTTAGAATATTGATGTGACGTGTATTCCGCATACGCATCTCTATTTTAAAAAAAAAGATCTAGTTCAAAACTATTTATTTATATGAAATCACTATGTTCTTGGGAATTTTAAAAAAGTGATTTTTACCAAGTACACTTTTCAGATCTGGCAATAAAAATTGTTAAAGCAAAAAAAAGTCAAAACACAACTGACCTAAGACCGGTGACTAATTCAGAGTGTCCGTACATTGTGGCCATACACTCCCCGGAATAGTAGTCGTACACACTCAGCGACTTGTTGGTGCAGGATGTCGCCACATAGATACCACTCCTGTCCAAAACAACCTGGAAGTATCACAATTAAATATGTAATAATCTACTTTATTTTTACGGAATCTCAAATACCTTTTAATAATACTTCTGATTGGAAAGAGATCCAGGTTCGAGTCCCGGTAGCAACAACAATATTTTTTAATAAAATTGATTTTATATATATATATATACATCTTTCTAATTAATACATTTAAATAGTATTTAAAACATCACAGACCGTCTGTTCTGAATAATTACAACTTTTCAATCAGAATGTGTTCCCCTTAATAAATATAATTGAGTAATTCACCTTAATCAAGCTGCCCTCGTCGCCCAAACTGGCTCTGAAAGTCTTGGTATGCCGACCAGAGCGCGTGTTGTACACACGCACGGCGCGGTCCTGGCACGCAGCCAACACGTGACGTCCGCCCGCGTCCACCTCCATATCGTAAAGCGTGCTGCGCGCAGAGCAATTGTGCCCACGGACAAACTGGCCCGGACCTCCATTGGGAGACTGTAACATAAATACAATTTAACAAATAATATAATGAGTAGATATTTTATTTTTAATAAGTTATGCGGACGTTCCTTACAATTGTGCATAACTTTTGTAACCCGTTTATATTTAGATTTTTGAGTGTTGATAATTTTGTTACAACAGTTTTTACATTGCAAAATTATCACAAATATTAATAACTTTAATTTACTGAATAGCAATAGACCAATTCATTTTTTTCTTCGCATTATTTATTGTTTGTCAATATTCATATAACATAAACATTTCATGTCAGTTATTCTTTCTGAACCTTAGTGCCTAGAATATCTCCCCTTACCTCCACGAGACTCCTAAACAGAATGGTCTTGTCAGCCCCGCATGAAACCATCTGCAGACTGTTTTCACTGGTCAAGAATCTCACGGCTGTGATGGAAGATGAGTGATCGTCCAACGTCTGCATGAAGTTGTAATCCTGAAAAAAAAAAAGGTTAATTCTGATAATACGTTGCGGTAGAATCTGTAAAAATGTTTTTTTTAAAAGCAACAATAGACAAATTCTGTAAACTGAGTTAGCAACATTACAAAATGAGGTATCCATCATATAAAAAACCACAATAATATAACTAACGGGGGTTACAATAATAAATTTTACCTCGTCAACATGAAATACGTGTATAAGTCTGTCTCTTGACGCCGACGCTAGCAGTCGTTTACCATTTCCCGAGCAGTACTCGAGGCACAGTACTTCGGCATTGTGAGCCTCTAGCCGGCAGATTTCACGCATCTTGTTGAGATCATGGATGCGAACGTTTCCAGCACGATCACCGGACGCCAAGTGGATTCCGTCACACGATACTCGTATGCACCTAAAAGGAAAAAATATTGTTATTTTGAAAATAATTTAAAATGATGAAACATGTTTTTGTCCATCAATACAATGGTAATGCGATTAAAAATTATAATATTTATAATACATAGATACCTAACGCCGTTCTTCCCATCGTAAGAAACTGGTTTGTCCTTCTCCCCCGCAGACGATAAATCCACATCCCTCAAGAAAGTCAGTTCCGGATCCATGTACAGCACTCGTTGCAGTTCCTGGAGAAGACAACACACATTTACATGATGTACAGAAAGTTAGTTAATAATGATAGTCAGTTACTATTGAATTAGTCAAACTATTACAATAACAGACTCTTAATCATTTGTCTGAGACGATTCCTTAAATTTTTTGGGCATCTTACAAGATGGGAAGATAGCTTGGAGAAGCTTGTTGTGGTTGGCCACGTCAAAGGACGGAGAGGAAGAGGAAGATCTCCCACCCGTTGGACCGACAAAGTAAAAAAGACAACAGGCACTTCTCTGGATGATCTAAATTATGCCGAGAAAAATGGAGGAGCGGGAGTTTATGGAGATCGCGATCGTCGGTCATGAAGGACCGACATGGATGATGATCACAATGCAAACTGATTAAAATTAATTATCAGAAAAGAGTAGAAAAATAAATTTATACAGAATAATGAGAAAAAAGTTTTTTAAAGGCAATATTAGAAAGAAATTTTTAAACACGTTAGTTTACTGTGTGCGCGATTTAGTGCGCGCCACCGTTGTTGACATCGCGATTTTTAGTTATTTTAGTTTCTTATGTGTCGAAATGTTTATCAAATAACGTATTTCTCCTGAATAAGAAAGGTTATTTATATAAAAACATTATTTTAAAAACAACAAATCATATAAAATGCACTACGGAATTTGATGTACATATTGTATTATGTACATGAGTTTTGCCATATGTCACATGGCATAACTCAGTTTAGCACCTGTCATGCCAGTGTGCCGTTTTTACAATAAGGAACGGCGTCATGATTGGCTGATAAGCGGGGCTAGTTGCAGATGTTTACGAAGGGATGAAGGACAAATGTGTAGCAGCGCGAGTTTAGGGATTTAAAACGTTTGCAAATATGCGATTACATTAACAAATTATTTACTTCGGGTGTCAAAAACGCATACGAACAAAATAATCAGATTTTACGAATTATTGATAGAAATTAGTATGAAATGTTATTTTTTTGAAAAAAGTGCGAATTCTGTGAAAATATGAAAATAGGGTAACAAATTAACGGAATTTTACTGTATGTATTTAAATAATGAAGTGCTAATGTTTGCAGCAGACAGTTACTTACATCACTATATATGTTGGCACTGTGCTTCCCGTTCTGTGAAAGTGTCCACACGCGGACCGTATCGTCGCTGGAACAGGTGAGAAAGGATCCGGGGGGCAGTGGCGGTGTCGGTGGCTCCGAGACGCCATCATTGTTGACTTCCGGAGGGACCTCCACGCCCCAAATGCAGGCAGAGTGATAAAGTGACGAGTGGGACTTACCGACCTGAGAAAATAATATCAAACCATTATAAATATATTCTAATAACTTGGACACAGGCGTCCATGATAACATTTTTGAAATCCAATAGAGGAACTGATATCTCACCACTATACTTGTAATGTCAGCAAATTATTCATACATAAAACAAGAGATTATTAAGGTCGATGATCCCTCCTGACTTATTTTAAACTCCACATCATATGTGACATCAGATTCAATAAGCAACAATATTATGAATAGTAAATTTGCGATTATCTGGGGTCGTAAGAAAAAAGTTGACCTGGATGAAGTCTACCAAAAAAAATATTAGAATGAACGCAATTTAATTTAAATGTATAATTAACTTGATGAGCAATGATGGTAAACAAGCCCAAACAATAAAATACCAACACGTTGCCAACATCCGAGATTTCCATTTTAGACGTGTTCTCAATTTAACCAATTATTTTTACATTTTTAATAATATTTAGAAAAATTCCAACTACATTTAACCACAAGACCTATTCTAAAAAATGTTTCTATTTATTTTGTATCATTAAGTCAATTTCCACATCTTTCATCGACATAATAATTTAAGTTAGTTGATAAATTCAAACGTTGTTGTCAGCTATATGATTGATGGCGGGACACGTGTTCTTTGGTAACTCTGATATTAGTGAAAGCTGGCATGTCACCCAAAACGCTGTGGCGTGTTACCTTTGACACGCGTGTCATAGGTTCGCCATCACTGGGCTATAGTATACTTATTAAGACAGACAAAGCAAAAAATAAACCATTTTTCAAAGAAAACAGTCCTCAACCAAACTCTTGCAGTCCAGAATCACAATGCCCAGTGATACACATTAAACCTACAACTTTAGAGAGTAATCTCACCCTTTTAATGTCTCTGACGTCCCACACATACAGACTGTGATCATTGTACACACAGGTCAGCCTCTGATGCTTCTCATCGTAAGTTAGTGCTATTGCGTCCGGGTATTTTGCGTTTGCCGGGTGTGAAAACATGTGACTAGAACAGACAGAATGGATATTGAATATTATTGTTCTGATAAGAATAAACAAGCGACTAGTGCCCATGCATAAAATTTATAGAAAACCTCATTTAAAAATGTTAGAAATACTAAATGAAGAAATTAATTTCATTAGAGAATTTTAAAAAAACACATTAAACTTATTTATAACAAAATTAACTCTCGTGATTCTGCAGAAAATATTTAGTCTCAGACGTACAAATCACACCACCTCTGAGAAAAAAAAATTTTGGTTCACCTCGCCCCACCTCCCATATACAAATCATTGTATTTTGTTTTGATCTATTCGAATATCGCCTGATTTTTAATTCAAGTATATCACAGATTTGTGATAATTTAACACAGAAATCCTTCAAAAAACATATTCATTATAAAAAAATATATTTCTACTTTTAATAGTTTATCTTTACACGCCCAATATTAATTATTAATTATCACCATTTTAATTATAAAGAAATGCATATTTAAAAAGTTTAATTATAAAATAAATAAAGTAAGGTGAATAACAAGGAATTTTTACGATTTTGTCCTAAATTCTAAAGTGAAAAGGAGATATATTACCAACCTGATGTTTAATCCCTGACTGACATCCACACCCAGGTAATGTGTTCTTGGCAGGGTTGTTACGAACTGCAGAGTGGAAGGGCTGAAACATCGAACTATTCCATCTGCACAGCCCACGAATATGAAGTTGGTCCCGAGTGACATGCAGTTTGCTGATGGTGTCTAGTAAGAAAATTTATAGTCATTTTTATTAACCTTTCTTAAACTGAGTTGACATTGCCACTAATTATGTGTATATCTCAGTAAATATACTAAATACACAGTTCATATTTTAGGTATTCCTCTGTAATATTATATATATATATATATGTATTGGATAAAATAATTACAATATATAAGTATTTACCATACGCAACAATAAAAAATGTTTTCTCACAAACAATAAAAGAACCTGATGTGAATTTGTCAATATGTGTATGTGTACGTGCGGAGAGGTGCAGACGGCACAGTGTGCGGGACGTGGGGTGCCGAATGTAAATCATCACTTAAGTGGAAGAGCGTGTGCTGGCCGAGTTAGACTTGTATTATGTGTCTTTATTTTGTCATTTGTGATTGTTTTTTCTCATTTTTAGCACTTATACACAATAATTTATATATACATTCACTTATATATAATATATGTCAACTATTATTTTGATGATTAATATAAGTAATCAATGTAAAATATTAATATTTATCCGACTTAAAAATCACAAAAGTCTACATGTACACTGAGTTTACAGAACCGGAATGCGCGTTTTTATTTAAGCACCGTAAGGGAAAGGTTTAATATTGACAGCGAAATAAAAAACATGCTTCAGTTATACTGTATCTGTACCAGTACCAGCTAATAATGTATTAAGATTGAATTTCAGGTGGTTTATTCTGAGAAATAATACAATACAAGAATGGTTTATAAAATGAATCAATAATTAAATACTACAACTGCAATCTAATCAGAAGTTATAAATATCTAAACTGATCGATGCATTTGGTGCTCTGTTGTATGTCATGGACTTGCGGGTCCCTTAAGACCGATAAAGAAGAATAAGATTGATATATTGCACTAATGAATCACTTGAAAGCTATAGTTTTGCAAAAATGTTAATGCACAGCAGCCTGTGGCTTATTTCAAACTCAGTTTTAAACCAATTTTAAGGAACGGAATAGCATACTAGAATTAGCAATGTCTTGAAAAATTGCAAAATTATTTAATGAGATTCATTGAATCTCTCATTAAAAAAGTATATTTTTCCCAAATTTACAATGTTATAACTTCTCTCTGTAAATATATAATTTTAGTAGATGCAAACATTAGTGAACATGACGTGTTCATTTTGTTTTGTGTTTTAAAATAAATTTCCTAAAAATTAAATCAAACAGCGTTATCTTTTGTAAATAATGGTGGCCGTGATATTTTGCAAAGTTAACACCATTATCATGATTAAAAGTCAGTTTGGTACTTACTCTCAGTTCAACCCATTTATCCAACAGTCTCCTGTTGTTGAACTCGCACAGAAGTCCACTGCGCGTTATGGCATACGTCGAATCAGCGCATTCCCCGCGCCCACAAGCAACGTCGCAGAAGTCATTGTTGCGCTGCTCGCCCAATATCGCCGATCGACCCATCAGCGGAACAGGCTCTTTGTACTGAAAATAAATATATACAGTTACTAGACTTTTTGTACATTAACCCTTTCAGACAGAAATATAAAAAAATGTTGTCAAAAATTATGAATAATGCATATCGTTCAATAAAAATATATGTGGTGTATTCTTGAAACATTACCAACTCCTATTATCAAAAATTGGCCTAATTATGAATGGCGCACATTTATCGATACGTCCTTGAAACATCATCAAAAGTTAATAGTAAAACATTTGGGATGTTTGCTAACGACACATCAATTATATTTAAATTCACATATAATACAGAGTATCCTAGCGGCGATGGGATACACAGAAATAATATAATTTTTCATGGAATAATTTTACAATTTTTGTTTACAAAACCAACGCCTCTCGTGTGGGAGTAAAATTAATTTGTCAGATGTACACCCACCTAAGGTAATGAATTTTTCTTCGTTTTGAATTTCCAATAATTTGCAAGTCATCAAAATAAATTTATCACTGATGATTACGATTCAATGATTTACCAATGAAATTCGAATGCTGTCAGCCTATTATATTTAATGGCTTCGGTGTTTTATGTTCATTGGTACAGTTTTACATATAAATTCTTACCACTCTTCAAACTGCACAGTCTGACATCATCGAGATTGTCGCGACGTTTAAATATGTCAGTTCAAAATGAGATAGAGGAGTATTTTTATACAAGTCAAATTAAATTAAATAGCATCAGTAAAATGTTGTTTTAATGTTAAAAACAAAACTGGAAATGTTGCGAGGAATTAACAATGTTGGATAACTCCCCATAGAGAGATTTCTCTATTACATATAGTCATTACTGATACTTGATCTTGCTTAGCGGAAATTTTCTTTGCTTTCATACCATCGACAGATAAAGTAATACAAAATTTTGCTAAAAACTTATAAAAAGTATTTTTTGGCAAATCTGTTACGCCGAGTACATTTAAAACTGAAAGACAGAGTTTACAAAACCAAAAAATAATTTTAAAAATGTGAAAAACTCGAAAAATTACTAATTTTTCGGCAGTGTAAATTTGAAAAATGTACATATTTTGCATATTTTAGTATAAATTATAATGATTGGTGATTATTGATTCTAGTATGCTAATTAAAACCGGTATCTGCGCCCGTATAGAGGACACCTGGTTACAAAATTAAATAACGAACAAAGATGGCAAAATGAAAACGAATACATTTCGAACATCACGTAGTACGCTACTCCCGACAGCAAAAACATCAACAAATCATAGGTAGCATTCTTCAAAACAAAAACACTATAAATAATTACTATAAAATGCATAATAATCATAGCGTATAATGTTTAAATCTTAATCTAATTTGACATTTAAAAAAAAAATTGTCTTTAAGATACCATATTTCATTTCCGTTAGTAACACTTTGCCACTTAACCATATCAACCAGTGGCGTGCAGTAGGCACAAACTTAGGTTATGCAGTTACCAAATGCTAACACATACACTAGGTATAAAAAAAAGTTAGTTTTTTTTTATTTTTGAGAACAATTCTATCAATTTCAAATTAGAATATAATTGTAAATTTATTACTTTAAAACAGGCAAGTTCTTTTATTGCTCAGTACCGTACTCTTGATTTCGATTTCGCTTAAAATATTTTCTAAAATTTCTCCATCAGACAACATATTTAAAATGTTTCATTAACAGTGTTCTAAAACATTCATTTAAATAACTAGCTTTACAAATTAGCATAGCCGAAACTCAGAACAGAAAAAATCATATTATGTCATTTAATTTAATATTGGTAATAATCTAACTTAATAATATCCTGAAAAATGCGAATTTTTCTCGCTTGACAGATGATATATCTATAAACCTATAAATTTTATCTACGCAAACACCGAAATATGGAAGCATAGGTTGATATACACTAAGAACACAAAACATTCAGTCTGTCAAGTAAAACAAATAAGTAGAAATGTTATTCTACGGAGTTTTTAGTAAGGATTAGTCCCCATCTACCCAAAAAACTATTGTAGACAGACTTATAATGAGTCAGTGAAAAAAATACTCCCCAATGCTTACTTACCTATTACAAATTAGTACTTATTTAGTATTTAAAGTGTCCTGCACATACCATAATTGATACCACCCCTGCAATAATACTGTATATCGGTTTTGGATGAATGCCACAGCGTTGCATATCTTCTTGGGCATACAATGGTATATTACAGTTATACAATTTTGTTGCAGGGGGGGGCTCAATTAAGGAAAACAATGTCCAAGAATGAAAAATTGACCAATGTAACTTATAAATCCAGGAATTAATTAATCCAGTATAATTAATAGTGGGATAGTTCCATAAGGGGCACGTTTATAAATTTGAACCAAGATGAAACATTCTTGAAGTATATAGAATGGGTGTTAATATCTTACTGACCTTGGCGCCCCTGGAATACTCCAGGTACCAGAACTTCACGTGCCTGTTGCCCACAGTGACAAAGTAGCCCCCACTCTCGGCAAAGCTGACCGCCTTCACCTTGGACGACACCTTGTTGGAGGCGAGCTTGAGTCCCGCACGCCACTCCCATACGTTCACAATCATGTCATGCTGGGATCCCACGGAGACCAAGTATTTGGAGTTCACCGAGAAGGACTGAAAAATGAAAATAAGAAAGGTATTTAGGTAGATGCTCGAGAATTAAGACTCGTTTCTTTGATGTTAGAAGAGAGAGACGGTAGCAAGATGTTAAAGCCAAAAAAGTTTTTATTGGCCGCACGTTGGGCGCCAAATGTCACATAGAACCTTCTTAATGATTAATATAATAATACGTATATGTGACATGAAATAAACGAGGATCTGACCAACTTAATTGTGATAAGGGAATTATAAGATGAACAGATTCTAGAATCTTTCGACATCGCGGCATTCCTGTAATACGGCTTTGCAGATGAAAAAGTATACTAGGGACATTGGACATTCACTAAAGACTCACCACACAGTTGACTCCGTACTTGTGCGAGGGAAACTCCGCCAGTTGGGAGCCACCCCCGCCCGCACCCCCCTGCTCCTGCAGGTCCCATATGCGGACGCAGGGTGCGTGTCCACACTCGCCGGTCGCGAGGTAGCGACCGCAGCCGGAGAACGCCACGCACGTGATGGTCTTGCGCGAAGCATTGAGGATGTGACTCTGGCGGTTCTTACGCGTATTGTACAGGACGACGGTGCATCTGCAAAAAAATATATCAATTTTAATTTAAAGTCCAACATTTTTATTGTCAATGTCATAAACTCATACTATACTCGTATTAATAAGGCGCTAACGCCAATTCATATGAATGCGCGGCCATGGCCAGTGTTTCCGTGAAACCTATTTTTCGGCATAAAATTAAAAATGATCAAAAAAGGATGATGGTACCGCGCAGTGCAACTTCGTCGCGTCATATCCGGCAATATGACACTGAACATGAATATGAATCTGAAATCCAGTTCAGATATTAGTATATTTACAATTAAAGTATACACCATACACTGTTTCTACGTTTAAAGCGTAATAACAAAACAACACATGATGTAAATATTATTATAACAAAGTCATCCAATCACAATAAAAAGAATTTAAAAATAGGCATATTATTTATGGTTTTATATTTAGCTTCAGAGTATGAAATTTCTTCAGATTCAGTGTCCGTTTCTTCTGAATCACTTTTCGACACAGCTCTGCCTAGTAATCAATGATGATTCATCACGACAGCGGAATTTGACAGCGATTGTAAGACGCCATCGACTACAAGACGCGCCCCGAATTCAGAGACACCCAAAACTATTAAATCAGTCGTTTTCAAATAATGAAAGTATAATATTACGTGACTTGTTATTCGGAATAAGCCAAATAATAAACTCTCACAGGAGTAAGCCGTCGGCGAAAATACGAATCTCTCGAGGGAATATCATCTGACATATTATTATTTATGGTGAGACGAAAGGGTTGACAGACAAATATGTAATACGAACGCGAGAGGGATGGCGTAACCACGTGACACCTGGCTCAACCACATGATAAATAATAAATCAGGTTTAAAGCTCTTTGCGATAAGATGAAAACGTGCGAAAGAGAAAAAACATCGAAACAGAAATGTGTAGCCCTTATAGACGTATATATCATTAGTGATGAGAAAAAATGCTACTCTTGACTCACTGGTGTGATTGTGATTGGTATTCGATAATATCAGTGATTGAAAACTGTGACTGTGATCACAATACACAAAATAAATTTTAAAAAACATAATTTTGAGCGTATCTACTTATATTAATCAAACTTAATTTGTGTGTAAAAAATATATTCAAGCATATATAATTAATATATATAATATGTATCTAACTTAATATCATCACAAAAAGAATGAAAACCCTTAAAAAAATGTGAGTTTATTTTTCGGGTCAAATTCTCCGCATTCGGGTCAAATGCGTAAAACGTTTATCTACTAGGTGGCGCTTATCACGAATTATAACATCATTCCTTCATGAATATTTTCGTTTCATATGTACATACGCCGAATCACGATTCACAACCAAATATAAATAAAATAAAATCACCGATAGTGAATGTGACTCAAGATATCAGTGATTGACTCACGGTTCGTGATTTTGAACTCATCACTATATATCATACACCGTATAAGACTACAACCGATTATAAGACGAGTCCCATTTTGTTTTTACTACTTGTTAAAGAATGGAAATAAGGAAAAATATACAGAAACATATCGCACACCTAGATCAAAACTGAGACAACTAAAAAAAAACAAGAATTTTTAGTTATTATTGTATTCGGATGTCATACACGCAACTAACTTAGCCCCAGTTCTCGAATAGTGTCATTTTAATATACATTTATGACCTAAAATATTATTTAGTTTCATAACTTTAGTAGACAAAAAATGAAGAAAAATGTTTTTATTTTTTTGTCAACTGAAAAATTACCTTTCGAGCTGTCTTAGTTTTGATCTAGGTGCGCGATATATATATATGAAAATTCGCAATGGTGGTCCTTTTTAATACCCAAATATTTCACCGGTAACATCGGCACTTTCATCACTGATCACATCTTCCGGTTCGCTTGAGTCAAC
Organism: Eubasilissa splendida; assembly: GCA_031772225.1. Classification (NCBI taxonomy): domain Eukaryota; kingdom Metazoa; phylum Arthropoda; class Insecta; order Trichoptera; family Phryganeidae; genus Eubasilissa; species Eubasilissa splendida. The sequence continues at coordinate 4,925,905 of CM062863.1, read as the reverse complement.
ATCGCCGGTATTTTCTTCCAGCCACAAAATATCGTACTCAGTGCCATCCGCGGTGTTGGAAATACAACACTTCTTAACACATTAATAAAACTTCGTCAATTTTGGACTATCCATCGATTACCCCTTCGCATTTTTCCGGTTGGTACATCATCATTTGCAAGCAACCAATTTGCATAATTGATTTTTAAATATGTTTTTAAATTAGGAAAACACATTCTTATTGTGAAGTTGTAATTATTCAGAACATAGGGACCGTGATATTTTAAATACTAATTAAATGTATTAATTAGAAAGATATACATGTAAAATCAATTTAATCGAAAAATATTATTATTTATATTTTTATTTATTATCTTTGTTTTATTAACCACTAAAATGAGTTTTTAATACATCTACCGGTTTCGAAAAATACCATTTTCTTCTTCAGGATGTCATAACTAACTAAAACATAATAAATAATAATAATTAAAGATAATATTGCTGATTTTAAAAGTAAAAATATTATTGTTGCATCACCCGGATTCGAACCTGAATCTCCTTCCAAACCGGGGAAGGTGCATTATCCAACTATGCTACAGCGACATTAATGGAACGATAAATGTATTAATTTGAAAAAGGTAACATATAGGTTCGAAAATTTGGCGCAACAACAATATTTTTCGATAAAATTGATTTTATATGTATATCTTTCTAATTAATACATTTAATTAATATTTAAAACTTTAATATTGTTATAAAGACATACTGAGTTTATATTCCAAAAAACGAGACCCAAAGTAATTAGTCAGTAAACAGAGGATAGAACCCCTAAGGAATCTGGTGATACTTGGAAAGTCATCACAGTTATAAATACAAATTGTTGAGTTAAATTTGTTAAATTGATAATGCCCTTGCAAGGCGAAATGCGTCGCAAATAAATTAAACTAATAGAATAAAAAAACAAGTGTTTTATTTTCTGCAAACTTACCTTGGAAACAGTAAACAATATAAAAGGTTGGGATTACTAGGGAAAGGGGGAGGCGTGTATATATATATATTGCGCAGGGTCCTAAAAAGTAACTATGCAAAATTTGGTTTAAAAAGGGACAACCAGACAGATATTCAGTTATATATAGTTTATTGTTTTAATTTATCGTGCACGTCCCCGTGTCGTCACTAAAGTTGGACGAGTTTGGTTGATTTGCACAATCGTAAAACCTTATTTTGAAAAAATGAATGTACTCGTATATATATATATAGAAGCGAAATTATAATAAAATTGTAATAAACAAAATGATATTTGGAGCCGCGAGTACCGGAGCAGGAGAGCAGCGGAGCGGGAGAGCAGCAGAGCGCGGAGCGTGGCTCATTACAGAGATAAAGATGTTGTCTCTGCATAAACCGCAGATGATAGTGATTTTACAAAACGCTAATTTAGATAAGCACCGGTGACGTAACAAACGCCCGCCTTCGGCTGCCGCCGGGACGAGCTCGGCAACTCGGCCACAGATGAATTGCGGTAATTAGGTATTGATTAACACTCCCGTTCCGGAACGGGGCACAATGTAACCCCGAAAAACTTATTTTTGAAACTATTTATTAAATATTATTGAGCTGGTATTCCTCATAAATATCCCAAAGAATGCAACGCGCAAAAAAAAAAAACAATGTAAAAGTAAAGAAAATTGTGTTTTCCATAGGCAATCGGAACCATTTTATAAGTTAATTCCCCCTGTCAGGTAACGGCAGACATGACGTACGCATTTGTATGTTGTAGTCGCGTCTTCGATCTCTTCGCTGACCTAGGACATGCACGTGCGCGTAGCTCCCGACGGTCGGACGCTTATGAACGCTTATCAAAATACTGCGGTTTCTTATAAAATGACGACAAATTTATTAGTATCTTGTTCGTATTGTATAAGAAATGTAATTAAAAATACGATAGAACATGCTCAAACCATTATACTTCATTAAAACGCAAATTTACATGGGGTCACTTTGTACCCCGCTTCGGCCCTCGATCTTATTTTCGATCTACCGATGTCCGAAGGTTAAAGTGTAGGTAATTGAGGCTGCAGTGATTTCGTGAAGTCAATTATGGCTGTTAAAAAAAACACAATACAATTATATAACTGGCTGCAGATAAATTCAGGGTTATTTTTTAATCATAGATTCTTCTTTTAGTGCCGTACCCGTTCCGTTGTTCAGGCGTAGACATCCGTCTAGCAGTGGCGTGCATTAGGTATAAACTTTGGTTATGCTGTTACCGACGACGCTAATAAGGTATAATAACTAATGTTATGTGTACCAGGAAGGAAGATTTTGAATATGAAGAGTTGGCGGTTTGAATTAATTGTGTTTATTGAGTTTTAAGTGTATGTTATGTATGTACCTACACTCCGAAGCCACATCCCTATATTTTAGTTTGTCAACCTTAACCTTTCTTGATTTGAGGAGAGTTATGGGTTAGAACCATTATTTTAATAGTTTTGTCTAATTATTATTTATGCTTTCTGTAAGCGGATGTGCGCATTGAAACGATTATTTCACATCTAATTTATTGCTTTGTTTACCCGGTAGAGAACCCGGATTTAAATTATCTTTTATATTATTTAATGGGAGAAATATCTCCACAATTATCTTTATAAACTATAACACAACCCTTCAGAGATCAGATCGTATCTAACATCCAAACGAGAAAGAACTGAAAGTCAATTCGTTTCAATACATCTCCGTAGACACGCTACCTTATACATTTGTGCACTTATAATAAATCAATAAACGAATTATTTACAAGTACCGAATACTGATTTTAAGACCTCCCGAGGATGGAACATAAAATGAAGAAATATTGAAAACAAGCAGACTTTCAGTTCTCTCTCGTAACAACAAACACAATATGATTAAAAAGAGCTCTGACTATCGCTTATATTGATAACGCGCCAGGTGCTAAAAATATGGAAATGTAGAGGTATTCCCATGTAAAGTACAACAATGATCAGTTGTGTCGTTTTAAAGAAGAGCATTGGTCGGTACATTAACAGTAGATAACACTACAATATCAGATTCGTGGAAGGAAGGCTCCCGCATAATAAAGTTAAATGAATGACTTGCGGGAAGGTAGAGCTGCTGGTGACACTTAACACTAATTAATCTAATTTTGAGAATAATTATATCTATTTTAAATTAAGAAAACAATTGTAAATACGTCACTTCAAAAAAGGTAAATAATTGTATCGTTCTATACCGTTCTCTGCTTATGATTTCGCTTAAAATATTATGGACAATTTCTCTTTCAAACAATACGTCAATTCATCGATACAGTGGTCAAAAATGTATATTTTGATAATAGCTTTACAAATTAAAACAACAAAAATAAATATATTTCAATATTATAGATTATTATCTTATTATTATGGACGGATAATTGACGTACACCATACCATAGATAAGAGATCTTCTTACAGACTACGAAATGTCGTTGGAATACACCGAGACAAAAGTAAGCAGTACGGTATTATATTATAAAAAAATTATAGGGTTTTTTCAGAAGTCAAGGGTCATTTCATTTATATTTACATATTTCCCAGAATCTTCAGTAATTCACAGCTTTTTAATTAATATGTAGAAGCCTGCTATCAAACAGATATGTATGATTGACAACCTGTAACAACTCCTCGAACGCGAGACCATCTGGACGTTTCGCTACCAGGACAGTTTCATTCCGCCCAACCAGCGTTTGCTTTCTATTTCCCCTTGAATAATTATTTATTAACTAACTAACATACCATTACACGTTTTTCGGAAGGGTAGGCAGAGACAATAGAACGCCTTCTGTCCTGGCATCCGACTTCATACATCTCACGCATGCCCTTCGGTTTCTGAAACTTTTAACCGTTTTCAAATATATCATTTATCTGATCGTGCCATGTATGTTATATTATTTCCCACTCTTTGTAGAACTGTGTACTTGTTAACTACTACTACTATTACTACCACCACTACCACTACCACTACCACTACCACGACTACTACCACCACTACCACCACCACTACCACTACTACTACCACTACCACCACTACCACTACTACACCACTACCACTACCACCACTACCACCACTACTACTACTACTACTACTACTACTACTACTACTACTACTACTACTACTACTACTACTACTACTACTACTACTACTACTACTACTACTACTACTACTACTACTATTACTATTAACTACTACTACTACTTGTTCTTGGTATACTAAAACACTTTTACCGACATAAACAATATAACCAGCTAATTACGCACCCTCACTTAACAAGGACCCAGGCTAACTGCCACTATCTCGTGCCAAAACTAAACAAAACTTTTGCACAAAGATTCCATTTATTTCTAGCACCAAAAATATACAACGGCCTAAATGCAAAAGTGAAAGATTGCAACCATAGTCTTGCATATTTTTCACGAAAAGTACAGTTCTGGCTCCACGAAATGGGGAGAAATTACGCCCAAGAACTTTAAAGGCCCAAACCTGAGAATAAAACTGCTACAACAGTAATTACCTAATTGCATCTCTTGATTAACTGTTTATATATATATTTTTTGTACATTGATAATTGCACTTTGCTTACTGTTATACCGGAGGAACACTGTCTGCTATAATACAGTAAATCACTGCTGTAGCAGACAGGGTACCCAAACATATGTCTTACTTTCTTACTGATATGTTGTATTTACTTTGTCAAATTTTATATGGATACCCTCGATACATTTGTCTGTTATTAGAAATATTACGCAACACTCGTAGTAATGAACTAGGTGAAAATGTATTATTAATGAATATTAATTTGAAAGAGTAATACGTCAGACCGTTAGACATTATTTATCAATGTAAGTACATAATACATGTAAAAATATGAACCTAATAATAATAATAAATGTATTATTATTATTATTATTATTATCATCTATCCACGATACATTGAGTACACTTCTGTAGCACCGCATCTCGAAGGTCTCCAACTTGTTCATAACAGTCACACACCGAGTGCAGATTCTTGCAGCCAATCGGGAGTACGGACAAAAACAACATCCAGCAGCTGAGAATGTTCCTCATTTTCATGAAGGCAATCCTAACTACCGCCTCCTCAACAGGCTCAAAATCATTAATGATCCAAACAACCGAGGTATCATAATATCGAAAACGTTCCATTAACTTTCATCTTACTGGGTACTTCTCCGAAATGTGCATACGCGCAGACGCCAAAACGGGTATGTTTGTAAAAAGAGACGTTTCAAAACGCGGAAAGAGAGTGGTGTGAAAACAGCACGTGCATAGTATTTATGTCACTGCCGATGATGCTTTTGGATAATAAAATAACGATAATTAACTGGATAGAAAATGTATTAGCTAGCGAGAAATTTTCCATTCGCAAGCGTCCACACTCATCATTTTATACTTCACTTAATCAATATCGCTATATCGCACAATATTGAAAGGTCGCCGAAGTGACGCCAATCAATTGGAGTTGCAATTATTATCGGCGGGGCGCCAGACAGACGTGATATGGATTTCGGCAAACAAATACTGAAATAAAATGAAGTACACTGCGAGCGGGGGGACGCACTCTCGATTCTGTCGCCGCAGTGTCCCTAGAAAGAACATAATATCCGTGTTTCATATCTTCTGATATCATCATCATCATCATGGCCAGTTGAGAGAAGCGGAGGTCGGCGAACCACCCGTGTGGCTGTAGGCAACAATCGCCAATTTCTGCAGATAAAATTATGTGTAGAGTGGGACTGCCACAAGCGCACAGACTGGTATTGCTGTACCATATCTCATCCTTTAATTGTATTGGCTGTTAAAAAATTTTCGTTTTTACATTTAGATACAAAAAAAATACACCTGCAATAGATTCTTTGATAACAAGAGGTGCGATCTGTAGCGTAACAAAAAAAAAAGGTATTTTACACACAGTTCTAGAACTTTTTCAAAATTTCAATACCTTTATTTTAATTTTTTTAAATCGTCGTTTAGTACTTGATCATGCCCTTGGAACAATAAGGTATCCATCAATTTTCATCAAACATACATACTGAGCATATTGACATATTGAGTGCGCTTTAAAAGTAAGTGCTAGATCTTTTTTACAACACTTTACTTTCTTCGGACGCTACACACCTTAAACTACCACCATTATTAAGGCACTTGTCATAACGGGGCACCAATTTTTGTATACCTACGTCGTAGAACGACATCGCCTGGGATGAAAACCATGTCTGTACTCCGTCTTTGAGTTCATCATCGTCATCAAAACGCTTGCCACCAAGGAACCGCTTCAGATAAAGGAAAATATGGAAGTCACTTGGCGCCAAATCAGGACACACTTGGCAATGAATGTCGGCTGGTTTCATGTTCGAACGAATCACGGACAGTATCTCACAGTCGGCGGGATGATCTATTGTCTTGAACATGATGGCCACACGATGTGAATGTCTCTAACGTTGCGTGTGGTCAACAGAAGGAAAACATCGCAAACGCGGCGCTACACCGGGAATATCCAGAACGGTACTTTCTTAAAAAAACGCGCCTCGTATTATAGGGCGCGCACCTTTTGGACCCCTGTTTAACATGCATTACGCATTGACGCAGTTACGCCAATAGGGGTGGGCAATGAACATGAAATAATAAAATAAACAGATTTAAATAAGCCGAAACACTACATGTTGTCAAGATTGGAGAGAATTCCAGCAAGTGATAATGCAGAATAGAAAAGAGGTCACAGGGGTGATCACAGAGGTGTTTGCTAAGACGAATCAGCTGCTGGTGAAGTAATATAATCATACATGACTAAAGCACCTGTGCGCATTGTTGAATACAATTTTTTTTATCATTTATTTTTAATTCAGTTAGAAGCCTTATTATCCTGTTAAATTAGAGGTCACCCGCAGAATCGTAGAATCAAATCCAACACAATGCAAGTTATCATGAAGACGTGTTGCAGCTAGTATATAAGGGGTGAAATAAGAACAAAAGTGTGAAGAAGAAGAAATTAAGGTAATGAGAGTCGTGCACTAAAAAATAACAGCATAATACGTTACATTACATTACACAATAGTAAGATATCGAGCTCCTTTTCTAATGTAGATTCTACGATTAATACACACCATGCACTGTTTCAGAGTTTAAACACGTTTTATGTCAATTTTGCAAAAAAATATAAATTAACCGCCCCGACACGTCAACTGTCAGCGAATTATTCATTTGAGATTACTGTTTATTCAGTACTACTCGTATTATATATCAGGCGTAGGCCGTTAAAAAGTAATGATTTTAATTTTATTATTAATTATGATTACAGCGCGCGCCTCATTTCATTTACAAAAGTGAAAATAATACAAATAATAAAAATATATCTACATGAAACGATGTACGCAAGAACTGCCATATCAAAGTTGGCAAGATTAAAAATAATAAAATTTGAATTTCAGAAACATTAAAAGCCGCCAAGAGTACGCGTATGTGTATATATATGTAAGAAAGTGCAAGGACGCAGACGATCCTCACTGCCTTCCACATTATATTGTGTGCATATGAACGTGATACAATCCAATCTATCGCCCAGTGACTGCCAGACGGTAGGCACTTCCTTCTATTGTCTGGCTAAGGAAGGACAAAATCGTGCATAATTAATTGGTAAACTCCAACAGGGGTGTCCAATCTTACCTTCATTAAATAAAAACTTTAATTAATAATGCCGATAACATATCATTTGTGGGCATAAGAATATTACAGAAAGTGAAAAATCAGCCGGTAAAATGATAATTGGTTTTTTTTTATTTCAAATCACCGATTAAAAAAACACATTAAAAGGATCGATACAAATATCATTTAGTAAGAAATTATTGTGTTTTTGATATAAATAGTAGCTGAAGCCCCAAAGCATGTAACTAAAGATAATATATTATTTTAAATAATTTGTATTCACTAACACAAAGTGTTTTAAAAACGTCGAAAATTGATCATATGTACTGCAAATTACATGATTTTTAACTCTGTTAATTTTTAACATTTTGCTAATTTGGTTCAATGCACATTTGTTTCCGTAATCTTGGCTTTAAAATTATAAGAAAATATATTTCGTATATGCAAGAACTTTTTTATATTAAGGTAATTTTGTGGCGCGCTGAAAATAAATTTAATGGTCGCGGTCTTTCTTATAATACTTGTATTTTCTTAATTATGGCAAATAATATTCAATTTATTAATTTTGTATTAGTGCAATGGTCCTATCTGAGTAATAGTTTTTGAAAAAACTTCTAATATAAATGAATAATAAAAACCTATATTTTAGTAAACCCCTTGAAGACAATTTTTTGTTTTTAATTTTTTAACCACCTTTCAGAGGCAGGCCACGATTCTATAAAATAAAACGGCATTGAAATTTTACACATTAGTAATAAAGTAAACTCTCAACACTTAGTTCAATATAATTAATAACCAATTAAACCTCACAAACAACTCGCTATTTAACATATTTCCTATTTCAATATCTCCCCGTCAATCACCTGCCCAATCTTCAACCTCCATAAAAAATGGAATAGCAGACGTGTCAACCGTGTTATTTTATTTATTATGTTATATTATTTTATCAGTATTTCTTTCTAATTGATACATTTAATTTGTATCATATAAATAATTCACAAATTGATTATATATTTAACGTGATAATTCTCTCTATGTGAGAAAAATCTCGTATTCATAAATACGAGTACTATACGTCCAGAAAGTCATAGAAAATAGACGGGGAGACGTAATATAATTATGGATATTGTACAGATAGATAACAGAATATTGGAGCATATTCATTTTCAACGGTTATTTAGGCTTAGTTCAGCAGACCTTGACCAGACCCTGTTCCAGCTTGAACAGACAAAAATTCTTCATAGACAGCTGGTTTAGGTGAAGCATTCTATTTTTTAGGAGAACACATGTTCTTGTGTTCTCCTAAATAATAAAGTTGTATCAATGTGTCCAAAATTTAATAAAAATGAATTGATAATTTTGGCGTCTGCTATCAGTTTACTCAAAGGTATTTGAGATTCTGTAAAAATAAGGTAGATGGCTCTGTCAAATGATGGAACGATTAAATGTATTAATATCAAAAAGGTAACATATAGGGTCGAAAATTGTCGCTAAAATTAATGTCGCTGTAGCTTAGTTGGATAAAGCACTTTCCCCGGTTAGGAAAGAGATCCAGGTTCGAATCCCGGTGGCGCAACAACAATATTTTTCGATAAAATTGATTTTATATGTATATCTTTATAATTAATATATTTAATTCATATTTGAAGCATTCTATACCTAAATTTAGCGTCTTAAAATATGCAAAAATCGATTTGCCCAAGACTGTAGACTCCGGGGCAGGACGCGCGTTGGGCACCGCTGATCCGCAACAGATGAGTGGAATAAGGTCTAGGTTGGAAAAGCGACCCACGCCCGAATATCTTAAGTCGGGGGCTGGCGGTATGTGGAGCGAGGCTCTCGCCAGTGCCGGTGATTGGAGATTATAATTAATTGCGGGTTGGCGGCATATCATTCGTCTGTCACCGTGGATTGTTTGTTTACTTTGGTGACTATGTGGCTTACGTACCTGCCTGTGCGTTTCTGCATTATACTAATGTAGTGTGGGTGGAGTATATGTTTAACTATCGGAAGCACAGTTGGGTGAAGATGCACAAACAAGTTCTGGGTCCTGAAGAGTTCCAACGACGTAGCCTCTCTTGCTCGCTCTTCAAATTGTGTCGCTCTTTTAATTTACCCCAATTCTCTATTGGGATCGTGACCTTCGTAAACTCCCCGCCCTCTTTAACTATACCTGCACCTGCGTCTCCTAGTTGAGATTTTCGCAATAAAAGGTGATAGATTTTAAATTTGGAATAATAGATGTATCAATTTGAAAGAACTGCAGTATATAAGTTGTAAAATTTGTCGTCAACTTACTCTGTCGGTGTAGTGTAATCGGTCAACGCATTTCCCCGGATAGACTTAATTCCGTTATTCAAGAATTGAAGCGGATTAATCAAAAAATATCAAAATAGTTACATTTTGAAATATTTCTGTCGATTAACAGCTCAATTCTTCGCAACCATAAATAGCGAAGGAATTTAAAAAATATATTTATATTTTTATCAATGAAAATTTAAGTAAATTATTCTTCTTATTATGAAATTGTAATTTTTCAGAACATAAGTCTGTGATATTTTTAATACAAATTAAAATATCAATATCAGATATATCAATTTGAAAGTGCAACATATAAGTTCAAAAATTTGTCGTCAACTTACCGTGGTGGTGGTGTAGCATAATCGATTAATGCATTTCCCCGGATAGGAAGTGATCCAGGTTCGAATCCCGGCAGCAACAAAAATATTTTTTCGATAAATTGAATTTCGCTGTATATCTTTCTAATTTATACATTCAGTTTGTATTTTAATACATGAGATAATTCTAAAAAAGTATTTTCTTGATGCGAAGAACCGCTGTAACGAACTTGAACACTCCGCACGCATCATGCAGTCGACATATTTTCATAGAAACGACTCAATTACAAAGCTGTTTTGAAGACAATTTCAATATTAACACGTGAAACATTGTCACGTTGTAATTGCTCTATCGGGGACCGTGTAGGCGCGCGCTATGATTTCTCTGTAAATAGCGGTGAAACTCCTTTTCGCTGACACTTTAATGGCGTTTTCACGGAAGAAAGTAATTTCACACATTAAATATTGAAAAAAATATTTAAATTAATGACCCCCCCGAAATGGTGCTGTTAAAATTGTGACGAGACGCTGTATATTTTCTATGGGATGCTGTCATTAAACGGCCGTCCGATTATAAGATGCAATTGCCTTCCTGTCGCGTAAAATTAATCATGGAATGAAATTCTACGAAATTCGATCAATATTACACGTTGTAATAAATCAATGACATTAAATTTGTATTGAATATTGTATATATAAGAGATTTGTACAATATCTACAATATTCTATGTATCTACCAGTCATACATTCAAACGTATGGGAAATAAATATAAAGTAAACAGTACCTGTTGACGCAAGTCGAGTACCTACTCCTTGTGCATTTTGTCCTTCCGATATAAACCTTAATAAATACCTGGCCAACTAATGACATGGGGATTTCGCCGACGTGGTAACAGATTGCCTGTGTTTTTGTTTACCGCCCGAAAGCAGCGCCGTGCGTAACGCTATGACCACGAAGAGGCGGTGTTCTAAACAGCTCCGGAAGTGCAGTGATATGTCGGTGCTTCACTAAAAAGGTGCGAGTCAACCGGAGGTGAAAATTTAACGTCCAATCCAGGATCGTGACGTCTAATCAAGATCAAGGTAGGTCAGACCCATTTGCCAATATCCAATTAGGATAATCAACTAATCATTATTGTAATCGATACAGTCCACGGGATCTTATCCCACCAGTACCTGAGAGCGCTACCGGTGATGATATATTCTATTATATATATATATATATATATATATTTACTGCAGAATTAATTAATATATAATTACCTATCAGTGAAATGGATGCGGTGCGAATTGCAGAAAACTACGTGCCGATCCAAAAGACGTATAGGTCAAAAAGTTATCCAATTTTCATGGCTGTCTATTTCCAGTTGAATTTTCATAATTTCCCCAACTCGCATAAAGATTAAAAGTCGTGCTCGCGAACTTTTAGTAAAATATAGACTTATCGTTTAAGCCTTCACATACCGGCGGATCGTGAAAGGTTCCGCCCGTACATGAAGGCGGCACGCTGCAGCCGAACCGGAACCACATACACCACTTCCGGACAGACCTAAATAACTTCAACTGATAAGGGAGGAAGGTTTAACTGCAACTCGTGCAGGGCCATGCCGTGTTCAGACATTTCACCGCCATGCGATTTAACTAAACACAAAATATTATTTACACTATTTTATCATAAAACTGTTTCCCCGCACGGACAGACAGAATGGATAGAACGCCGCAGTTTTCAATGTTGCCTCGTTCACTTTCATGCGTATTTTCTGCACGCGCGTCGTTTTATGAAGCTTCTAGCAGGGACACCCTTCAAATATATCTGGTCTGATTGATTATGTTAAGACTTTCGCGAACGTCCTTTATTCCTTGCTTCATATATATTCTTTACCATTCTCTCTTCACTCACATTCCGCACGTCCAAACCATGTCAGCATTCAATTCGCTTCTAATTTGATGCGCTGTAAAATACTCTAATAAATGTGGTTAAAATACAATATTCCCTGCCCCATTTTCCTTTACCTCCCGTTCCCCTGGTAAATGTTCTTATTTATAACTTTTATCTCTCGTCTGTTAATATTTTTCATTTTCTACTTTTTCTCTCACTTCTCTTAACTTTACTGTTATTTTTTGTATTTCTACAATAGTTCGTTTCCTGTTATAAAATCATAATAAACTATTTATCTATGTAATAAATCCTTTTAAAATAATTGTCTTCACTGTATCAAATATATTGTTATTTCAGGGAAAACATGTAATTGGTTAAATTTTGATACACTTTTATTGTGATTTTTGTTTACGTCGATTAACTGTTTGTTTTCCAAATAAAATAAAATAAATATTCTTAACACCATAAAAATTTTTTTTTAACAAATCGCAAGAAATTCATTTAAAATGAGCGCGATTCAAGAAAAATACACCCACGTAATCAACAATGAACGGTTTGAAACGAAACAATGTAAATACTAATTTAATGTATATATTTATAATTAATACATTAAATTAGTATTTAAAACATCACAGACCGTCTGTTCTGAATAGTTACAACTTCACAATAAGAATGTGTTCTCCTTAATAATGAAACAATGTAATATTATATAATATGTTCGCATTTTCACTAGACTCGGCCCTGAACCACGCCACAGTTGGCCTCAATTCAGAATAGTTTAGAACTGAGAAGTTTATGGGTTAAAAGTTGAAACAGTCCCCGGAATCATCAGCGGTCGTCATTACTACAATTCATACATGTATATTTAAATATTTCCATTGCGTAATACAATTAGGTTTTTGTCATTTGGCTTAGCGAAAAAAATCTGATCCATGCAGCCTCTTTAACTTTCTCCATGTCTATCATACACCTTTTCTTTTATGACTCGTTCTATTCTCTTATATAACATAGCTCAAATTTCCGCACTCCATACGAGACCCTTAGTTTTTGTACAGAAGCATAATCATAGTCCTCCAATGTATTGGAGTCCGACTTTTCTTTAAACATTGGTTCACGAGTCTGTGGAGCCACAAAATAACTACTTGACAACCACCACCAAACATGGTGTAATACGGGTCTGGTATCAAAGTCAGTACATAAAATATGAAAATATAAATGATATCGGCAGTCAATTTTTTTTTCCGAACTCTTAAAATTTAAATTAAATTTTTTACTAAAAGCTTTTCATATTAAATTTACTTTACTGAATTGATTACATTTTTATATTCCCTTTCCCAAGCTATTATACTGGTGAATTTTTGCATGAATTTCATTAAAAAAACTTTGCCAAAAATTTCCTTATCATTGAAAGGGCGTGAGTTGTATCAAGATGAAATTTCGTGAACATTGGCCAAAAGTAATATAAAGTAAGTACAAGTTATTCGGATCAGCTTCCGCGTGACGAAATTTTAAATTTATTTTTATTTTTAATTACATTTAGATCATCATTTTTTGTTTACAAATGAGAAAAGTTTACAGAATTCGGATTATTTCTCTCGGACACATTTTGCTATTGGAATTTTTGTAGCTGTCATGTAGCTGTCTGCAATCGTGAACTAATTTTAAGAACACAACAGTTATCGATATTTTTCTTTTTCTTTCATAGCGGACTCGTGGAACTTGAAAATCCACGACCCATGACCTGCCTGTTGGGCGCGCGCCTACCACTTGCAGGTCTGTATTATCTATATTATATAATAATACAATTTACCAATATTTGTACTATTGTATAGTATAAGAAATATGATTAAAAATATGCTAAATTATTACGTATGTACATACAAACGTTCAAAGTGGATAACAATATCAACGCCTCTTGGGTTGTAACCCTGACACGTTGTTTTATTAACCACTTAATGAATTAAATACACCTACCGGTTTCGAAAAATATCCTCTTCTTCTTCAGGATGTCGTTAACTAATCAAAAACATATGTTATATTGTTTCTTTAATAGAATCTATTTTTAAAAAACAATAATTATTTAAAAAAATAAATTTAATACCTAACTGATACAAAATTATTAGAATAATTTGTAAAATGGGACTTGTGGTTAGATTCAGTTAGTTGTTTATAATATTTTGGTTAATTTTACACGCTTTATTTATTTCCAATGGTTCCAAATTATTCAATTTAAGACAAATTATCAAAAGTATGATCATTTTCTAACAAATGATTAGAAAATTCTGAAAAACCATTATTATTCAAACATCTTAAATGCTCATTAACTCTTATATTAAAATTTCGACCTGTTTTACCAATATAGATACAAAAACATAAATAATGGATTTTAACCACAAAGTTGATTTTGCTAATCTTAAAAATAGAATATATTTATGTTACAGTGGGTATGGTCGCGCAAGGTATAAGAGCATTATCAAGATAGATCTACAAGAGATAAACGAATATCCTACAATAATACGGATTAAACTTGATGGTGACTGAGTGTACTTACATGTTTCGTAAGATTGCAGATTAAAGAAGTTTACCTATCTCAAGACAGATCATTCTACCGAGACTATTCAACATAAATTGAATTAAATATATTAAATCCTAATTGATTTGAAAAGACTACATTACTTCGAGTAAAAAATATTTATGAAGTTTTAAATTGATCTACTCTATCAGAGTGTAAATTGTTAAAATACCGACAGCGACAATCCAAAATTACAATTCGTAATATCTCTTTGAAAAATGAAATATTAGGTAAGGTTAATCGCGACAGTAAAGGAAGAAATTGTTTTACATGGTAAATTATAAAACTATTTTAAAAATTCGTAATTTTTCGGTAAGCATCATCTTTCTTTGTCCATCAGTTATTTCGCCATTGCTAATTACGCCTTTTTACACTGACAATGACTTCATCGATTTCCAGCATTCCTCTTTCCGTACTACCCTGTACATCAAGAGCTTCGGCGGAGTTAGCTCAGTATTCAGGGTCCAGGTTTCACGATCTTATAAATAATGTTTTTTTTTTTTTAGGAGAACACATTCTTATTGTGAAGTGATATTTTAAATATGAATTAAATATATTAATTATAAAGATATACATATAAAATCAATTTTATCGAAAAATATTGTAAATATCACAGACCTATGTTCTGAATAATTACAACTTCACAATAAGAATGTGTTCTCGTAAAAATAATAAAGTTGTATCAATGTGTCCAAAATTTAATAAAAATGAATTGATAATTCTGGCGTCTGCTATCAGTTTTTACTCAAAGGTATTTGAGATTCTGTAAAAATAAGGTAGATGGCTCTGTCAAATGATGGAACGATTAAATGTATTAATATCAAAAAGGTAACATATAGGGTCGAAAAATTGTCGCTAAAAATAATGTCGCTGTAGCTTAGTTGGATAAAGCACCTTCCCCGGTTAGGAAAGAGATCCAGGTTCGAATCCCGGTGGCGCAACAACAATATTTTTCGATAAAATTGATTTTATATGTATATCTTTATAATTAATATATTTAATTCATATTTATAAATAATGCATTGGTCAAAGACCCCTTCTCTTAAAATAGTACCTAGACTACCTAAAATGAATATACAGTCTACCTCTAACGCAGCAGTACGACTCACGTATCGTGCAAGTCGCTTTGAGCTAGAATGAATGGAGTTCAAATTTTGATTGATGGTGTTGAAGACACGAGATGGCAGCGGTAAATTTACCAGAGATATGTGTGCCGCAATGGGTAACTGAGAGATGCAGAAAACAGTGATCATCTCAAACAAAAACAGGAATCTTCGATACGATATTCAGTCGCATTTTGCTGAAAATTTTCCTTCTATTTTCAAAACCAGCGCGGAGATGACAGTCAATAGGGAACCCAATCCCAGAATCCTGGATTAGTTTACAGTATTTGGAGCGTATAGTCATGTACTGTCATGTCACTCAATTGGCCATGATGATGAGGTCAGAAGAAATGAAACACAGAAATATGTTTTTTCTATGGACACTGTGGCGATCGAATCGAGAATGCGTACCCGCTCGTAGTCTACTTCGTTTTATTTCAGTTACAAACGATACATTCATATTTTACCCACCATTACAGCGAGCAGGCAGCAATGGGCGACACCAAAACATATTATCAAAATATGGCAATCTTTGTTTGTTGAAAACAATCTCACATTTATCTGGCGCCCCGCTGATGATTCGCCCCCTCCTCATCATCACCCCACTCCTCCCCCGCATCGTCAATATTTGAAAGAATATTCAATTTGTTAAAAAATATAAACCTCTCCAGAGTCGGCAAACTTCTCGCCGACATTATCCCTAGATTCGTCCTCGCCTCATCCGCATCAGATTACTTGTCTATTATATTATCATCCATCATCTACCTCTTCAACTAAACTATGACTGCCACAATCTCACCCGATCCTCTCCATCTTCGCTCCATTTCATTTGTTTACTCTGTACATGACCCTATTGATCAAATTATAAAAATATTGTAAAAATTCTAACACAATACACACAAAAAGAATAAAATCTACAAAAAAAGAAATAACAAAATATATTTTAAAAAATTATTAAAATTTATCAATTTTTGCTACTATTACATATAAAATTATAATATATACAAAGTTAAAAAATATATCTGAAATTAAAAAATTAATTTGATCATATACCCCGTTAACAGGGCCCCTCAAAAAAATGATTACACCATTGTTGATAACATCATATATCGGAGACCAAAGGGCTCAACCCTTATCACTCCTCTCCTAAACACTCGAATAAGAGAGCTGATGATTCATCGTAAATATATTTTTAATAACTGCCTCGTGTCTTTATCACATCACTTTATTGGCGTCACTTCGGCGACCTCTTAATCATGTGCGATATAGTATTTATGAATCCCGGGTTTGTTAGGTGAACCTACGATTCAATTTAACATCCAATATTCAACAAAACAGGACGTAGAATATCGAGATGATCTGAGTACAGTTTATATTTTATTAAAACTAAGCTAATTTTGAAATGTCCAGTGCACCTGGACTCACTTCTTCAGAAAATAACCAAATAGATACTTGCGAGTATAATCTGCTCGTCTCACGTCTGACTAAAAATATAAATGCAATTGTTTGAAAATGGAGGCTCACGAGGTCATCACGTAGAAGTGGTATACAAGTGTCATGTGACAATACCTGCAATAAGTATGGAGGCTAAGCAGCAACCTAATTATGTACCAAAATTAGATCAACACTAAATGATGCACTAGATACTTTGCTAAGGCTTCGGGCATATTAACTAATAATCTGAATGCACTTCGTCACTATTAGATCTGAATCTGTATATGTTAATGTCCTTTAAAGTAGCCCTTAAAAAAACTAAAGTAGTATTTAAAAAATCCGCTAGACGCCAGTACAGTTTGTTCATTTTATTTACAATATTTCTGCATTGTGCAATAGATGTTATCCATGTACAATATTTGTTAAAACTGCTGTGAATAATTCTTAGATATAATTACTCGTTCATTTTTACATTGCAGTTTATAATGATTTTACGCAAAATATCATTGGTGTTCACTTAAATATAAATCTAAAAAAACAAGTACCTATTTAATTTGCCTCAATATAATTCAAAATCATTTGGTTCTCTGCGATTCACAAGTCACCGCATCGGATGGGAAGATTGTCAAGAAACGGGAATGGTGGACGTATTTTGAACTGAAAAGATTTCAACGCGTGTGCAAAAAAACTCACACTCGACGCTTTTTTTGTTGTTGTCTAAATGGTTATGTTTGTTTATTAATATGTTACACAAACGGTTATAATTTTAGTGTCACATCGCACGTAACGGTTGGGAGTTTAACATAACGTATAAGTTAGTCAACGGTTATCTCGGCAGACGGGCTGTGAATTGTGAACAAACATCCATTTACTGTTTATATTTATATCGTACCGAACACGTTCAAAGTGCAGCCATATATATATAGTTGGACAATGTTGGTAAAGGGTGTATTTTGGTACACTTATCTAATTCAAATACTGTTATTAATGAGAGGTTGTAGTTATTTACAAACAACAAATAAAGTAGGATAATGATATTATATTTTATTAAAATACTAATTTAATGTATTAATTATAAATATATACATATAAAATCAATTTTGTTGAAAAATATTGTTTTTGAGCTACCGGGATTCAAACCTGGATCTTTATTTCCAATCCGGGGAAGTACACTACCAATTGTGTTATAGCGCCAGTATTTTTCATGACAAATTTTCTAACCTATATGTTACACTTTTTCAAATTAATACATCTGTCATCTACATTGTTTTTACGGCTTTCAAATAATGGAATGACAGATGTATTAATTTGAAAAAGTGTAACATATAGGTTAGAAAATTGAATCGAATCCCGGTAGCTCAAAAACAATATTTTTCAACAAAATTGATTATATATATATTTATAATTAATACATTAAATTAGTATTTCAAACATCACAGACCGTCTATTCTCTGAATAATTACAACTTCACAATAAGAATGTGTTCTCCTCAATTATATTTTACTGTTGAGATGAATGCCAGTGGTCATACAATAATATGGTTAATCTATTTGATTCGGATATACTATATGGATTGGTGAAAATGAGAGAGAGAAACGCCCACTTTGAACTTGATCTAACTCATCTGACACCGCATTGCCTCAAGTCTGCTACCACAGTTATTAATGTTGATTCGATCGAGTGAGTAGCGTGCACGAGCGCATTAATTTAAATCCATCGCTAGATTTCGTAAATCGTCCTTTTAGATTGTATTTTTTAGATATAAACCAGATATTTAGACGTATTAAAATTGCAGTAATTTTGGATTAAATAAATCTCATATATCTGTTCATATGCATGCGCACGCGATACCTGGAGAGATGAAAGGTTCCAAGGCAAAATAAAGAGGTATCTTTTCACAATAGATAACGTAGACATATCCGAACAGAGAAATCTTAGCAAAGATCTAAGAAATACAGGCTTGAAATGTAAGGGATACATACACTTCTGTTAGCTAAGATATATGACAACGAGATTTGCAACCCTCGTCTGAACTTATCATTTTTAAATATTTAAGCAAGATTTTCTGTTGTATTGTACAAAAAAAACTCAAAAACTTACACAACACTGACACTGGTAAAATAATGCCTGTATATAGTAGGTACTTTTATTGAAAAGAAACAGTTGGAGGGGGGGGGGGGAGACCCACCCTTTCCCGGGACCGGTTTAGAAGCTAGGGCTTCCTTGTCCGGTCCCACTCATCAAAGCTAATAACAATACGCGACTTTAATTCAATTACATGTTAACAATCACAAAACGAAATAAGGAGAAGAAATTCAAGATGGTTATTAGCAATTAAGATTTAAACATTTTAAATCCTCCGGCGTCCCTTAAGTGCTGTCATATTAGATAAATCGATAAAAACACATAGTATTACATACAGATGAAAAATTAATGGAAAATTAAGGTGCAGTAGTTCAAGGCAGACACTCAGGGATCCATTCATCAAAAACACAACCAAAAGAGGGACAGTGGACGAGACACAAAATGAATTGAGTCACACTTACACGGATAGACTAACGGAGTTGCAAAAACACGAGGCATGGAGAGTGAGAGGTAGGCGCGTAAGTGGAGTCCCAGCTACACAGGCCGGCCTGACTACCCACCTAAGGAGCTCCAACGAGTCACCCATACCCGAATAAATTCCTTGTATAGAACAAGATTCGTCGATATAGTAGGTATTATGATAAGGCGACTTGGGGCATGTGAATCTACAGAAGAATGCTCGTAAAAATCTTTCAATATCTCGGACATGCGATGAGACATCCAGAGAAGTATCAGGTCTTGCATCCCATAATGCAGGGAAAAAAGAAAGATAAAGACAAAAAAATAGACGATGTTTGCGCGCGTTGACCCCGGGTTTTATCCAGCCATCGAAATCACTGCGCTATTGAAAAAACACTCTAGGAAGTTTTCG
Source organism: Eubasilissa splendida (assembly GCA_031772225.1). Lineage (NCBI taxonomy): Eukaryota > Metazoa > Arthropoda > Insecta > Trichoptera > Phryganeidae > Eubasilissa > Eubasilissa splendida. The sequence goes on along the minus strand of CM062863.1, from coordinate 4,905,654 downwards.
GAGACCGGTCAAGAGAACATACATCGTTAGTAGTGATATGTCTTACTAGAGCGACACGGATTATTATTATCAATAGAAAACCCAGGACCAAGATTTATCGCTATCGAAGGTGTTGTACACGCACAGATGAAGAACTCGAGGGAACAATTTGACCACGATAATGATAGTTAACGGACAAGGCACGAGAAGGAGACAATTGTACCTAGTCAAGTGTGTACCAACATTTAACACTTACAATTGAAAAGAATGTCCCCACAATGGTTGTCGTGTCGACGGATCCCACTCTCGCATACTTCAATGGAAAATGCGAGCTGACGACTCGAAACGCGTGTGACCGGACAAATAAGCGCAGACACGTTGACGGATGAACGGCAAGCCGTTAAAATATGGAACATGTAAACCTGTCATATATATATGATTACAACGGATAATGTTTACCGCGTGACGCGAGACGGCGTCATCTGCCGAGAATAATTCAAGGTGTTTGTTGTGCGGGCGTATTTGTGTGCAGCATTGAAATGTGGCATAAGTGATGAGCGAAACAATTGAAAATAATAAAATTTAATATATTATCAGACACAAGTATAATCTTCTTCGGCTGTCCCACATTACGAGGATGAAGCCTGCCGTGGTTTGTCTATTATAAGTCCTCGCGTAGCTGAGGGGCTCTATCCTCGAACCGCATACCCTTCCACGCGTTGCGCAGGTGCGTCCGCTGGTCAGGCGGACGCTATTCCGGCGGACGGATCTTGATTGGATTGCGGTTATTGCGGCAGCCCTCTTCTATTCACATGCTTTTTTTTTCGAATTGGAAACACTTTTTCCAGCGTCAGCCAATTTGACAGCTAACAGATAATTTGTGCTTAGTTTGGTTTGCTATTTCAGCATGAATAGACTTACGCCAGAACAACGCTTGCAAATTGTGTAAATTTATTTAGAAAATCGTAGTTCGCTACGTCCATTTTACGGTCAACGTAATCGTCCATCCAAGAAAGTAATTCGAATAACCATGGATCGTTTTCGTACCACACATACTCTAATTGATAATACGCACCCGCACAGACGTCGTACAGTGCGCACCGAAGAAGCTGTTGCTGTAATGCAAGCGTAGTATTAAGTGTGACCACGGTATACAAACACACGTGTATTTACGTGTATGTAAGCAAAATTACTTTGTGGCCTCATTTTACAAATTAGACAAAATACTTTGTTTAAACCACTATTTATTGATTATTAAACATGTTTCTATACCTATGGTATCTTCTTCAGGTAAAAATATATACTGAAATTAAATTTGTTTTCATATTAGTTCCTACTTAGTTATCCACCACTTTATACCTTTGTTTTTATCTATGCTTGTATTTTTAATTTCAGTATACATCATTTCCTGAAGAAGATGCCACAGGTATACAAACATGTTGAATAATCAATAAATAGCGGTTTAAACAAAGTATTATGTCTTATCATTTAACATATAAAAGACTAGTCTATGAAAATTAGACAAATATCATAGAATTACATATAAAAACGCAAATAAAATTTGTTTGTTACTTCAATCGCATACATGTCCAACAGATATTAATTCAAACCCACACAAATATGTGTTCAGCCAAAAAGAATACGGTATATGGTCATGTGACATATGGTTATTAATCATTTTCAATGATTTAAAAAATTTTTTTTTCTTTTGTATTTTACTTAATTTTTTTAATTTTGTGGCAGAAGAGGAACGAAAGTAGACTGAAGTGCAGTAGAAATGAGATCATTTAGGCGTATATATGGTAGATCCATTTATGACAGAGTAAAGAATGAAGATATAAGGAAATAATGTAAAACTGATCTTAGTATAGTGAGTAATATTAAGAAAGGATCACTAAGGTGGTGTGGCCATATGGAAAAGATGAATGAAGAGAGAATGGTAAGGAAGATATATGATGCAAGTGTTGATGGCACCAGAAATAGAGGACGTCCGCGGAATACTTGGCACGACCAGGTAAACCAGATAGATAGTCCTGTTAGAATCCTGCGAGCGTATGAGAAGATGTATGAATTCGGATAAAGCGCTCTATCCTCTATGCCTACTCGAAAACAGGTAAAGTCTGAACACGTCTGTTTTTAACTCCGGGCCTTATGTATTTTTTTCCAAATCCTTAGAGTCTAGGGTACTGCTCATACTCTACATGCTAATCTACCACTACGAGTGCATCAGCGCTGATCACTTTGCCACTTTTACTAACTACCTTATTGTAATAAACATCATATGGGTTTATCAGAGTAATAAACCAGAGGTCATTTAGACATAACTCTGAAGAACTCTTTAAATCCTTCCAAGTTTTGGATATAAGACAACTGTTTACCAGATCAATCTTAAAACTATTTTTAAAAAATATATAACTTTGCTTCCACGATCCGATACAAAAAAAACTAGGAGCAAAACCTTAAGATACTTTTCAGTGCCAAAAATGAATACCAAATTCGCTAAATGAACTTTCTTGTTATGTGCACCGCGGATATTTAACAAATTGCCAAATAGACCTTAAAGGGTCTAAAGTTATTAAAGATTTTAAACCAAAACGAACTTGATGTGGATAGAAAGCAAAATGAAACTAATTTGTCATTAGTGCTAACCTAACTATCTACACATTTTTGCCTCCAACTTTATTACAGACAAACCTTTTACTTTACATTATACTTACTTACCTTACTTTATAACGATTGTACCTCAACAATTACAACTTTTAAAAACTGTACAGGTAATTGCTTTAGAACAGACCACGTCTAGTAAAGTAATTACCTTTATTTTCATATGTACTATTTATGCTAAATAAAAAAATATTGATAAATGAATTGGAAGGGTAAAAAATTCTCTAAACAATTTACTGGAAGTTAAAGATATTTCTTTATTTACGTCTTTGTGTACATATACATATCTCAGTTCATACGCGAACATCCTATAAAATGTTACGAAATTTTCTAACGAAATTTAAAACGCGCTATTTCGAACATTTAATGTTGTGAGGGGGCCTCCGATAAAACATAATATTCATCACACAATAAACATCTGACAACTTGCCCTAGGTACTAGGTAAGATCAAAGGTTTCCGGCCCAAGGATAATATGCTCTCACACGTTCTGACTCCATCAGGCCGGAAACTTTTCGACCTTACTACATATGAATATTTATATATGTATACATGTATGTATACGTACATACACGTAATAAAGATCTAAATAATGTAAAATTCAAATTTCAGATTTTTTCACATACGGAACACATTCGGATTTTCACGCAAAAACAGAGCGTTAAAAGCTGACTGAAATTGGAGAACAAATTATATGCAATACTAAATAAAGATTCCTTAGACGATTCCCAAAAAAAAGGCCGTAACTAAAAATACGATTTTTAACACTTTTTACTACAACTAAAATAAATCATTATTAAGGACAACACATTCTTATTGTGAAGTTGTAATTATTCAGAACATGGGGCTGTGATATTTTAAATACTAATTAAATGTATTAATTAGAAATATTCCAAGTACATACGATTTGAAAAGTCATATGACTTTCAAATAATGGAACGATAGATGTATATTAATATGAAAAATGTAACATAGTCGGTTAATACACTTTCCCCGGATTGGAAAGGGATCCAGATTCGAATCCCGGTAGCGCAACAATAGTTTTCGATAAAATTGATTTTATAAGTATATCTTTCTAATTAATACATTTAATTAGTATTTAGAAAATTATACGTTAAAACTTAAGCTATAAAAATACTACGTATATTACTTAAAAATTACAAATAATTTAATAAACGAAAGTTCATAATTTTATACACAGCATAAAGAATGTTTTTTAAAGGTTTGTTTTTCGAATTGGCAACACTTTTTCCAGCGACAGCCAATTTGACAGCTGATTTGTGCTCGGTTTGGTTTGCCACAATATTTTTCGATAAAATTGATTTTATATCTACATCTTTCTAATTAATACATTCAATTAGTATTTTTTTAAATTCAGTCAGTATCAAAAGTCGGAAAATCACTAAATACGTAATTTCGAACTTGTATGATAAGGTGATGAATTTAATAGATAACCATTGAGATTCGCAACGCCTTCACTAATTAGCAACGTAATTTGAAAACAAACAAAAAAAAACAATGCCACCACACACGAACGAACAGACTTATTATGATAAGTGAAAACAAGACAGACATGTGAGATCTTTATCAGAATTGTGGTGAAATTCTTCGCCAGCTCGCGGTGCATCACTCTCTGAGAGCATCGTTCTAGTATTGATCTCGAACCCCAGGTCACTGGCTTGGTTGCGCACAGGAGCGAAATGCAATCCGTTAATACTGATTATTTTTTTGGCTGTGGAAGATTAGAACAAATAAAAATGCCAATTTTTAGAAAAATTATATTTACTGCTAGACTTTTTTTTATCCGTCTTAAAATTGACTTTAGAATAATTATTAATCCACAACAAAAAAATTATTTAATTCAGTATTAACATGAACAGGTAAAAGCTTCCACTTAAGGTAGGTTCCGAAAGGTAATTTACCAACAAAAAAAATGATTTCATACTATATACGATTTTTCAGTGTTACAATTGTCAGACACACTAAACATAATAGATTATAATATTTAAATTATTAAAATATACAATACATGTCATAATTGTATGAAGGTGAATTCAAAAACAACTCTAAATTTTCTGACAGTAGAAATAAGGTGGTTCATGCGTGTAAGTAACAAATTCATTTATGATAAGAGCGTATAATCAACAAATTGTGAATTTGTACAGGGTCTGGTAGAAATAACTCCCCGATTTTCCACCGCTGCTGGTGGAGCGCTAGTAGTACAGGACGTGGTTTCGGCACGTCATTTTGTAGCCAATGTCTTGCCATTTTAGTTGTCATCATGGCGTGGAGTGGTGAGCATCGCGCATTCGCTATTGAAACGTATTTTAAAAATGGTGATTCTAGCTTAGGATCCGGCAGATATAACTACACGATTTGAAATGTTAATAAAACAGAGATTATAACAAAATTTCATATATTCTGAAAGAACAGGATTTGCCATTTATTTTCACAACACATTTTTGTTTAAATAATTAATAATAAATTTATTTATTAGCCCCATATTAGGTATGTTTCTTTTTAAATTAATTTAATATCCATCAACATTATACTTTCCCCTCTCTTGATGTTCTGTCTAAACGTATATGTATTCAGTCTCTCTCTTTCGCATGTAATTTTATATTCTGTCTCCCACTTTATGTATATATAAGTGCACTCTTTTTGTATTTATTGTTAGTTTTAAATACGCCCTGACAAAGTTTGAGCTAAGCGAAACCGGTTGGCGTTTAATAAAATTCGTGATTTCATATAAAGTAATTGTGTTTTATTTAATAAAATAATTCATTTATCTCGGTAGTCATTTTAACGAGATCATTTTCGTCCACGTCCGTGGAATATGATTGATGTGCACAAACAGCTGCAGCTAATGGATTCCAGAATAAAACAGCCTTTCAAAGAAAATATAAAAATAGACCATATTTTGCCAGCGATGGCGTTAGCAGATAAAATTCAACGCAGTACGGCCCTTGCGGCATTTTTACCTGACAGAATTATTAGGTGTGGCCGTTGAGGGGCAGTCTACCGGCGATATGCAAAATGAGCACAACCAACATGTTAGAAATTAATAGAGATGTAATTTGTTTACTCGGTGCACGGAATAAAATGTTTCTACGCTTTGTAAAGTTTTGCTTGTGTTTTGTACCGCATATAATGAGGTCGATTTTCAGCTTGTGTATCAAGTGAACAATGCGATCACAAAATCGCGTAGATATCACAATTTTGTATTTGAGAGATCACTAAAGAGTATTTGTGTGAGTGAGTGTTGAAGTCATATCAAAAAGATGATGTGATGTGATTAATATCGTGCCCGTTTGATAGTCGCGTTCTATCTATCGGAGACGGTTTCTGAAGCTGTTGACTGGAGGGTGGCGATATGAAGAATGTAGCTCGTGCGTCAATGTTTCGTAGCATTTTCTGGCCGTATTGGTATTACTACGTGCTATCGGTACTCGGTGTCTTCACAACTGACGGGAGTTTTGTTTTGCGCACAGGTACTTGTTGGGTGCGTTCAGCCTCGCCGCGGTTATGATGAGGTACCGAACCGCTAAAATATTTTGAAACGAAGTCCCAACACTTGGATGTGTTGGAAACAATTTTTAGTTAAATTTGGGAAGATGTTTTAATGTTTTGTTTATTTTGCAATGTAACACTTCAAGAGAGAACACTGAGTGCGTATAATAATATCAGTACGATACTACAACAGTACGAGGCGCACTTTTTAAGTAAGTTCCGTTGCAGTTGCGATGTTGCGCACGCGCAATGGTTTCCTTCAACTGTTGCCTCACCATATGTAACGTTAGAGACATTCACACAGTGTGGCCATCTTATAGCGAGTGGTTGAAATGCTCACGATAATAGATCAACCCGCCGACTGTGAGATACTGTCTGTGATTCATTTCTTGAATGCACGAAACATGAAACCAGCCGACATTCATCGCCAAGTGTGTCCTGATTTGGCGCCAAGTGATTTCCATATTTTTCTTCATCTGAAGCGGTTCCTTGGTGGCAAACGTTTTGACGACGATGATAAACTCAAAGATGGAGTACAGACATGATTTTCATCTAAGGCGGCATCGTTCTATGATGAAGGTATACAAAAATTGGTATCCCGGTATGACGAGTGTTTTAATAATGGTGGCGACTATGTTGAGAAGTATTTTAAGGTGTGTAGCGCGTCCGAAGAAAGTAAAATATAGTAAAAATGACGTTGTTCCTTGCGGTACTTACTTAAAATAACGCCTCGTTTAGAGGTGTAAGTTATTATAAAGAAAATATATCTAACACACATACTGAAGTTCCGTTCTCAAAATTAGGATGAAAACAAGAAGACTTACCGGATGATGAGACCCTCGGAAATCACTCGGTAAAATGCCAAGAGCTGGTTTGAACCCAGTTGAACGAAAAGTTGCGAGCTGGTCCACAAAGTCCAATACAATCACAATACACACGAAAGGTTACAAACACAAGGATGTGTCGACTACAAAATATATGCAGTTCGTTCCGTATTCAATCACACTCGAGAAAACGCGAGAGCTTGAAGAGCTGCTCAAAACGCGGCTGGCTGTAAATCGAGCGACAGGGGAGGATTGAAGCAATATAGTGTGATTTATTTTATTTGATTCATATGTGTTCACATGATAATATGAAAACCGAACAGAGTATAAAAACAAATTACTTTTTTTAAGTTATAAAAATATAGTTTAGGTCACTGCGATGATTTTGTCGTGTGGAACGTATAAGCGAGGAGGCGATGGCAAACAGAAGGAGTTTACGAAAGACACGGCATATTCAGAAAAACTAAATATTGTAGGAAAAGCGCGCATGAGATGTATGACAGTGAACGAGGCAAATGTGCCAGGACGGAAGAGTTTGGCGTTCTATCCTCTCTACCTACAACTGCGAAGAAGCGGCGTGAATTTTTACTAAATTATTACAAAAAAATTATTGTAAAATACCGAAAATTTTGTGGGTTGGATCCATTTTGAAAAATCACCCCGATTTAATTTAAATAGGGGATTCTCCTGTGGGTGCAGTCGTTTTGGGGTGCGGCAGGACATTGTATTTTAACGGCATTAGCTATTTTTTTTACCTTTGGTATTTTTTCACCCGCTATATCTCGTGCACGGTATATATAAACTTAATGCATTATAGGGGTGGGTTTAAATACTTTGTGATTCATTCTTCGCTTCGGAAGGGTGGATTTATCGCCTGTTAACGGGTCTAATGAATATTGAACTGTTCTCTTAACTGCTGGTCATTGCCGTTACTGGCAAGGGAACACTTTTACTGCGACAGCAGTGATGGTGCCCGGAAACGTTTGATATTTTGACCTCTTGTATCAGAGAATAGGTGGTTAAGGTCGATATGCATCTGTTGGTAATTTTACTGTCAAAATACAATGTACAACGAATGACAGCCCGCTCTGGGCTCAACTCTGCACTGTTCTTTAGGTGACTTTTGAGATGAGTCTCCGATACAAGTCTCTTCCATGTGCACGCATCATAATGACGTAATAGATTTACATTCGTTAGTTATACTGGAGAGTCGACCATTACACGTGCTGTGCCCCTGATGTAGTGTAAAAGAAGGTATGCTGGGAAGCATTAAGAGAAAATAAAAAAAGACAAGAGAAAAGGAAATAAACACGTGAGCTAAAAGGGTAAAAAATGTCATTTTCACTGCTGAAAATGTACTTGGCAATGGGTGAACCATATTTCAAGACGCCGAGATAACTGATGGAAAAAATATTCTAGAATGAGACAATTCCGCAAGACATAAAACGACCTAGAGGATGCTGAAAGTCTATACAGATAGGTAAATTAATCGAAGCAGTGGGAGTGACATGGAAGGGATTAGCAGGGGACAGAAGAAAGTTGCAGTTTCACGGGGAGGTCTTCGTACAACAGTGGATCAACAATCGCTGGAGATGATGATGATAAGCGAATCTAGTTTAGAGGTGTCTGCGCCTATTCACTGAATTAAGTTAACAACATATAAAAGCCATCTTCTTTATATTTACGGAATCTCAAACACCTTAATAACCTAAATAAAGCGAACGACAGGTGTATCAATTTGAAAGTACAACACGCAAGTTCGAAAATTTGTCGTCAACTTACTGTGTTGGTGTAGCATAATAGGTTAATGCATTTCCCCGGATAGGAAGAGAACCAGGTTCGAATAATTTAATATTTAATATTTTTTCAATTAAGAAATTTAATTTGTATTATTATTTGTAAAAATATCGCAGACCTATGGTTCTGAAAAATTGCAACTTCACAATGAGAATATGTTCTCCTCAAAAAACAATTTTATTTTATTTCCCGAAGCTGCAGTGAAGAGAATCCTTCGGAATTGTCGGCTTCCCCGCGATAGTTAAATCGATATGATCCTGCAACTCCGAGACGAACTGAAGTTCCGAGACGTACACACTGAGAGTCAATGAAGGTCTAAAAGGTACTATACGAACAACTACAGCAAGATATTAAAAATATTCACCTTGAGCGTTCATAATTGCAATAAATCTCGATGCCTGGAGACACGAGCCCCTAGAGTTCGACTATCTGCGGTACGTTCGTGCGATACGTTTTTTGTTTGACGATTTAGATTTGGCATCCGGTGTTGCAGCGCTGTTAAAAGTGTATGACGTGAAACTCACCCAGCGGGATAGGCGACCAGCTCCGAATTGGGGTCCGAGTCCAGGGCGGCATTGCTGGTCACAGTCAGCCCCAGGACAGTCTCTAATTTAATCTAGAACAAGACAAAATTAAACACAATTAGTAACACGCCACTGCGTTCAGTTCAAACGTTCTAACGTTTAACACAATAAAATACATTGGAATAAAACAGTGTTTCAACTCAATTTACAAAATAATTGTTAGTTTTAAATACGCTATGGCGAAGCTATAGCGAAACCGGTTGGCGTGTAATAAAATTCGTGGTTTTATATAAAGTGATTGCTTTCTACGAAAATATAGTCTTAATTTAATTAGCATTATCGAATCTGACAAGTGCATTGACCTGACATGTCTAGATAAACCAAGAACTGGAGCGCGAAAGCGTAAGAGGCAACAGCCAGAACATAAAAGTGTGGCGTTCTAATATATCTGCGGAAAATGGCGTGATTGTAAGTTAGTTAGCATTATAGAATCACAACTTGCATTATCGAATCACAATTTGCATTATTGAATCACAATTTGTATTATCGAATCTGACCAAAGCATTAAGGGGGGTCTTTCAATATTAATTTATCTTTTCACATTTTTATCATGCACGGTGTCTTGCTTTCCTCCTTCTCGAATACCAACACTTTCGACTTGTTGACATTCATAATAAGGTCGCTTTCCTTGCATACATCGTACATTCTACTCACTAGACTCTAATCTTAAACAGGATAAATCAACAGAGTCGCCAAAATTCGATAGAAGGCGGTATATGAAGAAGAATGTGCTCGCAATATTTTTTTGCGTGCGCTATGATGCCAAATTGAGTGAGCGCCTACCACCCACAACCTTAAAGCGAACATTGAATGAAAGGCTTCCTTAACACTCCCGTTCCGGAACGGGGCACAACATGACCCCAAAAATCTTATTTTCAGAACTATTTATTAAATATTAATGATATTGAGCTGGTATTCATTGTAATCCTCATAAATATTCCAAACAATAATGTATAGTAAGACAGTAGAAAGTTGAGAAAATGATGTTTTTCCATAGACAATCGGGACCATTTTATAAGTTAATTCTCCTTATTAGGTAACGGCAGACATGACGTACTTATTTGGATGAGTCGCATCTTAGATCTCTTCGCTGACTTAGGACATGCACGTGCGCAGTGTGTTCGCGAACGCGACTCGTCCGGCTGCGTCGTTCTGCTCGCGTATCTTCCGACGGCAGGACTCTTATGAATGATGACACTTCAAAATATTACGGTTTCTTATAAAATGACGACAAATTTAATAGTATCTTGTTCGCATTGTATAATAAATTTAAATGAAAATATGACAGAACATGCTCAAACAATTATACTTCATTAAAACGCAAATTTGAACGGGGTCACTTTGTACCCCGCTTCGGCCCTCGATCCTATTTTCGATCTTCCGGTGCCCGAGAAATCTTCCAATGACATGAAACACCGAAAAGTTAGAAGAGTAAAAATAAAGATATCCAAAAAATCATCTGACCACATAAGACGCTAATTTAACTGGTAAATGCGACAGGTCGGTCGGCCTTCGAGTAAAAAAATGTCGTAATAGCTATTTTCACAAATAGACTTGACATAAACAATGTACACGGTGCTCACCCAAAATGGTATTTTATCGCAATAAATATAATGTTCGGTGGGTTTAAACACGTTCGGAATAATTTAGCATTTTATAACGTCAGGTGTTTTATAAGCATGTATTCTTGGGTGAATCCACAGCGCTGTTTGATCATTTGTAAGCGACAAGACTGCTAGCGCTGACACCGAGGAGAAATAGCGCAATGGCGGTACGTTCACGGAATACCAAACAAAATCATCGTCATAATTATAGTTTGGCGGCACGGGCCATCTTCAGTGTCAAGGCCGACCAGACAGCTGCACAACAATTGTGAGATGGTGAGAGATGCTGGAGAGAGTATGCTCTAAATCGACCTGTTGATGAATCATTGGCGTTCACTTTTAAACGGGTGCACGGATCACCGCGAGCCGCCACTGGAAGGCGGAGTGAATTAGTCCTACCGAAGCGTGTCGACAGTGAAATGGAAAATAAAAACGAATCTCTACCATAATTGTTCACCGCGGGAATTCGGTCCGAGATGAAATATTACCATGTTTATGCCCGTAAAATTAACGAAAGCTCCCACTGTGCGTCCGCGGCCGTGACGGAGTCAAATCAATTGTTAATGTGCACGCTCTTACAAGCTAGGCGAGAGAAGAGACAAGCTCGGTGCGCTAGTACGCCAGCGATGCCCTGGTGCAGCACTGTCGCAGAACGTATCCATCGGTTGATCCATCGAGCGCGATTTAAACTTAATAATTAATATAATGTAGGTGCTAATAGGATGTAAAAAGCAGGACTGTGGAGTCAAGAGTCGGTAGATGTCTTTGAACAAAATACGTCAATAAAAAAATTTGAGAACTTTTTGAACTCTTTATTTACTGAATTATTTAAAACACATATATCGAAAATAATAAATTTTATTTAGAAAGATAATGGCATTGTATTACAATATGTAGAATATATTATATATATATTATACTTGAATGGCGATGTTTTACATAAAATAACAGTGCCGAAATGTTTATTAGCGTGTTGTGACCTTCAATATAACATGTCATTTTGAATCGAAAACTATATTTTTAATTTATTTCTATTTACGTGACGAGCGAAGATTTTTTTAGAATTAGTCATATAATCTATCAATATGTACAAAACTGAATATCTGTCAGTTCTCTATACAATCCTTACATGCTGCTTTGGCAGAATTAAAAATAATATACGTCAAATGTGATTAAAAAATTACTTTCAACATAACATAAACATGGAGTATGATTGATTAGTTCTCTACTCATCACAAAGACAGTTTACTTTTATTATATTTTTTCATCATTTTCTTACGCGTACGCAAGACGTGTGATTTATTTTATATGAAAACACTTGATTAGATGAGAATTTGGAAATGAAAAGATCCAAACACCTTCAAAATATCAAAAAAAAAAAAAAAATCCATCTCGCACTTTAATAACTAAACAGTAGTATCTGTTACCAGTCGCTTTTGCTTCATTCTAAAAAAAAATGTAGGTGCAGCCAAAGATGTTTCCTTCTCGCGTTTTATGTCATGTATCATAGTAAATAATATAAATAATACCCACAATGTGGCGTTGGTCAAATGAAATAATATATTTACAGACTAAATAAACAAGATATATTATCAATATTGTTAATGTTTGTAGCGTTAACATTGTGGTTAGACATAATTTAAAATTGTATTTATATTTAACTTTCTTTAAATCACTGTGTTATAAAAGAAAACGGCATTTAAAGTTTACACATTAATAATAAAGGCCTTGGATTGGATAATTTAGAAAGTCTAGAAATGAGAAAATCACTTAACACTAAGTCCAACATAATTAACAACCAAATAAACAATACAAACAACCCGCTATTTAATATATTTCCTATTTCAATGCCCCCCTGTCAATCACCCCACCACTCTTACCATGACTCCGCCTACACCGCAATGGATGTCGGTTAAATTAAATTTTATGGAATAGTTCAGTTGTACGCCAGTCCTGAAGAAGATACGTCGGTATCGAAACCGGTTAACGTCAAAACAATACAGCGGTTCAAACAACTCGTGCAAACTCCAATCAAACTCGTACGTAACTCCGTTGGGCTGTACCGTGTATAGCGTGACTCATACATCACTGTGTTTCGTCGTAGTCCCTTCATGGGAGAGTGTATTTGTTAGTACACCCTTTGATGGCCGTCTTGTACCCACTGGTTTTCCGTCCTTTATTTGTAATATTGATATGTACTTGTATTATATCTAAAAGTAAAATAATACAGCGCTTAAAAGGCACAAAAAGGTCTAAATTCAAATCTATTCATTTCGCTTATTCTTTATCTCAAAGTAAAATATAAATTACTTACATTTTAGCTTTTGTTCTTTTTATTTATTAATTGTAGAATTCACGTTATCAAAGTATTGTTAAACAAAGTTAAATATAAATACAATTTTAAAGATATATCAACTTTGAAACTGCAAAAAAACTTTGTATTTGCCTACAGACAGTTAACCTGTTGATGCTGACCGGTTTCGTAGCGAACCGCTTCCACTTCAGGTTGATTAAGCTACAGTTAACAGAGTAGTAAGATATTCAAATAAACGAGATTCTACTTTTCCTTAGTTTGACCGTGCAAAATCGTCAGATAAACGTACTAAATTGTAATTATTTTCTAATGAACATTTGATTGCCGTCTCGGGACAATTACCTTCGCCCGGAGACCGAGTAATCGTTGCCGGGGGGGCCACTGTCCCCGGGTACCCGAATTACTTACAGTCGGTTCGACACCGGCCAAACTTCACTTTCGTAAACTGGAATTTCAATTTTTATAACGATACCACCATCGTATGGTGCATCATCAGACCGCCGTAGACCACCGTTCCTAGACTACACCCGTTGTTGAAACGATTGATGTTACTAACAACAATCGTTTCGATACCGAAAAAAATTCAATTCTGCATACCGGAAAGTGTTCATTTTATAATACCTACATGCATACTAACATCATACATGACATAGTACATTACATCGCACACGACAGGTAGAGGATAAGACGCCACACGTGTCCTTCGGCAACGTTCGTTGTTGAAATGATTGATGTTACAAACAACAACAATTTAAACACCGAGAAAACTGCACTTTTGCATACCGGAAAGTGTCCATTTTTATAATACCTACATGCATACCATCATCATACATGACATAGTACATTACATCGCACACGACAGGTGGAGGATAAGACGCCACACGTGTCCTTCGGCAACGTTCGTTGTTGAAATGATTTATGTTACAAACAACAATCGTCCGAGAAAACTTCACTTTCACAAACCGGAATTTTTTTTACATTTAGACATTTTTTTACAATACCTACCATCATCATACATGAAGTACTATATAGAAACTAATTGCTGAAACGATTAATGTTACATGTTACAATAATCGTTTCAATTCCGGGCAAAATTATTTTTAGCAAACTACATTATTGTAACCTGATAAAACTGACACAGTGAACTAGTATGGGTAGAATAGCTATACATTCATATCCTGACATATATTTTTATATGAGGATTCTTGACTGTTTGATCGTATACTTCCGACAGAAGAAGTAGATTCTACAAACTAAAACTAAACGTCCAGAGAGTCCATTTGAATTTGATTAGAAATATTTTGTTATTAAAAGTGTAACCGATACACAAACGGAGAGAATTATTTAAATATTGATAAGTAGACAATTCGGAAAAATGTTGATATTAACAATTTTAAAAGAATTCAACGAGATCACTTTCTCACCCAGCGCGACAGATATGGGCTGAATTCCAACGCGAGTGTCTTTAGCAGAGATGGCGAACCTATGACACGAGGGCAAAGTTCGAATTTTGTTTGCAAATCCTATTTATGTTGAATGTATTGAAGACAGCGATATTCAAATCCACCGTTCGCAGCTGACCAAAAGCGCGAGCGACATGTACATCAAGGGTGCAAGCTTCCGCGGAGAGAAGCCGCACGCAGTCCAGCTCAATCTTCATACTTCACGCTCCACTATCTTCTGTACTTTTCTTTCATATCCCTCACTCAATAAAATACAGATTGAACGTCTCTTTTCGATGTTCGTCTCATAGCGTCGTACACCTCCGGTCGCCTGCGGGTACAATACGCATAAACTATGAACAGTTAAGTATGGGTGCCGTCAATTTGAATACTAGTGCACTTTCTATTGTTATGACGTGCATTGTCGGCGTCCGAGTAGATTACACGACATCATTTAAATAATTGCTTTATTGATACACCATAATAACATAATTTCAATGTCAAATAAAAAACAAAAATTGAGCATTTAATCTATCGATAGTAGCTGATTATATCAGGAAGAACGGTTTCGTAAATACGGTCCTATTTAAAAAAAAAAAAAAAAGTGTTTTTTTGTTATTCATAATCAAAGTATTGCTTAATCTTTTTATTTGATTATTTGTGGGAAACGAGCGGTGCAAATATTTAATAACTTATGACACCAGAAATAACACCAGTGAAGTTTCTAGATAAAGTGAAAATATTATACAAATTAGTAAACTAAAAAATAGTACATATTAATAATTTAAAAAAAAAAATGTTTTTACACTGTTTAAAGAGGAGAGGATGGAGGAAATGGTTAGGGATACAATAAAAATATATAAAGGGTATTTTTTTTTCGAATTGACAACACTTTTATAGCGACAGCCTATCTAAAAGCTGACAGATGATCTGTGCTCAGATTGGTTCGCCATTTCACCATGAATAGACTCACGCCAGAACAATGCTTGCAAATTGTGCAAATTTATTTCGAAAATCGTGGTTCAGTT
Source organism: Eubasilissa splendida (assembly GCA_031772225.1). NCBI lineage: Eukaryota > Metazoa > Arthropoda > Insecta > Trichoptera > Phryganeidae > Eubasilissa > Eubasilissa splendida. The sequence continues at coordinate 4,889,909 of CM062863.1, read as the reverse complement.
CGCGAAACTTACCGTCCATTTTACGGTCGACATAATTAATTGTCCATCCGAGCAAGTAATTCGAATAACCATGGATCGTTTTCGCACTACGCATACTCTAATTGATAATACACATTTGCAGAGGCGTCGTACAGTGCGCACCGAAGAAGCTGTTGTTGCTGCAGTGAAGCGTAGTATGAAGGAGGACCCGAATGAGTCGATTCGCCATCGTGCACAGCAGTTTTTCGACTGTTTCGTTCCTCAATTGAATGGCATTAATATGAAAGAGCTGTGGTTTCAACAAGATGGCGCAACATGCCGCACGGCGCGCGCCACAATCAATTTATTGAAGGAAACATTCGATGAGCGCATAATTTCGCGTAATGGACCCGTGAATAGGCCTCCAAGATCGTGTGATTTAACACCTTTGAATTATTTTCTGTGGGGATATGTGAAGTTGCTAATCTACGCCGATAAACCAAAGACGATTGACGACATGGAAGCCGACATTCGTCGCGTTATTGCCGATATACGTCCCCAGCTGCTCCAAAAAGTGGTCGAAAATTGGACATCCAGATTGCGCTTTATTCGAGCCAGCATATTTAAACACTAATGGCATAAAATTATCTTTTCAATAAAGCCAATACCGTGACCATTACCACGATTTTATGTGTTTTATTTCATTTTAAAGTTAAAAAAAAAATCCATATATATGTACACGCATGTATATACAATATATGTCAATAGTTATTAAAAAGTTGGCGTAGTTTAATTTGAAAGGAAAATAATTTATCCCTGAAGTTATTAGACTTAAAATATTATTCAAATTGAAAATCAACTTCTGTCTCCGGATTGGCCTCAAAGTTTTGTTTATCCCATCTTTATTTTAATATTTTCATGTACGAAATATATAGTCCTTTGCCATAAATAATACCAAAATAACAATCGTACACCTTTGTTTTGACAACAGCAAATGGGTTACGGTGAGGGGGTTGGCGGCTGTTATCGCTCCGGCTATTTAAAAGAGAGCTCACGTTTGAATCGAACTCGTAAATCATTCAAATGTCCTGCGCTTGGCGAAATTCACGATATTCGAGACAAAGTGTTGCCAATTTATTTAGAAGCGATCAAGTTTTACGAGTGGCACGAAAAAACACCAACCATTTCAAAAATTAGCTGAAATTGCGACAAGTAAAATAGAAGACGTGGAAAATAGCTTCAATTCCTAGTCGCACATATCACGAGTTACGCAGATATTTAAATCCTACCATTTAAAGTACAAAAACATCCTTAAATCTCACCTTAAGATACCGAAGAACAATCTAGAAGAATTCCATCGTAGTAGTAAAGTGCTGTTTGACATTTCGTCGTGTTAATTAAACGAAATTAATTAATGCTCCCTCCCGTACCGTAAACTCACTTTCCTCCTACCTGGACTAAAATTTTCGTAAATCGTTAGTTGATATTTAGAGCCTGCGCAAAATAAAGAAACCTCCAGCCCCCAATTTCTTATTTTAAATTATGTATTACTAAATCTGAATCGCGGGCAACGCCAGATAGGGACAATCAGGCCTATTCTCAAAATTGCAATATTGAAATGAAGGTGATTGTTACACCAACCCTCAAAAATAGACAGATAGTTTTGACAGATTATGGTACGTTTATCTCCCTCACTCCCTCACTCTCTCACTCTCTCTCCCTCGCTCTCATTCAAATATAACACTATTTTTGAGGGTTGGTGTAACAATCACCTTAATTTCAATATTGCAATTTTGAGAATAAGCCTGAATAAGTATGTACTTATTTTTTTTTTTAAGGTTGAAAGGTTCGCCGTCGCTGACGGTACACGCGATACCGTCTCACCCTGGCCGGAGGGTTGCAGATTTGTTGACCCGATTCCGCCTCGGCGTTTTCGACGGAGCATTCGGTGACGTCATCCCTCACCCGGGGTGAAGTGGATCGCTCCGCAGTACGCCCGGGGGGCAGAGGGCGCGGGGGAGGAGAGATGACCCGATTACCAAAGCGGCGAACGTTTAATAAGGCCTCGATTGAATTCTACATTATTTCGTTTTAATATTCCTGTATACTTTTATTTTCAATGTGAGTTCTTAGCGGATGACGTCACGGATGTCGCAACCCCGTAGGAGTGTGCAGAGAAGAAAAAATAATAGCGCGCCTAAATTTCACTCACTTTACACTATACTCGGGGTAAACGTTCACCAGAAGACTAAAATAAATCCTTCAAAACTTTCATGAAATTTGAACAGTGGCGTAACTATGCCATATGGCGCCGAGGCCCACGTTACAAAAGGTCCGCACCCAACGCACCGCATTTGATATCAATAATGTTGCGAGAATCTCATTTTTTAAGATCCACTGCAACAAGAAATTGAATTATACAACTAAAACATAATTTATAACGTGTGTTAACTAAAACATAAAAACATATTATTGATACATAGAGTAGCACACCGCTAGTATGACGGGTTAGCAACCCGAACATCGCCGCAAAAGTAATTTTACCGCATAAAAACATTTATTTTCATGGATGCGTAAATATTATAGGAAACAAAGAGACCAATTTTGTTCTCATTACTAATACATCCTAGTGAGCATTTTTCATTTTACATTGAGGTCCAATTTTTTTTTTTAGTTACACCACTGGTCTCGAGAAAGAGACGTCTGCTGATTTGTTCTGTTTTTACTCTGATGTGGTATATTTTGATTTTATTAAATAAATCATTTGCTAAGATTAACAAAATGGAATAATCACAAAGTCAACAAAAGATGTACACCCGCCGATTAAATAAATATATCGTCTCATTGCTTCATCGCATGCCGCCGGCCCGTCTGGTCCACCACCGGATCGCCGGCACAGAATGACTTGGATTCAAAATTAACTGCATCATTGCAGAGAGTGGCCGAAATAGATGATCTCATATAACATAGCGCGTACATAAAAAACTGACAATAGCCATCGAATAATAAGAATTAAATTATTATATATACGAATAAAAACAAATACAGGATGACTACAAACATCAAATAACAAGATCTTTAATTTTCCGTATATTATTTTCTGGAAAAAATAAGTATGAAAACATGCCGAAGCGACTAATCAGTGTGTTCGTCCAATCTTTATAAAGGTTATTTTTATTTATTAACCACTTATTGAGTTTATATATACTTAATAATACTAATCAAAATATGTCGTTTCTTTACCAGAATCTATTTTTGAAAAACAATAATTATTTAAAAAAATAAATTTAGTACCTAATTCAAATTGGTACTTAATACAAATTTATTCAAATAAAAAAAGCCAGCGGAAAATTTTCAAGTTTAATATTAAATTTTAAAAAAAACTATAATGTTACTCTCACATTTTATTTACACGAAATGGAGTTTTAGTAGAACGATGCAGATTTTACGTTTTATAAACAATATCGTCTAAATGCCGTCACCGCACTTTAAACATTGCTCAACCGCGAACGCGCGGTGCGCTCCCGACCAGTGACTCATTGCGACTGGCAAATCCGCAAATCACGCGTGTCGAACAATACCCCTCACACTTACCTCACCCTGGTGGCTTACGAGCAATTACAAATTAATCTTGAATTTTTTCCCTTTTGTTAACCAAGCAAACTCAAAAATTCCCGATGAACCGCAGTGTAGTTTAAAATAAAGTACGTGTACACTTAGTGTTACCAGAAAAGTCAGAAAAATAATTTTCACGGCTACAAAACGTGAACGTAAATCGAAAAACAAATAATATTTTTGAAGTACTGGACACCCAAAGTCTCGTCATTATAGGAGTTAAGTCATCGGGAACCTTCGTCAACCTATCTATCTCTTTCATCGGTGCTTCTCCCGATATGCCTGGATTGTTATAAACCTATCTATCTCTTTCATCGGTGCTTCTCCCGATATTCCTGGACTGTTATCAACCTATCTATCTCTTTCATCGGTGCTTCTCCCGATATGCCTGGACTGTTATCAACCTATCTATCTCTTTCATCGGTGCTTCTCCCGATATTCCTGGACTGTTATCAACCTATCTATCTCTTTCATCGATGCTTCTCCCGATATACTTGGACCGTTATCAACCTATCTATCTAGATCAATAATTCTGAACAATCATAAATGCATCTTTTATTCGTTGCATGCAACAAAGGTGCACTTTAGCTAATGCATTTTGGACAAAAGTGCAGTAAGAAAAATGTCGTCAATGAATCATAGAAAAAACATGAAATAATGAATTGATCAATATGAATTATACAAATTACGACGAAACACAGAAAAAAAAATGGGAATAAATGCACACAGATTTATGATTTTAATTATTACTCATTTTATGACCATCCTATAGAAAATAATTAAATTATTTAACTTTAATGATTGGCAGCCACAGGCTATTTGAAAGAGTATATTTTATCATAAGTAAATTATTACAAAATTTTTCGACTCCAATTATTCATGATCTAAGAAGACCTTTTATTAGACGCAATAAGCGCGAGCGCTCGATGGAGGCAGTTGGTGCTATCTTGTATTTTTTTTTTATATATATATATATTTTTGTAGAAAGCAATCACTTTGTGGTTTTGACATATTAAATTAAATAAAACATAATTACTTTGTATGAAACAATGAATTTTATTACAAACAACTCGTTTTCGCATAGCTCAAGCTTCGTACGGGGCGTATTTAAAACTAACAATAAATACAACGTTGTTTCATAAAAAAGGAATTATGTTTTATTTAATCTGTTTTGTAATTGCTCAATTAATGGAATTACAATTAGAATAGAAGAATATATTGTCCAAACATAAGACATAAAGTAAGATTTGTTTTACATGTAACGAACGCCTCCGATGTCAATGTTCCGGATACCGTACCGCACCGTCTGACGGAGATGTTTCTAGAAGGGAGAATACATTCATTCCCGTATCTTCTAAAACACAGAGTAGGCGGGTTGTGGGCAAACGACCCAAAACCCGTCTACTTTTCGTTGAAATGACCGACATTGTTCAAATATCATACCACCAAAATGATGTAAAGCTTATTGTGTATAAGAAACAATGCAATATGTCTCAGGGATTTGTTCTTTTTACTTATTAATTTAATAAAAAGATAAACAAAAATATATATGGCAATTATTTAATATTATATATTATAATTAAAGTTTACATACTATAAGTGATAATTATTATATACCTAATGTATTATTTATATGTACAATTTTAATACTATGTTGGTTTGTCGTTTATTAATTTACTAAATATCCCATTGTTGTTGGTTGGGATCCCAAAGTTTTGATAAGGCGCCTCTGTCTTGTTGACGAATCAAAATTCCTGTTGTGGGGTAGGCAGAGAGTATAGAACGCCACACTCTTCTGTCCTGACACACAATTCTCGCCTCATCCACATTTATACATCTTCTCATACACGCTAGATGATTATTAACCATCCTCCAGTATCTGGTTTACCTGGTTGTGCCAAGTATTCCGCGGACGTCCTCCACTTCTGTTGCCATCAACACTTGCGTCATATACTTTCTTATCATTCTCTTCTCATTCATCCGTTCTATATGACCAAACCACCTAAGTGATCCTTTATTAATCTTACTCACTATACTAGTTGTTTATTTTAATCTAAACTCTACTCCCGAATTGCTAAAAATTTGAAAAAGAAAGATCTCGGTAATCGTTCCTCTGCCTATGCGTGTCCAAGCCAGCTTAATTGAACTCTTTCTACATGTAGAATTAGGGGTGAGGGTATCCCTTATCGCGGTACTCCTCAATTGGTCCAATAATGTTACTCCCACTACTCCCCTAAAGTAACTCACTTCGGCAGCCCGAATCCAGAATGCTGAAATAAGAGATCAAGATACACTCTTTGTAAGTATCAAAATCCAGTGTACCTTATACACAGCTTTAAAAAAAAAACAGTCAGTTTGACCTTGACACGTGACTCGGATTACTTTTAACACCGCACTTACGAAGGGAACGTAATATATCACTAAATGATACTAAATATGAAAGTTTAATTAATATTATAACGTCGCAAGGTTCTGCAAAACGAATATTAATAGATTACAGACACACCGCACTATATTAGAATAACAAATCAACTGGAATTAATAAATTATCGCGTTTAATTGATTTTTGATTTGTTGTAATATTAATGCGTTCACGGCCACCTTTAAAACCTGGCAATACTGAATCAAACGTGAATTTGCATTTTGTGACAAATAAGTAATGTTACGTTAACTAAAATGTGGCATGATATGATAGAACGGTTGCGCGCACACAATGGTTGTTGTAAAAATATTAATATATAATAATATAAGAAGAAAAAATTTAAACCGGAGTTGAAAAAAGGTTTAAAGGTGTTTAGATAATTAAAAATCATTAATATCACGATATTATTACGATCAATAATGATCACTAAAAACATACATTATTGTTTCCTTACCAGAATCTATTTTTAAAAAAATACAATTATTCAAAAATAAATTTAGTTAGTTATATGACATCCTGAAGAAGAAAATGGTATTTTTCGAAACCAGTAGATGTATTTAAACTCAATTAAGCGGTTAATAAAACAAACAAAGATAATAAATGAAAATATGAATTTTAACCACAAAGTTAATATTGCCAATTTTAAAAGTATAAGTTATGTCGACAAAATAATTTAACCATTTTTTTAAATCGAAAAGAATTTTCGAGCTACACGGTGCTCTCAAAAATACAAACGCCCATTTTTTTAAGCACCTTCTCATCATATGTTTTCGTGTGTTTCGGCTCATGACTCGGCATTTCATCGCGTTGATCGGGTGACATCTGGCGATACTCGCGCAAAACTACAATGAATTTTGTATTTTCATCGGCATGAATGATTAACAGAAATTTATCAAAATAAGTATCTAATTTTCAACGATTGATTGACATAATACATCAATATCAATAGAGGTGAATTTAACGTGTTAATTTAATACGTTATTCTATAAACGTGACATTTCTACAACGATGCACTTGACCGTGACGACACAACTGCATGCATTTTATTTCAAATTTTAAATCGATTCTGTACAAAACTAACGATAATAAAAATTCTGTATCAATGTATATATAAACTATATGTACACGTATACAATGAACAAGCACAACAGTCAGTATTGCCCGGGTGTTGAAAAACCATTTATATAAAATTGTTTAATAATTGATCTCGAACACACTTCCTTGGGGACATTTTTGCACCACTATTAAACTCTAAAATGCTCTCCAATAATTGTATTTGTTTATATAGCATCTAAAATGATTAGCTCTAGAATTTAAAAAAAATAATTATAAATAAAAATTAAATTAATGAACCGTTACACTCGGTGTGACAAATCGAAGACGATCTTGAAACAAATCTGTTAAGTTTGGCCGCTCTTAATGTCGTGACTTATTGATATATAGCTTAAAACCGTTTTGAGAGAAGACCGTGTAGGGGGTATAGTTGTTTAATATGATTGACTGTGATTTATCAGAAGGTTTCGTGGATGTGAGACTAAGAACCCTAACTATCTCCTAGTCTCACGCATGTTAGTGTATGTCGCAGTGTATATGGTGTGCGTGTGTGAGTATTTATGATGAATTATATGTATACAGTTAAATGCGTCAATGAAAGGAAGGCCTGCGGAGAAGTGATCGCTAGATCCTAAGGGAGTGTCCGTCGCGATGTATGGTGTCTTCTGATTGGTTGGTTGGGTTTCGACCCTATATGGTTGTTAAGTGAGTTCCAACACGGCCATGTCTACGGGGCGCGTGCAGGGTCTGCATCTGCATCGATCCAGTAACAGACAGACTAACATTGCCTTTTACGTAGATGGTAAAATATGAAAAAAATAAGAGGTAGCACAGCTGTTTGTAATATGGTAGATGAGATAGTTTGGTCGTGTGGTACGTGTGAACGAGGTAGGGATGGTAAATAAAATATACGAGGCAAATGTTGAAAGCACCAGGACCAGAGGACGTCCGCGGAAAAACCTGACATGGTCAGGACGACCTTTCCACAACTGAATAGTATGCATGAGAAGATGTATGAAAATGGACGAAGAAAGAGTGATGATACTTCAAAATACCACGGTTTCTTATAAAATGAAAACAAATTTATTAGTATCTTGTTCGCACTGTATAAGAAATTAAATTAAAAATATGATAGAACATGCTCAAACCATTATACTTCATTAAAACGCAAATTTAAATGGGGTCACGTTGTACCCAGCTCCGACCCTCGAATTTATTTTCGATCTTCCGATATCCGAAGGTTAATACATTAATTTCTTCCCCGCCCACCTCACTAGATCAGAGTCCGTATCGAGCTAGTTAGACAGAGTCGATAAGATAATATTGTAGAATTGGTTCAATTAAAAAAAAAATATTTCTCATCTAGAAAAAAAAATACAGCTCAATTAAGTATGTATACGTATAATGAATAACTCAGTTTCAACCCATTTGTCTTTTGCTTATTGAGAATTTCTCACTCGCCAGCGTAATTTACCAGCGTGAAAAAAAATTACTTAACAGAAATGTGCGTTGCGAAATTGCGCGACATTTCTTTTAACCCGTCGGCTTACCTCGCGTCCCATTATTCGGTGTGGGAGTTTGGTATTAAAAAAAATATAATTAGTGTTAAAAAAAAAAAAAAACGAGTAATTTTTTGATGTGAAAGATCTAGAGCATGACGCGCAGCACTTATGCTACAGCGGTTACACGACAACACGCGTTATCGATCGTGCCGATGACACTTTCGTTCGACGGAGTGACTACCAATGTTTCATCACCAATAAAATCGTTGTTTATGGTCCGATTTGGATAAAATAAAATCCATTCACCTCGTCCGACTAATCTCTATGAGATACTATTTAAAAAATAAAGTAAAATCATTCATCATCGCTAACAAATCAAAGGTTACGTCTTAATTTCTCAGTATTAAGCAGAGCCCCTCAAACGACCTCAACTTCAATAAGAACAGATTTACGCTTATTTCCCTCGTTCTTATTCATTGTCGATGATGTCCTATGTGCTTTCAAGCAGGAAGCACGGATCCCAAAAAGAATCCTCAATGGACGCATAGATAGTAGAAGTAATAAAGTTGGTGGTGGTTCAGAATTAGAAGACAGTCGCCGAGAATCGTAACATGCGGAGGCAAATAATTCAGGAGTCCAAGGCTCAACACAGGCTGAAGCGACATTGAAGAAGAAGAAAAAAATAGATTTGGATGAGAGGAGATCTACACGATTCTAGATTTAATTAGACAAAGTTAAAAACCTATATTTTTAATTACCCCTCAAATATCGCACATTTTTTAATATAATATATATATATATATATATATATACTCGTATGTTATAAAAATAAATTGTAACTTTTAAGTACTTAATGAAAACCGACCAAGTCCAAGAAACTCTCTTAGACGACAGGGAGTTTCAGAAAGTTTTGCGCCGCACTTCTAGTGAAATAGGTTAAATATTAAAACGACTTTAACTTTTATATTGCTTGTCTCAAAAAGTTGTAACAGATCGAGCTATTTCTTATCCAGCATGTCGTGATCTTCTGATATTATCTTCGGTTTATTATTTCTTCCGAGCCTTTGTCCTCTTGTCCTTTCTCCAAGTTACTTTTCTGAGGTGTACACTGTGTCTAAGAATGTGTCATGTCTATTATCCATAATAATATTACGCTTCGCCATCTTGTATCTATGACTTACTAAACTGTAACTAGATTCGGACGTAGCGATGGCTGTAAAGTGCTTGGTTAAATGGACAGGTCTGTGAGATTAATAACTCTAGGTTAAGATTACTTAAATGTTTTATTTTAACAAATAACAGTAAGTAAATATACATTTAATTTGAAATGAAGTGTACATTGTCTTTATTGCGAGATGCAAAAGATGCATTAGCGAAATCGTATTACAGCTGGCAAGCATATTGAGCATCTGTCATCTCACCTACCGCTTACTCAGGACCGATGCAGTAAGCTCTTGCCACCTACCTCAGTCCTACTCATTCGCCGTCTAGTTGGCATTTTTAATGCTACTAGACAGCTGTTCGATAGCGCCCCATCATATATGACAGGGCGATACTGCACAGCTGCTAAAACAAAATTTGCCATCATTGACCCCGGTTGACTGACTTTATTAGTAGATAATACTTATAATACATTACATAAAGATAATATAAAATAATACAGTTAACAAGGCCGGGGAGCAGAGGGGAAATGAAGAGGCACAAAAAAAAAACATTATCTATGGTAATACTGTCAAATGCGACCATAGACATATTAATGCGACGCGAGATGACAAATGCATGTTTTGTTCGTATTTTTCAAGAATGTCAATGGCCACGTAGCGGTCACAATAGCCGCCCCGCAGGTCCTAGTGGCAAGCAATCGGCCTTATTATTGCAACAATGGTCTTATCGTGCCACCTTTTACATTCGACGATAACTATTATGGATCTTGTTCTTGAAATTCTCTCGGTATAGTTTATTATTTCCATCGCTCGCTTTGATTTAGTCACAGCGTACTCATTTTTAAATCAATTGATTTTTTTTCAAATCTGAATAAACGACAAAGTCGCCGACCAAAGTTGCGCACTTGGCGGGACGCAACAGGTGAATAAAAGTTATGAACTATTAATGCCGGCCATCGGAATGAATCAAGTGGGTGCGAAATCACTCAGTACACCTCCAGGTGTGGGTAGGCACTGTGGTGAGCGAGGTATTTATCGGAAAACCATTTGCGTCTATCGAATTTATTGAGCAATCGCTGGTCTAGCGAATTTACGGTGTCGGAGGGGGGGGAGGGGAGGGGGGGAAATAAATTTCAGCGACACCGCGCAACGCCTAGTTCTCGTTTTCGACGCAAGCGCGCGCGCCGGCTGACAAAGGTTGAGAGAGCAAATTAATAGAAGAGATAATAGAAGAGATGAAAGCTGAATATTATAATGAAAACACATTTAGCGAGTCAAAAATTATCTACACTTTCGTCATAACACACTTTCAAAGTTATACTGCCTTCTGCGCGTGCGTGCTTAGAGTTGGTACTTTTGTGCGTAATTTGATCCCGATTGCGTAATTTGCCTTCCGGCTATTACAGTGTAAGCATGTTCGCTCCGCTAGCAATTTTCACCACGGAGGAACAACGAGCAGTGATCCGAGTTGTCTGGTGAAGAGTGTAAAGAATTCCAACGCTTTTGGCATCCGGCAACTGCTGGTCGGCTCTACAACCGTCCCTTTCCGTAATTTTCCTATCTCTTAAGTTGAATGAAGTTTTTTTTCTATCCAAATCGGACTACAAAACAGCGAAGTTATTGTCGTTGAAACGTTTCGCCGTTACGCTCGCAGTTTTCACATAACGGATGGCGAGTGTTCGATCTCTAATAAGATGGTCGGACCAAGTCACGTCCCAGGATCGCGAAGAGCGGAGCTGTTTGCGCTGTTGACGCAGACTAAACGACCACAATGCATCGTCAGCACACGACTGCGATGTTAATTAATATTGATTTAATATTTAAATAATGTCTCAGAAATAACTCCCGCAATAAATATGCATAAACAACGTTCACATTTAAATAGTAAATAAATAAATAAATAAATAGTCCGTCCGACCGACCTCCTGACCAAAATTACAGAATGCAAATAGCCGTGTGGCGGATAAGCAATCCGTGTCACCTGCGGTGTTTGCATTCGAGCCATGTCCAGTGTGTTACATTCGGTTCGCTCTCCATTTATATGGTTATTTTATTAACTACCATAGAACCTGGTTTCATTAATTTGCATTTTTTAAACAAACAATACCAACGGCCGTACATGTGGAAAAATGCCACGTGGTGTGATCGATTTTGAGAAACTGAACACCAAAAAACAACATTTAAATGTAATTCATTTTTCATAATAAAAAAACAAGTAACCAAAGCGTGCTCCCAGAATTTATCTACGAAGTCCAGACGTGCACCTCCTCAACATCAATGCCATACGCGCATCAAAACTTTCCCAATTTGTCAGAGACCCTTACAGTGCTCTAGTGGGAATGGACCGGATTCATCTATTGAAGACACGATGGCCGATGGGCGAATGAGTGAAGACTTCGAACTGGTAAACGAAGCATCGACTGACCGCATGGTCGATAGAACGACGACGTCAGAAGAGTGGCTGGCGATAGGATGGCGATGGATGAAAAGTGTTGAAGACAGAGAGAATTGGAGACATTTGGAGACATCTAATAGTGATGGGATGACATTAAAATAAAAGAGTTATTTTATGGTATTTTTAATACGTCCGTGAAACACTTCACTATCCAATATTTTAACCGATTTTCATTTAATATATTTAATATGTAGGTAAAAATGAAAAAGTATAATACTATATTATTAAGAACACATTCATATTGTGAAGTTGAAATAATTCAGAACATCGGTCTGTGATATTTTAAATACTAATTAAATGTATTAATTGCAATTGACCGATAGATGTATTAATTTGAAAAAGTGTAACAAAGTGTCGTCAAAAATAGTCGCTGTAGCACAGTTGGTAACGCACCTTGCCCGGATTGGAAAAGAGATCCACGTTCGAATCCCGGTAGCGCAACAAGAATATTTTTCAATAAAATTGATTTTATATGTATATATTTATAATTAAAATTAGTATTCATAATATTATATATTTAATTTAAGGTTTCTGCGAGCACTAGAGTGTGGAACTAGGTTAGATCGCATCATTTGTAGATAATTTCTTCGAAGAAACCTAGGCCAAGGTTTCGCCACGGTGACACGTGTTATTGTTAAGGTTTTGCCTCGAAATATTACGGCACGTGTTACCACCGCATCAAAACATCGGCCTAGGATTCCTGGAGGAAACCGTCTAAAGAAACGCGATCTAACCTAGAATAGACTTATATTATTTCCAATTTAATAATATTCGTTTCATACGTATTTTTTGTTTGTACAGAGATCTCATTTAAAAAAAAATACACCGCGCGCCGAAAGTCAATCTTAATTCAAGAATTAAGGCTACGGACTACATACAATGTAGTGAACGGCAGATCACCGCAGACCAGAGACAGAATGATCTCTTACCGGATGACGGGAGATTTGGAATTAGCTTCGGCGCGATGGTCCATGAAAGAAAATTATTATTGCGAACAGTGGAACGAGTGTCAGATATTTTTTGACACTATCGTGACCAACACAATTCAACATGAAACCTTATAATTTAGATTAAACACATATTAATAGATTTACACCTACAAGTGCCTACTACGACTGATGATGATCAATTGTAAAAATGATTGGTAACTGATTATCCGTAATTCTTCAGGCAAACACCGGTATGCTAAAATTCAACAAATCCCCGGTTTGGAAAGAGATCCAGGTTCGAATCCCGGTGTCGCAACAACAATATTTTTCGATAAAATTGATTTCATATGTATTAATTACTAATTAATATATTTAATTAAATCTCAGTAACCAATTATTATCATTACAATGAAACACAATCACAGTTACAATAACGGTTTAAATAACGTTTACCATAACTACTGCACTATAAACGTAGTCTTTTGGAAAAAAACAAGTTTTATTATTATTATTATTGAGAAACATGGACATAAATTTTCACAAAATATGAATACCATTATTATTAATATATATATTTATTTTATCTAAACCATTAATATTAAGAATGAGGTAAGCAGGGTTTTAAAATAATTCTAATAACATAATAAATAAGTAAAATACTCTCGCTATTCCATGATTGAAACACTATGCAAAACAGAAAAAATAATATAAAGAAATAATGTTTTGTTTATGTGATCATTTCCATGAATCTTTGCTCAGTTTCCTTTCTGCCAACACCTCGGTTTACAACACTCGTTTTTTTTTATATTCTTTTTATTTTTTAATTAAAAACTAGACCCACAAAACATCTTGCTAGACGTTTGTCTTCAGGTACATCATTTTTATACATTTAACATAACGACTATTTCATTTTTACAGGTAAGACAGGTAATTATCGATAATCCATTTTTTTATCATTCCTTCCAAATTGGAAGAAAGTGTACTCTTTTGTTTAGTTTATTTTTTACTGTAGAAACATCAAATTCTATTATCCTCGATCCATACATATTGATGATTTTGGGAACACCTCTAGTATTTTTTTCCGTGTGAATCCACCCTATTTAGAGCATCGCTGTTATAATTGTATTTTATTAAAAGGAACAGTGACAGCCCGTGGTACAGAAATAACGTTTACGAAAAAAATTAACAATTTTTAACTATTAATTAAAGAGGACATTGATAATGTACGACATATGATATTTTATGTCCATCCCAAGAATTACAACGTTATTTTCGTTACAGAAAAGGTTTTATTCTAACGTTTTTCCGCGTGACAAGTATTCTATTTGTTGAGATTCAATGGATGTTTTACTCTACCTCTCAAATAATATGACACATCGTCTTCTATATAATGGGAATGGAATAAAGTGTCAATGATTTATGTTTTGTCAATTTTATACTTCTTGAATTAGTTAATTTCTAATTTAATAATTAATTTAATTAATAATTTAAGCGGCTGGCTTAAACGTTCACCATTCTCACCCATCAATCTCCATATCCCTGAAACAGCATATATGTCACAATGAGAATTCAAATAATTGATAAATGTGAAGATTGGCGGGTGAGAATTGGTGAACGTTATATATATATATATAAAGTGACCACTTAAGCCAGCCGAAAACAGGTCGTAAACCCTGTAATTATCCCCATACTTTCATATATTCTCAATTAAATATAATAAAAAATAGCTTTGATATATCTGATATTTGTTTAATAAAAATCCAGTAATTGTATGTTATTTGGACATATTCAAATATTACTAATAATTTTATGTCATAAATTGAGTGCTAATAAAATTGAATATAAGCTCAGAAATTTACAAGTTAAGTAATGTTTTTGAAGTGGGCGCTAAATGACACGAAATAACACTACATTGTTATTTACGAGGTTTTATCAAACGCTAACGCACTGGTACTCGTACAAGAAATTTAAATCAAATAAATTATAAATATTTTACAATTAAACAATCCATCTCAACGGTCGCCCTGGGCGCTGAGATCTTGTTTTCCCTTAAAAATGTGCCGGCCGATCGCCGCATTCAGGTGGGGGAGTGGTTATTTAATTCAATCCGGAGATGCCGTATATGAGACGTGATAAAATTGGATCGTGGGACGTTTCATTGGAAATGATTTGTGTTATATTAATTTTGAGATGAAAAAAAAACAGCGTTTGATTAGCCATTTAAATCTCGACGATTTGCATTCATACAATCCACGGAGGGCAAACTACAGTTATTATTTAGTTATTATTAGTTCTTACTTTGATTTACAGAGTACAAGTTATTTGGTGTTTACTGAAAAAAAAAAAGATATATGGTGTCTGCGATCAGTTTACTCAAAGGAATTTGAGATTCGGTAAAAATAAGGTATATAGCTCTTTCAAATAATGGAACGATTAATTGTATTAATATCAAAAAAAAGGTAACATATAGGTTCAAAAATTGTTGCTAAAAAATATTGTCGCTGTAGCATAGTTGGATAATGCACCTTCTCCGGTTAGGAAAGAGATCCAGGTTCGAATCCCGGTGGCGCAACAACAATATTTTTCGATAAATTTGATTTTATATGTATATCTTTCTAATTAATATATTTAATTCATATTTGAAAAAAAATGTTTTTTTTAAATCGAGAAACACCACAGAAGTAGGAAAAATGCAAAAATTACCGAAAAATACTGGTGGATGTTCAACATTGTTAGATCAACATTAAATATTCGTGACCAGCTTGTTGTATTTCATTCCCACATCATTAATTTCCTCTTCTCCCACGTAGCTCTTCATTTATTAAGACGCATCTTCTGTTAACCTTTTAACTGCCAACCATATTTGAAATAGAAGACACCACACAGGGTGAGACTAAGCTTCAACGATCTCGACTTACCTATCAAAAGCTGGGACCTGTCGTTCACAGATGGGAAAATGACTTTAATCCTTGCAAGTTTGCAAGGTTCAAAAGTGTGTGTTAACACGCTTATAGATTGGCGTGTTAACGCGGTCATGGCATTTAAAAGGTTAACTTCTTTTAAATGATTTTATGTCCACGGTAGTTTGACTACCAGCAAATATAACGGAATGACATCCATTCGTGATGGTCGCCACAAGCAAAGTTGAAAAAAACAGATTCAAAAAAATCTGGGTGAAAAAACTCTCAAGGGCTGAATAGGATAGAGACTCTTAGATTTATAAATATCACGCCGAGGAATAAGCGTGTCAACACGTACTCTTGAATCTTGCAAACTTGCAGGTATTAAAGTCATATTTTTAAATAATTTAAGACTTAAGGCCTAGTCTTACCCTATATCGTGTATTATATTTCAAATAGAGTAATTTATCAAGTATTCGCCCACAAAATATTATGGAATAGGTATGTTACACCCTGTATACGTTATATAAACGTGGAGAGACATATTCTATTTGGACTTTTTTAATAAAGTAGGTTTTTTTTACCTAAAAAATAAATAAAATAAAATGACCAACACGGTTAAGATTCGAGTGGGAGTCCGCGGGTCATAAAAAAAATATCACTACTAAACAATATCCCCAAGGACCAAAAAAAACCATAATTACTCCATCGATTAAATACAATAATTACTTCTGTAGAGAGTGAGCAAAAAAAAAAAAAATAACACCAAAGCAGAACAAACACATACGAATATGAATAACACACGACATGTGATAGGCCATCCATTTTCGACCAATAAACGTGCCTGTGGATCGATTGTGCTAGCTAAACTATTAAAACATTTAATAACAGGAAATGAAGATAATTAACAGCGCAACGTTACCTTACAAAATGATTCTGGTCACTGCTGTCGCTCCGTTAAGTAAATAATGTCGCTAATTTAACGACAGTTATGATATATTGTCACGCCATCACGTCTCAAATTTGGGATAATCTCACTCCCATGATTAAGAGTAATTTTTTATATACATTAGAAAATATTGTGTTTTGTATCGTTAATGATACGTCTTGATCGCGTACTTTATTTTAAGTATTTAATACCGCAAACAGATCGTTGTATTAATATGTGTTTATTACTGTGGAGTAGAAGACCTGCGTCCTTCCCTTTCACCGGCTAGACAGACTAGACCGGTAGAACATTAGATCCGCGGGTTCTTTTACTTTGAGCACACATACCGTGTCACGTGTGGACTATTGCAACAGCATCTATGCTGGCCTACCAATGTATCAGCTGGATAGATTACAATCTATTCTAAATGCGGCTGCACGGATAATATATGGAGTTTCCAAATTCTCTCATATAACATCCCTTTTACATCAGCTACATTGGCTCCGATTCCCTGAAAGAGTTGAATTTAAATTGTGCCGGTTGATGTACAAGGCGACACACAACATGGCGCCACTTTGTATCCCAGACAATTTGAATGGTAGACGTCAAACTCTCAGGTCAGCCTCTACTTCAGCTGCAGGAAGGGTTGTAGAACCGATCAGCCGTTGCCAGAAGTCTAAATTTAGTGAACGGGCATTCGCAGCGGCAGGCCCAAAAGCGTGGAACTCTTTGCCCTCCGTTATTAAAAACAGTGCATTAGAGACTTTATTTAAGAAGAAACTAAAAACGCACTTCAATCATTTCCATAAGTGAAAATAACGATGGGAAAAATTTATAATAACACCTGAAGGTGATAAATAAAAGATGTTAGTCTTTAGTAAAAGTAAGACATCTAATCAAGAAAAAATATAAGTTTACAAGAAATGAAACAAATCCAGACTATAAATCATCATCTCGTCGGGTTGGGCGCAAGTTCGACGTCCTTTTTGTATGGGACACCAGACGTCTTGGCATCACATCGCGTTTTGGCCCGCAGCATCCAGGCCGACGCGATCAGATTCGTAGACGTTATTTATTGTAGAGCGTCGTGATAAAATTTGTCGCCTTCAGTGAAGCGACTAACTTCAAGGTAAATCCAAAGTTGTAATTGAAATAAAAAATCAGAGGTATGTACCAGTGGCATAAACCAGAGGCAAAAACCAGAGGCAAAACCCCAAGGGTTAAGCCCAGAGACAAAGCCCAGAGGGAAACGTCTTGTTTCCTGTAAAGATCATTTACCATGCGATTAGATTAACAAATTAACATTAAATTATGCACTAGTAATTGAACAATAAATAAAATATAAATGAGTGAATCACATAAAGCTACATTTCAGTTTGACAGGTCTGGTGACGGTTTTTATAAGCTCAGACACCGAATGTGATACCAACCTGAGGGTAACTATTTGTGAAATATCAAGGTGCTTGACAAAAATAAGTGACGAGGCATTGTGTACGCGACCCCCATTTATAACGTTATAATCTATAGAGAATTACATTCTTAATTAACATAATGAACAATAGCTAGGGGATGAAAGTGTTGTAATGGAAACATATAGTGGAGATAGTCGGGCGAACATTAGGAGAGAGGCCTTTATCTATCAGAGGTTAGATAAGGCCTGATAATGATGATTATACAAAACCTACATAAAGGGCGGGGTCTGATAGAAGATAAAACTTATTAATCTGCCTGTAAAAGTGATCAGAATTTCGATGCGTACTTTTGGCGCGGTTTTAAAAACGATTTTTGGTACAGACTGAGATCTATACTTTGTTTAATGATATAATCGTCTCGAGATTTATTAAAATAGGAAGACTTCGGTGGTTGGACAATGTGGAGAAGGTGATAAAACAGCAATTATCGGAGCCATTGTTGAACACAAGACCAACAGGGCGAATGAGCTTGAGATGATCAAAGATAAAATGGAGTGATAATGTCTTAGAAACCAAGGACTGGAGAGGAACGACATATAATAGATATTGGCAGAGGAAAATTCGTGAAGAGGCCTAGACCAACAAGGGTTTGTAGAACCAACAGTAATGACGGTGCGAAAAAGAGTTATTCCAAAGTTAAGCTATCAAACACAAGAATAAGAAGTGTACAAGCGTTAGCAGAAGTATCAAATGAATTAAAAAATAATAATCAAGAAAATGTGGATTGTGAAAACATCTAAAACGTGATTACCTATGTACAATGACCAAAAATTTAAGAAACCACGAACCGACTAGCATTATACATCTATATTATAATTGCGCTTCGTCGCTATTGGATTTAAAAAGTTCGCTAGATGGCAGTACAGATTAGCAAAAAATTATAATGAATATTAATATTCATTTACAATCTTTCCGCTGTATGCAATATATGTCACTGATTAAGATAACGAATTCACTTTAAGATTTTAAGTTTATATTTTTCCTGTATTTTATTCTTTTAAGTTTACTATATCCATCATGTTTATAACGATAATCATATCAATTTAAGATAGCTCTAGGTATACATATATATACAGAACGAATCATTTTACTAATATTTTGTTTACAGTTGTTGACGCAAGTGCATTTTGTCCTTCTTATATAAACCTGTCCCGTTTTGGCCAACTAATTACTTAAGGATTTCGCCGACGGGGGGACAAATTGCCTTCTGACACCCAACTGTCAAGATCTGTGTTATTTTTCTACCGTGCGAAAGCAGCATCGTGCGTAACGCTAGGACCACGAAGAGGCAGTGTTCTTAAGAGCTCCGAAAGTGCAGTGATAATACGGTTCTTCACTCAAAGAGGTGCGAGATAACTGAAGGTGAAACCTACGTCCAACCCAGGACTTTAGAGCAAGGTAAGCCAGATCCATCTGCCATTATTTTCCTTCCTGAATCCACTCCGGGTTACATCAACTAATCATTAGTGTAATCGATACAATCCACGGGATCTTATCCCGCCAACAGTACATGGTGCACAGTTAAAGCAATATAATAAGGGATTTCCACATTGAAATACAGATTCTACGGAAACAATCGGCAGCAAAGCTGCCACAATAGCTGCCCGCAGGTCCTTACTTTTCTGCTAGTGTACATAAAAGGAAAAAATTAATTAGAATGTTATAAAGACGAACAATAAAGAATGTACGAAGTTATTTAAGTTAAGCTATCGTCAGTTGGCGTGACAGTGAGATAAAGCTAACGGATCGGCACAATCGCAGTACCGGTGTTCCCACGACTTGTCTACATAAGGATGCAGAAAATTGTGCGCAAAATAAACAATATTATATTTATTAAGACTATTAAAAAAAAGAAATACAAATGTGAGAAGGCGGAAGCGGAAGTGATTGATAGATTTATTTATACGTGGCACAATATAAACGTGTAATAGTTAAGGTAATTGCAAAATTATCCATTCGAACACCGAGTTTGCTAGGCGATGAGTAACACGCCTAGTGCACAAAATATGATAAAAATTATTCTAAAAAAATAAATTACTATCAAGTATCCAATTCTTCACAGATTTCAAAGTACCAAAAAAAATAGACATATACAAAAAAAATCAATAATCCAATTTTTTTAAATTAAATATTAGAAGCTAATTCAGATCTACAAGATTTAGAGATCAAATAGATATTCCAAAACTAAAATAAACCGCAACCCAAAATCATTACATTTATCAAGGCATCAAATTTTTTAACAATCTCCCCATAACAATTGGAAAAAAAAATACTATAAATTAGTATCTGAAGTAAAAAAATATGTACACAGACTAACTGAAACATAAATTATACACTCTCGTATATACTCAATCTCTATACACGAGTCTTACTCTCATAGAGAAGAAATAAATGTTAAAATAAATGGGTTTTTTTGCATGTAAGCTTTGTTGGTCATAAATTAAATAATAAAGCGTGTAAAACTAATCAAAAAAATTATAAATAACCAACTAAATTTAACCACAAGTCCCATTTTAAAATATTTTCCTAAAATTATTATTTTTAAATAATTATTGTTTTTTTTAAATAGATTCTGTTAAACAAACAATAACATATTTATTTGATTAATTATTGACATCCTGAAGCAGAAAATGATATTTTTCGAAACCGGTAGATTTATTTTAATTCATTAAGTGTTTAATAAAATAAAGTTAATAATTTAAAATAATGAATTTTAACCACAAAGTTAATTTTGCTAATCTTAAAAATATTAAAATAATATATATATATATATATACTGATTATTTTAATAAGGTATTATATCTTCAAATATTAAAATTAAAAAAATATATAGATATTAAAAATGTGGGCCGAAAATGTTCACGCTGCATGTGCTCAACCAAGTCACTCAACCATGCCAAGTGGTAGTTATTTGGATTAATTGGAATATATATTGATTCCAAATGATATAATATATTTAATTCAAAAAATAAAAAGTTATCGAACTTCTGTATTTCTTGTTAAATGATTTAGGGCTCGAAGCAAAGATATACAAATACAAATGCGCACGTAGACCTAACATGATTTTGTTGAAATCTCTTACATTTACCATAACGGCACATACGCCATGAACATTTTCAACATGTAATTTGTTATATCCTGTATATATATATATATATATATATATAAAAACATATGAAGGGTGACGGGAAATAACGATTGTACTAACTTTTAGCTTTTTTTAACAATTCAAATTTCATGGTCATTTTATGTTGATCTTGGGTTCAAGGCGATTAAAAAATCGTTCTAAATAATCATTTTATCATAAAAACGCTTATTATTATGAAAATTGAAATAATTTTTTTTTACAATTTTTTTTTAATACTGAAAACCAAAAATGGACTCCCGTCATCCTTCATATGTTTTTAAAAAACTTAAATAAATTAGTATAGTATTTATTTATTACTGAACTGTAGACTTTCCTATAATATCTAGAAGATTAACCAGTGTCGTGCGTGGTTTCAGAGTTTAAACACATTTTATATCAATTTTCCAATAAAAAAAACTGCATTAAATGCCTTACTTACTTACCATCACGCCGTTTCTCCGCGGGGGTGGGCAGAGAGGATAAAGCGCCACACTATTCTATCCTGACACACAATTCTCGCCTCATCCACATTCACACATCTTCGCATACAAGCTCGCCGAATATTGTGGGTTCTAACAGGACAATCTTTCAGTATCTGGTATACCTGGTCGTACCAAGTCTTCCGCGGACGTCTTCTATTTCTGGTGCCATCAACACTTGCGTCATATATCTCTCTTACCATTCTCTCCTCATTCATCCGTTCCATATGACCAAACCATCTGTTCCGTATGACCAAACCATCTCTTCCGTATGACCCAAACTATCTATTCCGTATGACCAAACCATCTGTTTCGTATGACCAAACCATCTGTTCCGTATGACCAAACCATCTCTTCCGTATGACCCAAACTATCTATTCCGTATGACCAAACCATCTGTTTCGTATGACCAAACCATCCGTTCCATATTCGTAATAATTGTTTTGATAGATGAATATACATACTTTCTCCATATAAATGATTATTGTTAAATTAAGTGTTATTGTCGCCAGTTTTAGTATTGTTCCTACCCCTTAGCCCATTCCCGATCAGTCTACACATGATCCCAGCTCGATTCATCAGAATCACCGGTTCGAGCCGTTCAAGTTTTGGGGAGAATTTCAGGATAAACCAGGGAGCGTCATCATCAGGTGGATCGAGCCATCCTGGTCCGCTATCGAAGGATTCCCTCACTCTCATCCCATCCTTTCCTCATTTACAATTCCTTACTTTATCCTTCTACCCATTCGCCCGTTTCCTCTTCCCATTCAGTCCCGTCCCGATTCCATCATCACCCATCAAATGTGATCGGAGACTTGCGTCGGTTACATTTAGTTTGACGAAATTAGGATATGACTCATACAAAATAAAACACCACCTAAGTGACCTTGATTATACTAAGATCAGCTTTACATTCTATCCTTATTTCTTCATTCTGCACTCTGTCATAAATGGACCTGCCATACATACGCATAAGTGATCTCATTTCCACTGCATTCAGTCAACACTATATTAATACGATTAAATAAAATATTAACCTTTCCGTATACCGTGCAGTAACACAGGTCTACTGCTCAATTCCGTGCGTTAGATTTGCGTATGATGAATGCTACGCTATATTATCAATATTTCACTTCAGACAGGTACTCGATATTTTGAGTAAAAGTACGATAACAACTATTTTACAAAAGTACTTTGTTTCTCATTTAAAATGCTTAAAAATTTTACGTTCCTCACGGTAACACATGTTGACATTACAGCTGCGTACGGGTATTTTCTATGACGGCATGTTGAGAGTTGATACGATTCAATATACAATATCTACACTATATCAAGACGTAGGTATATCATTTAATTATTACAAATTAAAACAACCTGTAATAATGAGCTATCGGAGACAACGTTTGTTTTTAGATTCTAGAAATTATGTAATATCTGCTTTCGGTTCGGACAGAGCTCAGAGCGCTCCCGAGATTGTGTAATCTGAATGTTTATCATACTAATTTCACATGGAAATGTTAATTCAAAATCACTCTTGTGATTTGGTCCGCACACTTATCGGACACTTGTGCACGACCAATTCCACACCGCGATCGGGTTTGAAACGTAATCGTAAATGAAATGTGACAGCCGAGCGCGCACAATGACGGCACGTGATGCTGGACATCTCCCACTCCGGGATGATCTCACTGGACAATGACGACGTGCGGTGCCAGATAGTTCAATTTAATAATAAAATGTTATGTATGTAAATTTGTTTGCATGAAATGAGCATCAATCTTGATAACACGTGTGGCTGAACCTGCAGATCTTAACAGGTGGATCGGACAACGTCCCATTAGACTGTATTATATAATGCAGTCCATCAATCATATAAAAAATCTCATAATTTAAAAAATGTAGCACATATATTGTTTGGGACATATATTTGTGCTTGAGCGAGTATGATGTACTGTGCCTTCCACCTCCCCCCCCCCCCTTCCTCACCTGCCACCGAGTCAGTCGATCGGCGACCCTGAACCGGTACGGTTACAAAAAGATTTCGCAGTATAACAAAGAGTGAGACGTGTGTCTACGTGACCAATCTGAAGGAGTCAAGACCCTGACCAGGAGATAGTGTCCAAAAACCTAAAGTTACAGTCCACCTTGGAGGTACCACGAGAACGGGATTGTTATGCGTGGAACTTCCTTCCGAATCCTATTTCTTCCGGCATCTATGCCATTACGCAATATATATATATAATAAATTTATCAACAATATAGTGGAGTATTCTAGAACGAAGGTAATTTGTTCCAGAACCTCGTTCATTCAATAATATAGACATGTTCCACAGACCAGAAAATGAATAGACATGAAATAAAGGGTTCGGAACATTAGTTGCGGGATGAGAGGCATTCTACACACATATTTTGTGGAAACATAATTCCGTTAGTTTATGACACATTTATGCAACAGTAAAAATATTTACTCTTAGAAAATTACATCATTATATATCATTAATTAAGCATATTATATCGTCAGCGTTTAAATTTTCATTCTAATCGAGTCATATATTTTTTTAAAGTCGCGGAGCTATTTGATTGCGTAAGTAGTACCAAAGTGATCATGTGGGTGACACCAAAATGAAAATATTGGAAGAATAAATTTGCGTTATTTGATGTATATATATTTGGTGATCCGTGGTATATTCCTTGCGGGCCATAAGTTATCATTCAACACAACAATTTTAACAGGAAAAATTTATTACAAATTCAAAAATAAAACTGTAAAAAAATATTTATAATTATTTATATGTGTTATAAAAAAAAACAATCGTGCCTTACTGAAAAACAAACTGATCTAATAGAAAATCACATACATTCATGTCGTTGACTTAAGCCCGTACTACCTACGAGTATAATACTGAAAATTAGAAAGGATAATTAAAGAGGGAAGTCTCCGACACATCGATACGTCATTATTAAATCCGAGCTACGTCGGTCGGCCACTGGTATTTTCCCACCCGATTTATTGTAGCATCATGGTTTTATTGCGAAGAAGTGTTTCGTTCCAGCAATACATTTTACACATTCTAAATACACAAATCCACTGTCTTTCTTCCAAGTTACGTCATTCTCAGTATCTCTATAGAACTTCACAAAAATAAAGAATCGACCTACAGAGCACAAATACAACCCTTAAGGGTTCTTTATGTCGCCTGACGTATTTGAACACTGCGCTTTGTTTATTGATTTCATCGATAGATTTTCTAATATTTTATTTCTTATGCGAAAAAGAAAATCTCAAATTAAATCGAATTATTTATTTTATCTGTTGAGTAACGATACTAATCAGTACTTATTCATAGGAGGTGGAACAGCCCCTATATGTTGTTAATATAGCTCCTATATATATATATATTTTTTTATATATATTATATATACGAGTCCTATGTGTGTCCAATAGTGATCTAGAAGCTGGCGGAACACAAATACCTGCTCAGTTCGTCAGCAACCAGTAATGACTATAACTTAACTAATGAAATAAATAAAAATATAGTTAATAATAATAAAAACACTTTGTGTACACCACTGTTTATTGATAAATCAACATGTTTCAAGACCAATGGCCACTTCTTCAGGATATAATGTATAATATAATTAAAAATGCAAGCATAAAAACTAAACTATAAATAATATATATACTAATGAAATTTGCTACTTTTAAGCAAAGTCTACACAAGAATAAAAGATCGATTCCTCCATCGAGCCGCGAGGATATAGCACAAACGTACAAGATTTCACCATTCATCGCAACCTTGGTCATCGTACCTTGGATCGAGAGGTGATGACAGACGACAAAGTTCCAGATGTTTGGAACACTAGATCAGCCCAGCGCTCTGATCATCAGTGACTTCCCACTGCTTCTTCTGACTTCCAAGTTATCAACGATTACGAATTTCACAATAATTTGGCGAGCAATAAGTCCAAAGTGTTTAATATCTAAGGATATGCCGTGAAATCTGATCATGACACAGAAGACGTACTGAGAATTCTCATCGGTTTTTTTCCTCCTTCATCTCGCGGTTGACCCTGACGGCGCCGCTGAGCAGGGGCGTGCCACGCCCGAATCAACTGCGGCCATAATAAAAAGGTGTATGTAAATTGTATGAATGATCTGACAGCACAAACGATGTCAAATGACAAATGTCAGAGCGGTCAGCTGACGTGACAAACGAGCAGTCGGAGCCACTCGAGTCCGATATGCTAATCGAGAGCGACAAACGTAACTGAAGCGGTATCGATTACATAGATTTAACTTATATATATGCCGCCTCGTATTTCCGTTTGCGAATATCATTAATAATAATTTTTAACAATGAATGAATTCGATCTGTTTTTTTATAAACTGCTAATAAGAATATCCTTGACAATAAATAAATAATTTTAAATTGGTTGCCAAACAAAATACCAATCTTTAATTCTTAATTACACCTAGAATTTTACAACATAAACTAATATTCCTGTTTGCAAAATAATAATTTCTGCGAAAATTCTTCTACTTCTAGCCTTCTTCTAGTGATCATATTTCAGTGTGTTTGTCCCGTATAAGATCTGTACAAGATCACTGGCAATTTGGACATTGAACATGTAAAATATCTTTCTACCTACGACTCTGCTACATTCTATATCATATTTCTCATTCCGAAGTAGGCAACTTTCCTTCGTTTGTTATTTTTAGTTCTCTTGACTTATTCATGCGTCTTAGTGTCTCTTCATCGGTGACCACCATCACTACGGAAAAATAAATTACTGAATAATAAATAGTTTTTGGTTTATTTTTTTACTAAAAACGTATGTTCTGAAAGTATGTTTTCCGCTTCACAGAAAATAATACCAAAATATTAACATTACCAATAATTATTTATTATTAATTAACATAAAACAAAGAAATATCATAACAATCACAATACTAGTGATTCTCTTCGATTACTATACTACTATATATATAACACAATGATTGCCCGCAAGACATCAACCGGTCCAAGTATTTTTATTCGAGAATAAATTCCCAACTGGAAGATATTTGATGACAGCAGGAAGGATGAATTAAGAACGAATGCGTGGTGTGACTTGCGTCAAGTAGTTTTGTTATTGAAATCATCGCTCTTGACACCAAAAACTTGGCGCGGCGAATGATCAAAGTCACGCCGACGCCAACGTTGCGACGGGAACGAAATCGTCTAAAAGATTTAGATGTAGGTACTGTGACAATGAACTGTCGATTCTGAGAATGGCGTATAAATTATGTTCATCGATATATTTTTTTAAATAACTTAACCCACACGCGTCCAACTGTATCTTGTCAATACACCTGTGACAGAAGGGGATGGCTGACACAGCCAATATTCATATTTATTTAACCACCCTTACTCAGAGTGCAGAATTCTTCTTAAAAAAAAAAAAAAAACATTTCGTGACAGGGCGACAACCCCGGGAGTTTAATTTAATTCTACATAAAGACGAAAAAGACAAGAATATGCTTCATGGCGCAACATTATTTTTAGTACACATTTCTGTGGTATTTTTGATACAAATTAAATTAATCAATTAGAAAGATATACAAGAAAAATCAATTTATCGAAATAATATTTAGTCGCTACCGGGATTCGAACCTGGACCTCTTCCTATCCGGGGGAACGTGTTGTCATTCCACTACAGCAATCAATTACGTTTACAAAAAATTTTGAACTTACATTATGTATATTTTTATAATTGATAAATTTATTAATCGATACATAGATGATTTCTGTATACCTTTCCAATTGTATATTTTTAATTTAATTTTAAAAGTCAAATTATAATAAATATCATTATTGAGTTCTGCTAGTTTGCGTAAGCATTATATGGTACAGCTGTTTCGGCGGTTAAGGCCATTTTTAGAATATTTCAACTAATCATTTACAGAAACGGGAAAATTGACAATTAAGCTTAACCATTAGCAAACATAGATGTTATACATATTAACGGGAATTTTTTAATGATAAGGTAGTGCCTCTGGGAATAAAGAATATTAATATACGTCGGTTCCAACGAAACCACCTAATTATCCATGGATAGAGGAAGGGGTAACTAAAATCAGTTAGATAAGTCGATTGTACGTGGTTTATCCACTGTTTGAAAATGAAACGAAATAGCAGAACTAGCAGAACAAAATAATAATATTTATTATAATTTGACTTTAAATTAAATTTAAAATAAACATGGAGTTCTATAAACTAAACACAATAACAATAAATAAAAATCTTTCTATTTGATTAATTTTAATTTGTATTATTTTAATATACAAAGTAATCTTTACACTGCGCGATGTATAGACTCTCATTTACTTCATATCTTAATATTAAAATTTTCAATGCATTTTCAGTGACCTAAATAGATCGAAATCTGCTGGAACAAGGTCCGGATAATACGGAGGGTGTGACAAAACCAACATAGAAAAAAAAAATTAAGTTACTCTAAGTATTGGATTACATGACGAATATGCATTTTCAAATGGTTCATTTTAGGGGCTGAATTTAATACTTTTATATAGCGTTGATTACAAAACGAGTACTGCTATAGGTAAAAATATAGGTGCTATAAAAATAACTAGTTTTTCAGAATAAATAATAAACCCCTTTATTAATTATAATTAACCCACTGTCTCACAGAAGCCGAGTATGATCAGATCAATCTCAATACTAAAGAGGCGTGACAGATGGTGGCCACCGAAGATATGCCGAGTCTTCACCAGCCGAGAGGGGACGGCGCTACATGTGCCCACAAAGAGATACCGACGTCACGCGGAGTGGACTCGGAATGCGGCGCACATGATGCATGGGCGACAAGGACGCTGTACCGTTAAGGGCACGGGCGCCCGCCACCGGTTTTATTTACCCTAAAAGGTGAATCAGGTAAGAATAAAAGCGAGGAAAATGAAATCGGCCGCGTGGCTGCTTCATTACGAATATATCTACATATCTCTCATCTTGCTTTATCTTTTTACTGTAGCGACAAAATTAAAACACATTGGGAGAAAAATTAAAGTGACTTAAATAGGTACGCGACATTTTCATGTTTAATGTTAGGATACATTTTAATACAATCTGTGAGTCGTCCATTAGCAATAAAAGATAATAAAAAAGTTATATGAAATAAATACTTAAATTAAGAATATTATAGAATTCTGTTCGTCGTTTTCGTTTCTTCGCAGAATATAATCTCCAATCTCCTTGTTAGCCAACGATTCAGATAATAGGACTAGTATCTACTAATGCGGAGAATGAAAATATATATATAGTTCATACTTGGATTAGTACAGTACCGTGTCAAAACCATCATATACTCGTGTAAAAATTTATCCTGAAACTGGTGATTACACTTTCAAATTTGGCATATTTCAAGGTCATTTAAGTTATGGTTTATATACAATTTTCAATAAATATTGTGTCTTCTTTATGTTAGTGAAAACCAAAAATTGTTATCATTAATGGGAGGAGAACAATAATTTTTTTTTAAAACCTCTGCAAAACCCCATTTTTACCAGTCGCTGCGAAGAAAATTGAGCCTAGCCCCAAGATGGTGGCCACAGACTATCAAATATATAGACATGAACTAACGCAAATTCCTTGTTTCAATATTAGCAATTTACGCAATCAAATAGCTCCGCGATTATTTTTTAAATATGACTCGGTTGGGATTAAAAATTTTAACGCTGACAATATAATATGCATTAATGTAAAAAATACGTCTTGTTAACACAAAGATATAATTTTACAAGAGTAAATACTTTCACCGTTGCATAAATGTGTAATAATCTATCGGATCTATATGTTTCGTTGGCTATATGTGTTGTAAGAGAAATTGTGTTCCTAATACCGATACAGATCTCTTCCAACCTTCCACCACATACTTGGTTCTACCTACTGGTCCATCAATGCGGGAATCAGTGTGAATTTGGTCGCCGTCCTGTAAGCGTTACAACCTGTACCTTTTTCCAATACGCGCCGGTCATCTACCCACATCGCGAGATACGCGAGGTACCTTCTACAACTGCGTCTTAAAAGTGACTCCCGGCATCCGTCAAGGGATCCTTCAATTGCTGATCGTGGAGAGAGAAGCGGGACTACAAAAGGTGAGTGGTTGTTTTAAAGTACCGTGTCATCCTGTTTCTCCCTCCACATTTTCTTTCATACAGTCCACTGTAATAATCCCTAACATGTGTGTAGAATGCCCTTCGCCCCGTAAATAATATTCCAAACCCATCTCCTATATATATATATATCACGTCTATTCATTTACTGGTCTGTGATGGTGACAGATAAAAATAAAATAAAATTGTTAAAATGGTCAAACAACCGTTTATTTTAAAATTCGACGATTTCGCACGGAATGACCCAGTCAAGATTAAGACTGTGGACTATTTTAAATCGAAGTCGACGAAGCGTCAGCAGACTCAAAATAAGATGACTGAAATGTTAATTCAGATTCCAGGACAGTAGGAATAAGACACAGGAGAGCATTTGACGAAGGTAATCGAGAAAGGAATAGATTTCACGAAAACGATTGATGATAACATATAGAAGAATCGAAATGGAGAAAGGCCAAAGAACAATCTTTTATCTTTTCTCACAGTCATGAAAGAAGTGTAATAGTAACACTCGCGAGTGTTAATGGATTCAAGGAAACAAGAGTTATGATCTCACCTATTGTTAAGTAAAGAGCTGATTAAATATTTTCGCAATTACCGATTGTTTTGTTCACACTATTAAGAGTGCCCCACGGCGTGTAAGTGTCCATCCGTACACGGCACAGAGACTTCGCCGACAGTTTACCGAACACACATTGTCAAGCTGTTAATGTGCTCTCTACGTTCGGTGGTGGCGAAGGCTCACCACCGCTCAAAACGTCAGCAACACTTCATTAGTTCTAACGGCTGACGTAATTTGGCGGCTATCGGCCGGGCACTGCGCTCGATACTCGACCATTATCCGCATTCAATTCAGCCATTCCGGATTCTGTGGAATATCTTTAATAATAATATTATTAGGAAAACACATTCTTATTGTGAAGTTGTAATTATTCAGAACAGATATGTGATATTTTAAATATTAATTAAATATATTAATTAGATAGATATACATATAAAATCAATTTTATCGAAAAATGTGTCTCTCTTTCCTAACCGGAGAAGGTGCATTATCCAACTATGCTACAGCGACAATTTTTTAGCGACAAATTTTCGAACCTACATGTTACTTTTTTAATATTAATACATTAAATCGTTCCTTCATTATTTTTACAGAATCTCAAATACCTTTGAGTAACGCCAGAATTATCACTTCAATTTTATTAAATTTTGGAAACATATATGTATTATATAGATAAAACATTGCAGTGGTTTTCCGGTATAATAATAATAATAATAATAATGGATAATTTGTATAGCGCCATTTTCGCAAAAAATTTCACCTCAAGGGTGCTTTACATATAAGCTGTTTTATCTTCCAGAATAAGGCCATTCGTCTAGCGATGGGTGCCCCCAAATGGATAAGGATTACCCAGCTACATCATGAGTTCATTAAACATATCTCCAAACGTTTTATGCCGACCTGCCCACGCACCACAAAACATCGATTAACGCGTTATCAAATCACGACATAACCGTTCCGTCGCGTATCAAAACGCCCCTAAAACCATCCTCCTTCAGAGGCCATTAATTCACTGCGCCAGCTAGCAGTATTTTAGTATTTAGCTAGTTATTTTAACTGTTATTGTGACTGTGATTTTATTCGATTGTAACTATGATTGATAACTGATTAACGTAATTCTTCAAGCAATGTGATTGGTACACTAAGAATTGTAAGCCTCCGACATTTAAATCTTAGTTAGCAATCATCGTTAAATCCCAGTTACCAATCATCGACACAGTCACAGTCACGTAACGGTTTACCATCACTAATAATCTACAATTATCTTTGTTTTTAAGATTAAAAATTGTTATTTTCACTAATGGAAATGACTTTTTGAAAAGGTGCGTTTTTAGTTTCTTCTTAAATAAAGTCTCTGATGCACTGTTTCTTATGTCTCCGTTATAAAGGTTTCACGCTTTTGTTCCTACCACCGCAAATGCCCGTTCACTAAAGTTAGACTTTTGACAACGGCTGGTCGGTTCTATAACTCTTCCTGCGGCTGACCTGAGAGTTTGACATCTATCATTCAAATTGTCTGGGATACAAAGTTCTTGAAGATACAGAAGCGCCATGTTGTGTGTCGCCTTATACATCAACCAGCAGAATTTAAATTTAACTCTTTCAGGGAATCGGAGCTAATGCAGCTGGATAATAAATGAGAGAATTTGGAAACTCGATATATTATTCGTGCAGCCGCATTTAAAATGCAGTATAATCTATCCAGCTGATACATTGGCAGGCCAGCATAAATGCTGTTACAATAGTCCACACGTAATACCACAAATGCATTTATAAATAGACGGGCTGCCTCAAGAGGAAGAAGGTATAGTAATAACATACAAAGCAAGGTAAAAATTAGACTAAAAAATTAATAAATATTTAAAATTGGTAATTTTTATATCAGTACCGATTGTATTTATATTAAAAGTGAACTGCAGCAAAACAAGAGTTTAAAAATTGTTTTCTTTAAATATTAAGAATATGTTTTTAATTTGAGAATTTCATGTTCAAATAGTTTTCTTAATTTTGAGACTAGATTCGTCTAGTGATGTAGTAAAAAAAATATGATCAACGTATTGGCTAAATTCGCAATTAATTATAATTCCCGACCATATTAAGTATACCGTTTATATTTATTGTTATTGTGTTTAGTTTCTATAACTCCACGTTCATTTTTAATTAAATTTAAAAAATCTAATTATAATAAACAATATTATTGAGTTCTGCTAGTTTGCGTAAGCATTATTTAGATGTTACAGTTGTTTCGGAGGTTAAAATTAATTTAGCTGTTTAAAAATGGCTTTTAACAGAAGCAACGATATCCGTATTGTGAACTATTTGCGCTGAATGTACCAAAACAATCATTAATTCTCAATATTATGAAACACATCCGATAACTGAAATATTCAGCACCAAAACGGTTCGGTTCGAGGTTCCCAATTTTAACAAGCGGTTCGCGCGAACCGGTCCGAACCCACAGAAAGGAACATATAATTCATTATTTAGAACACATTCTTATTGTGAAGTTATAATTATTCAGAACATAGGTCTGTGATATTTTAAATATGAATTAAATATATTAATTAGAAAGATATATATATAAAATCAATTTTATCAAAATTTAATAAAAATGAATTGATAATTCTGGCGTCTGCTATCAGTTTACTCAAAAGTATTTGAGATTCTGTAAAAATAAGGTAGATGGCTCTTTCAAATAATGGAACGATTAAATGTATTAATATCAAAAAGGTAACATATAGGTTCGAAAATTGTCGCTGTAGCATAGTTGTATAATGCACCTTCCCGGTTAGGAAAGAGATCCAGGTTCGAATCCCGGTGGCGCAACAACAATATTTTTCGATCAAATTGATTTTATATGTATATCTTTCTAATTAATATATTTAATTCATATTTATAATTAATTAATAATAGCGGTAAAGTCGCGTAAAACATATACTCATTTCCCATTATATAAAAATTATAATAACATAAATTAATAATATTTTATAATGCATTGAGTAAAAGTTTAGGACCGCAATTTTTTTATTGATTTACATTTGTTTGCTGCAATAAAATACCCCACATTTATGAAGTGGTAGCAAATCAATCGCAAATTTTATAACGGGTTTTCAAGTGATAGTCGCTCCAGATATTTTTAATAACGCGGGTACCTGAATTTCAGCTGTCTTGTTAAATTCGTACATTGGTTACCATATCAACTTTGTACTATCTAATAAATTAGTTTTTTTTTTATCGTGCTTTTTGTATCTGTATGTAAATCGTGTGTTGCGTATACCTTGAACGTTTGGTTTGCTTGTGTATGTTTTATTAAAAATAAATTAAATGATAAATCACAATGTGGTAAACGCGTTAGTTATCGAGTAGCGGTTGCATTAAATACTTTGAAAGAGACAATCACAGACTAGTAAATGAATAGATATGATATGTAGTGTGTATGTGTATTACCAGTGAGAATATATTTTTATACTTTTAAAATTAGCAATATTAACTTTGTGGTTGAAATTCATATTTTTATTTATTATCTTTGTTTTATTAACCGCTTAATTGAGTTTAAATACATCTACCGGTTTCGAAAAATTCCATTTTCTTCTTCAGGATGTCATAACTAACTAAATCATATATTATTGTTTTTTACCAGAATGTATTTTTAAAAAATCTATTTTTAAAAAAAAAAAAATTTAGTACCTAACTCAAATCATTACTTAATACAAATTTACTTGAATAATTTTTAGGAAAAAAAATTAGAATGAGACTCGTAGTTAAATTTAGTTGGTTGTTTATAATTTTTTGATTAGTTTTACACGCTTTATTTATCTCCAACGATTCCAAATTATTTAATTTATGACCAACACCGTTTATATGCAAAATTCCTCCATACTTTGGTATATCATTCGTGTTCAGGATGATACGATAATTAACTTGATTTAATAGTGAGAAATGAGAAGAATTGAGACATTGATGAGGGCTTGGACAAAAAATACTTACTTTATTTATTTATTCAACAAAGGTTTACATTGGATTGCGCGGATGTAGGTTACAATAAGCATGTTACTGAGCAGAGAAGTGGCAGCCCGCACAAAGGCACAAAGAGGGTGTGTCGTCATACATGTCGTCACGGTTCTGTCATTAGTACGGAGTACATCGCCGTCGTCGCTAGATGTCACTCTGTGTCCGCCTCACCATGATATAATTTTATACACGATACATCAACACGTGTGGGTAATAAAAACTGAAAGAAAAAACTCAAGCTGCAAACTCGAAAAAACCTTAAGATTATATTACAGACCGTAAGGGCATTGACGGTGAAATCAAGAGATGCGCACAACTCGCGTGAACAACTTTTGGAAAAAGAAAAGATATCACTTTCAGACGTACGGACCTAGAGAAGGCGACGTACAAAAAGGTCAATGTTGAGAAAATCGATCCGTGACCGGAAAAGGAACAGAGGTACTCGACCACAGATCTGAGACACGTTGCCAAGCTTATAGTGACCGAAGTGTCAGATATGATGAGCGGCGGTGAAAAAAACTCCCACAACAGATTATGAGGTCAAACGTCACGAGAGCAGCCATATAAAAATTAATAAACATCACAAAACATACTTGAAAAAGGAGATATCGTAAGAAGCCCTGGATAGAAAACATTGAAGATTAACCTAAGTAACCTTACCTCATAGGCCGGCGTATTGAGACTGTCCCTGATGGCGGGGACGCTGTTCTTCGGCGCGATCAGCATGTCTGCTTCCTCTTCTGACCTTCGGGCGCTACACGGGGCACACCATCGGCGTGGGCACGTGGGATGCGTGTCCCACACGCGGCCACCGACACGCACTCGGATTTGTATAGATTCCGTGCCACAAACACTTGTTACGAACGATAGGTGGTCACAATTTTTTTTATTATACCTGACTGGCGGCGATAATGTCAAGAGGTCACTGACATTATTATGTCAAGTATTCAAATAAAATATACCTTTAACGAACACTGTTTTCTGTTTTGAAATAATTTAAATTTATTAACATTATTTCAATTCCAGCACAAAAAAGTTTTAAATTTCACTCGCTATTTAAAAGAAACATCAAATTAAAATCACTAATATCCATATGCGTTGTAAACGTATACGGTATCTTAATAAGGTATTATTTAAAATATAAAATAGTTATAATTTAATCAATACTTATTTCCGTGTGGGGATTTAAAGGCACTTTCAAAAAAATTCCTCAAAAATCTTAATATTTTTAAATTTTCATTGAAAAATGCTCACGTTCCAAATAACTTAAGCAATAAATTTGAGTTCATTGATTTATTTCTTTTACGTGCAATCGATCAATCATTTAATTTGTTTAGATATAGAATATCGCCTTTAATATTTAATGCTAATGTCAATTTAGATATCGATATTTTTTAATATTATACAGAATAGTGATGATTAAATGAATTCTTTAACTTCAGTTGCAGGTGAAAAAAGAATTTCGTGCCATTTTACTAGGACAATAGTGTCGTTAATAATCAAGGATTTCCTTTACATAGATGTTCTCGTTCTCATTTTCCCCAAACCGAACAGATGATATGTTCCTTTCATTTTTTTTAATACAGACGGTATTCAGACGCATAAATAAGTCTAACTGAGATAACTGATGACAACTATCAAAGAAAGCTACCAGTGAACATAATATTTTACACAATGCCAGCAAATCGGTCATAAAAAGGGCCAGATAATATCCCTCTCGTGCGTCTGGACGGGACGAAATTTAACATTCAAAATAAGGTCAAATACCTTGGCCATACATTCAATGAAGATGGACAAGACGATGATGACATAGAACGACAGTTGAGCGTTCGTGCAAATATGCTGTAACGGCGTTTCTACCGATGCAGTAAGGAGGTGAAGAGGATTCAATTTAAATCATTCTTCACATACATGTATACTTGCGAACTCTGGTCAAAATACAAGCAAGTGGCGTTCAACCGTCTCCGAATTCAGTACAACTAATGCAGAATACTGTTCGAATTGGCGCGTTATTGTAGCGCATCTACAATGTTTGCTGAATGCCCGTATACATGGATTCGTTCCGCTTCTGAGACATCAAGTTGCGGAAGTAAATCTACGGCTGGAGCTCAACACCAACTCTCTAGTGTAAGCGGCGCTCTCATGGAAAGCTGGTTCCCTGACCAGAGAATGGCAATGACTACAGAATAGCTACAGATTCAATGTTGTATTTATATTTTGTTTATATTCATATATATGAATGTGTGAACTTATTATTTATTTATATTTTTTTGCTTTTATTTTAGGCATTATTATTATTGGGGAAAATATAAGGTAACAGAGGCGTGGGTAGAAATAGATTATATTGGCTGTTTAACCTCAGAAAGTGATCCAATGTCCGAAATGTTAGTGATCTTATACAGGATAAATCAACATACTGCAACATGGTCGCCAACCTTCGATAGATAGCGGCACATGAAAAGAAGTCGTGTTAAAAATTATGTGCGCGCTTTATTTTTTTGTGTGTTCTATGATGCCAAATATTAAGAGGGAATAATGCAAGGATGGTTTTCATAACAAAGCCGAGCTTGAAAAAATGTGAAAAAAGAACAGTGGACAAACGTATGAAGACTTGGGCAATTGGAAAAGAACGTTTCAAAATTAATTTCAAGAAAATTTAGAAAAAAAAATTATTGTGCATTTAAAATAATTTATAATCTTCTTCTTTTTCTTCCGTCACTAAAATAGGTCACACGCCAGTCATATGACACTTGAATGTCCAAGATTAATAAGAACATTCGAATGAGTGACTAGATTTTAATGAACCAGAATAGTTGAAAACGGGGTAGGCGTAAAAGGGGAATGCGTGCCGGGGGTTACGCAACACGCCGACAGCCGGCAAGTGAAAGTCTCGGGTTCAGCCCGTGCGAGCCGAGCCGCCCGGGTGACGCGAGCACACGGTGCGGAGTTCGATGAGGTAACAAGCGGCCAACAATGCGGTTATCGTAAAAAAATTACCATCTCAATGCCTTCGGTTGGGCGGAAGTCGTTTGAATAATGAAATAAAAGTTACGAGAGGCTTTTAGAAATTTGTGAGATTCTTTTGAATCTCAGTATTTTACAGCTAATTGAATGATTTATTCAGATGCTTTTGACATAACCATCATTCGGGCCCAGATGATTACATAAAATATCTCAGGAGTGAATTTTAAGATGTTATTGTGACTTTGCGATTTTTCTTTAAAGGGAATTAATTTTATTCAAAACTTTATTTACAATTCTCTCTTCAATAAATGAAATATTATTGAGGTGGAAAACGCAACCTGTTTACGCTAGTGAACCGCAGATAAACCGTTACGTGACTGATTGAGACAATAACGATAACTGAGATTTAACGATGATTAGTAACTAAGATTTAATTGATAGATGTTTACTTTTTAGTACCAGTCATTACTCGTAGAATTACAAATAATCAGTTACCAAAACATCGTTACAATCGAACACAATAACGGTAGAATAACGATTTAACCGTTACTAGATAAACAATATATTATAATTATATCCATTGTAATATACATAAACGATGTATTAAAATGAAAAACTCAACTTGCAATAAATAGGACATTGAATTGTTCAGTTTTTGCAGACCATAAAACACATAACATCTCTAGCAATTGCAAAATATGTAGGTCGATGTATTTATTCCTGACGTATAGGGGGAGGGCAAAAATTCATTTTAATCCTATAACCAATACATAAAATTCAAATAATTTGCATAAAAAAAAAACCCGATAGATATCTCATCTGACCTTCAATTCCGAGAGTGCGTTGTGTCCAAAGTCAGGTAACTACTACTGTTGAAACAAAATTTCCTAACCAGATGACAAGAGAGTCATCACTGATATCATTATCGTAGCACCTTAAAACAATTTGCTACAATTTGCAACATCAAAAATGAAACAAAAGTAATGTTGCAAGTTGACAAATGAGAAAAATGAACGATACATTTAAAATTATCGCACACAGTCGTTGATATTAAAAGCGAATAATGCGAACATGATTTATGGCAAGCGCTTATTATTCATTCGAACGTTTATTAATTACGAATAATACAATTTATTTATTGAACTATTAAACCGTGAATGAACCAGGGAATGTATATTCCATAAATACGCCAAGGCACACATACTCAGAAATATAAGAATATTCACAGAAAACAAAGTGAATGGTGGCACCTTGAATGCAGTACGAATTTCACAATATCAGATGAAAGATTAGAAGTGCTCAAAGGCGTAGTAGCAACTAGCACAGATGTGATGCCTGCAGTCCGCGGTGATTGAATTAACCAGTGAGATATGGCGTGTTAACCGCGTTTTATGTCTCAGACAGTCGTATCATACCACCTCTACGAAATATAGGATTATCTGATTCGAAAAAATATTTATCAATTCAGTTTAAAAAAATAAGCAAATAAGCCGGAGAACTGACAGGCGGGGGGATACCAGCCAGTACAGTGCCGAGAAATCAAGCAAGACGTAAAAATAACAGTTTACAAATATCCGAAGCTCTTTTTTATTAACTGGCTTGTAACAAAGTTCAACAGGGGTAACTTCTTAATAAAAATAAAATTAAATATTAGAAATAACACTTGATGTTAATATAAACCAAAGCAATAATCAATATCACAAAAAATCTGAAAATAAAACACAAGATAAAAATGAGAGCATATAAAAATCTTTCGAAATATTCTAATACGCTACTAAAAAAAATATTTATAGTTTCGATCAGATTAGTCCAACAGAACACATTCTTATCGTGTAGTTATTCAGAACATAGCTCTGTGACAGATGATGGCTTTCAAATAATGGAACGATAGATGTATTAATGTAAAAGTGTAATATATAGGTTCGAAACGCACTGCCTAAATACTAATTAAATGTATTAATTAGAAAGATATACATATAAAATCAAATTTATCATAAAACATTGCTGTTGCTACCGGGATTCGAACCTGGATCTATTCCAATCCGGGGAACGTGCATTAAACGATTATGCTATAGCACCGCAGTGCATTAACGACAAATTTTCGAACCTATATATGTTGCACGTTATTTTATATATTTTTTTATACACATTTTTATATACATTTAATTTGTATTAGAAAGACGTCACACTAAATGCGGAGAAAATTCAAAAAATATAGGATGAATAAGTATTTTAACTAGGAATGTTGAATGGTGCAAGGGTCGAGACCGAGCACGAGCCGTCGCCTGAAACCCGACCCACCGACGAAAAGTAATGTATAATAATTATTCACGTAGGACTTCGATTCAATTTCGTAAGCCCAGCTAAGAAACGTTATTGTTTGGGTGTTTCTCACGTTAATACCGACCTGTCGCGCCTAATTAGATTACATCAATGCCGGCTATTGCACAATAAGTGTCGTTGTGAAGCTGTTCTATTGTTGGGTACCGGGTGTGGAGAAGACACACTTTAGAAAAAATGACTATGGGAAACCGCGGGAAACAAATAACGTCCCATTTATTTGTTTTATTAACAATACAACATGGAAAATGGTGCGGTCCTCGTTTGAAAGTTAATGTGTCAAGAGTCCTAGAAGTTCTCGATTGTATTAATAAGAGAAATGGCGAGAGAAAACGCGGTATTTTAAAATAGTACGTGCTCTTCATCAAAAACGGACGATCGGCATTAACCTTTACCATACCGTGATATAAAATACCCGAACGCATCCATGTTGTCAACTCGTGTTACCGTAAATAACAGTTAGAAAAAATGTTTTTATTAGCTTAAATGGCTTTAATGGCACGAATTTACTCTAAATATTGAGCATTGAATTTTGAAAAAAATATTAATAACATAATTTAAAGCATTCATTAAATCCTATATAATGTATCCTTCCTTCTTATCTCTCTATCTCTCTTCGTTTAATTAGTAAGAAAGAGACAATTATATTTGCATGTGTGTTGTTTTTTTCACTGTGAAAATGGTGTGTGTTACCAACATATTAATTTTACAACGAATTGAATGGAAAAAATGATTGTTTTTGTACGATTCCCTTTTCATAAATGGTTTTTACTAGTCATCCTAAGCGCTAATATTTTCTTTAGAATTATCTAAAATATGAATTTTATGTTGCATGTATTTACCTGAATATTACAGGTTTAATTATGATGGTAGACCTGTGTTACTGCATGGTTTGGGAAGAGTTAAAACCAATGTCTGATGGTAGTCATCGAGGGTGCATAGTCTTTACGCAACTTTACTTTGATTTTCTCACACGTCTTCCCATGCAAAAAAAAAAGGAATCCAATCACTGACTCTTGTTCCACTGTTGCCACAGACCAGTAAATGAATAGACATGAAATATATATATATATACGAGAAGGGTTTGAAACATTAGTTGCAAGACGAAGGGCACTATACACACATTATTTATGGAAACATAAATCCGATAGTTAACGACACATTTATTAAATATTAAGAATATTTTACATTAATGCATATTATATTGTCAACGTTTAAATTTTCCTTCCAATCGAGTCATATATTTTTAAAAAGTCGCCGAGCTATTTGATTGCGTAAGTGGTACCAAAATGATCACGTGGAAGACACCAAATTGAAAATATTGAAATACTAATTTAATGTATTAATTATAAATATATACATATAAAATCAATTTTGTCGAAAAATATTGTTTTTGTAGGTTCGTATCTCGGTAGCGATAGTATTTAAAACATCACAGACCGTCTGTTCTGAATAATTACAACTTCACAATTAGAATGTGTTCTCCTTAATAATATGAAAATATTGAAATAATAAATATGCGTTAGTTCATGTCTATACATTTGGCAGTCTGTGATTGCTGTAAACAAACGCAAACTTGCCCATTTTCAACAGCTATGAAAATAAAACTACTCGATAAATTTGTCTTGAAATTTTGACAGGCGTCGTTCGAAAGATGGTGTTAAACAATGGTATACAAATTTTGCCATCAGCCGTTAAATCATACTGCCCTGGTACATGGAATTGATGAACTATTAACGTACTTGAGACATTCTGGGGTCATATTTTCATAACAAAAGCGATTAGCTTAGCGTGATAATAGTAATAAAATTGATGTAACACTCATTCCGTGTACGCATCTCCATTAATAAAAAATATATATCGCTAGGTGGACATGTTCAAGACCGCTGTTCTAGAACTGCTCCAGGAATGCAACCAACTGTGCAAGATGGCGACACACGATACAAACAGAAAATAATGATACCGTAACTATGCGAACGACCAAGAAGTAGAATGGCAATGAACAAAAGATTAATATTAGGACATGATTTGAAAAACGACACTAAAAAAAGGGTTGCGACTGAAATTTGTTGATTTGTTGCTCTACTTCTACTTCTTTTTCTTAAGAGACATTCATCGATCCCCTTCTGCGCAAAGTATTTTCACTTCTCGATAGCTTCTACGTCTGCTCCACGCCAGAAACCGGCTCATGAATGTTTTGTTGCTTCCATCATGTATATGCGAGTATATATTGCGCTTCATCGCTATTGCATACACGTACATTGTATCCGTTAGTGTATTTTCCAAAGAAATCCTCTAGACGGCAGTACAGATTAGCAAAAATAACAATGTCTAATATTTCAATTTAAGTTAGCTCTAGGTGTACATATGTATATAGCATGCATCATTTTAATTAATAAAACTGGAATAGATTCTCTTGGTAGTTCTTACAATTAATCTTGTATACTTCACTATCAACAATCTTATATTGGACAAACTGGAAGGAAAATACACACACGAATAGAAGAACACCGTAAGGAAATGAAGAACTTCAGTATAAACTCAGAGATGGCAGACCATGCAAGATCAGAAGGTCACAGTTTCGCCCATGACAACGTAAAAGTACTACATATATGAAAAAAGGTGAGAAAATTAGACATTCTAGAAAGTATAGAGATTAATATTGACAATAAAAATGTACTTAACATACAAACACCCCCTATTACATCTCCTCTCCTGTCTATATTAACCCCGCCCACGACCACTTTCACTTTTCACCGAAACCCCCCTCTCCCCAACACCATTCTCATCCCGCCCCTCCTCCACAAATAGCCGATAGTCTATTTTCTAGCTTTAAGATTTAGTTAATTACTGAAGATGACGCATTAAGCGTCAAAAACGTTTGAATTTGTAATTAGAGTGAAGTGTGAAGTAAACAACATTGTGTTTTACTTTAATGATCAATAATTTTTTTCAAAAAGTAAATATTTTTATTAAAAGTTGATTAATATTTTAGTTTTTCTTATTAGTAAGTAATAAAGACAAAGTACACTACGTGGTGCATTGTTAAAGCAATATAATAAGAGATAAATCCTAGCCACGCGGCGGCCACAATAGCCACCCGCAGGGCCTAGCAGCAAGCAAGTTGTAATTACGAATGTGTTACTTCAATGTAGAAATTATTTTACGATTTTCACAGAAGTAATCAGTTTAAATAATCGCGCGTTTAGACGGCTCTATTGGCACCCCCAAAATACGCCAGTAAAAGTTTTGTAACATCTCCTGGATTTGTGACCTTTATTGAGCAAAAAATGGGATCACTATACCCACC
Organism: Eubasilissa splendida; assembly: GCA_031772225.1. Taxonomy (NCBI): domain Eukaryota; kingdom Metazoa; phylum Arthropoda; class Insecta; order Trichoptera; family Phryganeidae; genus Eubasilissa; species Eubasilissa splendida. The sequence goes on along the minus strand of CM062863.1, from coordinate 4,846,549 downwards.
TCAGGGGCTTACCGACCGACACTTTCAAAGAACACACCTTTCACCTCAGGCACAATTTCCGTCACTTTTTGAATAATTGCCTCGAATTCTAGACCGTACGCGAAAGGTCATCCATCATGGACTTGCATTCCGCAGTTTGCAACGTTGCAATATTGCGCGTTTAGTATAACATGCACTTTCGCTGAAATGTGGTACAGCGCAGATGTTACAGTATCCGCACTGGAACGAGATATTTTAATAAAATGAAACAAGTAATAGCTTCAAAAGATTACCCAGCTACAGAGCTACGTCTAAATTCTGCATAATTAATCACCCATGATCAATTCCTCCAACCGAACCCGATCAATGTTTCAGTAACCATTGTAGGTTTTACTGAAAAACTCAAAAACAGTTGAGATAGCTAGGTAAAAAAAAATAAAGAAATTTAATGTTTCGCGTGTTAGATTGATATGTACCCACTCGTGGATGTGCAGAGCAGGAGGTACATATGTTGGAAGCATATCGTCTACGAATACGAAATAGGAAAGTGAACAATCGGCGGTATTGTCGATTGAGGAGCTGTGCATAACACTGAGTAAAGAAGACGGCAATTTTTGACTCGTTAGCGACGATAAAAGGAGAGAAAAAAACAAATTAGTGAATAATTTTTTTTCGTGCATTATAATCGACATCATTTTCGTCCTATCCGACACTTCCATCTACTTTACCCTGTATTTCGCCGCATCGGTACATGTTGGTTAGTCATGATCCAGTCTGTCTTCATGTGGTCTTTATTACTGTTTATCCCAGCTTAATATCGAGCGATCCTGGTCGCATTTCCTTCGTAATTTACAAGATCTTGGTAGCAAGACGTGTAAATAAATTAATATCAATAATATTTGGTATCTTCTTCTACCGTAGAATGTAGAGTTTTGTCAGACGAGTTTGGTACACTTTATTAATCCCAATTGAACGACAAACAGCAAAGTTATTGGCATAATGAATTTCTTATGGGACGCAATTACGGTAATGAGTCGTGATTGGTGGACAGGACCTACTGCCTGCGTCACGCCGCTTTGGGACGGCTCCGTAGGCCTTTTCGCGTGCTACCCCATCAAATTAGTGGACTCGGTGCATGAAAGGCAAATCATATATTCAGTTATTGTCTTTGACCATTGACGTGATGTGAAAGCAACCTATCAGAAATGATTGCACATGAACTTAAAAATAATATAAAGATTCTTACATCGAAATGATTTTTGATGCTCCAAACCAATGAACTTTCAATATATTTATTGAATAAAATTATCAGATTAGGTTGAGTTTTAAAATTAATAATTATTCTTTAGAAAAATTAATAAAAATCTTTAGAAAAAAAACTCTAATTATTGAAAATACATTACATAAAATTTTAAAAAAAAATACTTACACATAATTCAAAATTTATTTGATCGTCACACCGTCAGACAAGAGTGCGATAAACGCGTGCTGTCGTGTAGCGCGATTGTCGGAGGTGTGATGTGACTTCCGTATCAAGATATCGTTTCAGTTGTCGGTTTTCGACGATGTTTCGCGTGAAAAACAGAATATGTACCGATTCTAAAATAATTGAAACGTCGAGATGGAGCAGATAGAAATCCCAGACAAGAGACGTTTCAACTCATCACAATGGCTCTCGAGTACAATCTCCCCGCACCAGAAACAGCGTGCTCCAACATTCACCAGAAACTCATCAGCGCCGTCGGCAAACACAAAGCGAAGTAAGGTGGCGGAACTGAACTAATCAAGATGACCGACTGGAGATACACCGCGCCTCGCTCTCGTGGTCTTCGCGGGTCTCGCCCGTGCCTCGTTTTTATGCAAATCGTATGCAACACGCAATTATTATTACTAGTAGTTTAAATACTGCTTTATATAAATGTTAAATTTTACAATTTTTGTTTCACTTTCAATTAATAAAATATTTAATATTATTTAATATTAAAAAATTTAATCAAAATTAACAATCCACTGTGTTTATTTACCATAGTAATGTTCTTTAGCCAAATTTGTATTATTATATTTATAACTCATAGAGAAGTCAATGGCAGAGCAAGATTAAAGATAAACGTCTCAAAAACTAATGTTTACTTGGGCTTCGTATCCATTGTATCCAATGTCATTGCCAGCAATCCATTTTCTTTAGAAATTCGCTAATAATGAATATTAATATTCATTTACATTGTGCAATAGACGTCACTGATGTCAAAAATTGCTGTGACTAATTCTGAGGTACGATTAGTCAATAATTTTAACATTATAGTTCAAAACTGTTTTAAATACTAATTAAATGTATTAATTAGAAAGATATACATATAAAATCAATTTGATCGAAAAATATTGTTGTCGCGCTACCGGGATTCGAACCTGGATCTCTTTCCAATCCGGGGAAGGTGCATTTGAATTATTGTAAAGCATGAAAGGACCCGGAAAGAAAGGTCGGGTCTTTTCATTCTTTACATTTTTTAAATATTATTTTCTCCTAATATATATATAAAGCAAGTCAAATGAATCAATTAGAAAGATATATAGAAAAAATCTATGTATGACAACGAATCATACGTTAGCCTTGAATGGTTAATATAGCGAAATTGCTATCGCAGTTCCCCGGCAAGGAAAAGTTCCGGGTTCGTATCCCGGTGGTAACTAAATCTTTATATATATTTTAATTGATTTATTTAATTTATTACAAATATCATAGAACTATGTTCTAAAACTCGCAAGTTCATGTGATAAAAATATGTCTTAATTTAAAATATATTTTTTTTATTAAATTTATTAAACATCTATTGTATATACATAACGTGATTGTTAATTTTGTATTTGTATGCTAAGTATTGTAAAATAGATTCGCATCGGTGGTGATGTGGCCAGAGTTGGAGCAACGTGTGCAGAAGGGCTTTTTGGACCGAGAAGAAATTTAAGTCAATCGAATGATAAAACACTTTATAGATGGAAAAAAAAAACACAACTAATAAATCTTAATAAATTACTTAGGTTAATACCGTGCACGGAATAATAGGCTTAGACGTGGCTCAGGAAAAGAATAATACAGATGTTAGCGAATGACAGAACCCCCAATTACATGGTTTAGAAATATATATATATATAATGGAATAAAATATGAAAGGTATTTCTGTTCTGACTGAGCTTCACTATTAAAATAAGTAAAATAATAATAATAATACACATTTTACGACTATAGGTCACAAAACGTATTTTTATAATGCTATAATTTTCATCGAGATTTACAAGATTTCTACAGCACATTTGATTACTTATTTACTGTAAATTAATGTTTACCATTGCGATTGATTCAAATTCATATTGTATAACCCAGTGGCGTAATGCAGAATGTAAAAAAGGTATTGGACCACAATGGAAAATAGAAAGCAATATTTGAATATGTTCAAGAACACGCAATTACTGGATATACCTACAAAGATACTGTTATTAAACAAATATCAGACATGTCATAGAAACAAACCTATTTTTTATTATATTTAATGGAAAATATATGGAAGTATGGGGTAATTACACATACTAACATATATACAACTTTCATAAATTTGATAAATGTGGAGATAGAGGGGTGAGAATTGGTGAACGTTTTATATATATATAACGTATATATATATAAAAAATATATATATATATACGACAATTATATATATATATACGACAATTAATCATTCAATATCCCGCTATTTTAATGATGATACGAAGAAATTTCACGACCAAAGTGACAGATATCGAACGCCTAGGCGAAAAAATCCATGATTATTAATCACGCCAATAGACATCTCCTTCTATGCTTTGACAGTAGTAAATTTGATGTATCAACAACCCGCAAAGGATTTTTACTAAGGGCGTTAGTAAAAAGTTAATATAGTAAAAAAATACTGCTGATCACAAACCCTCGCACTATGAAAATAGGAGTAACTTGCTGGTCTCCCGGTAAGAGGTTCGAACCTCCGACTACAGAATCACTAGGCGAGTGTCGTAACCATCAGACCAACAAGCACGTCAGGTAATTTGCATTTGCAGCAATCAAAGAGTAATCAGCTGATCAGCAGTAAAGTTGGAGGCAAACAAGCAACGGAAGAATTCAATATAATCTTTTTTTTTTCTCTTAGACAGATATAATCTTATTGATATAGAAAAGAAAAATTATGTATATTCTTCTTATTCTTTCGTCCACGTCAGTTAAAGACGTCTCGATTAGGAAATGATTAGATCACATCTCCGATAACGTCCAAAGCTAACTGCTTCTAGAAATCTAATAATCAGCAACTAACTATACGATATACTCTTCATTTTTGATTATATCTTTCAACGAGACGTCGAATAGGGCAATATATTTGCAATGTATATATTGCCAAATGTAAACTTGGCAAGGATTATAAAAATATCGGCGGACAAAGAGATATGATAAAATATCTCCAAGACAGATTTTTACGCACCTTTTGTTCCTTCGTCTAGCACCCCTAGTTTTTCTTGTTGATTGGTATGAGTAACTCATGTGGTGTGAACGTTGCCGCTTTCGGAGACCGAAGGATCGCTGTCAAACCACGGTCGGAGCACAATTTCGGTTGGTACTACGTCAGAAAAACATCTCCTACTATAAGATAAGAAGAACAATATATCGGACCAACCCACAACGGCAGAGAAACAGCTACTGTCAATCAAGGTTAGTGGTGATTTTCAATCCGCATACGTGATCATATTATCAATAGGAAACCAGGTGTTCGGGCCAAAATCACCTGAGGAGCATACCTGACTGCTGGTGAAAATGTAATTTTCAATATTTTATAGTCTCGACATATGCGGATAGATAAATTACGCATTTTAATGAAAACTGGACGAAAATCCATCCAATATCGACCGAATTGCAAAGAATTAAAAATAATTGTATTTTTATAGCGCGCGCTCGGCCCCAGTCGCAAGTTCACGCGCGGACGTAATTTTAGCAAATATATCCATAATTTTTATTTGTTAATCACATAGATATGATAAAATAATTGATATGTAAGAAGACCGGAACAAAATATATTGCACAGTTTACAAATAAAAGCAATTTAAGGTACAATTACAATTTTTATAAGGTTTTGAACGTAATAATATATTGCATGAGCCGCTTTCAAGTGACGAAACCCGCGCACGCAGTGAAACTCGTGAATGGACCAATATGAAGCCACGTTTAACATCATATAAGATAAATGCACTCACCGATGAAGTAATTTCTTATACAAATAAAGCGTTCAATAATGAATAAAAAATAAGTGTAGTTAGGTGTAATGAAATGGCCAACCGAAATATTTAGGAAATGACTTAATAAACTCATATGTATGGAGTGATGTCTAGTTAAGTAATAATTTAAGATATTTTACCATAAAAACCAAGTATCGAGTATAAAATAGATTTATAAAAATCTTTTATATGTTTATTTTTAATCGTACAATTTATGCAAAGCTACCAGAAGATCACGGGAGCACTTTGCAGGAGATCATTTCAGTTACCAAAAATATTTCTCTATTATAATTACAAATTTGAATAATAAAATAAATGTAAAAATGAGACGTCTGTAGGGCAACGCCCCCCGTAAGTTATCGTGGCGTATATATAGGGGCGCGTGTGGCTCAACGGTTAGGTTCAAAAAAAATATCAAGATAAACAAGTGAGAATAAAACTTGACCAGTCCAGGTCGCTACCAGACTCCGAGAGTTTTTCTTCTTCTTCTTCTTCTTATATATTATAATAAACATTATTAATATTAAACACCAGGGAACAACAAGCTGTCGGAAGGCATTCACGGAAACAACTGATAATAGTAACAAAACATATTTATATAAAATATTTTATAAATTGCCTATCGGGGAGGTCTCGATGCCAGTCATGACGAACAAATGCACGACTCGAAGAGAGAATAATAAGAAAGTACGTGTAGCAAGAGATCGTGGAATACACAGATAAGAATCACCAGATGTAATCTCGGAAGACGGCTGAAATCTGAGATAAAGTGTAAATACGCGAATGAGCGTTTGTAAAGACGTCTCTATGAAAACAACGAGGACAAGGGTATTACAAAGATGGTACATTAAAGATAGACGCAATTTCACTTTCCAACGATTGGAACAGAATGCCTCGAGTACTTCGAATAATCATTAGCCGAAATTCGATCACTATCACATTGACGAGAAACATGCGCGCACTGTGCATTGTCTTTGTTGGACGGTGTATGGAGAACTTTCAAAAATATTTTGGTATTATAAGACTCACCACAGCTTATAAACCACAAGAAGCTTAAAAAAAGAGAGAAAAAATACATTTAAACTTTTACAATGTGAACGTTTTGCATCGTGTGAAGATATTTTTAAGGTTTAAGGTAAGGTCTAAGAAAACATGCGAGGTCTTAATAAAAATGTATTATAAAATTTAACCAACACTGAGAACTTAATCCAAGGAAAACCTTTCGCTCAAGTACTGACGCTGTAAAACAAATGAGATAATAAGACCACGACAGGACCAATCGGCTAATATCTCGCTGTCCGGCTATTACAAACAAATAGTATTGTTTGAAACCGACAAAATAAAAGATTTAAATTATAAAAATAAACTTCTTGCTTCATATCATAATATTGCCTAGTTGGGCAATGCATTTTAAAATCTGTGTAAAATAAATGTAACAAACTGTCTTTTTTTGTAGCTGTACAGTGCTTATATGTTATATGTGTATAAATAAATAAAAAAGAGCAAAATTTATTTGTTTAAACCACTATTTATTGATGAATCAACATATTTCGTTACCTATGGTATCTTCTTCAGGAAAAAATGCAAGCTTAGATAAAGACAAAACTATAAAAGTATACCGAACTTATAATTTTATAGTTTAAAGTGTTTTTTCTTATTATTTATATAAAAATAAAATTTGTGGCACCTTTCGTAAGGTAGATGGTAAAAATAAAAATAAACTATGCCTCAGCATTCGAAACGTGTCCCATTGTTTCGGTACACCATCATCAATGTAGGAACAGCCCTGGCCTCCTAACTAGTAAATAACTGTAACCACACCCTCCGGTGTCCATCACCAATTCATGATGTTGACTGCACGCGCATCCTGCGTAACTCCACCTAATCACAGTACCTTGGATCTTCACTGGACACTCCTCCCAAAACCGATAAGTTTTGTTTTAAGGTTTTTCTTCGCTGGTCGGTCTAAATCTGAAGGTGATCCGACCAGCTCAGCCATGCTGTCTTAATAAGTTGAATAACGTCAGGTTTACCAAATTTTCTGTGTAATTTTTAATTAATGTACGCGCCATATCCTGTTTACATTCTTGGTTCCAAATATCTTCCTCAGGATTTTACGTTCGTAGACCAGTAATTAACGGGATTCAGATCCACATTAATTCGATACTATCATGTTTAATTATGTCTAAAGTATGAGGTGTGCATCCAATGACTAAACCCCACCCTGGATCGCATTCTATCACAGACCTATCACTATCGGTTTACTCAAAAGGTATTTGAGATTCCATAAAAACAAAGTAGATGTCTTTCAAATAATGCAACGATAAATGTATTAATTTGAAAAGTGTAACATATAGGTTCGAAAATTTGTCGTCAATCCACTGTGCTGGTTATAGCATACCGGATAATGCACGTTCTCCGTATTGGAAGAGATCCAGGTTTGAATCCCGGTAGCAACAACAATACTTTTCGATAAAATTGATTTTGCACGTGTATCTTTCTAATTAATACGTTTAATTAGTATTTAAAATATCATAGACCCATGTTCTGAATAATTACAACTTCACAATGCGAATGTGTTCTCCTTAATAATATGTTTTTTTATTGATAACGAATTATAAAAACCGACAATACAAGGACATATTATTCCTATAAATAATAAAATAACTCCTACACCAGGTTGAAATTTCAAACGAACTCGTGGATGCCGCGTAAGTGATAACTAGAGCACGAGAGAGGCCCATAAAGCCATCAATACAGAGATAAGACACAAAAATGGACAAAGCAGCACTCGGATGTCAGTGTGGAGCCAAAGTCCGAGACGAGACTGTTGTACCAAAAAGACGAAATTATTTTGGAACATTCGCCGGGAACCGAGTCGAGAGTCACGATCCGTTCCGAATACGTGTTCGGCGAATGTTGCCAATTCACCTGCCAATGAAAGAAATACGATTATTGTCAATGTGGAAATATAAAAGAATTGAATTTAGAAGCGAGGTAAAAAAAAAAAAAAACATCGATCCGTGAGGAGATTTTATGTTTCACGGCGTTTAGAAATAAGTAAGGCGTACAAAATTATAACACACAATGAATTTTCAGTTATAGAATTCAATTTCATTCACGTAAAACGAACAATTGCAGAGTTTGATGATTGAATGACAGAGGTCTCTGTCTTGTTTCTCGGCAGCCTCTTGATTCCTCTCGAATACCACTGTTCCCTGATCACCGGTGTCCGTCCAATGATTATGTGGCCTGTTCATTTTCTTGGCGTAATCAATTATACTAATTACTTTTGTCTGTTGTCATTTCCTTATTTACTTTACTCGTTTCATATCTATTCCCAACATGTTTGTTTCTAAGCTTAACGAAGTTACAAATTATTATATACCTAGGTTGCAATTTAAATGACAGATGGGATCCATGTGTTGAAATCAAATGCCGCATTGAACAAACTTGTGCAACCTTTATCCGCATGAAAAAGATGTTCTGTAGTCGTGATCGTTGGATTACTGATGGGAATGGTCCGATGCTACAATGTGTTCTCGATATTATTTGATGGAATGGAAGCATGAACACCTACCGAATAAATGATAAGGCGACTTGAAGCTTTTGAGATGTGGATATACAGGAGAATGCTCAAAATAAGCTGGATGGATAGAGTTACGAATGAAGATGTATGTTATGGTTCGGATTTCGGATGAATAAAGAAAAATAAATATGATATTTAAAACAATAAAAATCCGAAAACTTCAATATCTCGGATATGTGATGAGATATTTGGAAGAAGTACGAGATATTGCACCATACAGGGAAAGATTGCTGGAAGGAAGGAGAACATCATAGCTGAAGAACCTGAAGCAATGGTTTGGCCGCAATAAATAAAGTGATGATAGCCAACGTTTGTTGAACGGATAGGGCACTATAAGAAGAAGAAGTCTTCTTCAAGGTACTCGATACGTATGTCGAAGATCTGCGTATTCAAATTCGTTTTAAATTGTTTCATTTTTCGTGCAAAAATTATATACATATATATATAATAATTTCAAATTGTAAATCGCTTACTGTCGTCTACTGGATAAAGGTGCAAATAAATTTTCAACACTATCCACATTGCAATACACCTCTAAAAATTAAAATATATGGCAAGTCTCCATTCAGCCGATTTATATATGTTAAAGATTCATTCTGTATCTGCAAACTACGATTAATTTTATGACGGATTTGGAACCCCGAGATAACTATTATTTATTGGTGGGCGATCGTGCCACGAGACTTGTCATTGGTGGGTTAGAAATGTAAATTAATAATAACATAATGATTGATCAGTGGTTTCGAATTCGTTGATCGATAACGATTGAGAGCGTGAAGTAAAATAAATACGCCAGTCGACATAATGGCGATCTCGTGTTGAACCAACACAAATAAAACGCATAAGTAATACGGTGATGCCTCGCATAGCGAACGCTGCGCACAGCGAACTTTCTGTTCGTCCATTACGCGACTCACACAACGAACTGCATCGTATTTCATCTTGCCGCTCGAACGCACCTGTGTATCACGAAGTCGCCCGAGCTTCCAAGGCAACATGATGAGGCTCAAAGGGAAGCTTCATCTGACAACGAAGAGGAGCAATCAAATCGACCAATCAAAGCAGCCAAGAAGCAAAGGATGGAACAAGAGGATTTGACCCTGAAATCCTCGGTAGACTCACCTAAATCTGAGTCTGACTAAAAAATAAAAAACGTGAGTGTCTTTTTTATGTTACAGTACAGTACTATATTTAATGCTACTGAACGAATTAAATTTTTTAACACGTATTGTTATGGGAAAACGCGTTTCGCATAACGAACTTGCTCCTGGAACGAATTAACGTACGTTATGCGAGGCATCACTGTAATCTGTATTGGTATTAAGAATCAATTATAAAAATATATCAACATCAGTCATTATTAAATGAATTGTGAATATTACAACCGACTGTAATTGCCGCGTTCGTCTTAAAAATACATCTCCGTTTGTTCGTGGAAATAAATAAAAAATAAATCAACGCTACTTGGAACCGCCCACTCATTGCCCATATTTGTTATATGGATATTTTTTTGCAACTAATTGTTCAAATTGCCAAATCTTTTTACAGGTAAAATTGATCGCAGGTGATAAGTGCCTGTCATAATAGAACCGCGCCGTTCTTCGAAGTACTTAAAATCACAAAGAGATTTAATATTTTCTATTATTGCTAGATCACATTCTTGTACCGCTGAATGGACACGAAATATATTTTTGAATTATTTTTGCACACTTGTACACGATGAGATAATAAAAAAGTAAAAATGGTTTATGTGCGATGTACTGACCGCCCCCTGTGGGCGTCATGAAACCTAGTTCGAGTGGAAAATGAACAAAAAAGACATCGACGCACGACGAAAGAGAGAAACCTGATTTTTTTTTATCATAAATTACTATTTCTTATTGGAATACCACGATTCACGTAATACATATTTATATGCAGTGTATTTTCTTACAGAATGTTTATAGAAATGTGTTTACCTTCACAAGAATGAACAACCGACTATGATAGAAACCCAAAATATTACTAATAATTCAATATGATGAAAGTACACAATCGTCTTATTTTTGCCCTTAATTTGGCACCTTTTCGTGTTTGTGTGTCAAGCCTCAAAATTATACCGACAGAGTATGATAGATTGTGTGATTACAATGCCCATTGATGGATTTACGCGAAAACCACATATTTCGTAAACCTTTGAATATTTTTATTATTTTGTCAGCCGACACTCGATAGATTTATCTTGTTGTAAGCAGGACCTCAGGCAATATCCGATATTTATCCAGACTGACGCCTGTCCTCGGCAACTTGGAACAGCTCCTCGAGACCGGTCCATTTCCGGACGTGTCACAACCAGTACAGTTCTCAGCATCAATTTCATATTAAGCAACGTACTTAGAGAAATAAATATTTCCGAAATTGGCCCATTATTATTGTATGTATATATTTACTTCAAGCCCTAAATCATGTAACAAAAAACGGTCTAGCGGCTCAAAGTTCAAAGATTTTTTTTTTTTGTAATCAGTATATAATTTAGAATGAATGGAATATTTCAAATAATCAATATAAAACCGTGACTAACTACGCTATATCTCGGGCACGGGTTGATATATTAGTATTTGAACATTTTCGACTCATATTTTTAATATGTATCTATACCTAATAGATTTTGCACTAGTTCTTTGTGGAGGTTTCCTAGAACTGCGTTAATAATATGATGATCTTTTTCTGCAACACTACACTTCATAAGCCTCCAAATCTCGGTCATAACTGCCATACATACGAGTATGATGACCAAGAATGTTCACAATCATTACTGTCAAATATAAAATTACTAATTAATAATAATAATACATTTATTAGGCTCACTTTTCACATGTATTATGTACTTACATTGATAAATAATGTCTGACGGTCTGACGTATTACTCTTCCAAATTAATATTCATTAAGTATACATTTTCACCTAGTTCATTACTATGAGTGTTGCGTAATATTTCTAACATCAGACACGTGTACCGAGGGTGTGCATATAAAATTTGGCAAAGTAAATACAACATATCAGTAAGAAAGTAAGACATATATTTGGGTACCCTGCCTGCTACACTAGTAATTTACTGTATTACAGCAGACAGTGTTCCTCCGGTATAACAGTAAGCAAAGTGCAATTATCAAAATACAAAAATATATATATATAAACAGATAATCAAGAGATGCAATTAGGTAATTCAATATACTGTTGTAGCAGTTTTATTCTCAGGTTTGGACCTTTAAAAGTTTTTGGGCGTAGTTTCTCCCCATTTCGTGGAGGCAGAACTGCACTTTTCGTGAAAAATATGCAAGACTTTCACTTTTGCATTTAGACCGTTGTATATTCTTGGTGCTAGAAACAAATGGAATCTTTGTGCAAAAGTTTAGTTTTGGCACAAGATAGTGACAGTTAGCCTGTGTAAAATAATGAATTGCACCTCTTTTCGTGTAACTCTTCGGGGCAGAACAAAAACAATAGAATGTTTCGATATTACCTGGTTTTAATTGATTCCTGCATTTCCATGCGATTGATTGAATACATTTTCCGCTAAGTGAACATTCATCTCTACCGTGTGATTGGAAATTTGCGATGGAAAAGTACGCGACGATCTAATACAACCCTTCAATAATATATATCGTCGTTTTTGAAATTTCTCATTAAAAGGAGTGTATGAAGGAAGACGTAAGCTTTTCATAGGAATACGTGGCCTAAATCAGACTATAAAGAAATAATTGTAAAATCATTAAAAATATTTATTTTTAAAATGTCAAATATTAATATAGACATTATGAATTTATCCACTCGTTGGTGGCTGTATAGCAGTAAATTGGATTAATTAAAAATATTATCGATTTTTTTTTTGTTAATTTTTCTTATTACAACAAAAATATAATAACAAAAAACAAATAATAATTTTAAATATGAATTAATATGAAATTAATTGCTATTTTTATGAGGCGTACATTAAATGTAATACGATACACTAAAACGGTCATCATTTTTTAAATGTTTAATCGTGTCTCTGTACGGTCGAAAAGTGCCTGCGAGTTATACGCGCATAGATTGTCATAATATAATATATAATTTGGCTATTTAATACACTCGTAACATTTTAACAATTAACAGTCTAAATTCATTTATTCTCAAATGAGATCATATTATACGTACATTTCATTAATTTTAAATAATATTTTCGTGACATCATTATAACATAATTCCTCGTCTGCGTTGAATAGAACCAAAATATCGAACTAGGTTATTGCGACAATTAAATATGAGAATTTATCTAAATACTTTACCATACACGAACAAATATACAACATGTAGGATACACACACGAGTATACCTAAATAAAAGAACTTTAAACATTCGATTCTTTTTACCTACTTCTGTAAATATATGTCGCAATAAACAGAATTTATCTGAAATGTTAGCATATTTCTAAAAATAAATAATTCACATTTTTATATATTAACCGTAGGAGGCTTTTATTAAACACGCTCACTTCCGGCGAACGGTTAGTTGACAAGAAAAAATTGAGCACGTATTGAGACAAAATGGGACCTTACTATTTTACCATTTACGCGGCTAAGTGCCTCATAAATAATAAAAGTTGTCCATGTCAAAATCACATACGATTCCCCTAAGAATGTTTCCAAAACATTCACTGTATATTTTCACATTAATATATTTTCATATCTTTTCTGCAGCCCTGTAGATTTCAAGTTTTGGTGTAAATAATGCTATCTGTGTACCAAGCGTACAAACTACTATATATTATCTTCGCGTTTTCTATTCCTATTGTGTATTTACGAAAATTAATTTCGCTATAATTCTTTGAAATATTACACATTATTGTATATTGTATTGAATATGTTTTGATCCGTAACATTTACGAGTTTTCAAGAATTATTTTTCGCCACGCTTACGTGCGCCGGAACATGGGATATTAATACATTTTATAAAGACGCCAATATACGGACATGTAAAATATATCTGATAATAGGATTATATTTCAATGTGATATTTGATAGTATCAACTATTCGCACGGAGGAAGAAATAAAAGTTAACCAAATAAACTATGTATTTAATCACCATAGTCATAAGGTTATTTGTGGTTTAAAAGATAAAAATTTATAACGATTAATTTATAATATACGCCTAAATGCTGATCGGATTTTTTTTAAATATTCATGAAGTATATATTTTTATATTGACTATGAACCTACACTACACACGCACTACTAGTTTCGGGAAGAGCAGTCCTTCCCACATACAGGTGTAAATTGAACTAAATCACATTCAGTTGGCTATGGGGCGGGGGGGGGGGGCATAAGGGTGTGAGTGTCTTTATTATTTCTTGGAAACATCGATAATAGCGGTGAAGTATTAACAATATTAACAGTCACCATTTTGAAACAAGATAATGTATAAGGCTGGCTAGCGAACTTATCCGAGATATTTAAACAGTCAAATTTTTCAGAAAAGTTTCATCGAAATCATACCCATAGATACTTATCTAGAATGGACAATGTGCTATACGATTGTAGAATTAATTTATTACGCGTATTGACTTTCGTTATTAAATGTGTGACTAACTAAGAATTATTTGAATTTTGATACTTCATTCTGATCAATTGGCTATTCTCAATATGTTTTATTCAAAATCTAAAGTAAAGAGCGTTTAAATTAAAATCTAGACAGAGATACGAAGCGACTTATTGTCTCTATTTACCATTGTGGAAAAACATAGCCATGTCTGTAATACGTAACCACGGAACGACATCGAATCTTCAGAAGATCCGTCTAAAGAGATTTATTTCTATCGAGAGATGAATAAAAAAAAACAAGAGCGGAAGAAACGAACAACGCAGCGAACGACGAAAAGAGAAGACGGGAAAGAGAGAGAGAGGTACGATCCAGCCGTCGAAAGTGATGCATGAAATGAGAAGAAACAATAAAAACAAAACGAGGAAACAAGAGCGGCTCCAACCGGTCGACCTTCGTCGGAATTTGTACGGCTTGTGATGGATGGAGAAGAAAAATAAACGCTGTTTCAAATTGTGGAATTTTTCTTCAGGCCTGGCGTGTCTCGATGTAAAATAAATGTTTTCATTTCGAAAGACTACCTTACAACGATGCCTTCTTCTGGAAGCTCAAAATATACTTATCTCCGCTTCGTAATTATTTTATTAAATACGTGACGATATTAGTAAACAAAAGTAGTAAAGTATTTGTGAACATTTAAAAAACATTGTACTTCAATATTATTCATAACTATTGACGTTATTGAAAAAAAACAATAACTATACATATGTGAAAATAAGACGCTTATTTTTTTGATTCTGCTTGTTTAATTTACTTGAGACGCGTTTCGCCTTGTACGGGTATTATCAAGCTAACAATTTAACTCGACAACTTGTATTTATATCTGGGGAGGGGGCAGGTATACAATTTTGATAATGCCCTTATAAGGCGAAACGCGTCAGTGTTTGCTTGCTGCTCCAAACTTACATCAGAAACAGTCAATAACTAGAGTAAATACCGTTCAATTGATTTACTTAATATATAGGTGTGTATATATATATATTTGTTTAGTTACAATATTTTATTTATAATGTGTATATATATATATATATAAACAATGTTTTAAAAGTCAAATGTATAATTTTAATACAAATTGAATTAATCAACTACAAAAAAAAAATTTTGTTGCTACCGGGATCAATTGGAAAGATTACAGAATATAAGTTCAAAATTTGTCGAAAGTGTATTCGATTGCTATAGCGCAAATAGTATCCCTGTAGCAACTAAATATTTTTTTCGATATATAGAATATTTAAATACCACAACTATGATTTTTAAAACCCAACTTCACACTTCCTTAAAAAAAAAAAAAACATTTATCTAAGAGCATTTTCTCATAGTAAAATAGATTGCATCAGGACGACAGTGAACATAGTTGCGCCACCCCTACGGGGAGGTTCTACGGTTGTTATATTATCGACTTTAGCTAACGCGAGATTAACTCCACTTTTACGGCATCTCCTGTATCGGCCACTTGGGCTGTGAGCCGTGACGCCTGACATTTTGGGGAGGCCTAGCTATGTTTCTAAGAGACATTCTTGACAACAGGTTGAACGCTTTGGTTTTTTGAGAAAACATCGTTTTTCAGCAACCAGTAATAAAAAGTACACATTTTGAATGAATTCAATAATATTGATGGTTAAATACAGATACTGCATCACATTATTGAATGTATAGAACGATCTAAACTCAACCGTTATTTTAATTATTTTTTTACATAATAATAATAATTTAGCGTAGATACATTTCACAGAATCTAAAAGAAAAAATCCAGCTGTTAAATCTCATGATTTAGACGGACAATTGATTTCTTCGAAACGAGAAATTACGCGTACAGAATATTTCTGACGTAATTTTAAATGAAATTTTGACACGTAGCCTCACCCTGCTAAAAATAGACGTGTACTTCGAATTAGTAACGGTGAACCGTTACGTGAGTGTGATTGGTAACTGAGATTTAACGATGATTGGTAACTAAGATTGAAGTGTCGGAGGCTTAATTTCTAGTGTAGCAGTCATTGCTCGAAGAATTACGTTATTCAGTTATCAAATCTTCGTTACAATCGAACACAATCACAGTTCAAATAACGGTTTAAATAACGATTTTATCCGCGTAATGTATCAGCGGAATTTTTAACACTTTTTGTAGTTAATTTTCACAATCTAAATCGCGCATCGACTCATTATCGATAATGGTATGATTTTCATTTGACAGATATCACATATGGTGTTTCTAACTTTTAAGATTAACAAATTGAGCGACATCATTAATCGATATGGCAGTTACTTTGTGGTGTGACGATGATTATTTCAATTTTCACAGTAAAACTTTGTACTAAGGTGAACATATAAATCATCGACATAAACTTTGAACTGTTCTCAAACTTCATAAGATGATGCTATGACTTATTAAACTTTGATAATAGGATCATTAACCATTTCCTAATTTAAATCTTTAAAAATCGTAATGTAACCTTTTAGGAGATAACTGATATTGAAAGCATTTTATGAAAATCGGACGAGTGAATGCATTTACCCCATATTTGGGGTACGATCATCTAGTTATATTATTTCTGACAAATTGTTAATATAATGAAAATATCTTTACTGATCCTGCTTAATGACAATATGAATTAATAATTAGATAAAATACTTTGTTTAAACCACTATTTATTGATTATTCTACATGTTTCGATACCTATGGTATCTTCTTCAGGAAACAATGTATACTGAAATTAAAAATACAAGCATAGATAAAAACACAAATTTATAAGGTGACTATTTGCAAAGAGGATTTGGTTATTTATAATATTTAACTTGACTTTTTCTTATTTCTAAAATTTCATATATATCTATTTGTAAACACTTAGTATTTGTATGTATAATTTCTAAACCCTTGCTAATATCAAAAGAATGGTTTTATAGGTAAAACTTGCAGAAATTTTGATATTAGAATTAAGGAGCACTTGAGATGCCTAAATAACAACTATTCAGAATTTTCTAATCACCTTTTGGAAACAAACCATTCTTTTGATATTAACAATTTCAAACGTTATTTGGAGACACCACCACTCACCATACTTCTCAAGCCCCGCTCCATTGCCCGAATAGACTACAATTCTGTATTTAGTTTAGCGATGACGAGAGGGACTGCACTTTCGAAACTAGTAGTGAAAACAACCCCCAATGTGTGTGTAGTGCAAAGTTTTATTGTGAATATTAAAATGAATTAAGCGATATTTAAAATGACGATTGAGTTTGGCCCTTTATAATGCGCCACATTCACATATCTACATTTCAAAGTAAATTGATACTTCATTCCAATGAATTTATGTGTGACACACACAGAGAAAAACATTAGGATATGATAGATAAATACACGGGCACTGAAAACGTTATTACCCATATAACGATAGCATTCAATCGGTAGTACATTATTCAAGCCAATTCACCTGAGCGCCGTACAGAAACTACACAATGGGGAAACAAATTAATAATTCTTATACAGCACACACCAGCGCCTCTTGCAGCCCGTGCGAGACTAATCTATAAAAATAGGGTCTTCAAGAAAAAAGATTTTATTTTATTTATAACTTTAATGGATGTTAGTGAACGATAAAAATATTACGTACCTACATTGGAAAAATACCTCTAACGTTCACAGAAAATATTCAGCGTTATGTATTCCCGACCGACAAAGTTGAAAGTATTTCTGACGATTACAGTAAATAACGACCGCATTCCGATATACATTCTTTTGAAAGAATTATTTTTCCTCGTCGGTCCCTCACTATTCAAGATCGTGATCTTCGTGGACCCCCCGCCACTTTTCCAATTTTCTCGCAATCCTCAAGATTTGAGGGCTGCCAATAAAGAACGGAACATGGTCTAACGGAAGAGGGATCTTCGTCTCCATGCAACACAACGTAATCCACCACAACCATGCTTATGGCCATCTTCCACTATGCGAGATGTTAAAAAAAAAATTGAAGGAGATGTATCAAATAAACAGAGTCTATCGTTGATATGTAATGGAGATATTTGTTCAAAGCCACTGCATGCAGGCTCATAATAACTGGAGATTATATAAAACATCGACAATACTTAAGAAATCACACCACACAACACTATTTTACGCAACGAACGCTGATGTGATAATGCAAGCAAATATAATCGGGAAAGTAATGTTTACTTTTTAATAATTTTTAATATCGCTTTGCGTACACATTTTTTCTCATTAATGTCATGTAATCCGAGATGTGGATTTTTTTCTAAAACACCACGTGGCGAGATACATATGATTATTCCTTATTTACGAGTTACAAAAATCTAATAAAATAATAATGCGTTTTTTCATAGTTCGACTTATATATATATATATTGATTTTACATAACAATAAAAAAATATTGATAGTATGAATGATTTGATTGGTGATTGTTAACTGTTTATTTTTTTGTTAAGCAGTGATTGCTCGAAGATTGTCAAATAATCAATCAGTTACCGATCATCGTCACAATAACAGTTTAACTGTCACAGTATATACAGAGTGCATCAAACACTTCTATCATCAGCAAAATTTGAATATGTCCAAGAACATACAATCGCTGGATTTTCCCCTACAAAGGCACTGTTATTAAACAAATTATAGACATCTCATAAAGACGAAGCTATTTTTATTATGTTCAAATATTGCTAATAATATACTGGGTCAAAATAAGAAAATATTTAAAAATTGATTTTTCATGCGTATTCTAGTATAATGTGATAAAAAAAAACATTTACAGATAAAGAATATTGCTTTAAATAATTTCAAAAATAATTAGTTTTTCATTAGTTGACATCTATGTATTTAAGGGAATGAATATTAAATTTAGTCCATAGATAGTGTAGTTGTTTCCACACATTAACATATACACAACTTACAAAAACTTTGATGGATATATAAATTGATTAATGGGTAAAAATGGTGAACGTTATATTTGTATAAAGTGATCACTTAAGCCAGCCGAAGACAGGTCGTTAGCTCTGTAATTACCTATACTTTCGAACATTATTTACGGAGGAAATTTTTAATATCTTCCTGTAGCTTTTTTGATGATGATGAAACGGCTCAGGTTTGTGTCCATGTTCAATTTCGAAAAGAAATACTGACAAAATGCAATAGTATTGTAAAATGCTCAACCCGCATCCCAGATATTGAGAGACTCGTTCAATACTTTCTGTTCCTATTGTCAGTGTGGCTATATCATTTTCAATCCATTATTCAAACTAATATAATACTGGCCCGTAATCACTGCAGACCTTCCGCGCTATCCGCTAGAAGGACGGCGTCATCAATTATCTAACCGTGCAGCTAATTCTCTCAGTCATGCGATTACTATATTATTTAATTATTTTAATAATAATTTGTAATTTTTAACAATCAGTTGGCATGATCATACCATCTTCACAGATCACTCTGTTCGTTTCTGAATAAAAATACACATTTATTAATTTTTTAATATATTTTTTTTTAAACATTCTCTGTCCTTTTGATAAAGGCTACGGTCGATCCTAGATCGAGACCGTATCACCAGAAGCTCTAGAATATATAATATATAACACAAGGAAGTTTATTTAATATATAAATGGCCAATAACGCATGAAAAGTATTGTTAACATTTCCCTTACGGTGCTAAAATAAAATCGCGCATTTTTAAGTTTGATAAATATTAATATTTTACATTTATTACTTATATTTATCATTAAAATAATATTTTACGTAGGTGTATATATCAATTATTGTGTAAAAGTGCTAAAAATAACATCATAAAGACACATAAGGCACGTCTAACTCGGCCAGCGCACGCTCTTACCACGCCACGCCAATACTTACATATTGTAATTATTTTATCAAATACATAAATATATTACGGAAAAATACCTAAAATGTGAACTCTGTATTTAGTATATTTACAGAGATATTCACATAATTAGAGGAAATGTCAACTTAGTTTACATAATCGGAGAAGAAAGGTTCCTAGCAATTCCAGGTGTTTAACTAACCGTACATTTCAATTAAGTCAAATAAATCTCTATGAATCAGATGTGAAATTTTAGGGAATTTTCCCACAGGCAGTTGGCTGCCAACATCTATCATCTTTTGAGATCATACAAGCATATTTAAATATATATGTATATATAATGATCAAAATGATATTATTGTTTTGTTGGCGAATTCTTAAAACGTATCTTAACTAACGAAATCGTCTTATTTTAGCCGACATTTACTCCATACAAATTCATTATCAAAGCAACGTTTCGGTACTGAAATAATCCTCGTCTATTTGTAAAAACGCCTTCAAACTACAGAAGCAAATTTTTTGTAAGTAATATATATATGTATTTATTATATATTCTATGGCTGAGGTTCAATCTCTGCCCAGTAGGTCGCATGGAAGGCGACACCGAGAATGGGCGCGTCGTGGGCGTGCGAATCCAAACACACAATAAACCTCGCAAAACGGTAAAAAAATAAATAAAAAAGCGATAAATTCGACCAGCCATATGTGAAATCTACCCGCATCGGAGCACGAAGTGATAGTATTTATTGATAGTGAGTGTTTTAATCGTATTTGGAATCATTGCATCTGATGATTTATTACCATATAATGGCAGACAAGTCGACATGAACGCGCGCTTCGGACTATACCACCATTACATCGATTCGCTGTAAAGCCGTGCAGCGGCCTCTTTCACCGAGCACCGCCCCCGGGGGACGCTCCATCACTTTCTCTTGTCCTTTCTACGACCTTTTCGATCACGATTGTTGATTATTACCGTGTGTGTGTGTGCCATTAAACTTGATCTTGCGCGGGTTTCCCGAGAACCGGTATACGAGGTGCAACGGCGCCCCTTTTAGTTCGCAGCCCGTGTCAGCCGAAGTAATTGATTACACTTTGATTAAATATAATTGACGCACGTGTTGTAGATTGGCTAAAACTCAAGTTGGCGACTTATATTAACACAGAAATTCAAGGGCAACGTAATATATTATTAAAAGCGAGTAGCTAAAGAAGAAAAATTGAAATGTTTAATACGATTTGGAAATTAAATTACTGTTTAACATGAAAACGGTTAGCAAGAAAAATAATGCTACGTTGTTTAATACATTTATTTCTCTCAAAAAGACACAAAATACGCTTAATATGAGAATACTTCGCATTAATATATATATATATAAATAGAGATGCGTACACGGAATACATGTCCCATCAATATTATTACTATGTTCAAAACAAAGCTAAACGTTTGTACAATGAAAATAGGACTAACTCGTCTCCCGGAACGAGGCGCGACCACTACATCACGAGGCCAGCGTCTTAACCACTAGGCCAAATTGTTTACGTCTGACTTGGCCAACCAGGATGGCGCACACCACCCTTACTATTTTAAATATTACCCGAATCATCGATTGGCCACGTAATCATCAAATTTCGAATTGTTTACGACTTAAATGTATATCGACTGGCGTCTGTAATTTCTTTTAACGTGAAATTCGTTTAACACAAAAAAAAATATTTAACACCCCAAGGTTTCATGTTAAGCGATTTACGCGGTGTCTCCAAAATATGAAGGCAGTAAGTAATGAATGATGTTACAATTGAAACGTGTTAGGTGAAAAAAGGATAAAACCAGAGAAAAACATAAAATGAATCTTCAAAATAGATGTAGGATAACCATGATTACGGAGCATGTTTGTGATTCATTATGACATCAATCAAAATATACCAGAGCGTAGGCTCCGTATTGGAGGTCGAAGCGTACGTAAAGTAGGTTGGTTATATATAAAACCGATGATATATAAAGCTGGACGCAGAGGTCAGAAGACAGGCGGAGTGTCGGTAGTTAAATTATTCACCAATGAATGACGGATGACGTGCGGGATGATGAAGAAGAAGAAATGAACAAGAAGAAGGGGCGACCTTATATTATTTTGGACCTTATATTATTGATTTTTGACAACGATGAAGGAAATGTGGTTCTGCGGTATTTTAATACAAATGAAATAGATCAACTAGAAAGATATACAGAAAAAAACTGTCTATCGGAAAAATATTTGGTCATCTATTGGATATATTACAGAACATATGTTCAAAATTTGTTGAAAATGTATTCGATTAGTGGAAATTTTTTGTAGTTATATTTATTTATTAGACTTTATTGACGTACATGTTTTTGTTGTAACAGAGGTGAATATATTATAATATAACATGATAAACATAATATACAATAAAGTATATAATCATAGTTTATTGTGTGAGATGGAGGAGACTCCACCTCTGATATATACAGCATTGTCCTGGCTACTTTGCTAGACTGTTGTCTGCGTTAAAGTAGCCAGTTTTATTCGTGCTGTTGTGGTGTTATTTAATTCGAGAAAGATAAAGATTCAACAGGAACAAAAAAAAACAATTTTATTAAGTGTCGTATTATTAATGTAGGTATTGTATTATGATTATGTTGGAATGTTGGACAGCGATGCTTCTGATTGATCTCTACCTGATTGAATCATATATTGGGTCCATATCTGTGTAATCTTATTTGAAGTGAACGATTTCCAGTTGGTGCTGAGTGCGTTTCGGAGCTAAGAACATACAGAATCATTAATAAAATGTCGTTGTTGCTCTCGGAACTGGCGTGACTCTTTCTAGTTTAACTCTTGAAAACACAAGTTACTCCCGGACCACCCGGTGATGTGCAAGATGAACTACGACATTCGCATACATGTATTGGAATTAAAGATTATAGAAGACTAGAGTGAAAGCGGGAAAAATTGAACTGAATAATGCAATCATTATTATACTAACCACCGCTAATCCTATATCGGCCCTACTCATTCACCGCCAGGTTGGCATTTTATTATGCTAAACAGGCGACATAAGCGTCCAAGCGACGACGCACGGCCGCCAACCAAAACATCCCTCATTACAACTAGGACCCCATATAAAACTCTTTATTGTGTAAAATATACAATGCACGGCATTATTTATACTGTCTAAGAGTGTGCAGCATGGCTCGGATTGATTAACAACACAAGTGGACCCGATGATTCAAGATTCCAAAACAAATTTCTGGCACCCAGCCACCCTGCCAAATCGGGCACCCACACCCCGAGCCGCAAACAATGCTTCACTTGTAATCGTCGCCTGTACCGAGAAGCACGGGCGGCCGACTGCTCCCACGTGGCCAGACACATTCTATGCTAATCATTTCTCAAAACTCCAAAGCAGATGGTGGAGAAAATGATGCAACGCACAAAGCCGAGACCGCTCCTTTCTTTCAAAATGCAAATAAATAATACCATTTCTTTGTCACAGCATCGCTTAAAACTAATCGACTCAAATTAAAAAACGGCGAATGAAAAAAAATTAAATACATTAATTAGAAAGATATACATATAAAATCAATTTTATCGAAAAATATTGTTGTTGCGCCACCGGGATTCGAATCTGGATCTCTTTCCAAACCGGTGCTATACAGCGACGATATTTATAGCGACAAATTTTCGAACCTACATGGTTACCCTTTTTGATATTAATATATTTAATCGTTCCATTATTTGAAAGAGCCGTCTACCTTATTTTTACGGAATCTCAAATATATCTTTGGAGTAATCTGATAGCAGACGCCAGAATTATCAATTAATTTTTATTAAATTTTGATAATTACAACTTCACAATAAGAATGTGTTCTCCTAAGAATTTTTTTTAGTTAGAAACGATTACGAAGTTCATGAGAAGACGCAGTTGAAAAGATTGTAACATGATGCCATTAAAATCTTCGAAGGCTACCCTGGAATCAATACGAACAAAATGTGCTACTTTAGATGCAAACCACATTACGTGAAGGAATAGCCAATCGAAAAGAAAATTACGAATACAGACTGGGTTTTTTAAAAGATTTTCGACTCGAGACAATCTCGGAGATGCGAATTTGCTCCCATGAGATTATGGTGATTCGTGTTGAAGATTATGCAGTCTCGAAAGGGTCACCGGTATGAGGATTGTATTTATGATTGTATCAAAAAGATGTACATGAAATGTTACCAATATAGAGGCTGGTGTTTGTGTGAATGTTTGTGGTTAGAGCAGGCGCATTATGTATTTACTTGTTTAAGATAATTAAGCTGTTTGTTACATTATACAAAATTCAAGATAAACCTAGTTTACTGAAGGCGGTGCCGAGGTGTGTGTAAGAAGATGTGTCCGAGGAGAAGAGTGAGTGGTTTTGGTGGTTACTCAGACTGGTTTGATCGCGGTGTATTGTTGTCTACATTTCGTGGGTACCAAGCGGACTATATAGCTACGTCATATGTCATTCATCAGTTGGATGATTTTGAAACTCCGTAACAGAAGTTAAAACAGAAAAAAATATTTGTTAATTTTACATATTACATTAATGTTAATGTTTAATGGGTAATGCCTAATTTTCAGAATAGATAGTTGTCGGGATATATGTTACTTTTAGATAACCTTCGTGTGCACATGTCAAATTTAGCTGTCATATCGAACGCCATTTGAGTTTTTGTTTCTTTCTGCCAATTTCAAACTGATCTCCAGATCAAAATCTCGACACACCGCACAGGGTATTGAGATGTATCTCAACTAAATAATCCCTGAGAATATCTCATCGTGTCTTCTGATAAGAAGCCATGATAAAGCAGCCTTCAAACCGCTGTTAACCGAGACAATATAATGTAACCTAGCTAGCGTATTCTCTTTTAGACTTGGATGTATTTAATGAAGTGCATCATAGCCGGAATAGTTTGTCGAGGGAAGTTTTATAGACCAGAGCTATTACGAAATGTTTACTCTGCTGCGGAGCTATGAAAATAAACAACGGACCTCCATTCGGGGCTTGCACAATGCGTGACCTTTTTCTGTCATTTCTAAATACACTTCACTCGAGCGGAGTGGGCGCAGTTAGAAATGTTTGTTTTAAACATCCGAAACGAGGTAAGGTACCTACCACCTAGAAAGAAACACGTTTTACTGTTTGCATTTTGAGGTTCCAATCTCACAACCACAATCAATGGAACTTTTAGCATTGAATAGTGTACGATTTCATAAGCGTTCTTCTCATCTATCGTAGCAACAACCTTTTGTAGTTCGTACGGCGATTTCTTATGTATGATGTTTTACGGATTTATTATAATGGTGTTCGTCAATTATGTGTCAAGTGAACGAATTTGAATTATTTAGCTTAAT
The DNA here is from genome assembly GCA_031772225.1 of Eubasilissa splendida. Taxonomy (NCBI): domain Eukaryota; kingdom Metazoa; phylum Arthropoda; class Insecta; order Trichoptera; family Phryganeidae; genus Eubasilissa; species Eubasilissa splendida. The sequence continues at coordinate 4,820,846 of CM062863.1, read as the reverse complement.
TATTATCAATAATATTAAAATATAATAATCTATTTATCGAAATAATTCCGGTACCAACTAAATATACATTCGATAGTTTTTTTTTTCTGTATATCTTTTTAGTCGATTAATTTACTTTGTATTATATTTCTTTCTCTTATAGATATAAGTTTTTGGCCAATGTCCTAATGAAACATTTTAAATATCCGTTGTCCGAAATCATAGATAATATTTTTAACAAAATCGAAAGCAGAAAATTTAAATGTTCTCAAAATTAGAATAATTTTCTCACATTTTTTTTGATACCTAGTATGTAACAGCATAACCCATGTTTATGCCTAGTACACGCCACTGCCACCAACGGCGAAGGGAATATTTTTAATTCCGGTGTGCCTACCTTAATAACGGGTCAACGTGTTCGCGTTTACACAAAACGACCAAACATTGCGAGCTGACTTAGGTTTTTAACAAATATCCGGCAAGGACGACCGCATCGCCGGTTGGTCCGATACACATCGAAAAACGAGGAGCGATAAACATTAAAAAAAATTCCAAAACATCAAACCACTTTTCGGAATGTGGTTAATTATTAATTCTGCAACCAACTGGTCCGCGTTTCGTGCAAAGTTCTTTGCAATCTTCATATTTCCTCCTGATTTTGGCTGGAAAAGGCTTGTTTGAATACAAATTTTTCACTTTGCCACCATTCTAATGATTTAAATCTATTCACCCAGATTCCAGTTCCAATCACGCTAGCGATAAAGCGCTGACGCCAAGAGTCACAGCTGTTGGTATATTTTGAATAATGTTATGCTGGTGTAAGTTGGCATCCTGATCCTGATTGCGCGGGATAACGTTTAGACAGATTTATAATGCAATTGAATAATTCGATATTAAACAATATTCTTGGACATATTCAAATATTGCTAATGCAATATTAATTTTAATCTGCAAATTATGCAGTGTATCTGGATACATACAGGGTGGCCCAAAAAAGTGAGAACATTTCGTAAAATGTAATATAATTACTTATTTACCTATATTAGGTTTTATTTCGACAATTTCCGGCCGACATCTTTGATTATTAATTTCTCCATTGTTTATATTTAGTTTTTTCAAATTGTTGCCCAGAATGACAAAAATCACTGCAAAAGACCGTATTCTGATCAAAAATTCGCGAATTGAAAAACGTCGGGGTGCTAGGCAAATGATCAAAGAGTTTCATAACAAAGCCTGGGATACAGGTAGACATTACAGCATAACTGGACATTACAACAGGACGGAGCTCCATCCCACACAGCCAGAAATACAAGCAACTTTCTTCGTCGTGAGAATGCTAATTTCATCGAGAACAGCCCAGATTTAAACCCAGTAGACTGTGCAATATGGGGTGTTTTGATGATTTTTGATTAGCTAAATATTGTAAAAAAAAAAAAAATTATATTATGTTTTGAAATAACTCTTGTGTTACGAGATGTTTTAATTTTTTTTGGGCCACCCTGTATACAAAGGAACACACGAATTTGAGACTGAAATATAAATTGAATCGCTCGGAGTGTTGCGTGGGTAATCCACGATACTCAAAAAGTAAACAGAATAGAGGTAAAGGCCGTATCAAGAATAATTGTGATCGCCAGGTAGGTAGTTACTTCCCGTGCACTGGTTTGAGTGAGAACAATAGTCTATGAAGAAATATAAAAGGCAACAAGAAACCTTTATTATTATTATTGAATAAACGAGGCAATCGACGATGGCCACGTTTGTGGCTACCAATACAGGACAGTCTACGTGAGATGTATACGTGAAGTGAGTAAAGCGAGGGTTTCAGGAATGAAGGATGTGCCGCCATTCAATAGGTTGTATTACCCGCGCGAGGGACCGTCGTGATGGTAAATAAGTAAGCAAGTAGAAGAAATATTTCACAAATCACTCTTGAAGGGTGGATTGCCTGTTTAAAAGAAGAAAAAATAAATATTCATGGGGCGAATTTATAGAGAAGGAAGTGATAGTAAAAAACGTTATTTAAACTGTGATTGTGGATGATTGATAAGTGATTAAATTAATTCTTCGAGCAATTACCGGTACACTAGAAAGTAAGCCTCCGACAGTTAGTTAACAATCATGGTTAAATCTCAGTTACCAATCATCGACTCAATTTCACTTTACCATCACCAGAAAGAGCCCCCAAAATTATAATTTCACAACACAGCAACGGAAACGTTGTTTTTAAATTAAACTATCTATATCTATAATAATAGGCCCGAAGTCTAGAGTTTCCGAACTGACCGAGCGTACATGATGTCATGAAGAACAATCTGATCTGTCAGTATTTCTGGAGAGCTAAACAGTATTTCTAAGCGTTAATTTTAATTTTTTAGGAGAACACATTCTTATTGTGAAGTTATAATTATTCAGAACATAGGTCTGTGATATCAAAATTTAATAAAAATGAATTGATAATTCTGGCGTCTGCTATCAGTTTACTCAAAGGTATTTGAGATTCTGTAAAAATAAGGTAGATGGCTCTTTCAAATGTATTAATATCAAAAAGGTAACATATAGGTTCGAAAATTGTCGCTAAAAATAATGTCGCTGTAGCTTAGTTGGATAAAGCACCTTCCCCGGTTAGGAAAGAGATCCAGGTTCGAATCCCGGTGGCGCAACAACAATATTTTTCGATAAAATTGATTTTATATGTATATCTTTATAATTAATATATTTAATTCATATATTTTTTTTTTCTTTCTCTGTTGCTTCTTTAAAAAACAGCTCTCCTCTGTGAATTCTCGTAAAGGAAACAGATATTTTTTATTTATTACATACAATCCACTGTCCAAATGGTGCACTCGTGTTTTGTGTACATTTTATTTTATTTATTTAGACGTATACAATATATTGTGACGCGCGCGATAAAACGTCAGCGCGTCCACCGGTTTCACCCGAGATAGAGCACGAGACTTGCGGGTACTGCGAACACAATTGGCTATTCTGTCGCCCCACCTGCTTCCCGGCGGTCATTTTCGAGGAAATAGAAATAAGATTTAGTAACAGATTTTACAATATTATAATTATCCAAATCATACAATTAAAACGCAAATAAATAATGTGAAAAATGTTGTTGAATTGATGAGAGGAATCACTGCGTAAAACTACATTGAACACCCTTAAGCAACTTACATTCCTCTTTGACCATATCGCCGGTAGGTAGAGAAAATTTGATCAGCGGTCGGGGAGCAATCCCTGTTTGGTAAAATTCCACTATAGCATAATAACAGGTTGAATTTCACTGGGTAAATTTCGCTGCCTGGTGAATGAATATCAACGTTCTATTTTGGGGTTACTTGCATAATGTCGTCTTTAACGGCGTGATATTCAAATAACGTATTTTCTTTGTGAAGATGCTTAGAGCGAATGGACCCTAATCGTGGAGGGCCATACTTATTAAATGCCATGTTAAATCACATAATTGTAATCAATTAATAATCTACGTTCTGCGAGACATCGAGCGCATTTCTCCTTTCTCTCTGCCGAAAAAGATACTTTCGCGGAGTAGTGTTGCCATTACTATTATATGGCAATCCAAGAGACAGACACCATCGGCGAGTAGGTACTAAACGAAATATTATAATATATTGTACAGCTTAAAAAAAGCATTGTCCTTTTGCTTTGTTTCCTTTATATATATATTCTGTTTATGTGCTTTTCAGTCTTTGTTGTTGCTGTATGTTTTTTTAAATTTATTTATTTAGAACTGTTGATATGAATACAAATAAAATGTACGAGTTATATATATGTATATATACATTCAACAAAAATAGAGTTATTCACTCCCAAATAAGGATGATATTAAATTATGAGGGTGGTTATCGACTATGTACAAGTATATTTTCTCCTTTATAATTTTATTTATATTGTATTAAAATTATTCAATAAAATTATTTGGCATTTTTTCGGATAGTGAATGGCATATGATTTTTTTCTAATATTACTTCCCTTTGCTCAATGATGGGAGAGCCCTCTAAAAAATGGAGTCCTCACAATTACAAATTGCGCGATTTTATAAATCCACCTCTGCCTGCATTTTTAATAAATACCTACTGGCAAGACACACATAACAAAATAAAACGGTTCAACTTTTTTCCACAGAAAAATCCTGGCGTGAAATAGCCGAATGATTGTTGCGGTCACAGACTCATTCAGAGGGATCTCTCTCAAATTAAAAAAATATCGGAATGTTCGATCGTGAGAGGTTCAATTCGGTCTGTCGTAAACGTAACGAGAAAGAAAAAGAGACTATCAATTATTTCATCGGTCCGACGGCCGCCTCGGCATTGACCGAGAAGATTCGGGTTCAGGATGGCGGCGGAAGGCGGTGCAACCGCGCGCGCGCGCACCGTCGCCGGAAGAAGGGGACGTTCACACGCACCGGAAGTCGGACATTTCCGTCCGAGACGAACGGAAGTCGGAACGGTAAAAGGCGAAAATCAAAAATTTAAAAAAAAAAAACGGGTAAACGAATTGGCAACTATAAAAAATTAAAAACAAATAAATTTGCCAAAATCAATAAAAAAAAAACAGCGAAATTTTCTCATGAGACTATAAAATATAGCCGATAATAAAAATCAACAAAATGTTCAAACACAGTAACGGCGGTGACATAGTCTAAATTATTAAGCAATATTAAATGATTTTTTTAAACATAATGCACGACACACGAAGGACTAGAAAATGCTATCTAAAATATAATGTTTAACAATATTTGAATATGTCCAAGAACACACAATTACTGGATTTTGACTTACAAAAGCACTGTTAACTATAGACGTACTTTAGTATAATGTGTTAGAAAATATTTTACAAACTTAAGGAAGAGGAAAATACAGTGTTGATGGATAAATTTATTTGATTATTAAAAATTTGCAAACCACTATTTACTGCATTTTTTATTTCGAGTGCTTCTAAATACATATACAGATAGATGTATTCTGTCTCTTTCTTTCACATATAATTCTACATTCTGTCTCCCTTGATGTTTTATCTAACTGTATATGTATTCTATCTCTTTCTTTCACATGTAATTTTATATTCATCTCCCTCTGTATCTATATATAAGTGCACTCTTTTAGTATTTATGGTTAGTTTTAATTACGTCCTGACGAAGTTGAGCTAAACGAAACCGGTTGACGTGTAATAAATTTCATGGTTTCACACAAAGTGATTGTATTTTATTTAATCTAATATATCAAACCGCAAAGTGATTGCTTTCTACGAAAATATATAATATAGTAACTGCTGTATTATTAGTATTGCATTGTGTTGTTAAATATTATAGCAAATGAGGAATAATTGGTTCGATTACAAATTATTCACATCACTGGAATATGTGAAAGTATAAAAAATATATACACGTGCGTGTGTAAGTGTGCGTGTGTGTGCGTGTGCAACCAGATGATGCGGTGTGCGAAATTGCAAAGTGCAAATATAAAATTCATTGCCAGCATAATATTTATTAAAAATTCGCAAAGATCGCATATCGTATATGTCGTAAGTATGTCGAACGTGTTTTTAACCCTTCCCAAACCACGCAGTAACACATGTCTACATCATAATTAAACCTGTAATATTTCAATAAATACACGCAATATAAAATTCATATTTTAGATAACCTTGAAGAAAATATTAGCGTTTAGGAATAACTAGTGAAAATCCAATTATAAAAAGAGAATCGTACAAAAATAATTATTTTTTCCATTCAATCCGTTGACAAATTAATACGTTGGTAAAAAATACCATTTTTGCTATGAAAGACAGAGATCACACACTATTTTCACAGTGAAAAGAACAAACATACAAATATAATTGTTTCTTTCTCACTAATTAAACGAAGAGAGATTAGAAGGAAGGACACATTGTATAAGACTTAATGAATACATTAAATTATGTTATTAATCATTTTTTTCAAAATTGAATGCTCAATATTTAGAGTAAATTCGTGCCATTGAACCCATTGAAGCTAATTAAAACATTTTTCAAACTGTTGTTTACGGTAACACGAGTTGACAGCATGACAGGTTAAATATGTTTCGTTTAAGATTACTTTAATATTTTTTTCTTTATATATTCATTTACATTTACAATACCGCAAATACATGTTCAACTTACGAAAAAAAAAAAAAAAAACACCAAAGTACGTTGCTTTTTTTTTTAAATCTACTGACATAAAAATAGCGGATAGTATTGTTATTATATGAGTATAATAATAACACCACAAAAATGCTATTTTACCCGTATAATATGCATTTAAGTAAAGGCTGAATCATACGGATGGTTTTCTCACACAACTTAAACCAAGATATTTGACGTTAAAGATAACACATGGCGTATGGCATAACAAATAACTTATCGTTCAAGGATCAGGCTGTAACTCTTATTATCCCATTTTTAGTGTTAACACATTGTTGCAAAAACACTGTCCATACATACTATAACTGAGACATCCGGAATTAAGGTTTTATTGGATTAGATAAACTAAAATTTCAAGTTTTACTGAAAAGTCTGACTAATATAATTATGCGCCACCAATCGCGGCTGGATTGAAGTATTATGCTGATATTCAGGCCTATTCCCAAAATTGCAATATTGAAATGAAGGTGATTGTTACACCAACCCTCAAAAATAGACAGATAGTTTTGACAGATTATGGTACGTTTATCTCTCTCACTCCCTCTCATTCAAATATAACACTATTTTTGAGTGTTGGCGTAACAATCACCTTCATTTCAATATTGCAATTTTGAGAATAGGCCTGAATATTAGACAGACCAATCGCCGTCAGCTAAAAAAATATTTGATTTAAAACAAAACCCCCGATGGGGTATTCCGCCGGCGTCTCGGCCGATTGGACGATTGCAGACTGTAAAACCCGTAAGGACGACGAACCTCGCCTAACGGTTCGGTAGTTCGTTCGATTGTCGCTTCGTGTTGTCGCTGTCGCACGACACGGATATCTTCGGAAATATTCAGTATAGAAATCAATACTTACATCAAGGTGTGGAGAATTCCATTCAAGAATTTTTTAAAGTGGCAATTAAATTAATAATATGAATTAAATACATATACATGTAAAATCAATTTTATCTAAAAATATTGCTGTTGCGTCACCGGGATTCCAACCTGAATCTCTTTCCTAACCGGGGAAGGGGTGCATTATCTAACTATGCTACAATATATTAAAAAAATAATTGATTTTATATGTATATCTTTCTTATTAACATATTTAATTAGTATTTAAAATATCACAAACCTATGTTCTGAATAATTACAACTTCACAATAAGAATGTGTTCTGGCGTCTACTATTTGAGATTCCGTAAAAATAAGGTAGATGGCTCTTTCAAATAGTGGAACGATTAATTGTATTAAAGTCAAAAAGGTAACATATAGGTTCGAAAATTTGTCGCTAAAAATATCGTCGCTATAGATAGATATAGATAATGCACCCCTTCCCCGGTTAGGAAAGAGATCCAGGTTCGAATCCCGGTGGCGCAACAACAACACGTTTCGATAAAATTGATTTTATATGTATATATTTTTAATTATTATTACATTTAATTAGTATTTAATATGATGTAATCTTAACACAGTAAAAAAAAAAGGTCTAAAAATATTCAATTATTATTTTGTTGAAATTAGTTTTGAAAGAGAGTTGAAAAATCTACAGAACTTAAAAACATATATAATACGCAAAAGATGAGCGTCGAGACAAGACTAGATATTTTTCGATCTAATATACAAATATATTGTATATGCATAGGCGACGTCACGACACACACATAAGTGTAAATTAATTAATCGCACTTGCTTTGTAATTCGGTAAAAATTGTTTTGTCTTTGTCTTAAACAACCAAAAATTAAATAATAATAAAACATTTCATTTTAAAATATATTTTTATATTTAACCCGATGATTCAATTCATTACCATACAAAGAAACTGTACGGACCCGACAGTGAAACGGAGGCAAGCAAACCGGCGCAAACAAAGACGAGATGTTTAATACGATTTTAGCAATATTTTACAACGCACGTAATATCAAACAATTATATATTTATATATGTTAATCATGACAGGTGGATTACCCGAGACGCATTCAATTTATCTAACCTATTAACGTAGGCAATAAAATTCGGCGAGTACAATGTTGGGAAATGTAATATGCAAATATGACTCGATGGCCGAAGCGCCACAGAATCTGACAGCTAGCTATTGATTATAACGTATTATCTATTACGATAGTTACAGTATATTCAAAAAATGAAAACAAAAATAAATTACGTAAATTTTGTTAATTTATTATATGATTTTTCCTACCTCTTATCAACAATATTTTTCGATAAAATTGATTTTATACGTATATCTTTCTAATTAATATATTTAAAATATCACAGACCGTCTGTTCTGAATAATTCCAACTTCACAATAAGAATGTGTTCTCTAAAAATATCAGAAATTAGAAAAAGTGTTAATAAAAAAAAATAATATTATAAATAATCGAATTAATTTTGTAAATACTTAAACTTGTTAAACACACACGATTTTTAATAGTTATGAGACGATTCCAATTTTTTTACCGATTCCGATACAATTCCCGATACTTCTTTAAACTCAGATTCAGGTTCCTATAATGAAAAATTATTCATATAAAATTTATTGTTTTTACTACTATTACTAAAAATAATGAATTTAAACGAACAATGAACTTGAGTTGAATCGAAAATCGGTAAAAATTTTGGAATCGTCCCATCGCTAGTAAAAACCGCGCGCGTTTAACCGTAGTGCGTGCGAAGCCTTAGACCTGTTCACTCTCACCATAATTAACAAATTTACCATCATTCAATACATGTAAATTAGTTTTAGTACATTTCTTGTCCCGAAGAAGGGAGCATCACTCACGAAACGTGTAGAATTTTTAAAAATATAAATGAATCGTGGTAAAAACAAAGTGTTTTATTATTTTATTTGTTGTAAAATAAATTTAAAAATCCATTATTATATTTTATAAACGACTTTAATTAGGAATGTAGGATATTCACATAAAATATGCACGTTTTGTGACTATCTATCTATACGGCGACAGTAAGCTAAAAACTGTATAAAATTGAAAAATACAAGACAAAGTTTGAGCGACCGACCATCTTATTCATTAAAAACACGAGTCACTTACAGACCACCGAGTGAAATGCAAGATGAACTACGACGTTCGCACGGGGCCACGGATCTGAAGTCATCAGCAGATTCGTTCGATTCGGGTGTCCAGCCCACGCAGGCACGATGCAGCCCACGGGGGGACCTCGCCCACAACCATATGCAGGACAGGCGTCAAAGAGCTCCTCCTTTCAATTCTCACAAAAGTTAAAAGAGTCAATAACAATGCTGTGAAGTTTCACAGTCAGACGGTCGGGACCCCCTTTGTACACATTTTAAAAGGACACAGCTTGCGCCAGATGTTTCGGTAAAAATACAATTTGAGTATGTACAGAAAAAAGTATTTTTTTCTATTGCTATCACGAAATGCACCGACGCTAAATATGTCACTGAAAACCGTTTTGATATTTTCTGAAAAATTATCAATAAAATCATTGAACATGATCGTCAAAGAATCCTGACGCTATCTAGTTTAATCTGAAAAGCATTCTACTATTAATAAATAGATGTGTATAAAAAAAGGTTTTAAATTCAAGTTCTGGTGGCGACTTAGTTATGACGTGCTTGATGGTCAAGTGGTTGAGATACTCGAATAGTGATCCAGTATTTGGGAGTTCGAGTCTCGTTCCAGGAGACTAAGTTAATCCTATTTTTATATGCACAAAAGTATAGCAACATTTAAAAATAGTTAATAATTTATACATATCCCTTCCTTCCCCGCCGCTGCCGAGCGATCAGTCGATCGGCGGCCTTGAATCGCAACAGATATACTCTGTTATCTACCTCGAAGGACTCCCTGGGTCAATGTATCGACCTTTGGCGAGATAGTGATAATTATATACAGTCCACTGCGTCCAGATGTGATTAAAAGACCCAGGAGATGCGGAATTCGGTGAGTCCTATTATCCCGATCTTGTGTTTCTGGCATCTAAGGTGCGATTGCACCGCATATTCCATCAACGTATCTCTTTCATAGTTTGTTTTTCGAAAAAGGTTAGACCTGTGCATTTTTCAGTGACGTATTTACTTTGATTAAATTCAAACCTATAATTATAGTAATGATATAAAAAAAATAAACTATAAAATTTTCATAAATCTGTACATTAATACACTGTAAATTAAAATTGCTAATTTATACGAAAACACAGCACTTGAAATAATATTTAAAATTTAGATAAAATCACGCGTTTTAGGTGTACACGAAATACAACAAAAAATGATTACAATAAATATGATAATTTACATCTCGTCAAATACACATTACTGTTTGTTTTCGTGTTACGATTCCGGCACTCGGCGGTAGAGAACACACACATTAGGCACGATTGACGACACACGTGCGCGCGCGATTATCTCTCGACACAATCTCTCGGCGGCCAACTAAAGTGTCTAATTGGCGATCTACATTCGTATCACATCCGACATCCATCTCACGAGACGGTCCGCATCTAAAGACGATTGCCCACAGTCGACAAAGCACGACACCTGTGTAAATGGAGATAATTAAAGAATCAATGGTAACAAAAATAAAATAGAAAAAACCACTTGGAAACATACGCAAAAAAAAATAATGTCACAACTGGGATTCGAACCCGAATTTTTTTATTGCCAAACTGCTTTTTCCATAGTGACCTCCTGCAACAACACTATATATCGGTGTTTTACAAATGTTGACAGATAAACACAGAGTGTCGGCTATCCAGGAAAACTCGCTTAGAAATTTTATTTTAAAGAGAACACATTATTTGTGAAGTTGTAATTTTTTCAGAACATAATTCTGTGATATTTTAATACAAATTAAATAATGCAAATATAAAATTTAATAAAAATTAATTATTAATTCTGGCGTCGCCTATCGGATTACTCACATACATTTGAGATTCCGTAAAAATAAAGAAGATGTGTGTCAATTTGAAAAGTGTAATATATAATTTGTCGTCAATTGTGTTGGTATAGCAATAATCGGGTCAATGCCCGTACCCCGGATAGGAAGAGATCCAGGTTCGAATCCCGGCAGCGACAACAATGTGTTTCGATAAAATTGATTTTATATGTGTATACCTTGCTAAATAATACATTTAATTTGTATTCAAGTAAATGATAATAATTAGTCAAGAATCCATGCAAGTAAATATATTAACAAGGAATTCCATAACAGTGCTTCACTCCGGTTACGAAGTTCCTGTCATAGACATTAAAGATATGGAACATAATATAATATGTTATGTACTTAATAATAACATGTTATTAACATAACATTACATAACAACAAGAAAAATAATTACTGTCCATTAATGCACACACTTAGAATGGACATACAAGGCAAATAATATTGTATATTACATGCACGAATATAATATATAATATCTCATGTATAAAGGGCATCGAAAACTATGGCTATTAAAATAATTGCATTCGCTGGGATTAATAATAATAAATAAATAAATAAATCTTCAATGATAATGAAGCAATTTATTAGACTGCCGGAGCTCTATGGTCACTATCAAAATATATTTTTAATTCATATAGGCTATAACTTATAATTTAAATAACAAATACGTTTATTATACGCGTGTACTTCGACGATTATTATTCAAATTCTTTAATTATTCTTTATACAATGCAAATTCCACAAAAATTAGTATATTTTATATGAAATTGAGTTTTTTCAAGCGGAGCAAATTACAATAATGGTCACCGGATATAGACGGTAAAAAGAAATATTGAGAATTTTGAAAAATTGGTCCGAAATGCCGTGATTTATGTATGGGTAGCATTTAATTAATTAGAAAATTATTCTACTTTCTAGATTGAAATAACAATACGTTACAGTAATTGATATATCACATATCTATCTGAAGTTTGCTTGTTAAATTATTGTATTAAACCATAAATAAGGTTGTGTTCAGTAGTAACATTATACATTAGTAAAAAATTCTGCAGTAAACTCATTTTGCTCTCCGATATCCGATAGTAGGCGGATTCTTCACAGCTGTTCCAAAAGTCATCTGACATGTGGATTTTTATTTTATTCATATTCTTTTCATTTTTTAATTAAAACTAGACCCGCAAAACGTCTTGCGTCTGCGGGGTACATTTATATCAATTTTATTACGTTTAATATAATCAAAACATAACAACTAATCAGTCATAATTTAAACAATTCATTTCATAACTTACAGGTGAGACAGGTTATTATCGATAAGCCATTTTTTTATCATTTCTTCAAAATTGAGAGAAAGCGTACTCTTTTGTAAACACCCAGGTAGTTTATTTTTTATTGTAGGAACAAATTGTATTGTCCTCGATCCATTCTTATTGGTGTTTTGGGACTTGTTAAATTCAGATTAGCTACACCTCTTGTATTTTTTCCGCGTGAAGCCGCCCTATTTTGAGCATCGATGTTATAATTATATTTTATTAAAAGGAACAGTGACAGCTCGTGTACAAGAAGAACGTTTAAGGAAGAATATAACAATGTTGCAGTATATAACAATTAATCATTCAATATCACGCTATTTTAGTGATGAGAGTTCGTCCGATGATAATCTCGTTGTTTTATATACATTAGCACATAATCAGAAGAAAAAAAATCATCACCAATGTAACAGATTTCGAACGCAGAGGTGAAAAAATCCATAGATAAATTATAAAATAAAGCATATTTCATGAGACATCTCATCTAAGCTTTGACAATAGTTAATTTGACGTTCAAACAACCCGCAAACGATTTTAACCACAGGCGTTAGAAAAAAGTTACCATAGAAAAAAAATTACTACTGATCACACGACCCACCCTATTTTATTAGAAGGATGAATTCATTAATTCCTGTCTCTTTTAAAAAACATAACAAGATATGAGCATTTCAGGACGATCTTGTCGTTTTATTTTTATATCTTTCTAATTTTATTTATTTGAAACATTTCAAATATTTTAAAATTAAAAAAGTATAAAATATATAGTGAACAACACATGTTGTTTGGAATAAAATATTACTATACGAATAATAAATAATTTCTGAAAATGTACATTAGTTCGCAAAATATAATAAATAAATAATTATTTTTAAATGTTTATTTGCAGGTGGGGTACATGCGTGTCAATTTTTCGCTGTCACCGTGTGCGAGCACGGGTCCATAACACGCCCAAAAGAAAATTCTGCAGAGAGAGCACCGTCAGAACCACCAAAGCAATGAAAAAGAAGATCGAAAAGGCCAGACGAACGAGCGAGCTCTAAAAAGTCTAAAGCCGGGACAGTATGTGTAGTATTAATTTTACAATGGGCCCTTTGTAATATGGAGGCAAAGAAAACTTTACAGGCCACGCTGAAAGCAGACTATGGAAATATAAACTTAACACAATGCCTCATTGCTTCCCTCAGAAGTTGGCTTGGTTCAACATCTCGACTGCGTATAGTCCACGGGCGTCCAGTGAAATGCGATTTTTGCAACAATTTATTCCATTTTTCACGGCAGATAACATAGCCCTATGCGTGCGGGGGAAGTTACTACCCTTGCAACGTCGGATACATCATCTAGTATAATATATCAACTGCAGATGGAACGACCTCCGAAAAAAGATGCACAATACAACTCGCTGTGAATCCTACTGAGCAACTAAGTGAGGTGTTCTGGACAGTCTGCTGTAGAGCTTTTCCGGGCAGCAGTAAATACAGTCATGATCATGATTAGCCAACGTCCGTTGAGTGGATAGGGCACAAGAATAAAAAGAAGAAGACAAAAACAATACTATAAATATATTTTTATTTATTATCTTTGTTTTATTAACCACTTGATTGAGTTTAAATACATTAACCGGTTTCGAAAAATACCATTTTCTTCTTCAGGATGTCATAACTAACTAAAACATATATTGTTTCTTTACCAGAATCTATTTTTAAAAAAAAACAATTTTTAAATAATTGTTCTTTCTTTTTTATAAATTCGATTTTATTAAAATAGATTCTAGTAAAGAAACAATAATATATGTTTTAGTTAGTTATAACATCTTGAAGAAGAAAATGGTATTTTTCGAAACCGGTAGATGTATTTAAACTCAATTATATACATATTAGTGGTGGGTGATTAATTAGAAACTAATGTAAAAACATGTTGAATTATCAATAAACAGTGGTATAAAACACGTGTTCTTCAATATGTTATAAATTATTAATGAAGTAATTATTATTTGGTTTCAAAATAGTTTTTTTTAACATAAGAAAATCGAAATCAAAAATTTACACATTGGCTTCAAAAACTCAAATTCTCCATAGAATTTGTATAGGATGTATTTCAAAGATTTTTTAATGAAAGCCGACTACATCGGTCACAAATAACGCGGATCAAGAAATTGCGATTAGATGAACTACTCAAATATTTTCAATATTCAATTGACAATGAGACATTTCTTGAGAGAAGTATCGCGAAGATATTTGCGATCGTGTCCCAATTTGACATTTGGATAACGTGTATCTCGTTTCTAATGTATATATTTTAAGACGTCATGAAATGTATGATTCTTAATAATTGAATGTAAGTACATTAAGTGCACCATAATTAAAAACTTGTTTAATTTTTGAAGGAAAATAATACCTAATATCGTTAATACATTCGCTAGAAATATTCCATACACTGCATGACACACCACTTGAAAGATTGCGAAAATATAAAAGATTATTATTATTATTAATTACGATTTTATTTTTATCATAACCCATAAATTTACGGCACGCACGCTCAAACACTTTTATATTTTATATTCTAAATCAGCTAGCTAAGTAATATATTACTTAAATGGTTCTTTAGAAAATGCCACACGGAAGTGTGATTAAAATCATCGTCCAGCACTTCGCATTAACTAGAAATACAGCTATCTGGCTTTAAATCTTCCGATAAACTGAGACTAGCATACAATACCGAAATCACACGATTCGTAATTTTTGTATGCCACGCACTCCGTGTATTATTACTGTTTTATTCCGAGCCGATTTTATTTGGTAAATTGTGAAAATGAAAAAAAAATGCATCTCAGATAGATGGGGAAAAATCTATCTCGCATCCTTAGTGTGAGAACTGTTACTTCGTACATGTATGTGTGTGTCAGAAGAGTGGTGGGTGACGAACCTTATAAGAGGCCGTCTCTGGGGGGAGCGGCTCTCTTCCATCACAGCTTCTCCTGAATAACTAGTCTATTACTGAAATGTGTAATTTATAATTACTGTAAATATATTGTTGTAATAAACATAAAATTGTTACACGAAATAGTCCTCAATCAGAGGATAGAACGCCTAGGGTATCTGGTGATACTTGGAAAGTCATCACACTTAGTTCAAAATTGAGGTATTATTACGCACTGCTGTCCAATGAATCCTAATCGTTCGCCTCCAGCACCATATTATCTTGTTCTTAATGTTCCATATTTCTACTCGATAAGAGGTATATGGAAAACAAACAAGGTGGGTGCTTAATTTGATGCATTTTTGTGGCTATGATTACGGACCTATTTTTTCAAATTGTATCCAGTATTGACCTCACGTTGATCTTCGCGTGGTTTCCAACAATATTAAATTGACATCATCTCCAGGAATATAGTTATATATGAATCGAAGATATTATAAAATTAAATAATTTCTGTATTTATACGATGCGCGGTGGTAAACTAAAACGGAATAATGAATATTATCCGCCGCTCTGTCTATAATTCAACGTATTGATTCTGCTGTGACATAACTGTTTACACATCTACGGGCCCGCCTTGTGACATTGCAAGGACATCTTGCGACACGCAGTGACGCCCGGCTAATTGGCATTTCACCGCGGGCCCGCACAACGAAACGGCACACAAATCACCCTCGCAAGTTGGGACAAAACAACTGACTCAAAACAACTGTACGGATTACTTCAAGTTGGAAACCTAAACATTCACATCACTTGCATGTTGTGGAATCCCGTTGAAGTTTCCAGAAAGGATCAAACGCCCAGACCAAGAATGTGCCTAGAGTGCTCCTCGTTCCGCAACTAATGTTCCGGAACCGCAGTTTATTTTATGTCTATTCATTTACTGGTTTGTGATCAGACGTGTAATTGATTTACAACTCGCGCCACCCGACATTACAGAAACTCAATATAAATAATATAACAAAGGCACTACTAAATCTCTAAAACTCACTAATGACGAGATAATAATCAAGGCCATTAAAATAGATGAAATAAAATAAAATAGAACATTGGCAGATTTAAAAAAGAAGCGACAAACGTACTAAAGATGTACACATACTTAACAAATGGTCATTTTTAAATATTTTTTTGTAAAAAATGAAAATGATATATTCATATGTCCAAAGGAGTGCCGTACGACATCCAGATGGAATTACCTATGGCAGTGTGTGATAGAACCAGCGGTCTAAACTTTTGACCTTAGTCAAAATACCCGTTATTCGTCGTATCCTAAATATTTAATTTCACAGTTCGGGCATCAATTGAACGGAATACAAAATCGTGCCACTTTTATCACGTATTATTTCATGAAAATGCGAGTGTCTAAATACTTTGTCGACGTCACAAAGTGGGAGGAAGACGTGGAAAGATTTGAAACTTTAATGCCGGCAGTCCACTCTCGCCGAGTACGAGAATATACTGCAGCTTCTCGGCTTGCATCGCCTATTCTCGTCTCGTGCTAGCCCTCGGTTTCTCTCGCTTCGCCTTGCACGCCTCCTTTCATTCCCGTTCCGGTCGGAGCGTGGGCGAGGCGTGGCGAGGTGAGGAGCCTCGGCGAGAGTGGACTGCTAGCATTGCAAGATTAAAAAGTAGTAGAAGAACTTGTTGATCCCTTTTCCAAACTCTTACGAGTGACACAAAGGAATACCATAAAAAGAAAAATCAATTAAATATATTAATTAGGAAGATATACATATAAAATAAATTTTATCGAAAAATATTGTTGATGCGCTACCGGGATTCGAACGTGGATCTTTTTCCAAACCGGGGAAGGTGCATTATTATCCAAAACTATGCTACAGCGATAGTACTTTTGACGACAAATTTTCGAACCCATATGTTACAGTTTTCAATTTAATACATTTAATCAGTATTTATTTAAAATATCACAGACCTATGTTCAGAATAATTACAACCTAATAATAAGAATGTGTTCTCCTTAATGAAAAATCAATTGTCAAACGACTGCACACTGACTTTTCCAACATCACTATTTACAATGTTCAACAATAAATAGCTATTTTTGAAAATTGGCTTTTAAAGTTTGCCGGAAATCTTGAGAGAGAGAAAGAGAGAGAGAGTGAAAGAGAACAGACGCTTGAAAGGGTTACACGACAAGAGAAGAAGATAAGTGTATCGCTTTAGTTTAAAACATATTACATCATGGTTTGTTTGCAGCTTCAACAAGGACAACCAGATAGTAGGTGCTTCACGCAGTAATCAAATAGCGATACGCCCATTTGTTTAACGTATACATCAGTAGAAGGTTGCAAGCGTGGCACAGCAGATAGCTAATATCTAATACGTGTATATTTTCTAAACCGAGAGCACCTGGCGGATATTGCAGACACTGGTAAGAGAATATTCCCATCATTTTATTACATAACTTTTCGTACATAAGCATGAGCGAAGTTATATTCTTCATTTGTATAAAATGTCATATTTTAAGCAGCTTAATTATTACCAAAATCATTTATCTTCAACGTCAAATATCTCAGTGTGAGTTGAGTGAGAAAATCATCTCAAATAATTCAGTTTTTACATAAATGCATATTATACAGATAAAATAGCGTTATGCTATTCTCACACTCGTATAATAACAATTACATTCATCTATCGCCCGATCGCCACATTAATTTTTATGTCAGTTTTGACAGCCATTGTTTCTGCGTCAATACTATGGAGAAGGCATGGTCAATATACATGACAGAAGATTTAAAATGAAAGAAACGTCACTTTGGTGTTTATTCGTAAAATTAACATATGTAAATGTTATTGAATATATAAAAGAGAAAACATTTCAGTAATTTAAACCGAGACATATTAGAACACGTTCGATATAATTATATAAGACACGCGATCTCGCTACTTTGGTGATTTTTTTTTTTTGTTACTGACAATATACGCTAATAACATACGTTGAGATAATATAATATATGATAATCTAAAGTTTGTCATTTAAACGATGTAAAAATATTTAGTGTCATTTATTTTTTCGCATATTCATTAATGATTTGCGATTTTTCATCTATTATATATTATGCTGGCGACGGATTTTATATTGAGTGTCTTGCAATTTTACATTAATGTTTTTTTCTTATATTGATACTACTTTGGTGTTTTTTCTTACTGTACTTACTGTTAATTTAATATATAATAAATAAATAAAACATGAATTCAAATGTAACAAAAAAATTGTACACTATTTTGACACATTATTCTGAACTGCAATCCATCAAAGCCATCAAAAAAATATAACCGGAAAATAAAATCTGCGATAATAACTTAATCGGTTTTTTTTTTTTAAACTGCACTTTATTATAAATCAAAAATCTGGTTTTGTAAGTGTTATCTAAAAAGATAACCTATAGCGCGAAATTATGTCTACTTTCTGTCACGCCGGCATTCACAAGTGGCAGAATGTCATTCGCAACGCTCCGGCGGCCGGGTGACCCGCGGTGTCACCCCGTGCACTCGCGTCCGTCACGCTGCCGACTCTTCGGATTCTCTGAAGACGGGGGATCAGCTTTCAAATGTTAAGACGACACGCACACCGTGTTGTATGGCGGAATTACCGGTCGCTTTTCGCGGCCTCCCTCGGGTCTTGACGGCATTTGAGATATTAAATATACGGGTGAAGACGAAATTGTCTAAAAGTTTCGTTAGGAACTGCAATCTACTAAAGGAAGGTAGGAACATGAACTTTTCCGGGACTTCATTAAGGTATGGGTGTCCAGGTGGGAAATCCTAAGTGGTGGGGTCATATTGGTTTTCCAGTCGATGATGATGATTTGGGTGATTTCTGCAGTGGTGTACGAGGTGCGAATCGACCTCTATGTTTTTAGTTTTGTTTTGTCTTGTCTCCCTAGAGGGAGTGCTGGGATTGTGCCTGCCTCGGTGACACCAGAAACAAACAGTATTTAATTTATTTTGTGAATAATAAAAATATATTTTGCCGGAGGACAGTGAGGGGTGTATTTTGTCTAGCAGCCGTGTATCGCCACCCTGTTGACCCTGTAGCATTAAAAAAATGTCAACCTGGAGGCGAACGTGAAGAACTGATATGGTAAGTGATGGATAAGACTTGGCGTGATTAGGTCAGCCAGAATGCCACCTTAAATGTTAAAGTTACCGAGTCGCTATTTTAAGTTTCCAAAAACTTGGATATTAATTACTATTGCCGAAACTGGCGGTATGTAGATGTACTTTTGTGACATTTTTTCCACATTCATAGATAATAATACTCAGAAAAAATAGATTACTCGAATGAGTGCAATGCTGAAAGATCTTATCATGATGACCTTTAAGCAGAAAATATATTTAATTTATTTTTAAAATCCTCACAAAAAAAAAACAATCGGCAGAATTCATAAGAAAAACTGATGAGCACGAACATCATACAAGAAGAAAAGGTAGTCTGAGACTGCCATTCAGGAAGACGGCTAAATCTCAGAAAAATCGGTGATGTGCAGTGCGATGAAGATATTTAATGAAATGCCAGATGATATAAGAAAGAAGGAGAAACTACATAGAATCAAAATTAAACTAAGCCAATATATGTAAGATAAATTTAAAAATCGATCTTATTTATATAAAAACATATATAAGTTTACATATGTCAATATTTTTGTCGTTACGAGTGTAACACTAGCGTATTAAACATTCTAGAATATATTCATCTTATTAGCATTTCCACTGCTGAACATAAGCCTCCCCCAAAGATTGCCGATTCACACTGTCTTCAGACATTCTCATCCATCTGATGCCCGCCACTCTTATGTTGTCGCTCCATCAGGCTTGGGATCGACCGACGATTATTCTACCACTACGAAACTTCCCCTTCAGAATTTTCTTTTCTCTGCAGATTTTTTGAGCCACACTGTCACTCGATCTCTCCGAGAGATTCCCAGCGGAGCTCTTACCACCGGTCTTTGAGACACTTAATATCATCATGACAAGTAGGCAAGTAGGCACTAGGAGCGGGATAGAAGAATATTGTATGCATAATAGGAATCAAAACATCTATATACTGAATTCTCTCAAAAACGCGTGTAACCCGTATAATATTGATATCGAAAACACAAAACTCTCCAACTCTATATTAGATTATTTAAAAGTAAGCTTTAAAATAATCGGCACGTGTGTCACCCGAACGGTACGTATTTAACAAATATCAGATATCTCATAGAAACAAAGCTATTACGGGTGTACGACCTATCTTCGGCTGGCTTAAGTATATATATATATATAACGTTCACCAATTCTCACCCCTCAATCACTACATTTATCAAATTTTTGAAAGTTGTGTATATGTTAGTATGTGGACTCGCTTCAAGTACCGCTACACCATCGCCATCTATGGACCAAATTTGATAATTAATTTTTCCTTTTTTAAACACCACATATGCCATCACTATGAGAATCTGATTTTTTTGAAATATAATAAAAAATAGTTTTGTCTCTAACGAGATATCTGATATTTTTTTAATAACATTGCCTTTGAAGGTAAAAATCCAGTAATTGTGTGTTTTTGGACATATTCAAATATTGCTAATATAATATACTGGTCAAAATAAGAAAAAATATATATATAGTATATTATGTTAAAAAACATTTTACAGATAGATAATATTGCTTTAAAATAACTTTTTTTTAAAAAAGCTTCGTCTATGAGATATCTGATAATTGTTTAATAACAGGTGAAAATCTAGTAATCGGGGTGTTCTTGGACACATTAAAATATTGCTGATACGTATTGAAATAATTTTCACCATTGTAAAATACGTTTTACGACAATACTGCAATCGGCAAAGTCGATTATTGTCTGCTAACGATATTTAGATACCGCAAGCTGTCGGCGATAGGCGTGAACAAAAAAAAAAAAAACTACAAGCGTGTCGGCGTTAAACAGTACAAATTTCTCAGCGCTGGATAATCTGAAACGCGACGTTATTGATTGAGCTTTTAATGTCAATTCGAAATCTTCGAATTGCGTTCTCTCAGTTATGGAGAGCCAAACACCACCACCCACAATTATGCGTACTTAAATCAAATTTAACGAAACAATGAATATTTATGACGCTTTTAGAATTCCTCGCGGCAATCTCCACAATAATAAACTTGAAATGATTGTTGAACACAAGTCGAAGACGCCGTGGATGCAGTGTTTCTTGCATAATCAATGCACGATAATAGGCTGCACAAAACGACCTTACCTCCCACGCGAACCGTATTTGCATATGTTTTGCGTATGTAAGACCGAATGTGAAACATCCTCTAGTGTTGTTGCCGCGAGTTGAATTCACTCGGTAGATGAAATTCAATAGCAGGACAGAACAAAAAATGGAACGTAATATTATTGTATATGGATTTATAACACTGTGTGGATGTGAAAAAACATGACAAAAAAATCATTCAAGGTCAGTGGGTGGCGCAGCAATTAATTAACTACTACGTTTATAAAAAAGGTAAATGTGTTGTATAAAAATTTCAGGTATTCGATAGGTATGCTTTAAGATTATAAAATAACATGGAGTTTTTAACAAAATTCAAAAGTTTACATGGCATCGCCATTTAACAGATACGCGCGACTGTTATTTTGTTTAGTACTCATCAGAAATAAATATCCTCATAATTATTATTACCTATTATTATGACAAGCTGGACGTCCTTGAATTTGACTGATTTGATTTCGTACCATGTTCCTAATCGATGTACTAGGTCGCAGACGCTGCTTCGCGTCGATTCAAATAACATTAATAAATAATTATAATTATTATATATACAAAAACTTTTTTAGGTTTGTTCCTTCTATTCCAAGCTTATTGTTCAATTCGTAAATATGTTTTTGATGATGTATTGAGACAATTGTATAATTGATTAAAGTATATAAGTCGAACCTGTGTTTAACCTAAGTTTTAAAATATTTACATCGCTCAATTTTATTTTTTTCAACGTTATCAATGTACATATTGTATTTAGAATTTATTTATGTGTACAAGCTGCGTATATAAATATATGTACACATACATATTAATGTTGTAAAAGCCCATAAGGACATAAGTATGCAAATGAATATTAGTGTTGCTTAGTGATCTTGTTCAGCGATTACCGGGCCGATTTCGCATACTGCCCCGGGGGAACTGCGCCACTGTTCAAGAAAATTAATTCGCATATGAAAGGGTTTGATTCAAAATTCAAGATAATATTACACAAATATCGATCTAAAGAAAGAAAAATTATTTAGCATTCGTCCAATTTAATTGTGTATTTTAAGTATCAACAGTGCAACGGCCTCGAAAGTCTGTACAGAATGATTCAGACGTTCACCTATCCGCGACGGTGTGCGTAGAGCCCGTCTTGTGGTTCAACCTCTTTTCACCCGTACCGCTGCGGTTTCGGATGAGATTACATCCGTATTATCCGTATAAGTATTTCCACAGCTGACTGGCTGCTGTGCAAGTCCTCGCAGACCAAAAATCCAACCTTCGAATATGTAACACTCGAAAGCTGCAGACTTAACGAACGATTGAGGGAGGAGACGGTTGCTAGAAATTTGATGTTCAGAGTAGGCGTGGCCATGATTCACCCCTACAGGTTAACTGCAGATGGATTCATTGCTTTTCTGTCATATTTATGGAGTGATCTATTTGTATTATACGAGGGCGAGTCAAAAATCATCTACACTTTCACCATCAAGGTTGTCGTACTGCCATTCTGCGCATGCGTGCTCAGAGTTGGTACTACTGCGGTCACGTGTGCTAAATTTGATCCCGATCGCGTGATTTGCCTTCCGACTATTACAGTGTAAACCTTAAAAAATTCCAACGCTTTTGGGCCTGCTCGTTCACCGAACTTCTGGCAACCGCCGGTAGGTTCTACAACCCTTCGTGCGGCTGAAGTAGTAGTGGCTGGCCAGATAGTTATCCTCGTGCCACGTGTTTAAAGTATTTAGGAAGACACAATGATACAATAAAAGGACGCAGCTTCATTTTGCTTCTACACACATTACTGGAGAGCTCTATTTTCCGCGTTCAGTGCCGTATATAAATATTGCTCAATCTCGGTTACGTACCTGTCCTGTCATATCTTTTGAAGTTTGTACACTGAATTAGAAATGGCACCAAAAAATTTCCATTCTAGTGTGGCAGCTCGTCTGCAGAGTGACTAATGGCCACGACACCTCTAACAATAATGGATTGAAGACGTTTGTAAATGATGTAATACTACAACAGTCGGTGCTGACATTTTCTTTTACGTTTCTTCTATTCCAGCCGGAAAAAAGAACATTGGTAAATCGTGAAAACGAATCTACAACCTTTTGATAGGCCTCGATAAATAAACTAAGCGGAACGCTTCTTCTCGAAGACGTTGATCAATCTCATTGCCTGAATGGAACGAGATCAGAGGCTGTACAGGAAATTCATTCATCTCGAATTTACGACCTCGTGATTGCGCGGCCGCGCCGTGCTCGTAAGTTCCGGTTCAATGACGGAAGTAAGAAGGCGAGATTGCGACCATTATAATAGTATCAATTATGTCGCACAGTCTGTAAGAGAAAATACATCAACCAGATCGCTGGACGATTTTGCAAGTTGCAATTTATTGATTTCTACAGCCTTTAATGGAACAAAGAAATATTTTATAATGCGATAGTAAAATTGCTCTAATATTAATCTAATAATTATATAGCTTTTTTAGATAATTAAATGATAATTAAATACACATTGCCATGAAATTCAATTAAACTTTATTAATAAAAAAGATAGAACCTATCATTAAGAAGAACACATTCTTATTGTGAAGTTGTAATTATTCAGAACAGACGGTCTGTGATGTTTTAAATACTAATTAAAATATTGTTGCTGGATCTCACTGTAGATTGGCTTTCAAATAATGGAAAGATAGATGTATTAATTTGAAAAAGTGTAACAAATGAGTTGGAAAATTTGTCGTCAAAAATACTGTCGCTGTAGCATAGTTGGTAATACACCTTCCCCGGATTGGAAAAGAGATCCAGATTCGAATTCCGGTAGCGCAACAACGATATCATTGATTTTATATGTATATCTTTATAATTAATACATTTAATTGGCATTTAAAAGATAGAGAACCATTTGATTATTCGCATTTTTGCTTATTTATATTATTATGTTCATTCAGAGTGGGTTCTTCACGCCGTGCTTGGTTAATATCACGCGTTGTGTGAAACTCGTAACATTCGTGTAACCCGTGCAAAAAGGTTATATACGAAATACTTATTTTTTTAAATCTAAATTTCTGAATGATTCAAGTAATGCGAGTTAACCTAAAACCGAACTGTCTTGACAAAAGCGAATGGACAAATAATATTATAGCAAAGTACGTCCAACGTTAGATTAATTCGACAGACAGATTTCTTTAAAGGGATAAATATATTTTCTAAACAGATTTTGTTTTCTGCAAACACCTCACCGCAGCACACCTGCCGACTTTTAAAGATATTAAATTTATGTGACAAAGTAATTATTTTAACGTGGCGTTCCGATGCATGGCACAATATTATTAATATGAATAATAAAATGAAGTGACCTTAGCACTGAAGATAGTAAGAATCAAAAAGGTGACCGTAATCGCGGTAGCCTTGCGGATTCACACGGGGAGTTATCTTCACATTACAGCACATTACGATATAAGATAACCGATTTTAATGAATAATTTTATATAAAATAAATTAATGCTATAATATTTTTATACCGGCGATCAGTCGGCTGCCATCAGACATACTTGATTTGTGCAAAATATCTTGAAGTAAAAAAAAATAGGTTACCAGTTGCAAAGTCAGCACCGTCCATTATTTATTTAGTTCTAACTTTTAATGCAGTTTTCTTTTTATATATGTAACCTTTACGCGTTGTATTAATTTATTAACAATCAAACTTAGTACTTTTTGAAGGTTTACCACTGCCATTTATATTAGGATTCGAACAACATCAATGTTCGCTACACAGAAATTTAAATGGTTGTATATTATTTAAGCACCTATCAATTGTTTACGATTGTCTACAAATAAAAATCCCTCATACACTATGTTTAAAATAAGAGAAACATATTTTTGTATCTCGTTTTATTTTCATTTGATAATTCATAGTTATAAAAACAAGCATTACAATAATTCTTAAAAAATCAGTTTTACATTCTTATACGACAGTCGGCACAGCAGTCAATTGGGGTTGGGGGGGGGGGGGGTAAGCCAAGAGCGCTCGCTTAGCGGAATCGATACCCGGCACCTCTAAAACTTTTTAAAATAAACGACATTAAAGTGACTGTAAAAATAGTATGTACAAAAAATTTTAAAGCGCTATTTGTAACGCAGTTTTCGTGACAAATTTTATTAAGGAAGTCTCAGAAAAAATCTTATTGTATGTTAACAAAAAAACAGCAAATGTGTAAATTACCTACAAGAGTGCGTCATACTAAATTAGATTTTGGATAAATATTATTTAACACGAGTAAATTCAAGCGCGATAAATTCGCTCACAAGTCACGATAGGTAACAAAAAAATTAATTGTCTCGTAGTAAATAAGGAAAAGACGTAAAAAAAAATGTACACGTTAAATAAATAACACTAGGTTTTTTTTTTCTCTGCGTTATCGCACAATGTTGCGCAACAAAAAAATGAATGACACTGTGTCCATGAAAACGTCACAAGTCGTAACAGTATTTTTTAACATTCTCCAAGTCGCTGCTGCTATTGGTTCGTTGGACATGCGAAAATAGTAAAAATATTGCGATTCCCCATCTTTTATCTATGACTTACTGGACTGTATTGGACTCGGACTGTAGTGTCATTGACAGTTGACGAATGGCAAGTATATTATCTCCCTTATCCTATGGTCATCTCGCGCCGTACCATAGAAGCCGTGAATAATTCATCATAGCCAAAATGTTGTGTTCTAGGTTGAATGAGAACCCATTCATCCGATTCCGTCTTTACTTAAATGCACATTGTTCCGAATTCGTAAACACGATTTTGGCGCGTCTTTTCGATTCAGCCGCGACAACTGTTATTGACACATTCCGCATCCAAATTCCCATTCATACATGCTCATGCTCGTCTTTTCAGTGTGAAGTGTGACCTTGACGCCAGCAGACGTCAACTTGATCGATATTTGTTCGATCTCGGCATCGCGATAGCATTCGCGGTGTGGACCTTTCAGTTCCAGTGCACCAGCACTGTATTTTGTGATATTGTGAAGAGGAGATCGGCTCATCCGCGTACCATTTTGTGTGGTCCCGACGACTACAAAGATTACGGAAGCGTCATATACAAGATAAGGCGGGCAGTCCTTCTGAATCCCGGTTCCCGAGATCACTGGTCCTTCGACTAGAACCCATGTCCCCTCACCGACCTCAACCTGTACCGCGTTTCTCTATCCCCCCCATACCTTGCGGTGATTCCGATTTACGACCGGCATTGTCGTATTCCACTCCGCGGAACGTGCGACCCAGAGATTGCACAATTCATTTTGATTCTATCGGTCCGGATTTACAGTGCGAATGCACACATTATAATGATAAAATAGCATTTTTGCGTTTATTATTATCTCTAGCTAACCCGTGCTACTTACAAAGGTGGAATAATTTTATTTACAAAAATATTGTTTTGATGCATTAATATAATAAGGGATTCCCGCATTGAAATATAGATTTTATTAAAACCCTGTCCGGTAACCAATGGCCGGGTAGTTGCCATTATTGGTCGCGAATCAACCACAATAACCGCCCGCGAGGCCTAGTAGTAAGCAATCGGCGATAGCTTATCTGCTAGTATACATATTAAAACACGAAGAATTGAATCTGGGACCTTCAGGACCTGTCGACAAGAGAAGTTTCATGGAAACATTAAAATAGAAATTAATAATAAAAAGAGTTATTCTACCATGTATAAAACCTGATCACGCTGGAATACACACATTATTATTATACCATATACTACCTCTGCCCGACGTTTCAGATCCCATTGCAGGATCCATCATGAGTCCGAAAAATGCAACTTTACTTCGTTTGATAGTTGCTTTTAATTTTCTTGACTTAATAGTGTATCTTAGTCAGTGGCGTAGCAACAAATTACCGGACAAATACGTGTACAATTCCGACCTGATACATGGTCAGCAGTATTTAAAAAATCCGAGAAAGGTATAAGTATTGTTAAAAAATGGCTCGACACTTAATACCAATAAAATTGAATATCTAACTTCGAGCATAAAAGAAAATGGGCAACCCTCGTATGTTTACAAAATAATAGTTCACAATTGTTCCAACTCATACGACGATACGTGTTAATGCAATTACATAGAACGTACTGGCCAAATTAAATACTTAAGAATTATATTTGATCCTTACCTCAAATGGAGTCATCATACACAACTCATTACAAATAAAATAAACATATACTATTTTAGAAATATTAGAAATTTCCTTCATATAAAACGTCTCAAAATGGCGTACAAACGCAATCTGTTAATCAATCATAGAGCATGGTATAATTTCTTGGGGTGGAACGACTAATGTATGCAATTAATCCAATAATAGCAGCACAAATAATTATTTTAAAATTTATTCTCAAAACCCCAATCACAACGAGCACTGACGAAATTTTTAATAAATTCGTGTTTTTGATATAAAACAAATATATGCTAATACTACTTACACACATATTTTAAAACAATTCAAAATATAATTACCACACAGACAAATACACATAACCTGCAAGCCCCGAGAGCGCATACAACATATGGCCAAATGAACTACAAATATTTTGGGCCTAAACTAAGGATACTGAAAGATTTAACCCAATTGAATTGTCCCAATAACATAAAACTGAAAATAAAAACTTGGATTCGTAATATGGGTAGAGCTAGTATTGGTGCACTCACCTAACCTTTAATAATTGTTGTCAAATAATGTAATTAAAAGTCCACTTTGTAATTGTACAATTGCTTGTAAACTATGCCCGCCTCGACACAGAATTTCTCTAGTGAGACGGGCACAGTCCAACCACATTTTTACATATGCATTATATAGTTACCAATAAATAAATCGAGGCCAAACCCTAGATAATCATCAGATTGCAGACAGTACTTTGAAATAAGTTGGACCTAACTAGAAATTTTGCGAAATAAAATATGTATCTCGTAATTTTCTTATCATTTTGTTATATCATAATATTCTGTCAGATAAATATTTAATTTCACATTATTTCCCGAAATATAAGTTACGTAATTTATTTCAATGGACGCGCCTGCCAATAACACCATGTTTCAATATGTTTATTGAAAATTATTCTCATTTGTTTATTTTTACTCTTATATTAAAAAAAAAATACTATTAGGAATACAACATACCTTTAAAATAGTAAATATTACATGAAGTGGGTTAATATGGTTGGACGCTCAATGGTACAACGAAATTATTTTACATATTTAAATTTAAGATATGTTCTTACTTATTTATTCGTGGCGATTGCATAAATTGTTCAACTATTCCGGACCCCCGGGTAGCTGCCTAAACGGTAGTTACGCCAATGATCTTAGTACTTTTTCATTGGTAATGGGGGTCCATCCAGAAGATCTTTAGCATAATATGTCGATACAGCATTTGTATATTGCATATACAAACTTAATAAGAAGATATTGGTACGGTAATGTAGTTAATATCTCCACAGCGCACAGAATACAGCATTGGACCATAAAATAGCATAATATATTATATATATACACTGTTCCCGAAAATTTGACGTAACATCGCGTCTAAATTTTCACGTCCAACAATGACAATATAATTAATTCAGAGTTATTCTGCCCCGTGAGTCGGTTTTCGCCAGACCGCCGTCAGTGGGCTGATGATCACGTCGGAATAATTCACGACGATAAAATATATTGGCGATACTTAAACACGGAATCCAGGGGCGAAATAAAGATAACTTGGAAGCGGTGTTCGCGCGGAACATTACCTTCGGTCGGATGGAACATTCATGAAATGGTAATTCAGTCCTCAGTACAAGAGTGAATATTTAAGGGTTGTCTACTCACAAACGGTGGAAGATACAGGAGCAGAGAATTTTACGTAGACGGCATCGCCGTGAATTACATTAAAGGGGGGATGATTATGTGATACGGGACAGTAAAGAAAATAAAACATGAAATAACAATCAAAAATATTAGCATTTTGAAATATTTCGAGGGGGACTATTATTAATAGAAATAATGTTTTATACTGGCGTTTGAGACGTCAATGCGATTGTTTAATTTATATTATACAATAAATTTGTATCTAACCATGTGAGTTTTTTTTTTGAAAAATCAACCAATTTCGGAAATAATCTTTTTCCTTTATTATACAAAATGTAATTTTATTAAAATGACGTTTTGTAGTAAATATTGAAATTATACTTTTAGGAGAACACATTCTTATTGTGAAGTTGTAATTATTCAGAACAGACGGTCTGTGATATTTTAAATATGAATTAAATATATTAATTAGAAATATATACATATAAAATCAATTTTATATGTATATATTTCTGAATAATTATAACTTCACAATAAGAATGTGTTGTCCTAATAATAAAGTTGTATCAATGTGTCCAAAATTTAATAAATTATTAATTGATAATTCTGGCGTCTGCTATCAGATTACTCAAAGGTATTTGAGATTCCGTAAAAATAAGGTAGATGGCTCTTTCAAATAATGGAACGATTAAATATATTAATATCAAAAAGGTAACATATAGGTTCGAAAATTTGTCGCTAAACGTGTCGTCGCTTTATCATAGTTGGATAATGCACCTTCCCCGGTTTGGAAAGAGATCCAGGTTCGAATCCCCGTGGCGCAACAACAATATTTTTCGATAAAATTGATTTTGTATGTATATATTTTTAATTAATATATTCAATTCATATTTAGACAAAATAAATGGAATGAGTACAATTAGTACTCACATGGTTACGTGTACAGTTCACTGGGAAGGAAGGAAGGAAGAAAGAAAGGAATGCAACTTTATTACGCTTATTATTGACATTTTAAAATTTCATTAGTTAGAAATGTAAATTTCTAAATAGTGTCAAAACATAAGATTGACTTTTATGGATGCTGCATGAAATATAATATATAGTCACCGCGGTAACGAGTATAACGTTTGAGAACTTTTTCGTCACATATTTAAGTATTCTGAGATTACTTTAGGAGGATTTTTTTCTGGTCGCGAACGATGTTTATACTGTACACCAAAAAAAAATACTGAATTAATTAAATGATTATTAAAGAAATATTATTATTAAAAGGCGACAAAAGTATTTGCATATACATTATAAAGATTTTATCTTCTGATAAATAAAGAATATATGTGTATGTTAATTTTTCATTAACTCCACGACCATAGAAAAATATACATATAAAATCAATTTTGTCTAAAAATATTGTTGTTGCGCTACCGGGATTCGAATCTGGATCTCATTCCGAATCGGGGACGGTGCATTATCCAACTATGCTACAGCGACAGTACTTTTGACGACAAATTCTCGAACCTATATGTTACACTTTTCAAATGAATTAAGAACACATTTTTATTGTGTTCTCTCCTTAATGATATACTAAATATATTCGCATAGTGAAACATTTAACACGTTATGCCACCAAAACTATAACACCTAGATATTTTGTAACAATACTATATGTGACATGTATAGATATTTTTTTTACGAGAACCGAATCGCCTAGCAGAAACCACCGATTGATCAGACTGTGTTCTGTTATGAATATTTTAGTGTTTAAGAAGCATGGTCGATTGTGGAGTCCAGTCCATACACTATACACCTGAGACGTTTTTTTAATTTCTTTTACTTTATATACAAATCAAGTTTTCAATTCATTGTGAATTAAGGTGATTGATAAAAATTCATTCAATAGTTTTTAATTGATCAATTATATGAATTGTATTAATCACCACCGCTTTTACTTAAGTATTGACAATATTTTATTTGCAATATCAAATGCGGTAAGTAAGATTCTAGATTAGATTCGATTGTGATAAGAACGTAGACAGCTGTCAACAAAGATGTAATTTTTATAAAGTGTTTTGCATTTATATGTTTTTTCCGAGAAATGATATAACATCAAGTTAAAAATTAAAAATAAATTAATATATTATACGCGATGTAAGTTCTAGCAAACCTTGACTACTAAGAAAATGTTTTTAATCGCAATTAAAAGCCGTAAATTTAACGATATCTTGAAATAACAACTCAAACAATTTTTTTTTAAAATACCCGATTAAAAAAAAGTGAGTTGAAAAACTTTTCAAAGACATTTTACAGAATAAATAAATAATTAAAATCTATTATACATACGTGAACGTATCAACGAGAACATGGAACGTGTTAAACGATTCTCAAAAAGTAAACCTCCGCAAACGAACGGTGACATCACACAGATGAAACACACAACATCAAAAAGAGAATCACAAGCGCGGCTGTAAAGTAAAACACAAACCAGATCAGTCCGGCGGAAACTACACACGAGACACAACACACTCGGGTCTCCCCGCGAATAGAAAACGCGGCCGTTCGATTGTTCGCTGGATTTGAATTTTCAAAAAAAATTAAAATTCAAACATTCGACGTTTGAAAAATGCGGTGCGGAGAGCGCGCGCGCTTCGACGGGCGAGCGTTAGGCCGCGACTGGTGTGCCATTGATAGTGTTAATGGCGAGCCGCGAGCCGCGCAGCCGCCCGGCAAGTGCGAGCGGCACTTGATCGCGAGGGAAATTATAATGCGGTGTTTGTTTGTTTACCTGCGGGCTCGAACAGGGGTTGAATGATCACGAGAATAGTGGTAACTACACTTGATCTGACTGTGAAATCATTTTTAAATGGTTAAATATATTAAATATGAATTAAATATATTAATTATAAAGATATACATATAAAATCAATTTTATCGAAAAATATTGTTGTTGCGCCACCGGGATTCGAACCTGGATCTCTTTCCTAACCGGGGAAGGTGCTTTATCCAACTAAGCTACAGCGACATTATTTTTAGCGACAATTTTCGACCCTATATGTTACCTTTTTGATATTAATACATTTAATCGTTCCATCATTTGACAGAGCCATCTACCTTATTTTTACAGAATCTCAAATACCTTTGAGTAAACTGATAGCAGACGCCAGAATTATCAATTCATTTTTATTAAATTTTGGACACATTGATACAACTTTATTATTTAGGAGAACACATTCTTATTGTGAAGTTGTTATTGAAGTTATCAACTTCACAATAAGAATGTGTTCTCCTAAAAGGATAAATATATCATTTTATTTTATAAATTAACTATCTTCAGCGCCATATTATTGAAGCATTATTACATTATATATATATCTCATATAAATTAATTTAAAATATTTTAAAAACTATATAATCTACGTAGGTACATAGTACATAAGGCGAGAACTACGAATAACAAATGCGTAATAAAATAAAAAATATTTTGTGGCTACCGGGATACGAACCTGGACCTCGTCCTATCCGGGGAAGCGCGCTCACCATTTCGCAATAGCACTCGAATACATTTTCGACAAATTTTGAACTTACATTCTGTCATCTCTCCAATTGATACATCTATTATTCCATTTTTCAAAGCAATCAACTCTATATTGCGGTAAATCTCTAATATCTTTGAGTAAAATCCGCTAGGAGACGCCAGAATGAACTAATAAATCAATTTTTATTAAATTTTGATACAACTTATATATTTTTTAAAAAGAACACATTTTTGTTGTGATGTTGCATGAGTATATATCTAAATAATAAGACAAAATACTTTATTTAAATCACTATTTATTGATTATTCAACATGTTTCGATACCTATGGTATTTTCTGCAGATGTACACACAAATAAAAAATACAAGCATAGATAAAAACAAAACTATAAAGTGGTAAATAAGTAAGAACTAATATGAAAACAAATATAAAAAAGTGACTATTTGCAAAGAGGATTTGGTTATTTAGCTTGTTATTAACACTTTTTCTTATTTCTAATTTATCTAACTGTAAACTCCTAGTATTAGTGTGTATAATTTCTAAACCCATTAATATCAAAAGAATGGTTTGTTTCCAAAAGATGATTTGAAAATTCTGAATAGTTGTTGCTATTTAAGCATAAGTATCGAAACATGTAGAATAATAATTAAATAGTGGTTTAAACAAAACATTTTGTCTAATTATTTATATAAAATGAGGCCACAAAGTAATTTTGCTAATATTGAAGAAGTGAATATATATATCTGGTTGATTAATTTAATTTGTATTATATACCACAGAACTGTGTTCTGAAAATGCAACTTCACAACAAAAATGTGTTTTCCTTGATATAATAATGACGAAATAAAATTTGTGTAGACTAGAAAATATATATTTACATATTCATAAATACAACATTGGCCATTTGTAATAAGGGTTAAGAATAACAATATATATATATATATAACTATAAAATGTATTGATTTAATTGATTCCTCAAGGGTCAAGTGGTAAGAAACTCGTCTAGCGACCAAGTGGTCGAGATTACCGAGCGTCGTCTCGGTAAACCACCAACCGGTCGAACTTCTACAGCACAAGCGCTTGGCTACAGTTAATAATAATTGATGTGACACTAATTTAATTAATAAAATACATACCTAAATATTTATTTAATTAATAGGAGTAGAGATACTTCATAAAAACTATTGTTTTTAACAAGGCTACGGCTAGCGGCTCGCTCATATAAAGTTACACGTTTTCATTAATTTAATTAATCCAATCATGTTTCGTTTGGCAGTACAAGAGCTTCCTAAGAGATCTCTAGTGCCTCATCCGTGAAAAAAAAACTATTTACAAATCTAAAATGTTGTCGATTCAATTAATATGTTTAATCGTATCAATTTTTTAAATTTAAATAGTAAAAATTAACTGATCCATAAAGACTTACGCCCTTTCGACTCTGCGTTCTGACATTGTCTCCCGCTCACCTGTGCGACCTACGTCGCGGGGTTACGCCCATTAGCTAAGCGAGCGGGACGGGGACGGCGAGAGGCTCTCGCGTAGCGGCGTCCCCCTCTGACCCGTTAGCCACCTGACGACAAGATCTTCCGAGCCGCGTTCCGAGAGCCGACGAAGGCGGACAAAGTTGTCTATTTGGCGAACTAATGATACGACCGAAAATAAATAAGATAAAATTTAATATGTGTACCCGATTTTAACCCTTAAAGGCAGATGGCTTAATTAAACGTGTCTGATTCGTAAGAATGTAAGGGGTAGTAGTTAATGTTTAGAAGGCCACCAAATTTTTGTTTTTCATTTATGATAATAAAGTTAGCAAACAATACTAAAATTATATTGCATGTAAGATTACAAGTATTAAAAATTGATTGACGTCTCTAACTTGTTGATGATCGGCTGTACGGTGCGCGTAGGCGATGACGCGAATCAATATGTTCGATTTTTCACAATAAGTATCATCATAATTAGACTGAGGTGGAGGGCAATATCGTTATTACAGATATATAAGTGAACAATCCTATTATTTATTAATCTATTAAATGTATACCGTATTAACATGTTGTAAAAAATATGTATTCGTTTCCAGTTTCAGTATTAAAAAGAGTGCAGAAGGCAAGGAAAACAGAGATCTGGTATGATCATGTAAACCAGATGATGAACGACAGTCCTGTTAGAAGCCTCAACAATCAAAATAATGCATAAATTGAACGAGGCAGAAGATAGTGGCGTTTGTATCTTTTTCCTACCCGTACGTAGGTATATAAATTAGTTAAAAATATACCAAATGTCAAAAAAGCGCTTGACCAACGGAAACCGTATCGCGTACTTAGAATCAAATAGTCGCCTCTGTACGAATTGTAAACTAGGTATGTAAAAGAAAAAAAACATTAAATAATTCCATATGTCAGCTTCTTGATATTCGACAACTCTATGTAAAAAGGCTGATACTTTATTTTCATTCCAACAAAGAGCTTATAATTATGTTCCGAGAGCAAAAACGAATAGGCTCACCGTGAAGCCTAAAATGAAAACAATCCATCCATATGTTTCTATAACATTTTGTCGAGCAGTATGAAACAATTTTCGAACACCATCTCAGGAGCTGGTTATTAGGTGTTGGCAGAAAGGAAACTGAGCAAAGATTCACGGAAATGATCACATGAACAGAACATCATTTCTTTATATTCATTTTTCTTTTTCGCATAGTGTTTCAATCATGGGATAGCGAGATTATTTTACTTATTTATTATGTCATTAGAATTATTTCTATTTGTTAACTTTGTTTTATTAACCATTTATTGAGTTTAAATACA
The DNA here is from genome assembly GCA_031772225.1 of Eubasilissa splendida. Lineage (NCBI taxonomy): Eukaryota > Metazoa > Arthropoda > Insecta > Trichoptera > Phryganeidae > Eubasilissa > Eubasilissa splendida. The sequence continues at coordinate 4,785,058 of CM062863.1, read as the reverse complement.
TCTTCCGGTTTCTAAAAATACCATTTTCTTCTTCGGGATGTCAATACCAATAAAAATATGTTGTTTCTTTACCAGAATCTATTTTTAAAAAACAATAATTATTTTTAAAAAAAAATTTAGTACCTTACTCAAATTGTTACTTAATACAAATTTACAAAAGAATTCGTATTAGTATTATTAGAATTCTTTATAATTCTGTTTTCTTCATTCCTAATAATATTAATAATGGTTTTCATATTTGTACGATAGACAACGGATGAACCTGTCTCCTTTAGTACAGACTTCGGTCTAGTTAAGGGAGACAGTGAACATCTCTTACATTATGAAACTTTTTCGCCTTTTTTGTATATTTATAAGAATGTTTGTAATATTATTAAGGAGAACACATTCTTATTGTGAAGTTGTAATTATTCAAAACTCTGTGATGTTTTAAATACTAATTTAACGTATTAATTATAAATATATACATACAAAATCAATTTTGTCGAAAAATTTTGTCGGTTTACTCAAAGGTATTTTAGATTCCGTAAAAATAATGTAGATGGCTTTCAAATAATGGAACGACAGATGCATTAATTTGAAAAGTGTAAGGTTCGTAAATTTGTCATGAAAAATACTGACGCTACAACACAATTGGTAGTGGTTCGAATTCCGATAGCGCGTATAATATTTATAATATAATATAATATTTTTCGACAAAATTGATTTTATATGTATATATTTACAATTAATACATTAAATTAGTATTTAATGTTTATAATGTATAAAATATGTACTAAATTTTATATTTACAATGAATACATTAAATTAGTATTTAAAACATCACAGACCGTCTGTTTTGAATAATTACAACTTCACAATAAGAATGTGCTCTCCTTAATATAATATGTACGTATATTAAGAACATGAACAGAATAAATTAATTTTAAATCAATATACACGACATGAAGAATAATATTGAGTTTACCGCCCGTATCCAAAACATACATAAAATATACCGAATAACGCTCCAACAGTATCATTCAAATTACTTTTCTGTTCTTCTAAACATCAACTTTATTAACAAGATAATTTATCTATAATGGTTGCGATTCTTTACAATATACAGTTAATATCGCATTGAAAAAATGTAAAAAACGAATATATCTGAAGAACACATTATGTTATTGTACACATTATTCCAGTCTCCCGGTAAACTTCCAAAAGCCGTCTTATAATGGCGCCATCAGAGAACACGTTTAGTCCACCTATCCTCATCCGTTCTTACAGCGTGTCATGCCGATTTCCACATCACATTTGACTATTATTCACTATCGCGCACTATATTTAGAATCCGTTACATTTATCAATGCGAACCGGTCTGGTATTGAGTGTTCAAAGAACGGAATATCTTCCTGCGCAAAAAAAAAAATTACCGCAAATGTTGAATATGGCCTCCATACATTCTAACGTTGCCCGCCACACTGCCAGTATTCCCTTCCAAACCACACACGAGCTTCTAGGCGTTGCGGATTTTAAGACTTGGGCCTATAATTTGACCCGCCATCACTGTTCCAGGTAGTTTGTACATATTATACATTAGAATTTTTCGTGACAGATTATTGAAATAAAACACAAATTTACAAGTAAAACTCGTTTGTGTAGACGAAAATGTGTCACGGAACAGTAGCTACCGTCCGGACGTTCGTCCCGGACAGCGGCGGCGATCGGCTCGCGTGACTTGTTATCACCTCCCATTCATGTATTTCGACTTCTAGAGAGCCGATTGTGAAAAGTCAAACCCCGTTATTTTCCTTTCGTCGAACTGAACAAGAATATCGCAAAATATCCAAGAATAAAAACAAATACAGTACTAGTAATATTTGAATATGTCCAAGAACACACAATTACAGGATTCTTACCTACAGAGGCAATCTTATTAAACAAATATCAGATATCTCATAGAGATAAAGCTATTTTTTAGTATAAAATTTAATACAGGCGTATTCTAATAGTATATTATGTTAAAAAAACATTTTACAGATAAAGAATATTGCTTTAAAATAATTTAAAAAAAAAATCAGATTCTCATAGTGATGATATATATGCTGTTTAAAAAAAGGGAAAAATGAATTATCAAATTTGGTCCATAGATGGCGATGGTGCAGTGGTACTCGAAGCGAGTCCACATACTAACATATATATAACTTTAAAAAATTTGATAAATGTGGAGAATGAGGGGTGAGAATTGGTGAATGTTATATATATATAAAGTGATCACTTAAGCCAGCCGAAGACAGGTCGTAAGCCCTGTAATCACCTGATACGTGTATTATATGATGATACGATCTACCTGAATGCGACACGGTATTGCCCGGTTGAGGTCTATAACTTCAATTTTGTTTAACATTCGGCGCACAGTCAGCTACAACAAAATTACCCAAAAATAATTTCAATCAACTTCAATACAAGCTCGTCCATTATTCACGGTCGTAATATTTTTCCCGTCAAAATGTGGTCTCTATCCACCGAAGAGAATGAGTTGAATGCAAGCGAGCCAGCTGGCATCGGAGCGCGACTGTAAAATAGTAGCGGACTTCATCATCGGCCGGTGACTACACCCCTATCGATTGGCTCGTGCCAAGAATACACCATTTGCATTTCATTATTCATCCCAGTGGAAAAGGGCTGTACATTATTGAAGCCTCCACGTCATTCTGTAAAAATGGAAATGAAAAGCTATTTTGTGCGGCGTCTACCAAATATGTATACCGCTAGAAAAAATATAAGCATTTGATAAAATTAATTAATTCAAAGGCGAGGAATTTTTTTTTTTAAATAATAATAATACATTTATTAGGTTCACTTATTTACATTGATAAATAATGTCTAACGGTCTGACGTATTAAAATTCATTAAGCATACATTTTCACCTAGTTCATTACTATGAGTGTTGCGTCATATTTCTAATATCGGACAAATGTACCGAGGGTGTGCATATAAAATTTGGCAAAGTAAATACAACATATAAATATATATTTGGGTACCCTGCCTGCTACACTAGTAATTCACTGTATTATAGCAGACAGTGTTCCTCCTGTATAACAGTAAGCAAAGTGCAATGATCAATGTACAAAAAAAATAATATATATATATATATATATGCTCTTGCTAGTGTCCTGGAACCAGGCGCGAACCCTCGACCGTTAGATCGATCACTAGGCCAGCGTCTTGACCACTACACCAACAAGCTACTCAAATTATATACATAGGTGCTAAACATATTATGTGTGAGTGTGTATCAGTGGCTTGTAGAAGGGATGCTGTCGGTTTTCCAGTATCCAGAATGTGTTTTTTTCCGAAAATGATTGAGATACAATTTTTTTACACATTAATGATTCAAATGTTATTTTCTGTATTCGTTTTTTATTTAAATGATGAATTAAATAAATAATCGAAGGATATTGAATGTTTCAATAATTCGACTTAAGTATTCGCGAGCCAAATTGTCAAAAATGCGGCATACAAAAAAAATCCGCTCGCTTTATAATATGTATGCTATTCGGTGCATTATACCAATAAGCATTAAAGTCGTTTTTTGCACGTTGGATGCTGTCAACGAATGCATATACAGTATTCGAAGACCTTGACAGGCGGAAAAGTCGGACACTTACAAACTTTGTGGATACGGAACGAATGATAGGATCCACTGTTGCTGGTATCTATGTGTTTACACGATTCATAAATGTTAGAAAGTTGAGAATGTATATGTATTCCGACTCGCTCCGTGCACACGCCGTGTGTATTATGACGGGTATCTTAAAGACAGGACGAATTTATTTGCAGCAGTGCTGTTTTCGGTTAGAAACAAAAAGTTCAAAAGCTTTTTGAATCTAGAACACAAGGGATGAGGGAGAAAGTCTCCTTAAAAAAGCGATGTAAGCTTTTTGTGATATTATTTATAATTTCATCACAAAAAATTCCTTCAGGCTGGTTAATGACTCTAGACGAAGAACAGTGTGGTAGAAATTTTATAAATACACAATTTCCATATAGTTTATATATGTAAATGTAAATATAGGTGAAGTGCCGCTCTGAAATGATCGTGGAACACGTATTTTCAATCTGGCAGTTCGGCGCTAATCTTTACTTTGTATAATTAGGATGTTTACAAACTTATTAATTCTGAGAGGTAACGATCGTTTCTGAGCGACACGTCACCGATAAAGTATCCCTTGAATACGGGGGTAATGAGATTCACCTACCCGAAATGTCATTTTTAGGACCAAGAAACTCCCTTTCTACATATATTATATATATATATATATGGAAGAAAGCATATTGAATTTTTTTATTGCATCATAAAACCTTCTATGAAAAGCAGTTTTTTTTTATCGAAATCTCCCTAAAATGTTTGGACACTCCGCCTCACCACATATGACCATACCTAATAATAGATTTTAGCAAGATTTCACGAGTACCATGTGAATAGTGTGCAAAATTATATTCTATGTAGATATCATATATTCGCGGCTCAATGGCTTGTGGTAAAAGTAGGAATTTAATATCGCAACTGACCCGAACAGAAATTAATTTCCCATCCGCTGCGACAGCATTATATATTCAGTCCTCTAAAGGAAAGGACGTTTCCTGTAACCATACCGAGATATTAAATATGTACGCAAACTTGCAGAGAGGTCTACAACAGCCGAGACGAATAATTGAATATGAATAGTGCGAAGTTAGTTACAGGCCAGAATTGTAAGAAGCATTTTAGAAATCGATTTTCGTCGATTATTAACGAACTGCGTAGGCACCGACCGTACACAAATAGTTTGTCTATTTATTTATTTAAAACTAAATTGATATTTTTTTCTAAAAAAAGAGGCGCCATTAACAACAGATCGATAGTCTGATATGCAAAGGAAAGCGATAAACGCGACAGACCGATTGGTAATAAAATATTATGTATATATATATTACATCCATACAGACTGACTTATTATTACTACAGTATTAAAGATCACGGAAACAAAAATAATATAAAAGATTAGGTTTATTATACCAATCTATCCCCCCCCTCCCCCTTCCTATACTCTATAGCCTAAGAGTACGGTTTTTCTGTGTGTTATCTATGACTTCGAACTGTCAAGAAATGTGGACGTCCTGTTGTTTGCTCGTTACACTGATCTGTTATTGTACAGTTTTTGTTGTGTATTTTTAGTTTCTCGCGGTGCGTGCCCTAATTATTATTGTGTTCACGGTAAGTCGTGCTTCCTGGTTGGTCCTTACTGTCGTATCCCTATACCAAAATCCTTCCAGCCTTCCTACATCCCGTTTCCACACCCCCTGTGTGGTCCACGGGTTAGATGGTAACTTATAATAAATAATGATAATAAAAGTAGTAGCGGTAGTGATATTAAGATATCAAATCAGGAACGATACCATTCGAGGGGATCTTGGGATGAACCCGCTGCTGCACCAAATAGAAAAATTACAGCTATGTTGACTTAAGACATATCCTCTGCATGGAAGACGAAAGACTGCCTAAATAGATTTTATCATCAGTGCTAGAGGGAAGAAGCCCTATAGGACGATCCAGGAGATCATGGGAAAGCGAAGACAAGTAATCGACACAGTGTAGGACAGACAGCGGTGGAAGAGTGCTGTCCAAGCCACCCCGAGGCCTCCGACCCGATTAGGATAAAGGGTATGAAGAAAAACAAAATACAAATCCGAATGCGTATGTTTCAAAAAGTTCAATTATATAATATATTATTATTGTAATGCGGTAGGTGGTACCGTATTCAGTATCGGGGATGATGAACGAAAAATCCATAGCAATATCTGAAACTTCAGAGAAATGGTTCGCCATCGTCCAGCAAAATCTCTAAATCGAATTAGACACTCTTTCTACCGCAGGCCAGATTACATTTAGAGTTTAGTCTTTTGATGTTTTCCGTCGATCTTGATTCCCGCAGTCGTGTGAAAGAAAGTTTTGTAAAAATTTACACGAAATGATAGTTATCAGAAAATGTGTTGTTGGACTTGGAAACTGGAATGAAATTTAGGCTAAAACTGCATCAAACAGAGTACTCGTTAAAAATTGTCATTTTTAAAAAAGTATCTACAAGGATATTGAGGGTACTAGTTGCAGAGGCAGCAACCTCCATTTTTTTTTTTTGTAACTCTTAATGCAGTTTTCTTCTCATAGAGCGTTTACACGTTGTGTTAATGTATTAACAATCAAACTTAGCTCTTTTTGATGTAAATTGATCATTTAAAATCGGTGCAGTCAGTTGCTTTTATCCGCCGACCAATAGCAATCTTCGCTACTTCGAAATTAACCTATTTTTGTAAAAAGGTGTATTTATGTTGTATTTTAAATCAGACCGTAGGGATTATCTCCATAATAATAAGTGCGTTAATAAATATGCTGTTCTTCGAGCTCCTATACTATAGTACTATCGAGGAAGTAATCTGAAAGTGCGTCAAGCTTTTTTAATTGCTAACTACAGCGAACAATTATCTATACAGTATACATTACCATTATATTCTGAACTAGCGAGGGATCTGGTTTGTTCGTAAAGCTATACGCCGCACCATCTCAATCCTTCGTAAAATAATTAGCTTCAATACACTTCCTGCAGCCGATTAAGCTTCATAAGCCATTAAACAAAAAAAGGGTTCAATAATTTAGAGGCAAGAAGCGATTAACCTGTACTTAAGAAGTTTAGTAAGCCTATTCATGTCCTTAATTAAGATAGTTTCAGTAGCTAGTAGAGAATGTCTATCGTACCAGGGATGTTGTGATGGATTTCTAAGTGAGGACATAGAATACATTTTATAGAGGTGAGATAATAATTTAATGACAAAATAATCTTTCGTACCTCCCGCGCGGTACACGATCAGCTAATCTTTTTGCTTCTAGGCAACATCCATTACCGAGGAGATTAGTGCTCCAAGGTCCCGCTTCGTCAGCTGTCAATTTTGTACATAATTCAACATAAAAAACTATTGGAGGATTAGGCGAAGACACATTGTCAATACAATTAACTTTGCACTTCCCTCTCGCTGTCTTCGATATCTTCATTTTTAAATAAACTAAACATTGCACTACACACACAATTAAGGTCTATTCTGTGACGACTATAGTTTCGAGATGTTAAGTCTCATTCTGCATTGCATTTAAATGTCATTATCACTAGTTAATAAGAGAGATCGCACCTCTCGAAACTATAGTTGTGACAAAAATAAAACTCAATCGTATATATAGTAAAAAATTGTTTATTTAGTTACAATATTTATATTGCATTACTGCCGTGTCAAATAATGACGTTACGATTTTTTAACTCTTTATCAAAGAATAGATGCTTTTTCTTCTTCTTCTTCTTCTTCTTCTTCCTTCCCAATTTCCCGAGACTTATATCGACTTCCCATACCCCAAAAAATATTTTATCATTCAACATCATTGAATACTATAAGCGACTTAATTCTTGATATATCGACCTCTTATAATAACAAAGTTCCAACTAACATTTTGGGCTAATTTGAGTGAAAAGGATTCCAAATGCATTATTCTTTATATGTCTTCCATACACACCAACTCTATTTAACGGATATTAAAGGAAATAGCAAGAGCTGAAAGTTCCAAGTGCGTCAGTTATTTCAATTTATGGATCATTATTGTTAATTTACAATGTTTTTCTATTATTTTTAATGCAGACCTAATTAGTAATCGAACGAATCTTGTTTTATATAAGGAATTTATTCATGTATGGGTGACTCTTTGGAGCTCCTTAGGTGGGTAGTTAGGCCGGCCTGCGTGGGTGTCTCATCGCATGTCCGAGATATTGAAGGATTTTTACGAGCATCCTTCTGTAGATTCACATGCCCCAAGTCGCCTTATCATAGTACCTACTATATCGACGAATCTAGTTCTATACCAGGATTTTATTCGGGTATGGGTGACTCGTTGGAGCTCCTTAGGTGGGTAGTCAGGTCGGCCTGTGTAGCTGGGACTTCACTTACGCGTCTACCTCTCACTCTCCATGCCTCGTGTTTTGCAACTCCGTTAGTCTGTCCGTGTAAGTGTGACTCAATCCAATTTGTGTCTCGTCCACTGTCCCTCTTTCGGGAGTGTTTTTGACGAATGGATCCCCGAGTGTCTAACTTGAACTACTGCATCTTAATTTTCCACCTGTATGTAAAACTATGGTCTATGATTTTTTATGAATAAAGACAGCACTCAAGAGACACTGGAGGGTCTAAATTTTAAATCTTAATCGCTAATAACCACATTGAATTTCTTCTCCTTTTTCGTTTTGCTTATACTTAAATATGTAATTGAATTAAAGTCACGTATTTTTATTAGCTTTGATGAGTGGAACCGACAAGGAAGCCCGAGCTTCTAAACCGGTCCCGGGAAATGATGGTCCCCCCCCCTCTTCAAGCTGTCCATTTATTAGTGGTATAATACTGAAAGTAAGTTGAGACCTTAAAACTGATCATATTTGCATACTCAAAACAAAATATACATAAATACATGTTGAAATTCAATCAATGGATCAGGTGGATCCTTGTTATTCTGAGGGGTCGATATGTAGAAGATATTTAATGATCACCGTGCATTACCTCCTCGGATGTTGAAAGTGGTGACTCGTATAAAAAAATCGTCGATGCGTCTAAGGCAACCTTTTTGGATATTTAGTTGTTCCAAAATAAAAGTCATCAGTACGCATTCCGTTGCACCGTACGTGCGTTTAATGTCACTGTTGAAGATTCCTGGTATTGAGAAAGCCTACTGGGAATACTCTATAGAACGACGACATAAAATACTGATGCGTGCATCTTAAAATGCCGACATCTCGAGTCCATCGAGTGTGCGTCCGAAGAGATGCGAGCAAGAGACGTTCCTTATGCAACTGTTCCGCGAACTGCATACAAATCAGCTCGGACAATGTTAGTTCAGGGATTCAATTGCCGAGTGATGGCCACGCCTCCGCTCGGCGGACAGTCTAGGCCAGGGGTGGCGAACCTAGGGCGCGCGTGCCACAAACGGCACGTTTATCAATTTGGCTGGCACGTAACAATTAACAGATATAGAAATGCAATTATTTGAACTCCAATCACGTACGACTTAGAAACAAAAATTTGTCGATTTGTGAAATGAATTAGAAATAATTGAAAATGATCGATTATCGAATATAATTTAAAAGAAGAAAAAAAACTAATTATAGCATAATTGCTAATTGTAGTTATTTAAATAAATATATTTTTTAAATCTGCCGGGCACATCAGACAATCGATAATATATTATTTGGGGGTTTTTGGCACGCGCATGTAAAAAGGTTCGCCACCACTGATCTAGGGAGTGCTTGCAGAGTGTCGCTCGAGCTAGCGAGAATAAATTTAATCGAAGTTTTGTCATTTTGATGATGGTCTGTCAATGGAAATTTTTGTAACAAATAGCAGCAGACAGACTTAAACATAAAGACGCTGTTTAGAAGAAAAATTTTAATACTGTTTATTAATGATTTATTAAAAAACACTTTTTGACTTTTTTCCACTATTTATTAATGTATGACCATTACCGTCACGGCCATTTTCAAACAGGTACATTTCTCTCTAATAGGTCAGTAAATACCAAATCTGTAAAAATTCCTGTAATAGTACATAACAACATATAAGTGAAAATACCAACATTAGAGTCAAATTAGCACCAACTTTCAAATTATACAGACTCATAGAAAAATACTCCTGTATTGAATTGTATAAATATCCAAGCTTAAGTGATAATTATACTAGTTTGAAGATGGTCGCGACAGGCTGAAACCGGTAATGGTCGTAAAATAATAAATAGTGGAAAAAAGTTAAAAGGTGTTTTAATAAATCAGAAGAAAAATTATTGATATAGTGCTGCTACATATCTATGTTTATTTTCCAATCTAAGAGTAAAAAACTATGGTTCTTTAGACTGTCATCGCGTTTTAATAAATTATTTTAAAAAGTTAAACATAGATTTTGAGATATATCTATATATAAAAAAAACTTAATGTCTCTCTTTATAATTGACCGATTTAAACCACATTTTGCGCAGATACTCTTTAGGACCCTGCACAAAACACAGGCACCATCTGTTTTCTTTAATCACCCCCCACCCATTCCCTCCGATACGATATAAATGTGCAAAATATTTAATGAAATTCCCTGCAAATTTTTTCATAGTTATCTACTTTTTAAAGCTCAAAACACGGGTATCCTCACCCCATCCCTCTGCATTATATTGAACTCTATTTAAATATTGTTCAGTTACACTCTAGAACCCTGAAAAAATATAGTTAACCCACTCCGCCCGCCCCCAGGACATCTCTCACCATTTTCCTGGACCAAATATTGCACATATCGATAGTCTACGGTCTGCGTAAAACATTAATAATATCAAGCACAGATATTGAAAACAGTATTAGAAAATAATAATTATATATTTTATTCATGAAATAGTCCATTTTTATAAATTATTTCATTAAAATAGATTCGTGATTCTTCGTGGCGTTATGTGCATCTATTTACCGTATGTCACAACTACTGTAATTTACTATTATCGAAAATTACCAAATATATAGAGCAGCTGATCACCAAAAAATGCAATAACAACAGCATTTAAATTGAACAGTGTTTGCACACCGTTTGACCAAGTGCCATTTTCATACAACAGAAATAATTAAATAAATATAAATAATTGGACAAAAGACTTTGTTCAAACCACTATTTATTGATTATTCTACATGTTTCGATACCTACGGTATCTTCTTCAAGAAACAATGTATAGTAAAATTAAAAATACAAGCATAATAAAGTAAGAACTAATATGAAAACAAATTTAAAAGATGACTATATATTTATCTTGCTATTAACAACTTTTCCTTAGTTTTAAAATTTCAAATTTATCTAACTGTAAACCCCTAGTATTTGTATGTATAATTTATAAACCCTTGTTAATATCAAAAGAATGGCTTGTTTCCAAAAGGTGATTGGAAAATTCTAAATAGTTGTTGCTAGGTATCGAAACATGTTGATAATCAATAAACAGTGGTTTAAACAAAGTATTTTGTCTAATTATTTATATAAAATGAGGCCACAAAGTAATTTTGCTAATATTGAAAAAAAAAACTGTTTTAAATGTTTACTATATAAGGCGCGCTAGCGCGACATTTTGCTGAATTACTTACTATTCAGCACACGGTGGTTGGAAAACTAAACGTTCAGGAATCCCGACTATCATAAATGTATACTGTTTTTTGCAATAATAACACTTAATTACCGTGGAATATCCAATAATTTTATAATCTTAACATTTAAATAGCCGCTTCTCATGTTAGAAGGCAGTTTGCCATATGGCACATGGCACTCATTCATTGCGTGAAACGAAATTCAATTTTTCAAGACACATTTATTTATTTATTTAGTATATTGGATATATTCAAAAAATAATCATTAACTGTGAAATCAGTTACCAGCAGGTTTTTTTTTTTACATTCATAAATATTACAGTATTTTTTATTTTATTTATTTATTAATCATTCACTGTACATATTAAATTATTAAGTTAATATTGGACAATGATTGTCTCGCTTGAAAAATTTACAAAGAAATTACAATTACAAAAAAAAATCCAGAAATAAGTTGAGGCGAAGATATGTGATATGTATAACGGAAGTCAGATTAACTAAATATCAAATTAATTGTACAATTTTTAGGTTTCATTTATATTTAATACGTCTGACATTTTGTTGAAGTTTCTAATGTCAGAGAGCAATGTATTGAAAGTACTCATAGCGTTATTTCACTATACTAATTATTGTTCCATTGGGGAATTTTATAGGAAATCAATCATAGGTATTCCAGTATTCGACGTGAGTCTTACTTTGTTTGTTCTAAACGGTCGGAGATTCAAATCTCGAGTCGCGGGAGATCATATTTTTTCATATACCTTGTCGTATTTTGAAAATTTGTTAGAACATTGATATGGTAAGTATGTATTCCGTGTACGATTCAAATATTAAGTCGAAAAAAATTTTTCATCAAAAAAAAAACTAGGTCTAAAAAAACGCGCCTATAAAATAATGCTCAAAATAAGTTAGTTGGATAGAGTTACGAATGAAGATGTTATGGTTTGGATGAATAAAAAAAATAAGTATTTATAAAACAATAAAAATTCAAAAACTTCGATATATCGTGCATGTAATCAGAAATCGGAGCCCCGGAAGAAGAATATCATTTTAGTAAAATGTGAATTAAATATATTAATTAGAAAGATATACATATACAGCGACGATATTTTTAGCGACAAATTTTTGAATTTTCTTGATATTAATACATTTAATCGTTCCATTATTTTTTGAAAGAGCCATCTACCTTATTTTTACAGAATCTCAAATACCTTTGAGTAATCTGATAGCAGACGCCAAAATTATTAAATATCATTAGTAAAAAAACCTGAGGCTTTCGCTAGTACACTGTAAAAGATTATCGGGGGCAGCTGTAAACCGAGCGGTGGCCAACGTCGAGGAGAAGATGAAGAATGATCCATTACGTGAAATTGATGAATGTACGCCTTAAAAATACCAAAAGTCTGCATTGTCAAGCAGCTATCGGACGCGCATAAAATAATCAAAGATTTTCTCTCAAATTTGATTTTGACAAATTTTAGATCGAAACATACACAAAAATCTCGTTGTTTTAACATTGCTTTATTCTATTGTATAATACCGCAAATAGTATAGACGAGAATCTTAACCTAGAGATATTAAAAACACGTTCATTTTTGCCCTGCTCGCGTATCGCAGACTTTACCGTTTAAGCGAGCACTTTACGGCCACAAACGACACCACCGAAGGCCGCCATATGCAGAATGTCATAGATATAGATGGGGAAGCGTAATATTCCCGCGCCGACTGTGTACACTCGCATTGACCCGATAATTACTTAGAATAGAATAAAACCTCGGGCATAGAAATTGGATATAAAATTAGAACGGCTTTATTAGTAAAAATTAATAAGACGGTATCGCCATGCGCAGTCTGGGCTCCGAAGCGCGCGAGCTATCGCGTGCTCAGTATTGACGCAGCTACCGAAACAATGCTATTTAATGTAATGACATTTATTTCTTGAATTATTTCTGACAATTTCACCGCTGATGTAATAACAATATCGGAAGATGCGCATACAGATAAAGGTGTTTTTTTTTTTTTTAAAGAATTGGCAACACTTTTCCAGCGACGGCCAATATGACAGCTGACGGCTGCTTTGTGCTCAGTTTGGTTCGCCATTTCATCATGAATAGGCTTACGCCAGAACGACGCTCGCAAATTGTGCAAATTTATTTGGATAATCGTGGTTCAGTTCGCGAAACGTCCATTTTACGGTCGACAGAATCGTTTTCGCATCACGCATACTCCAATTGATAATATGCATCCGCAGAGACGTTATACAGTACGCACAGAAGAAGCTGTTGTTTCTTCAAAAATGAAGCCGACAGGATTACTGACTTTTTCGTTCCACAATTGAATGGCATTAATGTGGAAGAGCTGTGGTTTCAACAAGACGGCGCAACATGCCACACAGCGGGCGCCACAATCTATTTATTGAAGGAAATATTCGATGAGGGCATAATTTCACATAACGGACCAAGATCGTGTGATTTAACACCTTTGGATTATTTTCTGTGAGGATATGTGAAGTCGCTAGTCTACGCCGATAGACAACTAGGAAGCCGACATTCGTCGCATTATTGCCGATATACGTCCCCAGCTGCCCAAAAAGTGGTCGAAAATTTGACTTCCAGCTTGCGCTTTATTCGAGCCAGCCGCGGCGCCCATATGCGCGAAATCATATTTAAACGCGAATGGCTTAAAATTATCTTTCCAATAAAGCTAAAATCATAGCAATTACCACAATTTTGATGTGTTTTATTTCATTTTAAAGTTATAAACCTCTAAAAACAAATACCCTTACTCCAAACACCCGAACACATTTGTGGCTAGTTAGATGAAAAGCTCCGAGTCGCTTATATCGAAAGTAATGACCGGGGTTCAAACATCAAGACAGCCCCTCTAAATTGTATATATATAGGTATAATATGTCCCATCCCTAAGTCAGGGGTGTTTACTTTTCGATGATACATATCATAGATGTTGAGCAAAATTACGCGTTGGCAATTACACTTACCATATCGCACCGTTCACCAACGGGGTGTACAAAGAGATTAGAATGACACACTCATATATCTTGACACGCAACACTCGCCTCATCCACATTCATACCTACCATATCTCATGTATATTCGTCGATTGTTGATGCTTCTAACAGGAACATCAGGTTTAGCTGGTCACGTCGAGTCTTCGGCGGCAAAGAAAAAACGGTTTCATGTATCGGACACAACGTGTATTATATTGGCTAGTTTTCTGTAGCTTTTTTTCAATTTTTAATTATTTATTGATTTCTACTATATTTTATTCGTGTAACTTCTCCCCTTATATACTAGCCGCATTACACAATACTCATGATATTATGCACCTTGTTGAATTTGATTCAACGACTCTATCTATGACATGATGCCACCTATAGTTACAGAAGTAGAGTGTTTTAAATCTGATTTGATTTGAGTGATTTTTAAATTTAATACCCAGTAAAAATTATTTGATATTTCATTAAATTAATCATATTTGTCGTAATATTATGATTTTGATGTTTATTTTTCGAAATTTTATAGTCACACACATAAAGTAAAATACAAAATACCTAACTTCAGTCAGTCGATATCAGTTTGGAACTGGGTGAAACAAAAAACACACTTTTCGTTTTTTTGCAGTTATTGCAGATACGCCCGCGGCATTATATACGTGTAGCACCTGTGCACCGATATATATATATACACCTATGTGCCTGCCTGTTATTGACGCCAAACACACGTGCGTGACACGTTCAAAACAATATGACACGTGCGCCCGATACAATGGCCCGCCTCTAGGAAGCGCACCTCATGTAAACGGTAATATGCCTACAAAACAGATGAGTAAACTCAATTACCGTCCAGCATGACGGAGCTGACCCTGGTGAGCAATGGCCCTAAATAATGTAACAAAGGCGGTTGCCTAATGAAATGAACCAAACAACTACGGTTCAAAATAATATATTTATTACAGTTGTAATTATTCAGAACATGGGTCTGTGATATTTTAAATACTAATTAAATCTATTAATTAGAAAGATATACATAAAAAAATAATTGTATCGAAAAATATTGTCGTTGCGCTACCAGGATTCGAACCGGGAAAGGTCCATTATCCAACAATGCTACAGCGACGATATTTTTAGCGACAAATTTTCGAACCTATATGTTACCTTTTTAATATTAATACATTAAATCGTTCCATTATTTGAAAGAGCCATATACCTTATTTTTACGGAATCTCAAATACCTTTGAGTAATCTGATAGCAGACGCTAGAATTATCAATTCATTTTTATTAAATTTTGGACACATTGATACAACTTTATTATTAGGAGAACACATTCTTATTGTGAAGTTGTAATTATTCAGAACATAGATCTGTGATATTTTAAATATGAATTAATTGAATAATTAGTATATTTATTACACATATTATTACCCGAAATGCGACATACCGTGCCGTAACATCAAACTGAAATATATATTTAGTTTCAATGTTTTAATTATTAATTTTTACATTTCTTCGGCGAAGTTTGGTTTATTACACATGAGATGAAAATTTTAGAAAAATTTCGCTATATAATTTAGAGTAATTAAGTAAAAAGATTTCGGGCAATTAATGATCAAAATATCAGATGATACCTTGTTATTTCAAGGTCGCGTTACGTCAAAACAACCAAGACGTCATTATAAATATTAAAATATGTACATATTATATAAATCAATTTATTACTGTACATACAAAGTATAACAAAAAAAAGCAGCTTGTTTGGTCTAGTGTACGGGGGTTCGCGCCTCGTTCCAGGAGACCAGCAAGTTAGTCCTTTTAGTAGTTTTCATAGCACAAACGCTTAGCTTAGTTTGAAAATAGTAAGAATATTGATGTGACACGTAATGCGTGTTTACATCTCTATTTTTTTTAAATATAAATAATAATTAACATGCATAAATTCAAAATTTTGCAAGTGAAAAAAACATATTATAATTGTTATGCAAACATTCAAAAATAAACTAAGGACATCTACGTCCGTGTAATGTTTTCATTTGAATATTTTTATACAATCCGCAATGTGTCAAATCTCACGGCGAAAAGATTGTTTCCAACACTATTAAATCCGAGCACGTAACAATCACAATATTTTTTTATTTATGGTTAAATTAATTAGAGTAATTTCTTTAATCATGAATTTGGTTACTTAAATCACAGCGATTTCTTTAATAATAAAAAAATCAATTTATCTTTAATTAAAATGATTTAATAACATATATTTGCTGACTTTAATTGAGTTTTAATTGAATTATTAATTTAGTAATTTTAATCATTTAATCGTCAATCAAAAATACATTCACTTAATCTGAATATTTAATCATTCGATCAATTCAATCGCTCACACATCTTGGTTTTAATTCATAAAAAATCTACCACTGTGAATTATTTTATCAAAAATCCATTTACTATAATCACATTAAAAATCACATCACCATAATTAAAGTGATTTCATTAAAAAACAAAAAGTGATTTCATTAACAACAAAAAAAGTGGCTTCATTAACAAACAAAAAGTCGGCCGTTTTTAATCACAGTGATTTTATTAACAAAAAATTCTATTTCACATCCACCTGCGGGCGGGCAATAAGCCTAAAATAATTTGCCAGTAAAGAAAATTTAAACGCAAAAATAGACATGCGATATTTTTCAAGATCACTTATTCATTGTCTCATTCAACGACGTCGCTACCCATAAACAGGTTTTCGACTCGGAACCGCAGGTTCAATACCAAAGAGAAAGCGAAAACAAGCAAATTGGTTATGTTTTTTTTTTATGGTTTTTTTTACCGATAAACCGGAAAGGTCCTACTTAACGGCCGATCAATACATTGTTGTACCCGCCATCGGTTCACACTAGTTTACGCGATGGTGCGCTGTCAAAACAAACTGACTCACAAATAACACGTGGCAAAAATAGTTATAATATTATTTATTATTTATATTTTAACTGTCACTTTTGTATGTGTGTGTGTCAGATGAGTGGTGGGGGGTCGTGGGATATAAGCGGCCGTCACTGGGGGAACGGGCGCTTTTCCATCGTTCCTTCGCAATAGTAGTAATCAATATCTAAGTTATATAATTGTTACATATATATATATAATGAGTTTCACTTACAAGGACTCAACCAAGCAACTCGAGAGTACACATAGAGGATAGAGCCCCAAAGTGAATCTGATAGTATTTCCAAAGACACCACATTGGTTCAGTCAAATTGGAAAGTTACCACATAATATAATATATGCCGCATTGAACATAGGTCTATGAACTTTCGTTTGACTAACATCTTTAGGCAAAATGAAGCCATCGTAATAAAAATGCATTATCCTCGAACAATCATGAAAACAACACGTTTAGTAAAATAGTAAAATTTGCGAATTAGTAAAAATGAAGAAGTAGACGCTTTGATCAAGTTCAAAACCTTTCAAATGTCATTCTGTTAAGAAACAGTATTAAGTGAGGACTCCCCGTACACCATGGATCAGCTGATCCATTTCTGACTCTGTTGAGTGAAATTTTCAATTCAGTAGGTAGCAATCGTACGTCTTGAATAGAACGATAGATTAAAACAGTGGCTAACAATTGTAATAACCCAGTAGAGGACTGCAGCGCTCCGGTGGCGTCGTGCGGTAGCATCCAGAACTACGCAACTAACGATTCCACTGATGCACGGTAGGCGCTAGCGTAATTATAACACATTATGAATTATTTATTTTAGTTTCCTATAAATTTTAGTAATGCACAGCTTTTTTGCTTGCATACGGTGCACGCCCCTGTTTATATCATATCCCGTGAGTCACGAGTAGGAAAATTTGAAAGAAAATTGATACATCGGTTAGAAATGTCAATTTTCTAACAATTAGGTCGATATGATCGATTCAGAATTGACATAATTGTCAGAAATTAGAAAAAAGAAAAACTGCAGGTACTGTAATCGGTTCAATTATGTCCAGAGTACGTAAAGTAGGTAAATATTTAATTATAAAGTAGGTAAATATTTACTTACGTATTTAGTAATAATACATAAGTACGTCATTCGCAACCGCCCTAGGGCGGAGTTGGGTTTTAAACACCAAACTTATAATAATAATAATAATAATAATATTTCTTCAATAATTGCAAAGTTAATAAAATAATAACATTATCTATTAAACGAGATTTTCTCAGTGCATGAATGCATTTAATTTGGTAATTGTGTTTTAATAAAATATTTTTATATATTAAATAAACTATATGTTTTTTATACAATTAAAATATTATTAATGTAGATATGCTCGTATTAATCCACACTGCTTTAAATCATACGTTTGTCCCCAACTATATTATAGACAAAAATCTTTTTATAACTCGCGATTAATGTACGGGTAATTGCTTTAGACCAGACCACGTCTAGTAAAGTAATTTACCTTTATTTTCACGCTGCAAAAATAAAAGTAAAATATGTTATCAATTGAACATCAACCATACATTCTTAAATAAAGTTACGTTTCGGTAACTACTACAGTTTTGAGAGGTAAAATATTAATGGCACGTCAATTAATGAATTTCAACAGACAACAGGTCATAGCGACATTTTTCAAAATTGGTCAGGTGCCAGGATCTCATTAATACGCTCGGACATCCCTATTTCCACACAACATCTCTGGCTACGTGATAAAATGAGACGCATCTCGTGTGATGAAAACGTTAAAAAAGTAAATGCAACAATTGCGTCTCATTTTGAAAACCTCGTAGGTAGTTTTATTGAATTTGCAAATTAATAAATTCTGTTCTAGAAGGAATTACTATGTGGGAGTGCACATTTACCAACACATAGGTAGTAAACAAGTAAACGTGTCGTTTTGCTACTGTTTATGTATTGTTTAAGGAGTTTCTGCGCAGCGAATGCAGGTTGCCATATTGGCCAAGGAAAATCCTTTTACGTTCTGCAGCCGACAATAAAATTATCGCCTTTGTCCGTTTCCTTAACATCGAGAAACCTCGCGAGGAGTCGGCGTTGAGCATGGATCGCGGCCTCGCCTTTTACTCGACCCCTTCATAATTTAATCGTCGAGGCCAAAGCCTTATCAATCCAGCGAGCTTATTCTGGGTTCCGCTTCAGCAAGGCGGACCGCGCGCTCGGACTTCTGCCGTTAACGATCTGCCTCGCCAAAGGTCGATTGTAATAATAATAACTAATTTGAAGTTACGAAAAGGCTACAACGATTTAGGAAATAAAAAGTTATGCCATTTTTGGTTTAGTGTTTGGCAATATTTTATGTGCAGAAACACAACTAGACTTCCGGTCCGCCCCTATAAAAAAGTTATATTGGCTATGGCGTACACCATCTAACTTAAATTCACGCACATGTTTCACCCGGTAAATTTAATAGATAAGGAATCTTAAAGTGAAAGCAATATTTTTCAAACATTTAATCACCTTCAGAAGAACAGCCTATTATGTGGATAGAATGTACACTTTCATCAAGATATATTGAAAACAGTACATTATCGTTCATTTATAATGAATTGTATTTCGACAACGTTAAGATATTTATTAATTTTTAGTACTCAATCTATATATACTTGTATGATGGTTCGACTTCATGCGAAACGCTAAATTAAGAGAACCGCCCCTGAACCACCGGTGTATCAAGAAGAGGAGATTCTTATGCCAGCAGTTCACTCTCGCCGAGCACGAGAATGTACCGCAGCTCACGGCTGTGTGCATCGCCTGTTCTCGTGTCAATCGCCGGTCCGGTTCCGGTCGGAGCGTTGACGAGGCGAGGAGCCTCTGCGAGAGTGGACTGCTGGCATTATGATTCCTACAGAAAGTCTGAACCAGAAGAGCCGTTCCTCTCACACACCGGTGACGTCCCGCAATACTGTACACAGGTTGTACTCGGCGGAATTACAGAAAGTGCCGGCGGTGGACCGCATTCAATGGAGGTATTTTGCGGCGGCGGCTATTTGTTGAAGCTAGCGAAAATGGCAGAAGAAGATTATTTCTTTACAAAATATTTTATAACATTTTAGTGCAAATTTCCTAGACTTTGTTTTTCCCAATCGATGGCCGACCGCACGCACATATAAACATTCAATACTATTTAGAAAGGAGTTACTATATGTATATAAATTGTAATAAATGTTTTAGAAACAAATATATATCAACAATTTCATTTTAACATGAATCAAATTATTATTCCCAAGAAGGATGTTTTCATACCTACATTCGTAGACAGTCTATATAAGGAAACCAGTTTTCAAGCTGGTTGGAGACTTCAAACGGTTGATATCAAAAATACAAAAAAATAGCAGTCATATGCAAAGTTAGAAATAATATTACAAATAATATGTAAATATTGTGCTTCACTCACCCGATCAGAGATGGCCTCCTCCGTTTTTCCGCGCTTCAGCCCCGGCGGCCTTATCACTTTGCTTGCGGGCGGCGCCGCCAGGGGCCCCGCCGGTATGAATCCCACATCCATCGCTCTAGTGCGAGCGAGTCAGCGGTGCACGAACACACGCCCGGGAGAAGGACAGCATCGTCGCTCGTGCGGCTGGATCACGAAACGTACGGCAGAAGATGGCGGTCGTAATTAATAAAACATTTCAACGTGTCATCGTCAGATGTCACCACCGCTTGACAGCCGGTCAACTTCGATCTTTAAGCGGGCACTTTCGATCTTATATCTTTATAAAATAACAATAAAGGCACTGCAAATCTTGTTGAACGTGTTCATGGGGGTCCTTTTTCGTTTGGTGCGCGGATAAAACGAACACCTTTCACTTTATTTTCACTTTCGCGACGTCACACGGACCGACGTACTGCAATATCGGGTTTATCTTGGCACCGCAATCAACAATAACACCATATTTGCTCACACAAAGTGCTCACATTCAATTATCCGATAATAGCGTGGAATTTTATCATCAGGTTCAAGGAACTTGTAAACCGGTCCGTGAATAATGTAAATGTTTGTATAAAAGTATGCGAGTACTACTGTCCGGCCGCATTACACACTAGTGTAAATATTGTTTTGTCACCTGTGAGAAGCAAAAGTAAGTAAAGCTGATACAACACATTGATGCTCTAATATTTGATAACCTTTTCTTTCGTGGTGCCTAATTAACGCTTTATTGTAAAAATATCTCCAACAGAATAGCACTGTATGGATATGAAACGTGGATCTTACGGATTACCACAAGATCGTAAAATTCGTATCAGAAATATGTTTCATTTTTAAAGAACGCATTTTTGTTGTGAAGTTACATTTTCAGAACATAGTAATGTGGTATTTTAATACAAAATAAAATTAATCAACTAGAACATTTTCATCTGTATAACTTTTATATCTCCTGTTTATATTTTTATTTTCTACTTTTTATTTTATTATTTATTGTTATTTTTTGTACTTCTGCAATAAAGGTGAAAGTGTTTTCATTCCTTTACCTTTTTTTTCTACGTAAAATTCGTTTCCTAATCATAAGACACATTTAATAAGTATTTTTCAAATTATTGTTTTCACTATATCAAGTATATTGTTATTTCAGAGAAAACATGTAATTGGTTCATTTTTTGTTACAGTTTTATTATGATTTTTGTTTATAACGATCAACTGTTTGTTTTCAATATTACAATAAGATAAGAAAAATATACAGAAAAAATATTTAATTGCTACCGAAATTCGAACCTGTATATTTTAGGATCATATAAATTTCTGTATATCTTTCTAGTTGATTCGTTTAATTTGTATTAGTTTCAAATTTACAAAAATCTCTCTAACGGTAAAGGCGGTAATGTGCATGAACTGTCAATAGGTTATGTCATTGTCATTGTCAATAGACAAATTCAGAAGAGAAAAATAATAATATTCAAATATTTCAATACTTTCGTTTTCGTGAAAGACGGACCCGGACAGTTTTCTAAAATACTAACTGTATGTAGAAACCGCGGACATATTGCCTAATTTGAAGTGATGCTGAAATAGGGTTGCAAATGAAGAAAAATGAGAAAACGTTTTAATAAAAAGGGACAGTACTATCGAAAGAGATTTCAGAACTCGGATGACTTCCTAAACCCATCATAGGTACGACAGTGTGATCAGTAATAACTTTTTAGTATAGGAAAAAAAGTTACCAATGTAAAACAAATTGCGAAAACGGGTTGTTTGATCGATAGTAAAAAATATTTACATTAGTAAACTCACTTTACTCTCCGATATCTGATAGTAAAAAACGAGAATCGATAGTTAAATGTGGCGAACTTTTCACAGCTGTTCCAAAAGTCATCTGACACATTGATACTTTGAAAGCTGCAGTATACAACAATGAATTATTCAATATTCCGCTATTTTAGTGATGACAGTTCGTCCGATGGTGATCTCATTGTTTAATATACATTACCACATAATACGAAAAAAAAATTACTACCAAAATGACACATTTCGAACGTCTACGCGTAAAAATCTATAGATAATGCTTAAAATAAAGTATATTTCATGATTATTTGTCGCGCCTACAGACATCTCCATCTGTGCTTTGACAGTAGTAAATTTAATGTATCAACAACTCTCAAAGAATTTTTACCACGGATGAGTTACTACAGATGACCAAAGGAATTGCAATTGGTATGCCGCTAAAATGTTATAATTATGCCGTGATGCCAAAAAGGTTTTGAACCACTGCGACAGACCGACAGGCAATATGTACAGAGAAAGCAATTGTAAATGGAAAAAAAAGAGCTATTTTGTAATATAGTGTAAATAGCCTCCGTGCCCTGCGACAAATTTCCCAGACTGGCCAAATGAAAAATGTAAAATAAAGTTTTCAAAACCGAATCGTGCGAGGCGGTCTGACGCATACAACAAAGCTCCGTGACGGTCTGTTGGCTGTTTAATTTCATCGATAGGGTCATATTTACAACACTGAATGTGTAAAAGAAAACAAATCAAACTGACTGAAGATGATGACTGACTCGAGGCGAGATTATGTAGAGAATAGATAGGCACCACCGACTACCAAATATATAGACGTGAACTAACGCAAATTCCTTATTTTCATTTTGATGTCGCCCACGTGATCGCACTCTGGTACCACTTGCGCCGTCAAATAGCTCCGCGATTTTTTTTACATATACGACTCGATTGGAACGAAAATTGAAAGGTTGAAAATATAATATGCATTTATGTCAAAAATACATCTCGCTTATACAAAGATTAATTTTCGAAGAGTAAATACTTTCACATGTTCACGTTGCATAAATGTGTCATAAACTATCGATTTATGTTTCCACAAAGAATGTGTTTAGAATTCCCTTCGTTTCCGAAAAACCATTATTCGGATTATTCGTTTATCGAGTTGAAAAATTTGAATTCAAATATTTAATTGTTAAACACGATGTTCATACACGAAAATTCAGGAAAACCTTTCACCAATCAGAGATGACACGGAAAAAATTGAATACGACTACACTGGTCAAGTTACATACACACACACATCTACATTCAGCAAAGATGTACAGTAGTTAGAAGTCAAGAAGCAAATAGCGCCCGTTTGGGCAACCTTCAGATACCTCAAGATTGTATTTTTAGCAATAGTCCTCATATACGAGTATGAAACACGGACTATCCATGCTATAGTGCTACGTGAACGAAAAATAGATTTGAGTGTGTTAATGTAGCCAAATGAGACGTGAAAACTTATGACCTGTGAATGCGGAAGAGATTTTTAAGAGATTTTCGACTCGAGACATGGAGAAACATGGAAGGAATTAAAGGAGGAGGAATTAAAGAAAGAAAAGAGAGAGAGAGAGAGATAAATATGTGAACATTACATTGTGTAAAGTGATCACTTGAGCCAGCCGATGACAGGCCGTAAGCCCTGTAAATGCCCGAGACTTCCATACTTCTCATATAAAAATAACATCTTCGTCTCTGTGAGACATCTTAATCTTCGTGAATCATTTATCTTTTCATCGCATGTCCTAGGCATGTTGGAGAGTTCCGCTCACCGTTGCCGTTTGTACACATCACTAAAGGTTCAATACGAGCCGTTTGTGTTGGACAGCCACAATTGGATGATTGATACCCAAATGCGATTTATCTTCGCAGGTGATTCTGCACCGTGCCACAAAGCGGAATACGTCATAAAATTCTTTCAAGAGAATTTATTCAGACGTTGGATTGGACAGGCAATCCACCTCACTTAAAATCGTATAGAAAATGCATACTGTAACAGATGCATATAATACCTTGTATTACTTTCAATTTTCCAATCTAGTTATGTTTCAATGTAAAAATAAATAGAACCCCAATTTTAAGTTTCTGAAGGGATCAACTAAAAAAAAAGGTAAAAAAAATCATTTGTAGGTACCGGGTTTATGAGATGAGCAGACACTTCTTCTTCGTAGGAAGGTTCATCTTATGTTTTTGTAAATTTTTGTTTATATGACTGTCCACTATTTCATCAATTTCCACTACGTCCAATGTAATTACGTCGGATTCAACGTCCGAGTAAGTCTGCAAGGATTATTCATGAATTCTTTCCCAACAATCAACGTTGTCTATACAATCTTCTACGCAATTTTCTAGCTGATTCCAGCTGTGTGAAAAACAATAAAACAACGAAACGTACAAATCACGCAGGTATGAGAGTGAAAAATGCGTATATACGACAAGCAAACGGCCAACACACCCTTGGGCTTTATGGCAAAAAGCGAACTGGCAGAACGAATTTCAATTATTTAGGAGAACACATTCTTATTGTGAAGTTGTAATTATTCAGAACATAGGTCTGTGATATTTTAAATATGAATTAAATATATTATTTAGAAAGATATACATATAAAATCAATTTTATCGAAAAAATATTGTTGTTGCGCCACCGGGATTCGAACCTGGATCTCTTTCCTAACCAGGTATCACAGACCTATCTTCTAAATAATTTCAACTTCACAATAAGAATGTGTTCTCCTAATAATAAAGTTGTATCAGTGTGTCCAAAATTTAATAAAAATGAATTGATAATTCTGGCGTCTGCTATCAGTTTACTCAAAGGTATTTGAGATTCTGTAAAAATAAGGTAGATGGCTCTGTCAAATGATGGAACGATTAAATGTATTAATATCAAAAAGGTAACATATAAGGTCGAAAATTGTCGCTAAAAATATTGTCGCTGTAGCTTAGTTAGATAAAGCACCTTCCCCGGTTAGGAAATAGATCCAGGTTCGAATCCCGGTGGCGCAACAATAATATTTTTCGATTAAATTGATTTTATATGTATATCTTTCTAATTAATATATTTAATTCATATTTAGAATTTCAATTAATTTTAGACGTAAATTGCGGGAAAAACAAACGTAAAATAAGGTTTTTAAATGTACTAAAATGTCACGTGATTGCAGAAATAACACGCAAATGGAGGGAAAACGTGAATTCCAGGCGTGTAAAATTGAGGTTGCACTGTATTAATTAATACAGTTATTATTATATTGTAAATGATAGTTCTATTGTTAACTAATTTTAACAAACCGTTATAGTATTTTTAATTGTCCATTATGGTTTTATTTGAATTTGTGTGAATCATAGACACAAACGGCTCAACAGCTGTGATGATTCAATTTTCTGAATAAACAAAACACGCCGAATGCAAAGAGACTGGAAATCGCATGACCCATCTCAATCGACAAATAAAAAAATTGAGCAAGTAAAATATGAGTCGGTTTTGTGTAAAAATCGCACACGCCGCGTGTGGAGGAAAAACGGAAGCAACGAAATGTTGATACATTTATTTTTAATATATTTACTGTTTCAGAGGTAAGTTTGTTATAACTCCATAATCACATGTGTAAAAATAAATGACTTGTTTTATGATTCTTCTCGTTTACCCAAAAATGTATGTCTTAACTTTCTTAGATTGTAAAATTATATAGCTGTCCTTTTCAACAAATTACCCATGACATTAAAATATGATTAGTGTTGAAACTAATAATTAGAAGCATTCAAAATGTATGGAAATGTTGTCCCTTTTTATCTCATGCAAATAAAATTGTAGAAGTTGTTGAGATAAATTGTTAGATTGATAATGCCTTGACACGGTGAAACGCGTTTCAAGTTAAATTAAACGAGTAGAATAAAAAAAAAAACAAGTGTTTTATTTTCACATATGTATTTATTTTTAATATTTTATAATTTCATTTGTTACAAAACGGTTGCATAACATTGTACTGTATAGGTAGAGGTACTAGATTAAGTCTGCCATATTTGTCGGACCACTGGCGGGGACCCCTCCCACCTCCGCAGAAATTATAGCTTTATTATAAAAAAAATTGCGCAATATTTTAACACAGTAACAACACAGTAAAATGACACGTATGTGCGATATTATCAGAAAATATTTTTTTAATATGCGTAAATTTTAAATCGACCGGGACAAATGACTCTCGGACAGGTACACCGAAACACAGACCTCAAAACCGGGACATGTCCCGGTGTATCGAATACATGAATATTAATTTTAATCAAATTATATTGCATACGTAATAAAATACGTATTAATCGTGGCTAACAAATTTGATTGGTCCACTTTTTCGTCACACATTTTTCTCAGATTACTCTAGTACGGAAACGTTGGTAGGGGAGGTGGGGGGGATACGCATCGAAAATAAAATATCGTGCAAGTATTATTTATTTATCATCTAACTATGATGACACTACCATATATCGAACTTGGATTAAAAATGTCAATTCCATTATTATCATAACATAAGTCGGTTGAGCCTGTTTACGAAACTAAGATAAGAACCATTGTATTTATAAGTCGATAAGGGTATATATAAACTGCGTGTGCAGTCACCTTAGCGTATATTGTTACAGTACACCGGTTCAATGTCATATTTTTATATCAAATAACAATTATAAAACACTGCGTACAAAATATTCCAATTATACCGCATAAATAACAAAAGAAAAAAATCATCCCGCGCGATCAAACAATCGGATTAATATTTCACTAATAATATCTAAAAACAAATAAAAGAGAATGAATGATTTGCATCCGCCAAGATTCGGTGATATTGCGTATAATAAATACTTTTTTCGTTGATGGGAGACGACAACTTACAACACGATTTGATTTGATGAAGTAAAAGGATGTCAGGTCCATCATGATCAAAAGTTGGACGTATACCAACAGAACCAAATCAGCTTTATGAACGTCTACATCTTACGAAAATTAATTAATAAACACAGTTGTTGACGCAAGTCGACCTACTCCATGTGCATTCCGTATTTCCAATAAACCTTGATATACCTTTCCCGCTCTGGCCAACTAATACTTAGGGATTTCGCCGCCGTGGGACCAGATTGCATTTCGACGCGGACATTTCAACACGCTTTTTTGGTGTCCGGACCACGAAAAAGTGGTTTTCTACAGTATCCTTATATTGCAGTAATATCTCCGTTCTTCACCACAAAAGTGCAAGTCAACTGGAGGTGTAAACTGGCGTCCAACTCAGGACTTGCTCCAATTCGGGTTGCGTCAACTGAATAGTGATTTAAATCGATACAGTGTCCACGGGATCTGTTCCCACCAACAGTCATAAGAGAAACGTGCGACGTGGAGGACGCTCGTGACACGGGGCAGAAGCAAACGACGATATTGGGAGACAACGTTGTCAGGATGGTGGAGACAAATGGCGCACAGACTAGCAGATAGACGACCAGACAAAAAGGATAGCTGGCAATCGACCTCTGCCGAATGATCTTGCAAGAAAAAACAGATTCTCAAATCTACCAAAGTAAAAATAAGAAGACTTTTAGCATATTTTTATCTACCATTAGTGTATTTACACTCACTGCTAGATATCTACGTAGCAAATTTTAAAGCACTATTATTTATTTTTTGAACCAATATATGTTTTACATAAAATTGAAGTCACACGTTAGCCTCTGTTTCAAATAGGGCGACTTCCATAAATGTCATAGGTTTTTCGTGAAATTTTAAACCCCCCATATGTCACAAGTTGTCATTTATGACCCTACACCCCTAATAATATCACCCATTCATGGTACATACTACAAATAACTCTATATCAGTATCTCCTTTTCAAATCCATTGATAATTGTTATTAAATTTAACATTATGATTGAAGGACTGCTTGGGATTTGACGTTACACGCTTTTCCGCAGTTTTATTAGAGAGTAGATTTCGAGTTTCTTCGAGATCTTTGAGTTTAGACTTGTGGATGCCCCGTGGTGCACATGTGGGAGAGCGGTACAAACACCTGACCAAATTTGGTGGACTTGTGAGATACTTAGACTTTGGCTGGACCTAGACATCGCCCGCCCAGGAATGCAGACCTAATTAGGAATAGGACGAATCTTGTTCTATATAAGGAATTTATTCGGGTATGGGTGACTCGTTGGAGCTCTTTAGGTGGGTAATCAGGCCGGCCTGCGTGGGTGGGACTCCATTTACGAGCCTACCTCTCACTCTCCATGCCTCGTGTTTTGCAACTCCGTTAGTTTACCCGTGTAAGTGTGACTCAATCCATTTTGTGTCTCGTCCACTGTCCACTACTGCACCTCAAGTCTCTATGGATTTATGTTATATGATTTTTTATGAATAAAAACAGCACATAAGGGACGCTGAAGGGTCTAAATTTTAAATCTTAATTGCTAATAGCCACATTGAATTTCTTCTCCTTTTTCATTTTGCTTATACCTAAATATGTAATTGAATTAAAATCGCGTATTTTTATTAGTTTTTATGAGTGGGACAGACAAGGAAGCCCTAGCTTCTAAACCGGTCCCGGGAAAGGGTGGGTCCCCCCACCTTCCGGCTGTACTTTTAAAAATAAAAAATATAAAATGTGGATCTCGCGATGAGAAATGCTGGAAAGACCAGCAGACTGAAAAGAGATAGAGGTCAGCGTGACTCAAACATACCTGTATTGTCAAACCCTATTTATGTAATAACATCACTAATTTATACTTGTGACAGTAAATGTGTGTATGAAAATTGTTTTTTTAACTTTATATATGTATATTGTTACTAATAAAGAAAGCATCACATAGGGGCGTCGAAAAGTGGAGTTTTTAAATTCACAAACTATCATCTTGTATTTTTTAGTATAATTCATCTTAAATAATTACATATAGATTCTCGAGAGTTAAACTTTTCTCGATTCGGTTGAGAGAAACCGGCACACGAGTGAAAACTTTTATAACGATTCCGGGAAAGGGTGGGTTTTTTTTTTCGATACCTTTCGACCCTATCTCTCTGTCACAAAACTGTCACAATTCCTCGCCGTAAACCTGCGACATGTCGAACCCGCCTAATATGATATGTTTCAAAAACGTGATACTGACTAAACTTTTGTCTAACCGTCATATAATTCCGTGTAGATTGAGATTAAGTTGGTAGACGAGGAGTGATAGTGTTTAGCCGCACGTTCCACCTTTGGAGTGATGTGATTAACCCGCAGGATAATCTGTAACAAAAAGAAAACATCATATTAGAAATAAATTCACGAAAAAAAATGACGCACGATTAAATGAAAACGCGAGAACAATTTTCCTTGTGGATTCTTGAAAGATATTTTGCGCATTTTGACATAGACTCGACCGCATTGCGAACAGCCTCTTTGCGACATTGAAACTTGAGTTGGTTTTTTTTAATATGTTGCATCGGACCGGTGCTCGGCGCGGCGTCCACCAGAGCACACAGAGAGCCCGAATTACTAAACACGCGCGCGGACCCGCACAACGGTATATTATTATTATATAGGTAAATTGGCAGAAATTGAACAGTTAGACAGATACAGGAACGATAGCGCATTGTAAAGAAAAATTAAATAAAATTATACAATATCTAATCTGAGTTAGTCTAATCAACACCTTGAGAAAATGATAACAGGTCATTTTTAGTTGTTCTAGTATTTAGAATGTATGTGTTTACGCGCTTTTATACTTCGATAAGTAGGCCCGGTATTAAATGTTGAATATGTCTGTTCTTTTTGTGTGAATTTAAAAACAGTAAACAAAAGTGAAGCTGCTTCTGGGAAGAGACAGTTTTTGCGATTCGGACGGACTTTTACGGCGGCGATATAAAAACATTTTGAATTATATATTTTCGGATTATCGGTTGTGAGAAGGTTTTCGGTGGCTGACCAGCAGATTTAAGAACCATCAGATTACAAGCAGAGCGACGTCGGCGTCTACCAGCACAGGTTCACAAAGGTTTGTTTATTTTGGATTTGCATAGATT
Source organism: Eubasilissa splendida (assembly GCA_031772225.1). Classification (NCBI taxonomy): domain Eukaryota; kingdom Metazoa; phylum Arthropoda; class Insecta; order Trichoptera; family Phryganeidae; genus Eubasilissa; species Eubasilissa splendida. The sequence goes on along the minus strand of CM062863.1, from coordinate 4,754,552 downwards.
GAATTACTGTATTCAACATTACCTATAGAAAACCCAGAACTAACTCGATAAAAAGTGGTTGTAAATTTTTGTATATATATTATTTTCACTAAAAACAATTAAAGGTTAGTGTGAGTTACGTCACAATAAGGGCCGGTTGTGTGATCAGTAGTAACTTTTTACTAACGCCCGTCGTTAAAATCGTTTGCGGGTTGTTCGAACGACAAATTTACTATTGTCAAAGCATAAATGAGATGTCTACAGGCGTGACAAATAATCATGAAATATGCTTTATTTTATGCTTCATCTGTGGATTTTTTCGCCTCTGCGTTCGAAATCTGTGTCTTTTGTGCTGTGAACAGCTGTGATGGGGCCGTCATATTTAATTATCGATTCTCGTTTTTACTATCGGATATCGGAGAGTAAAATGAGTTAATTTTTTTTTTACCAACGATCAAACAACCCGTTTGCGCAAAATATTTTTTACTAAAGTAAAAAGTAACTACTGATTACATGACCGGCCTTAAGTAGGAGGGGAGTCAAAATTGTGTTTCTAGTCAAAAGTGCAGTCTTTGTGTATTGATAACTAATGTTATATTTAAATAATAAGATAAAACACTTTGTTTAAACTACTATTTATTGATAAATCAAGCTGTTTCAATGCCTATGGTATCGAATCTTCTTCAGGAAACAATGTATACTAAAATTAAAAATACAAGCAAAGATAAAAACAAAACTATAAAAATATGGGTAACTAAGTAGGAGATGCCCAAATAGCAACAACTATTCTAAATTCGCCAATCACATTTTGAAAACACACAATTCTTTTGACATTAACAAGGGTTTAAAAATTATATATACAAATACTAGGGGTTTACAGTTTACATAAATTTGAAATTTTATAAATAAGAAAAAGTGTTAACAGCAAGCTAAATTTTATAAATAACCAAATCCTTTTTGCAAATAATCACCTTTTAAATTTTAAATATGAATTAAATATATTAATTAGAAAGATATACATATAAAATCAATTTTATCGAAAAATATTGTTGTTGCGCCACCGGCATTCGAACCTGGATCTCTTTCCTAACCGGGGAAGGTGCATTATTCAACTATGCTACTGCGACAATATTTTTAGCGACAATTTTCGAACCTATATGTTACCTTTTTGATATTAATACATTTAATGGTTCCATTATTTGAAAGAGCCATCTACCTTATTTTTACAGAATCTCAAATACCTTTGAGTAAACTGATAGCAGACGCCAGAATTATCAATTCATTTTTATTAAATTTTGGACACATTGATACAATTTTATTATTTAGGAGAACACATTCTTATTGTGAAGTTGTAATTATTCAGAACATAGGTCTGTGATATTTTAAATATGTTCTGAATAATTACAACTTCACAATAAGAATGTGTTCTCCTAAATAAACCTTTTAAATTTGTTTGCACAGTAATTCCCATCACTTATATTTTAATAGTTTTGTTTTTATCTATCCTTGTATTTTTAATTTTAATATACATTGTTTCCTGATCATGTTAATTTATCAATAAATAGTGGTTTAAACAGTGTTTTATCTTATTATTTATATTATCTGTGGCCACAAAGTTTTTAATATTGAAGAAATGTTATATTTAGCGGTTACCATTTATACTTCGTCGTAGTCATGTTTTTTAATGTCTTCGTCTCCTTCTTACATCTTTTCAGAGTTCAAGTGTCACTTCAATATTTTGGATGACCAATAGTGGTATTAAAACCGGTCGAATTTAAATTAATTAACGTGATTTATACAAAGATGCTTTTTTTTATTTAATAATAAAATTAAATTAAAGCAACGCGATACTGACTCTTTCTTAATTCGATTTTATAATCCGAGCACCGTTTCTCAGGCTGAGATATTTCTTTCAACTCGTTTACGTATACCGGCGGATACCTGATTATCTAGTTACCGTCCTCGCCAAACCGGTCCAGCTCGCACGCTAGTAAAAAGGCAGATGGACTCTGGAAAGAATCACCCGGAGATATTACACTAATTATTATCACTTGTTAATAAGGAGATGAGAAACTAGACGTTCGGAATACCATCAATTAATATCATATAATGTGTTTCATCTGCTTTAAAATGCTGCGTGATGGGACAGGCGTAAGGACCCAGAAATGTAGGAAAGATGAAACCAATATGGTGTTGACATAGCGAGCAACGTGCGAATGGTGATCTATCACCACGTCAAGACAATCTACTCTACATGCATGATAAAGAATATTATTTTTATGGACTCTTGCGTTTAACTACTAAAACATCCCGGTATACACACACACACATATATATATTAATAGTATAGATCGATTTCTTTTGTGAGATTTTGACGTCCCAGATGTACTGTATGACCAAGATTCACAAAGTTTTCCACATTATCTCTCTCTATGTCTGATTCGATTGTTAAAGAGGGGAGGGGTAAGGGCTGAGCCCTCTTGTCTCCGACATACGAGGTAACAACAATGGCGTAAGATTTTTTGGGGGACCCTATTCGGGGATCATAGTGAAATTGTATTTGTAAAAATTTTTTGGATACATTGATACAACTTTATTATTAATGAATAATAATTAATTAAATAAAAATGAATTGATAATTCTGACGTCTGCTATCAGATTACTCAAAGGTATTTGAGATTCCGTAATAATAAGGTAGATGGCTCATTCAAAAAAATAATGGAACGATTAAATGTATTAATATCAAAAAAGTAACATATAGGTTCGAAAATTTGTCGCTAAAAATATCGTCGCTGTAGCATAGTTGGCTAATGCACCTTCCCCGGTTTGAAAAGAGATCCACAGTTTCAAAAAAACCCGGCGGCGTGACAACAATATTTTTCGATAAAATTGATTTTAAATATATAATTCATATTAATAATGTCAGTAGAAAAAAATATCTCCCTATAATTGTTTTATAGAAGTGAATTAATTTCCATAATCTCACAACTGGTATAATATTAATTCCGATAATTAGTAGAGTAAATGAAAGACAATTAATTACATGTACGCGTTTGTTTTATATAAGGAACAAATTATCCGCGAAATAATTTCTGAAAAATGTAATATTTTCTCTAAGGGTGAAATTTTAACAAAACAACCATACAATGGCGGCGGATAAATTTGTGAAGTTGGGTTAGGCCCTTTCCCGGCCTAATATTTATATATATTTCAACGGATCAATAAAAGTACCTAAAAACAATAAAACATCGGTAATAATAATTTTACAGTTTCTCGGATGACTGGTCGTAAACAAAGGATTTACGGATTAGACGCCAGAAAGGCACTGCAATATTTATTGACAGCAATAAGGTGCAGCTGTGAAGATGCGTATCTCGTCAGCGGATCCACTTACATCCCATATAATCACCAGACCGAGACTACATCATTTAGCGCAGACAAATAACTTCGGAAAATCCATCGATAATTGCATAATAACTTCGGCAAGAAAAATGTCTTTATAAAATATTTTAACATAATAATCAGAGCTACCAGCATTAATATATAACACGGCATAGGCGCCCACGCGACAAACGTGCGCCACCTACTACAGCCTAAGCCCATACGAATACCGAGCGAACGCCGGCCAAAATTGGACTGAGTCTTTATGCGTTGACTAAATCTGTCAAAATGTACAACGCCGTACGACGGTGTGTGGTTCTATAGTATATACATATTTTGATATTAGAACATGTTATACATTTTATAAATAATCAGTAGAATATATATATATTTCTTTTAAAATTTATTTCTTCTCTATGAGAGTAAGACTCGTGTATAGAGATTGAGTATATACGAGAGTGTATAATTTATGTTTCAGTTAGTCTGCGTTCATATTTTTTGACTTCAGATACAAATTTATAGTAGTCTGTAATTTTTCTAATTGTGGTGAGGAGTTGTTAAAAAATTTGATGCCTTAATATATTTATATATCTACAAAGAAAGACGATTGACGCACAAAACTGAAATAAGGAGAAAGACAAAGGAAAAGGAGGAAGATCCGTCTCTCAGAATCCCGCTGGCCAGCAATTGGAGCGGTGTGCAATTCAAGGAAAAAGTTCCTCGGGCGCGTGAGGAATCGTAACGGATAAACCGCATTGTGGGACCGCTGAAGAAGAATATGGTAAGTATATAAGCTAATATAGTATATATTAAACAAATATCACATATGTCATAGAGGACAAAGATATTTTTTATTATATTTAATAGAAAATATATGGAAGTATGGGGTAATTACAAGGTTTACGACCTGTCTACGGCTGGCTTAAGTGATCGCTTTATATATAGAAAATAAATTTTTGAAATATTTAATAATAAAAATAACAATAAAAACATAATAAATATTCAAATACCGCCCATTACATCCCATCTCTTATCCATTTTAACTCCACCCCCACCCCCGTTAACTCCAAACACACCATATAATTACTGTCGAAAATATTTTTAATTTTAGATGAATTATATTATTGATAATGGAAGATGTTCCAGAAAACGTTCTAACAATAAAACATAGTGGAATGAAACAGTGTTTAACTCAATTTACAAAATAATCATGGAATTCCACAATGTTTCACCAAAAACCCTTTGAACGGTTATGTATGTCAGTATGTTTATCTTTTTTCAAAAATATTATAGTCCAACGTTATATATATATATATCCTTGTAGTATAACAAGTACCTAATCTGATGAAAGATCTGAATATGATGACCTTTAAGCAGAAAATATATTTTAATATAATGGTATTTATTTACAAAATCGTCAATAAGCAAATATCAGCGGAATTCACACGAAAAATTGATACAAATCAACATGAGCACGAGCATCGTACAAGAGGAAGGGATAGGAGAAGAAGAAGGTCGAAGAAATCGGTGATGTATTGTGCGATGAATATCTTTAATGAAATGCCAGAAAACATAAGAAAGGAGGAGAAATTGAATAGATTTAAAATGAAATTGACTAAATATGTAAAGTTTTAGTAAAAGAAAATACTTTAATCTTGTTTATATAAGAGCATATATAAGGAGTGATTATGTATGCACTATGTTAAGAATTAAATTAATTAATTAATTAAAAATTATAACCGTTAAACACACTCGTAGGTTTAGTCTAATCGAATTTCATTGGTTTTCATTCGGTCGGACCGAAACGCCGGCTACGACAAAAGACACACCCACGGCAAAATAATAATAATAATAATTTAAAATTGAACTTGATTAAATTCTGCACTTTTCAACATAGAATATATTTAATGGCTGGCACCTTGTAGAAATCTGTCGTATTTGAAGATAAATAAGGTCGGTAATTTTGTTGTCACATTAGATGTAACGCGTGTAATAAAATTGCTAACGATCTTGTAATTCAATGCTTCTGTAATATATGGCGGAAAAATAAATGCATTCATATTGAAATAAAGTACAAATTAATAAAATGTACAGGTTTTTATTAAATTTATAACATGTCAGAGAGCCAGCCACTAAACATAATCCATGCGCATAGGTGATATAATATATGAAACCGGTTTATTTCAAAATGTTGGAACAAAATTTATTATTCACGAATAAAAATGAGTATTTGATTTCTACGTTCAATTCAGCATCCAATCGCAATGTTTGTTGATAAAATAGAGTCCGTATTCCATGTTTGATCTAACATCAAAGGGATGTTTAATCGTTATTTTTATGTTGAGCAGAGAGTTTATATATTGAGTTGATTGTTAAGAGTAAATATTGTATTTATGAAGGCATTTTATAATTTATTATTTAGATATTTAACAAATAAAAAAAATATAACAATATTTATAAGGGTTTAAGTAGAATGTTAATCGACGATTTGAAATGAAAAAAAAACAAATAAAAAATACACATTAAAAAAATAAATGTGTTTTTTTAATATTAATCTTGATTTTAAATAGTAGCTGAAGCCTCCAAGCATTTAATTAAAAATAATATATTATTTAAAATAATTTGTTTTCACTAACACAAAGTGTTTTAAAAACGTCGTAAAACGTCGCAAATTTAATGGTTCATATCTCTATTAACTTTGAACATTTCACTAAATTAGTTCAATGTAGATTTGTCCCCGTAATCTTGGCTTCAAGATTATAAGAAAATACATTTCGTATATGCAAGAACTTTCAATTGCAATTTTGTGACACTGGGAAAATAAACATAATGGTCGCGGACTTCCTCATAATGCTTGTATTTTCTTAATTATGTCAAATAATATTCAGTTTATTAGTTTTACATTAATGTAAAGGTCCTATCTAAGTAATAGTTTTTAAAAAAAAGTCAAATCTAGTGTACAACTTCTGATATAAATGTTTTTTTGAAAGTGCGTCCTTAACAAGATGAAATTGATACAACACTCGTAGGCTATGAATGTTTGGAATAAATAGATGAGTTTGTATATTTGGGAAGTATGTTTGATAGAAACGGAAAGGCTAAGAAAGATATCGTAAGGAGGGTGACTGCAGGGAATAATATCTATTGGGAACTAGTTAACCATGGCAAGGCTAGCGGCACACAATGGAGTCCTGGTACCGACACCGATGTATGGAAGTGAGGCCTTGGAGTTGGCAGAAGAAGAACGAAAGAAGACTGATGCAGTGTAAATGAGGTCACTTAGGCGTATGTTTTGCGGATCCCCTTATGATAGAGTAAAGAATGAAGAAAATTAAGAGATAATGTAAAGCTGATTAAAAAATGGTCGCTCAGGTGGTTTGATCATATGGAGGAAAGATGAATAGTAAAAAAGATATATAACGCGAGTGTTGATGGCACCAGAATCAGGTATTTTCTTCCCCGCGTCGCTTGTCAAATTGAAGGGTGTATGGGGACCTCCGGATCTGAATCAATCTGAGTGGCATATGATTACAGGGCACGGCCAATTCCGAGGTAAACTGTTTGATTTTAGACTCGCGGATGCCCCGCGGTGTGTATGTGAGCGAGTGAATCAAACTCAGGAACACATCTTGTGGCATTGCGGGATAATGAGGGATGCTCGCGATCGCACGATTGGAGGCCTAACTGGGTTCAATCGTCGGCCTGATCAGTAATGCGACGAATCTCAAGCTGTATAGGGATTTCATCAAAACGTGGACTACGAGATGGGGTATATTAGGCAGACGATGACAAGCTCGTGTCAGCGAGAACGCGGACACTTCACTTTTCATAAGTCAAATTCTTAAAACAAACAAACTCCGTTGTCCTGCATGGCGTGACTCATACATCATTGTGTTTCGTCCTAGTCCCTTCACGGGAGAGTGTACTCGATAGTTCTTTACTTCCGTACATAACACTTGATTATCTGTTTGTTTGTAATGTTGTTATATACCTGTATTTTAAAATAAATAAAGATAGCACTTTACAGGGCGCAGGAAGGTTTAAATTCAAATCTCTGTTCATTTATGCAATCTCTTACATTAGCTTTTGTGTTTATTAATTGTACATTTCGCGTTTCTGTAGTACTGTGTGTGGAACCGATAAAAGAACCTGAAAATTCTACAACGGTCCCCCCCTTCTAGCGGTACCAGAAATAGAAAACGTCCGCGAAAAACGTGGCACGTGGATGGTCCTGTTAGAAGCCTCAATAATCGACGAGCTTCTATGAAAATATCTATGTCAGGACAGAAGAGTGTGGCGCTGTATCCTGTCTGCCCACCCTCGCGGAGAAACGGCGTGATGTTAAAGTATTTAATATTTACTATGTAAAAATTTCCACCGCAAACGACCACTTTACAAAACCACTTGCAAATGCAAACAAATTTCTCGTGGCAAATGTCTGAATCGGTTTTACTACACACGATGCCGAGATTAAACTCAGATTCGGAGTGACGCGCGTTGCTTATGAAATATTCACGCTTGCAAACACGTCAGAGACTCCAAAGCCGATCGCGTCTCGTTCTGCACCAAGTCAAACGTGTTTTTGATAATTATAATTAGGAAAGGCGTTTATGACTACGTATTTTACAAAAAAAGAGGTCCCTCTAACCAAAATTGTACAATGCTTCGAAACGAAACTATCACGTCGACTAGACGAGTGACGAGTTTCTTTATAACATTTCTGAAACGTTAATAATAATAAAATAATTATCACAACGCACGCCACCGAATGAAAATTCTTGATTTATTTATTAGTATGCAAAACTTGATGATAATAATAAATTACATTAAATTAGCATTTAAAACATCGCAGACCTATGTTCTTAAAAATTACAACTTCACAATAAGAATGTGTTCTCCTTAATAACAATAAGTCTTGTCTATCGCGGTCGCCGTGCGCGCGTACCACATGTAGATATAATGGTTCCTGTCCTATTACCTACCTGATTCCCCCTTCCCTATACTCAGAGCACGACCTTTTTCTGTGCGTGTTGTGTTGTCGTTCGTCTGTTGAATGTTGACATTTGAGCGTGTCAGACTGAAATGTTATAAAATAAATATCAGATATCTCATAGAGACGAAGCTATTTATATTATATTTAATGGAAAATATATAGAAGTATGAGGTAATTATATTTATATAAAGTGATCACTTAAGCCAGTCGAAGACAGGTCGTAATCCCTGTAATTACCTCATACTTCTATAAATTTTCCATTAATTATAATAAAAATAGCTTTGTCTCTATGAGATATCTGACATTTATTTAATTACAGTGCCTCTGTAGGTAAAAATCCCGTAATTGTGTGTTCTTGGACATATTCTACTATTGCTGAACTGTCATACATTACGTTTGTGGGTGAGATCAGTTTTCTCGCTATTAAATTCCATCTTTGCTATTGTGTATGGTGTGGGTATTCGTGCGTATCATCGAAGTGCGTGTTCCTGAAGTCAGAGGACCTGTAGCGACATCTAAAGAAGAAATCCATGTAAGAGAAGCACCAGTGCAGGTAGGTCGTGTTCTTCCTGATGTCTGGTTGGTCCATGAATTCCCTGTTTCTTTCCTGCCTCTATACAAAATTCTTTTCACTCGTCTCACATCTCATTACTTTTCATTTGTGCAATCATCTTGGATCCTTCGGTCGGAGAATGCAATATTATTGATAACGTAATTAGTGATGAAGACAACAGGAACAGAGGGCGAAAACCAAATATTGGAAGACGACCCTGTTAAAAAGCTTCACCGACCGATGAACGCGCCATGAGAAGCGATGAAAGTGGACATGGAAAGAGTATACACTGTGTCAAGACAGAAGACGATGGCGTTCTATCTTCTCTGACACTACGTTTACGGTAAATGACGTAATTGTTAAGTTAAGTTACAATGATAATATGGCCATCAATCCCCTAATAAATATGTGTTTCTGGTTCGGGATTCAGGAATTTATTGCATTCTCCCAGTCTTGACGCAAAGTACCTAAACTCAGATACAGGCAGGCATGATCCACAAGTTGAGTGTGACCCAGCGAGTGATAAACAAGATCAAGGGTGACCAAGAAATATGATCGATCGGCAGAGGATAGAGGACTGGCGGTCATTGATGACAACCTGAACTCTTCGTTATGGCCATGGTGTTGAGCGTAGTCTGTAGTCTACTTTTGAAGTCCGGCCGTGATACGAGGAAGTCTGAAAGGCGTCTGCGGCCAGACACGCTTGACCGGTTTAATTTATGTGAGTTAGCAAAGAATCCAATGTCTACCACATTACTAATGCAGCCGGCGAGGGTCAGGACTCATAGAATCATATCTTACAGATCCTAAACTCCTTATTCTTAAACTAATTATTCAAGGCGTGAGTTGATTACCTATGAATCTAAAAAACCGCCGTTTAACTAACTTTAACTCTATACAAAAAAAAAACGCGTTAATATCTCAGACACATGATATAAAAAATATTCAAAAAATTAATTCGATAAATAAAATTTTTATTTCCCTGACTGTGAACCGAACTCCGTCTCTCCTTTGATAGGTGGAGATACTAACCATTACGGCGCGGCGCCGAGAAATCAACGAAGATGCAAAAATAGCGATTATCAAATATATGAATCCCTTTATTAATATACTAACGTCTTACAAACGTCCAACAGGGGTAACTATTTTTATTTTTAATAAAATTAAGTATTAAAATTTGCAAAAGTTAAGAATGTATAAATAAATTATTTCAAAAATATAAATTAATGCATAAAATTCTAACGCAAAAATATTTATTCAATCTATTAGAAGAATAGCTAAGATGACAGAGCTTTGGCTTATCATGTGATAGGTATCAGGGTCGAAACGGGACTTCCAAAATCTGTTTGATTTCAAAAAGGTTTTGCAAGCACCTGGCATTGATCCCGGTACCGGAAATGGTAAATATACGAGTATACAAAAGTGGCAAATTTTACGGATATCGTAGTGTCCGCTAAATAAACATATTTTATACTAATTAAATGTATTAATTAGAAAGTATGTATTTGAATTGACACACATTTTTAAGTAAAATACTACAAATAGCTTCGATTAATATTTCAATGAATTAATTATAACATTATGTAAAATTGCTACGTTGGAAAAAATGGTATTTGCAGTAAGACGGAAACAGATCAAACATTACTTTCACAGTGATAAGAATAACAAACATACGAATATAATTATGTATCATTCTCACTAATGAAATGAAGAATAATAAGAAGGAATGTCGTATTGTAAAGAACTTGTGTGAATAAATGTTAAGAAATATATCTATTTTTTCAATTTTATGTTTTCAAATGTGCGACATTAACTATTTTAAAGCCATTTAAAAATTCGTAAAAGCATTTTTTCTCACTTAAAAAAAAACTATAAATACTTAACGGTAACACGAGTTGACAGCGCGGTAGCTTACGGATATTTTCTATCACGGTATGGTAAAGGTTAACTACTTATTGAGTAGAGTAAAAATACATCTACCGGTTTCGAAAAATATCATTTTAATCACAAAGTTAATTTTGCCAATTTGAAAAGATTTTGAATTATCTTATCATAAATTCATCAGCGATGACTATTGGCAAAAAAAACTAGTGTATAGTTCGTCAGAATCGATGACAAACTTCCGATACATCGCGCAGATAGAAAGCACTCCCGACCGGAGCCAACTCCAGCGGCACGTTCGCGCCCGGCGAGCCTTGAAGATAAGCATTGAATTTGCCGGATAATATTTATTATCTTTATCCATAGATTATATTATATTCATTTGCTACGTGTACACATGGCGCGCGGCGAGCGGCTGCCGGACCTAGATGGCGAGGTGCACACCAATTCCGTCCACGGCATAATGAAAGTATTATGGAGTTGCATTTTGTATCTTGTCCAAATTTATTGTATCCTGTTTATATGAATTATAATTTTAAATAATGAAACGAATATTTAAACGTCCTAGAGGCGCACGCCACAAAATGAGACTGATAATCTATACTAGTATAACACGGTGCACAATATTTTAGGGATACATATTAAAAATAAGTTGCACGTGCCTAATCTCAACCGCGTCAGAGAAATAAGCATTTAAAAAAAAAATCGAAATTATGCGGTTATTTCCATCAATTGAAATATTTTATTGACTCCAAATTATATATTGAATATATAAAATAAAAGGTCACCGAATTTCGAGTTACCAGACTATTTTTTAGAAAAATAATAAGTCGATTTCGCAAATATCTATTTATGTATATTTAACCTAAAATGTTCAAATGTCATACAATCAGAGTTTCCGTAACGGTAGAAATTTTGTAGGTACTCCTTGAACATTTTCGACTTGAAATATTATGGACTAAGCCAGTTACGTCATGTATAAAACCGAATGTCTATTTTCTATACAAACATACATCCTTTGACCGATCTAAACCAGATTTTGTATAGATTGGAACCCTCGCCCCCTGGCCACCCCACTCCCCGCGGGCAAATACAAATGCGTGTTATATATAATATTATTCCAAATTTTTCAGTTACTCTTTAGGACCCTGCGCAAAACATAGACCCCCTTAAAACATGTCAGAGGTATAAAAGCCAAGGCAATAATCTGCTTTTTTTTTATTTGAAAAAAACATAAAAACTGCCAAGAGCTTGAAAAACAATATATTTATTAATGAATTTCTTATTATGAACGATAATCCCTGTAATTCGTTTTAAAATGCTAAATAAATAAAATAAACACCTTTTTACAAAAACAAGCTAGTTTCCATGCTGGCGGATATTTAAATTTCTTCCCCATCTATATATATGACTTTTTGGATGTGGCGGCTTCGGTAGTGTCATTTGTGGCTGTAAAGTATTTGCTTAAACGGACAGGTCTGTGAGACGCGAGAAGGGTAAAACGAACGTGTTTTTAATATCTCTAGATTAAGAATACTTAAATGTTTTCTCTTTCATATATTATATGACAGTACGTTAATATGTATCCAATTTGAAATAAATTGTACAGTAAGAAAACACATACGTGATATCTGTCATCTTTTCTTATCTATACTGTCTATGGTATACCATAGAATAAAGCACTTTCCGCAATGTCAAAACGACGATTTTTGATAATGTTTCGACCTAAAATTTGTCAAAATCAAATTTGAGAGAAAACCATGCAATTCCAAATAGCATTTTTGTGTTTATTATTGTTTATCTGCGAACGAAGGAGGAATAATTTTGATAATAAGCAATCGGCGACAGCCTATAAGGCGCTGACCGCGCAGCGGCCACTATTGGCCGCAAAGTCAAGTTCAAGCATTATTCCATGTTGGCCAATACGTGTGAGTACAGAGGTAGTTCACAACTGCGTCATATCCCTTTCGAATCAAATAAAATAAAATTATTCAATATGTCGAGGGTGGCTTTGAATTCGAATTCTCCAGATATGGAAAAGAGGTCTCATATTTATTGTACGATTCATGGTCCAGATTTTCGCACACTTCTACAAAAGACATTCTGCCGGTTCCCATTTGTGCACCATGTCTGCGCGACATCAATGGTAACCTGTTCAGATGTATCCGGATCATTATTGGCAGTGAGAAGCCTCGTAGTGTCTTTGTCGGCTCTTTAAATGGTCGTTTTTATGTTTGATCATTACTACTGATGTCGATAATAAATGAGCGAGACAACAGATGTTCGCCAAGGTGTAGAAAAATAACCAAAAATTTTGATGAACGTTAACATTAAAAATATGGGTTGCCACGAGGGCGAGTCAAAAATTATCTACATTTTCGCCATAACACATTTTCAAGGTTTTCATACTGCTTTCTGCGCACGCGTACTTATATTGGTACGACTGCGGTCTCGTGTGAAGAATTTGATCCCAATCACATCATTTGCCTTCCGGCTATTACGGTGTGAACATGTCCGCTCCGCTAGCAGTTTGCACCAAGGAGGGACAACGAGTAACGGGTAAATTTCTCATTTTATTTGCATGACCGGCGAATGAATGAATTTTGTATTTCAGATATTCTACTTCTGAGAATGTGGAAGAGTGCGGATTGCCGGGTCTATCTAGATGGTACGCGGAGAGATATTAATTCTAATTGGCTCGGAAAGTCAATATGGCCTTGCAGTAGTTGTAGTAGTAGTAGTAGTAGTAGTGAAGAAAAGTATTTGGTCAGCACGTGTTCTTCGATGTTCTATGATTTTTATATTGTGAAAATTTACTGCATCTAAATAGGAGTTAAATGATAGATTAGATCTAACATTAATATATCGAATTAACCTATTTTGTACTCGTTCTAATCTCGTAATATATGTAATCTGCCATGGGTTCCAGATTTGATATGTATACTCTAAGTGACTACGAACGAATGCATAATACAGTATTTTGAGGCAATATGGATTTTGGAAGTGTTTGCAGGTTGGAATTATGAATCCTAGCATTCTATAGGCCTTGGAGGGAATTTGGTCAATGTGATTTTTGAAAAGAAGTTTGCTATCGAAGATTATTCCTAGGTTTTCAACATCGCTTTTATTTTCTAGCTGAGTGCTATCTATTGTGTAAGTAAAGTGAATGTTGTTAAATTTTTTTGAGAATGTTATTTGAAAATATTTTTTAGCATTCCTGAGGAGTTTGTTCACCTTACAGTTGGCTGCAACGCTGGTGATATCATTTTGGATTTTATGTCAGTCATCTAGAGTGCTCACTTTGGCAAAGATCTTCATATCATCCGCGCAAAGAAGAAAGTTGGCAAATCGAAAGCATGTGTGTATATCATTACAATAGATTATAAATAATAGTGGACCTAGCAAACTCCCTCGAGGGACTCCGGAAGAGATGCACGTCCAATCTGATCTAAAACCGCCGATGACCACCGCTTGGTTTCTATTACTGATGTAGATGATAAATCATCTTAGTAGCTCTCTCCGTGGATTCCCATTTTTATCAACCTGTCAATTAATATTCAAATATTAATTCAAAGAACGGATGGCTATAGAATAATAAACAACCTCCCACCCGCACTTTGTGTATTTATTTAAAAATCAAATGTCGGAAACATATCTGAACCTTGTTTATAAACAGTCAAGTGACAATGTCACATCGCAACATAGTATCGATCGACGGGGATATTTGTTATTTCTGTATGTCGATGCAAGTCCATAAAACCAAACACTGCAGGATATAAACCGAGGCGGAACATGCGAGGGTCACATTCTTCAAGAGTGTTAACGATAAAGTCATGACTGCGATATTACACCAATTGTCGATCTACTGATGTATTATAGAATCAAATCCTTGTTTGAAACAATATTGTAATATATTACTTTTTTTGTTATGCATTGTGACATTATAAACTGGGGTCACGTTCGAAATCGCCCCGTCTCTTGTCTTATTGTCAAGCACCTCGAAATCACAAAAAATTGTCCTTACATTGGTATCGCAAGCTGTTTCGAAAGTTATAAAAACGGTCACCGTCTATGGTTCTTTTTCAAATCATCGACGGAGCTGTCGGATTAGGCGGTTATAAAATGTAACTGTGAGCGATCTAGTATGACCAAATAGTAAATATTTTATGTTATTCAATCACTAGTGCATAATATACTATTAATTAATCGAATGGCAAATAATCTTTACGGGAAATGAGATGTCATGGGTTTCTCTCATTGGTTTATTCGCCTCACTGTAGGCTACATTTTGATGTGATGTGATCATCTACAATTCCGCTTACGGATCCCATCGCGTCGGCCTGATTGCTAAGGAACATCTGCATTGGAATGCTCGGATGGCATGGACCGGAGTGATGCCATCTAGTGGAACATCTGGTTGTTACCTGCTTGCCTGAAGAACGTTGTAATCGCGCCCGACCCGACGAAATGAGGATTAGTTAAAGTGGATTGTATTTTAGTTTATTTCTTTTGTTCATGTTGCTTTTCTGATTAGAAGCCATTTTTATAATGATTAAGATCTTTTTATTTATCACCTCCAGGTGTTACTTATAAATCTTCCCCAGTTTAGGATGAAGACAGAATGTGACAAAATAAGGTGAGTATGAGTTGCTGAGGTGAAGAAGCCGCGGATCTTGTGCTCATCACTGACTTGCCGGTGAATGGGAAGAACGTAGGTCTCTACTCCCACAGCATATGATATGCATTGAAACAACACTTTGATATAATTAAATTTCTTACTTTGTTTACCTGGTACAGAGCCCGGAATTGGGCTGTAATGTTTCCCAAGGCGCAATATCTATAATTATGTTTATAAACTGTAGCTAGACCTTTCAGTGGTTAGATCGTATCTGACGTCCAAACGAGAAAGAGCTGAAAGTCAGCTTGTTTCAATACATCTCCGTGAACACGTTATCTTATACATTTTACACCTGTCTTCAATAAAACGAACTCTTTCAAAATTCTCTTTGATGGAATATAAAAACTGTATTTTCTCGGTCCTCCGTAAATCTTTGCTATGTCACTCCCACTGCTCCGATAATTGTATCTATATACGAGGCCCATTTTTTAAGTAACTACTGTTGCCGGATATTCCCGGTCTAGCGCTGCGGTTGCGATGTTGCGCATGCGCAATGGTTTCCTTCATCCGTTGAGTCACCACATGCAACGTTAGAGACATTCACATAGTGTGGCCATCTTGTAGTGGGTGGTTGAAATGTTCAAGACAATAGATCAGCCCGCCGACTGTGAGATACGGTCCATGATTCGTTTCTTGAATGCACGAAACGTGAACATTCATCGTCAATCTGTTTTGTCCTGATTTGGCGCCAAGTGATTTCCATATTTTTCTTCATCTGAAGCGATTCCTCGGTGGAAAGCGTTTTGATAACGATGATGGATTCAAATACAGAGCACAGGCATGGGTTTCATCCCAGGCGGCGTCGTTCTATGGCGAAGGAATACCGGTAAGTACTTACTTAAAAAATGCGCCTCGTATCTATCTCACCGTGCGTCTTGAAATCGTCCGCCCTTTGCAGTTTAAGCTTTTTAGAAGTGACAATGACATCCTATACCTTAGTCTGCGCACATTAAAACGAATTATTTGTATAGGCATTCAAAGATTCTCCATTTGTTTGGTTGCATCAGATACTGCCGTTACTGGGGCAAGGTTAATCTCGTAAATTTTAATGTTTCCTTTTAAAAACGCTCGGACGTTTACCCGAGCGCGTCTGCTGTCCACAGAAAAGAAATCAACATGGTGACCCTTAATGGCTGTATTGTTCTTAACAAAAAATCTATTCAAATGCCAATCAGAGTTACGTGGCAGTTCTATTCACAGACATGATATAAAGTGTGTATATATATATATATATACCCCTCTCCTATATATACATATATATATATATATAGGAGAGGGGTTTGGAACATTATTTGCGGGACGAGGGGCATTCTACACACACATTTGTGACAGTAAACAGTAAAAGTGTTAAATCTTCAAAAATGAAATCTTTATGTAAACCAAAAGTACTCTTTTTACATGAATGCATATTATATTGTCAGCGAAAATTTAGTACATTTTATAGATTATAAATATTTTAATAAATATACAATAAAGTTAGTAAGTAAGACATGTTCACTGTCTCCCCTTAACTAGACCGAAGTCTGTACTAAAGGAGACAGGTTCATCCGTTGTCTATCAATACAAATATGAAACCATTATTATTATTTTATTTTTTTATCTAAACCAAAAATATTAAAAATGAAGTAAACAGAATTATAAAAGAATTCTAATAACATAAGTAAAATATTCTCGCTATCCCACGATTGAAACACTATACAAAACAGAAAATGAATGACTTTGCTCAATTTCCTTTCTGCCAACACCCAAAAACCAGCTGTTTGAGTTTGTCCATTGAGAATTGTTTCATACTGTTCGGCAAAATGTTGTAAACTTTGGGGGCCAGAAACATATGGAAGGATTGACCAAAGCTTGTTTTCATTTTAGGCTTCACGGTGAGCCTATTATTTTTTGCTTCAGTCTTTTTACATAGAGTAGTCAAATATCAAGAACCTGACATTCCTCAAACAGTGAGTCGGAGGTAAACCTACATGGTTTTCTGTAGATGATTCTTAGATTTTTGTGTAATTACTAATTGGTTAAGGGTAGTTTTCCCAACTCCACCCAACCTAAGATCGCGTAGCTAAGAAGGGATTGGCAGAGAGCAATATATATTGTTCTCAACAAACGTTTCTCTAGTTAATATTAATTATAATTAATACAAATTAAATTAGTCGCTACAGAGATTCGAACCTGGACGGACATCTTCCTATCAGGGGAAGAGCGTTTACCATTTTCGCTATAGCAATCAAATCGACAAATATTGAACTTATATTCTGTAATTTTTCCAATTGATATATCTATTATTTCATTTTTAAAAGAAACATAACTCTGAAGAACTCTTTAAATCCTTCCAAGTTTTGGATATACTATTTACCAGAACAATCTTAAAACTATTTTTTTAAAAAAAAGACTACTTCCACAATCCGATCCAAAAGAAACTAGGAGCAAAACCTTGGGATACTTTTCAGTGACAAAATTTAATACCAAATTCGCTCAACGAACTTTTTTATTTTGTCCTCCACGAATATTTAACAAATTGCCACTAGACCTTAAAGGGTCTGAAGTGAGTAACGACTTCAAACCAAAAATAACAAAGTGGTTACTTGATGTGGATAGAAATCAAAATGAATCTAATTTGTCATTTGTAACCTAACCTAACCTAACTACTTACACATTTTTGTCTCCAACTATTGTATATTACAGACAATAATATTTTAATAACTTTGTGATTGCTTCAGAACAGACCACAAAAATACAGTGGAGTCAGCGAGTTCATCAAGTTCCTAAGGGTACTTGAACTCGACTGTTTCTTTCTCATCGCTTTTATCCTAGCCATTTGGGGTCAGCGCTTCGGATACTCCTTCTCCATTTCTTTCAATTACGACAATCCACGATTGTCGGGTCAAGTTGGGACATGTCCCCCTTCAAAAGGAATCTCCTCATCTTTCTTCTGTCTAACGCCGGCGCCACCCCGATTGTTCCTCGGATAGTCCCCGACAGCCAACTTTCAACTGACCACTTTTGATTTTTAATTATTACAAATATATGCGAAATTATTCGAAGTCCGTCCGTGCCAATATTAATAAGATATTATATTAAGGTGAACACATTCTTATTGTGAAGTTGTAATTATTCAGAACAGGGCGGTCTGTGATGTTTTAAATACTAATTTAATGTATTCATTATAAATATATACATATAAAATCAATTTTGTCGAAAAAAATATTGTTTTTGCGCTACCGGGATACGAACCTGGATCTTTATTTCCAATCCGGGGAAGTAGTACACTACCAATTGTGTTATAGCGCCAGTATTTTTCATGACAAATTTTCGAACTTATATGTTACACTTTTTTCAAATGAATACATCTTTCGTTCCATCATTTGAAAGTCATCTACATTGTTTTTACGGAATCACAAATACCTTTGAGTAAACCGACTGAAGACGCCAGAATTATTTTCATTTTTATTAAATTTTGGACACATTGATACAACTTATATTATTAAGGAGAACACATTCTTATTGTGAAATTGTAATTATTCAGAACAGACGGTCTGTGATGTTTTAAATACTAATTTAACGTATTAATAAAATACGTCAGTTATTTGCAAAACTTGACTTGAGTTTATTATTTAGACACCAAAACAAATACACCCATACCTCGCTACGCGACCGCTCTCTATACGGCATTTTGCTCTAACGGCATTTTTAAAATTATAGCTCTGTTTCGATTTACTTTTATGGCCAATTAAAAACGGGAAACATATTACAAATTAAGGAACAATTTTGAAACCTTCCACAGCAGCGAATGGTGAAGATGACAACATGATGCTTCTGTGACTCTTCAGACTCCTGTTACTCTTCAGACTCCTGTTTTTAAATAGAGATACGTACACAGAATACATGTCAAATCAATATTATTACTATTTACAAACTAAGCTAAACGCATGTGCTGTGAACATAGGACTACCGTGGTGGTATCCTGAAACGATGCTCGAACCTTTGACCACTAGGATATTTATTACGGGATCAATTATTTTTGTTTTAAGTAATATGTAATAAAAATGTTTTCTTCAAATTAAACATAAAGTTCAAAAATGCATTTTAAATTAAATATTATAAAATTGGAACGATTTGTTAAACTGAATTTCGATTTACAGAAAAACCCCCCGGAAAAACCAAAATAAAAATAGTGTCTCGGCTGTAAAGCGAGGTATAGATGTATTCGATGGCCTAATAACGCAAAAACATATATATAAAAATTTGCGTTTTTGAGGTATATATAAAGATTTATTCAGTATGAACGGTCCTATCCGTTTCACAAAGAAATATTTTCCCAAGAACTGAATCTAAATTGTTTTCATGAGATCCAGGTTAAAAAATCATTAATAATATATCGGATAATTTGTATAGCAACATTTTCGTATAAACTCTGATGTTTAACATTTGTATATTTAAAAGAAAAATTGTTACTTATATACCTGTCAAAATTGGGTATATAGCTGAAATTTCAAAGCATGTAGTAAATACAATATATTATATAAAATCTTTGTTTTCACTACAAAGTGTATTAAAAAATTGTCTTGCAAATTTAATATTTAGAACTCCTTATAAGCCCTAGAGCATATGAGTAAATACAATATATTTATTAAAATCGCTTTTTCTTATGAATACGAAGCATTTTTAAACCACCATAAAATGTAATAATTTCATGCAAATTTAACAATACATAACTATATTAATTTTAACTTTTTTTTAATTTCATATATACAAATTTATCTTTGAAACCTTAGCTTTGGACCCATTAGAAAACATCATCTGTGTATGTATGTGTATTCCATACTTATAAAATTTTCTGGCTAACTGAAAACAAACGTAATGGTTGTGGTCATTCAAATAATGGCTGTATTGTCTTAATTATTTGAAAATATATTCAGTTTATTAGTTTGATATTAGTACAAAGGTTTTGTCCGAGATATTGTTTTATAAAATTCTAATCTAGTGTTTAACTTCTGATATAAATGAATAATAAAAACTTACATTATCGCAAAAAAAACGCGAAAATATTGAACCGTGAATCAATCACTGATATCTTTGAGTCACACTCACTATCAGCGATTAAATATCTGGGAATATCGTGATTCATTTTTAATTTTATTTATTTTTGGTTATGAACCGTGATTCGGCGCATGTGCATAAGAAACGAAAATATTCATGAAAGAATGACGAATTCGTGATAAGCGCCATCTAGTAGATACTGCCAAAACGTTTCACGCATTTAACCCGAAATGCTGAGAATTTGAACCGAGAAATAAACTCGCATTCTCTTTGCGATGATATTACTATTAAACATTAATACTCAATCTTGAAAAAACAGAACTTAATTTCTCTCTCCTGAAAACTTGACAATTTGTAGATAGATTTATGTGTTATTAAAATAATAATAAATAAATAAAAATTATGTCGGTGTAGGAACATAATTTTTGTTGTTCCTTCCCAATAACACGGCAACAGTGTTAAACAATACACAGTAAGAATGAAGAAAAATAGTAACATTACGTCCAATTTAAACCGCACTCAATCCTGTTACAAGTCTGAGGAGGCATTGTATCCGTCGTTACCTAACCCAGGTCGGCCATTGTCTCTGTTCATCTCATTGTGTTTTTTTTTTTTTACGACTGCCAATTAAATCCGTCTGCTTATCCCTTCTCGGTCGGGCGGAGTCGCCGCCGCTCCAGTGAATGGCTAATTCGATAAGTACATTAATTTGTTCGATCATTACGTACCGCGTTCGGGGCGTGATCATATCAAATTGAATAAACTTCACCTGAAGGTGGATTGATTCATTAGGAGGTAAAAAAATAAATAATACATTTAACATGCCTCGAGATGGGGACGGTGGTAGATATATTTCCCCCTTGTAGGAAAGTGGGCCGCTTACATAATTTAAAGCCTCTTTCGTTCCAAGTGAGTTTACCTCCAGAAAGCGCCCTTGGGTGCATCTTGAATTCATGAAGCTTGGCAGTGTAGTAATTGCCTCATCGTATAGGACTCTACTCCATTAGAGAAATATAACCTCTTTCAGTTTTTGTTGCGTTAAATTCCCACTGGATTAATCGTTGAATAATTGTGTTTTTTTTTTTGACTATCTAATTCATTCTGATCATTCAAATTCAACTGACCAACGTAAACGAAATTTTCATATCACTCATTAAGTCATTATTAACATAATATGTATCGAAATATGCTTTTTTTATTAGCGATTTTTGACAAGTAGAATTTAATTTGAATATGCCTTTATAATAATTAACGTATTGTGTTGCTAATTATATCACAGATGCTTTTAGGTAGGCTTCAATATAAATACCTATTGCAGAGTGTTATATTGTGCAACTTCTGTAAAAATTGAATAACCAGAAGACCACGTAGCCATCGTTCGTTAATTTTTTTTATCTATATATATATATAAAGAAGAGTGTTAAAGCAGAGTTTTGGTACTTTTTGATGAAATTTTGCACACTAGTTGACCAAATAAGAAGAAAATTACTGTCCAGATGAGATTTCCAAAAACCACCCCCATCCCTCTTTTCCACCCCTTAAAGCATAATATTGATACTTGATGAAATTTTGCACACTTTACGTTCAAAATAAGAGAAAAATTACTGTACACATGTGATTTCGTAAAAAAAAAAACTACCCCCATCTCCCTAAATGAAGCATCTTCACTTTGCGTAAAGTCCGAGCAAGGCCGGGTACTTCAGCTAGCATATTATAAATAAATAATGTAACGGATTTCGTGTATAAGATAACTCCCTAAGCTCTTATCATATTTCGATCAAACTTTTTTTTTTTAAATTGACGTTGTAAATATCTCGGCAAAGTTCGTCAGCCAGCCTGATTCGCCATTTTGTTAAAAATGACGGTTGTTCAAAAATTTATAATATTCCTATTCGTAACAGCGATAATATTGATCTTAAAAAAAACAACAAAAAACTCGATTTCAGATACAGACGAAATCTGATTCTCGCAGCCAGAGAGAATTTTAAAAAGAGAAATAAAAACACTGGTGTTCTTTACCTTTTTACCCATGGAGAAGTAAGATCGGCGCGCGAGCCACAAGGACAAAATCACCGTCTTCATTCGAACTAATTTTACAGTCCTCGGCGTTTAGCGGATTTTCCCCGCTTGCTTGTACTCGTACAGCTGGATTATTTGCACCGCCCGAGGGTGTCGTCTGAATATGGTGCCTCGGCCAGCGTGTTCCGAGAGCTCCCTCGGACAGCTTTCTCGTCTGTCAACAAGCACGTGGGTCAGTGTGCGCGGTACGTGGGTAGGCGGCGGATACGCGAATGCGAGTGCGAGAATGTCCTACAGAACGGCTTAATACCCCGGCTCCGCAGTGATATCATCGCGTCATACTCAATTCCGCCTAAACTCTTTGCAAGCCTCTCTGCACACAAAAGATGACAATGAACGCATCCCACGAAAGTCCGGTTTGGAAGATAACAGCAGACCAGGATTTGAGAGGACACAAACATCAAGGGCTAAGGGCTCGCAATGGATCTGACGAAAAAGCAGTCCGATTTTAACATTCTAATGAAAACATGAGTGAGGTAGCATTCGAAGCTGCAGCTGATGTATTAATATAGATTAAAGGAATTAACGTTTAAGGATTAATGGCGAACTTATGACGCGCCACGCCACAACGTTTTGGGCGACGCGCCAGCGTTCACTAATATCAGAGTTATCAAAGAACACGTATCCCGCTGCTGATAACAACGTTCGAATTGATCACTACGTACATATTACATATGTATCTCTTTTGAGTTTCACTTTGTGAAAAAAAAACAATGAATTAAAATAAGCAATTTATTAATTGACATCAAATCAAATACTATGCGTTCCATATCTTTTCCAGTTAAATTTAAATTAAAAATATATTTAAGGAGGGGAGGGGGGAGGGTGACACGCCAGCAAAGTTAAATTTAGATTTTCTGAAATTTTGACACGCCGAGACCAAAAGGTTCGCCATCACTGAACTAGGGCATGTGTACTGGAATATCAGAATACGGAAATATCGACCGATTCATGTACCGGATTTTCGGTATTAACATATTTTATAATTTACGTTTTTATTTGGAGTTGCGCGTGTTATATTCCGGTTACTTACTTGATACTTGGCATACCAAATTAAACAAAATTCTTATTGTGTTCGTTTGTTTTTGATTAACTAATCTAGTCACATTTTTGGTATAAAAAGTCCCCAGGACAAATTAGTACGTTTATATTAACAAGCCAAATCATTGAACGCATAAAAACTTCCCTTAAAAACAAATAGCGTTTATGTTAACCGAGACAAAGGATTCGGCGTATAAAATATTTTTGAATATCGATTGAAAGAAGTTCTTCTTAAATTAATGAATTAATTTTCAGGCAAAGTGTGTCCTTTAAATTCGACGCTACGCTGGTGCGAGAGAGATCATATAATTCGCACACTGCGAGGACGACGAGCCAGGAGTCAGATTTTGTATCTGTTATTAATGTATGTTATGTCTGAAGTAAAATAAACAGTGAAGATTCATAATTCATCGGTTAAAAGCAAAAAGTGGATAAGTGAAATTTCATCAGTCTGACATAAATCACAACTAAGTTGTTTTTATTCACTTTGCGTTTATGTACTTTGGAATAAATAAATCGTCATTTTTTTTGGTCATTTATTAATACAATATTAAATTTTCATAAGAAATCGTTATTTATTTTAATGATTTAACTATACGCGTTTGCATTTAGCCAATATGTTAAAATATATTCAAATTATCAAAATCACGACCCGTGAGTCAATCACTGATATCTTTGAGTCACACACTAACAATGATTGAATATCTGGAAATATTATAATTCGTGATTCATTTTAAATTTTATTTATATTTGGTTGTGAACCGTGATTCGGCGCATGTGCATATGAAACAAAAATAAGCGTGAAATAATGACGTTATAATTCTTGATAAGCTCCATCTGGTAGATTCTGTCAAAACGTTTTACGCATTTAACCCGAAATGCCGAGAATTTCACCCGAAAAATAAATTAACATTTTTTTAAGGGTTTTCTTCATTCTCTTTGCTGTGATATTAAATTTTATATGCTAAAAAATGTTTTTTACGCAAATGAAATAGTTTGAATAATATAAGGAAATACGCTCAAAATTATGTTATTTTTTTAAATTTATTTCGTGTATTATGATATCGTACGGCGCACGCGTATTAGTAATGAAACTGTGATCGCAGTCACAGTTTTCAATCACTGATATTATAAAACACCAATCACATCATTTATCCATTTTTCGAATGATATTCAAAAATACACTTTACCATAAAAAATGTAATTTGGCAAAAAGTCTGTTAACCACTTTTCATCGTTAAGCGACGCATCTTAAAACAAACATTATCAGTGCGTTTTAAACGTATTAGTAAACATTTACAGGAATTGATTATAAATAATGTCTATATACACAGAAATATTGGATTTGGTTCTATATTAAAAAAAAACCGATATTGCGAACCTTAGAATTATCCAATGTAAGCGCTGGGTCTCAAACAATACATGGTGGTTCTTCACAATCTATATATTCCCAAAGAGCATCTACGAAGTAGTACATAAGTCAATCAATAACCATAGACCACCGGTTCAATAAACCTCACCA
Source organism: Eubasilissa splendida (assembly GCA_031772225.1). Taxonomy (NCBI): domain Eukaryota; kingdom Metazoa; phylum Arthropoda; class Insecta; order Trichoptera; family Phryganeidae; genus Eubasilissa; species Eubasilissa splendida. The sequence continues at coordinate 4,729,405 of CM062863.1, read as the reverse complement.
TCATATGAAGAAAAAAAACAGTATGTGAATACTGTAATAAAACTATGTATTTTTTTCTTTTTTTATTAATATTAAAAATATAATACAATTTCAATAATCAGTGGATATATATATATATATATATATTTTAACATTTGTTTCTTCTCTATGAGAGTAAGACTCGTGTATAGAGAAGGAGTATATTCGAATTAATTTATATTTCAGTTAGTCTGTGTACATATTTTTTTAACTTCAGTTACAAATTTATGTTAGTCCGTAATTTTTCTAATTGTGATGGGGAGATTGTTAAAAAATTTGATACCTCGATAAATATATTGATTTTGAGTTGCGGTATATTTTAATTTTGGGATATCAATTTGATCTCTATACCTTGTAGATCGGAATTCGCTTCTAAAATTTAATTGATTTTTAATTTATAAAATTTGAATTATTGAATTTTATAATTATACAACCAGCGACACGGCATCGCCGACAACCAATTCAAAAATATTTGACATCATTTTTAATGTTACAATTGCACCAAACGAATATTTTACACTCTTGTCTGGGAACGCGTTAGGCTAAACACATGGTCTATCAATATTATTCACGAACAGGATTGCCGTTATTCGAAAAATAAATACTACGTCATTTATTCTTCTTCTTTTAAATAGGCAATCCACCATTCAAGAGTGATGTGTGCCATTAATCAAGTTAAAAATTTTGTTTTATAGAAAAAAGTACAATAATATTACAGAATAGGAAATGTTTAATACCATTGTCGTTCAAAAAACTTGCTATTGTATAGATTAAACGTGGCGAGTTAAGGAAAAGAAGATGACACAAGTTAACCGGGAGCTGAAAATTACCATTGACGAGACCACTGTAAAAAAAACCCGTGATCCGCAATGGACAGGCAAAAAAGACACGGTCAAGGGTTTGCTCCTCGCCACCGTACTCACACATTGGGGAATCTATCAAGTTCAATCTGTACAAATGAGAGGCCACCTGGCAATGCCCAATTCTCATTCTAGAGATATTTGATACTGTTCTTTTGCATACTTTCCTATTTGAGAACCAAGGGGTGCGGGGAATAGATCATTGAATTACTTCAAGACGATTACCCTTATGATTATTTGGATCCATCCATTGTACAGTCCAGATATAATTCGTACGTTTTCATACCATGTTAAGTCTGTCATACATCGGGATATGGAATTGATGGAGGAAAACTACGGAAAGAATGGCCTCCTTGGCCAGTTTATCAGCACATTCATTAATGTCCATTATTGTGATTTGGTTTGTTTTTTATAAACATAATTATCACCATTATTGTGAATTAATTGCACACACAGCAAAACGCTTATTATTTATAAGATTATATAAATATGAAGGTACAAAATAATGTCTTTTGAACGTACCAAACACGCCATTAAATATTTTATCACTTCACAGAGTAGCTGACAATAGGGGCTAATAAATATTTCTAAATGTTGTTGTTTAGTAAAATTAACGGTTATTTTATTTTTCACCATCTTAATTGTTATTTAATTCCCATCCCGGTCTAAAGATGGCAAAGGTTGTCTAAAAACTGTACTTGTACTAACTAATCAGTTGAATGGGTGATAAATTGTATTAAAAAATAACGGTAAAAATATGTTTACGGTCGCGCTTTCGAATAACCGGCGATACCGTGCCGGAAGCACAACGGAATCTAGTCGCTGTTTATTTACAATATTTTGCGATTGTGAGAACTAACAAACCCGTCAATCAAAGTGATATAATAAAGATTGGAATTTTCTAGAAGGCATACAAATATAGAGAAGGGACTAAAACGATTGTAATTCGCCAAGCTGTTTTGTGGATACAAACAACTAACAACGATAAAATATTAAGGTTAGGCTGTAAATAGTATTTAATCACTATTCTACCGAGCGACAAATACATTAACAGTAGATAACGACATAGATATGTTCAAACTGCATAGTGTCCCAAAAGAAGTGTGCACATTTATATACATTAAATTTAATTTTTATTATGCTAAAATGATGTCATAATTCAAATTAACCCTTCCTCTCCGATGATGTAAACTGAGTTGACATTGCCTCTAATTTGTGAATATTTCTGTAAATATACTAACAGAGTTCATATTTTAAGTGTTCTTCCGTAATATATTTATGTATTGGATAAAATAATTACAATATATTAATTAGTATTTACCATAGGCAACAATAAAAAATGTTTTCTCGAAGACGTGAATTTGTCATTACGTGTGTATACGTGCGGAGTTGTGCAGACGGCACAGTGCGCGTGGCGCGGGATGCCGGATGCCGATCGTCACTAAGTGGCAGAGCGTGCGCTGGCCGTGTGTTATGCAGCCGTTGTTATCTGACATAAAAATCGTAAGAGTCTACATATACACTATGTTTACAGCACCGGAACGCGGGTTTTTATTATTTTAAAGTTAAAATATAAATGTGTTCGAACTGATGACCATTGTGGACCAGGAAGGTGTGCGATTTGTTGCGATTGTTTGCGATTCCAGGAACAATGGAATCGCAAACAATTGTGTTTGATGCATTCTACCTCAATAGCTGCCTTAATTAATTTTTGCCGGTTTTGCATCATCATCTTATCTTTGATAAAACTGTAAAAAAAAAAACTCCAGTGACGCGAGGCTTGGAGAACAAGGGAGGTGTGGAATGCTACCTCTTCGCCTAATCCATCTATTGAGCAGATTTTCATCATAACAGACCCTTACACATCACGATGGCAGTGGAAAGGCGGCAAATAAAACACCTCATCAGCAAGTAAAACTTTTTCAATGGGCTCGCTTTAAAATGCAGTGGATGCTCGATTTTGGAATTCCTGTCTCACGTGTATACACTTTTTAGTGCTCCCTGTATTAACTGAATCGGTTATATATTTTGAGTGTCAACGTGTCTGATTTGTTAAAAATATATGCATGAACAAATGCACAAAAAAAAACTAACAAAAGATTAAAAAAAAAAAAAATCTAGCGGTTGTGCGATTTGGGGTTTATGGACATGGAATAAATGTGTGTACGCGAACGGGTGATTAATGTCAAAACAGAGGTCATAGAAGGATACCCACCACCTTCGAAATGACGAACATAAAAAAGTAATCTAACAGCGGTGTAAAATCTTGAAAAACTTGTTTGGCTAAATAGTTCTGCGAACTGACGTTTCCACTGTATTTAATTAAAAAGGTGTAAAATAAATATTGACGGCAAAATGCTTTTTGCTAACTCCTGCGAGTGGCTTAGTGGGCGCATCGCGTTTATGGGAAATATGTCCGTAGAACCTGTTATTAAATATCGAAAATCTTTTTTATTATTAAAAAAAAGGTGTTTAAAATTGGTCCATAGTACAATACAACGTGACTTAATCAAATTAACGCAATAAGAGATATTCTTAAATGATTTAAATTCGTGATGTATAGTTCCGGCGGTGATACTATCAGCCACGTTTTATATCCAAAAGGCCAATCCCGTGCTGTCTTTCAGATTACATGGACCTACGTCGTTGAACTTGGTTTTTTCTTTACTGACAATAAAAAGCGTACTTGTGCTGGTAATTATAGCGCAATATAACTGACGATAATAGAGATTTAAAGAAGAAAAAAATGGAAACCTGTTTTATAATCAAATTGCATTTTGGCCAATAAAATTATTTATTCATCAAAGAGACGAGACTCAAAGCGTGAAATTACCAAAGGGGTGTGAATTATTTTGGAATACATTTCAAATTATTATTTGGGAATGCAAATTTCACAATTCGCCAAAACATTTACTTCCGAAATGTATACTTACGTAATGAAAACCATTTTTAATAATGTTACGCGATCAACGGCTTTGAAATATGAATAAACCCGCCGAGCGCGGTCAACACGTTAGCACCGGGGAAAAAAAAGTTAATAAACCAGAACATATTTTAATAACAATAAAATCAGTTTTTAAAAATTGAAAAAATTGCCGATTTTGTATTTCTTGCTCATTTATTCTACATATAAATATACTAATAATTGACAGCCTTACTTGTTTCACTTGTTTTGATTGACTATGGCAACATTTGGGTGCCACTTTTCGACCATATTCTGAGTTTTGGCCCAGTCAGCCAGGACTGCCGGACTGTGGAAGTGACAAATATATAAAATATTAACGAATATGGAAAAATTTGTTTATTTTTAAATTGTAATGAATATCGAAACAGACGAATATAGGGGCCGACAAATATAGAGGTTCAGAAAACACCTTTACGTGATAAAGCACCGTCACCGTATTGAATTTCAGCCCTTTTCTAATCCTCCGAACACAGAAATCGGATCACTGCTCGTCGTTCCCCCATAGTGCAAACTGCTAGCGGAGTTAGCGGATGTTAACGCAGCAATGTAATAGCCGGAATTAATTAAATTTCGTACACGCGACCGCAGCTGTATCATCTCTAAGCACGCATGCGCAGAAGGCAGTATGACAACATCGAGTGTAGATAATTTGTGACAAGCCCTCATAAATTACGATGTACACTCTCTAGATCGAGCTCGCGGAACTAGTAGAATGAGCGACGAGACTAAATATTATCACCGTTAAAAATAATATTTATGGACGTCAAAGGGTTGTTTGATAGAGAGGAATATATCAATCAGAATTACACGTAAGAGAGCTGGCCTCTCAAAAGCCGACGACCTCCAAAGCCCGCGGCTCTGGAATCAAATTATATAGTTAATGTATTGGATCAGTTGGCCTAACTTCCTGGCGCTACCGGCAGGTAACAGACTACGGAGAATATTTGAGCGAGTCTCGCGTGCACTTTTGGGCCGAGAAACAATAATTTCATGCGCAAAGCGTAACCACTTCTCTTTTCTGATTCCCCGATACAATATTGATTCGTAGAGTGTACAGCGCAGTCGGACCACAAAATGGTGTTAGAGAAAACAATACAAACAAAAAAAAGGCTCATTCAAGAGCCAAAAATGATAATTTAAATAAATATATTAACGATTATATACAAGTGATCGTGTCCTTTGTGGTAGATACTTTGACCGTTCAGCATCGAAAGGTTACTTGATAAAGACTACTGTAGAATCAGAATGCTCCTTATATCCGATATTTTCTATTAGTTGCGAGCACGCAGCGGTCTTCACCATAGCGCAAGTTATTCGTTCGTCCATACCTACGAATGGTAAATCGTACTTTTTTCGTGTCAGTAAGTAGAATGAAACTCTTGGAAATTTTAAGATAAATCATTAAATGTCCATATTAACCCTGACCACAACCACTTTCGCATACATGTAGTCGATAGTCTATCTTCTAGTTTTAAGATTTAGTTTATTACTGATGAACACGCAGTAAGGGTCGAAAACGTTTTAATTTTTTAATTAAAACGTTGTATAAAACGTGTAGTGTGGACTTTCATAAAATTTTGAAATATACGTATTAAGTAAAATAACTTTATAATGTGTCAAATGAATTTATGTAAAATTATTATTATTAAAATACATAAGCCACGACAACATTATAAAAAACGGTGTCTTTTTGAAAAAAACTTTTCAACTAGGCTTAACTCACTTTACTTAGTACTCGTGTCAAATATTATTTCATTCTAAAACACGGATTCGCGGCTCAAAAAGATGCAGACAGGCACTGCATGACGTCATATATACGATTGTGCTTTTTAATTCAATTTGCATCCAGCAGTGATTGCAAGTACACAAACCGATACCAAGTGAACAGTATAGACTGGGGCGTGTCGAGCGCGTAATATAAACACCGACGAAGATTGCCTCCATTCGTCGGGAGCAGGCAATCAGCAAAAGTTTAGATAGATCATAGATAAGATCGATGTTTTAGTTCCGTGAACATTCATTCATTACATTTCGCAATAGAGAATAATTTGCATTCGTTTCTCAAAGAAGATGAATCATTTATTTAGTACGCGATCGTACATTAAAATAATCAAGAAACAATAGACGAGAGATTGTATATATATTATTTAGTTTAAGGTTAAAGTAATAAGCCGTATTATATTTCAAAGAGCTGTATGCATCAAGGATATTATTATTATAATAGGATAAAGCGCAATCAATGATTGAATGTAAGTTAAATTAATACCTAGATGGATTTAAGTAATAATATTCAGGATTATCTAAGTAAAGGATTTTTTTTTTCGAATTGGCAACACTTTTTCCAGCGACAGCCAATTTGACAGCTGTTTTGTGCTCAGTTTGGTTTGCCATTTCACCATAAATAGAATTACACCAGAACAACGCTTGCAAATTTTAGTTCGCGAAACTTACCGTGCGCTACGTCCATTTTACGGCCGACACGATCGTCCATCCGAGCAAGTAATTTGAATAACCATCGATCTTTTTCACACCGCGCATACTCTAATTGATAATACGCATCCGCAGAGATGTCGTACATTGGCGCACCGAAGAAGCTGTTGCTGCAGTGGAGCGTAGTATTGAGGAGGACCCGAATGAGTCGGTTTGCCATCGTGCACAGCAATACATTCATGATTACTGACTTTTTCGTTCCCCAATTGAATGGTATTAATGCGGAAGAGCTGTGGTTTCAACAAGACGACGCAGCATGTCACACAGCGTGCGCCACAATCAATTTATTAAAGGTTACATTCGATGAGCGCATAATTTCGCGTAATGGACCTGTGAATTAGCCTCCAACCTTTAGATTATTTTCCGTGAAGATATATGAAGTCGCTAATCTATGCCAATAAATCAGAGACGATAGACGACTTGAAAGCCAATATTTGTCGCGTTATTGCCGATATACGTCCCCATTTTAGGACTTACAGATTGCGCTTTATTGCCAGCCGCAGCGCGCACATGTGCTAAATCATATTTAAACACTAATTGCATAAATTTATCTTTCCAATAAAGTTTATACCATGGCCTTTACCACGATTTTTTTTTCATTTTAAAATTCTATACCTCTGAAAATAACACCTTTACATTACGGTCGTAATCCGATTAAAACAAGCAAAGACCCGCACCACCGAACAGAAAAATAGGTGTCAGAATGAAGTGATACATGTCATCATCCCTGGCCCAACAACCCGGTACGGATCCCGGACTCCTCAAGAATACACTTCCACCGGTATCTGCGCTGGGCTGGTTCTTGCCAATTGCTGACGTCAATAATAGATAGGTCTTTATTTATGTCGCCTTGCCACCTCATCTCGAGTCTACCAATACCTCCTCTTCCTGCAGGTTAATTATTGAGCAGCCATTTCGGGAATTGCGCATCATTCATACGCTGTATAGCCTTAGCCATCGAAGTATATCTTCAAATTTTGTGACACAGGTCGTAAAGTTCGTGATTATAGTCGAACCTACGCCACACTTTTTCACAGCTTCGATAATTCTCTTGGCGTTACTTCTTTCAAACACATCCAGTGTTGATTCATCTTTCTTTGTTAGACACGCATACTTTATTGGTTTTATCAGAATTGTATACAGCGTCACCGTTGTATTTCCTCGTATCGGTCGAAATAACAACGATTGGCTATGCATTTAAAATTGAAAACCGTTATTTTTTAAATACGTAATAGAATTTAAAAAATATTAGGAGAACACATTCTTATTGTGAAGTTTTAATTATTCAGAACATGGGTTTGTGATATTTTAAATATATTAATTAGAAATATATACATATAAAATCAATTGTATCGAAAAAAATTGTTGTTGCGCCACCGGCATTCGAACCTGGATCTCTTTCCTAACCGGGCAAGGTGCATTATCCTATTATTATATAATTATCCCGGTTAGGAAAAAAATCCAGTTTCGAATCCCGGTGGCGCAACAACAATGTTTTTCGATAAAATTGATTTTATATGTATATCTTTCTAATTAATATATTTAATTCATATTTAGAATTTAAAAAGCCCAAAAGTAGTAATGTGACAAATCACACCCCTGTAGACGCCGCATTAGAAATTTAAAATGCATGCGGTGAACATGTGGATTTGGCAAATTTTCCGCGCAAGTTGAACGCGAGCGATCGGTCCCCTGGCGGCGAGTAAGAGACGCTGAACGCGATCGGCCACTTTTGAGCGGGACGGAACTGGAGAGACCGCTGGAGAGGAAAATCTGGTGGATGGAAACCGGGTGAATAGCCAAAATAACGGACCATCTAAGTCAGAGGGGGATCGTCCGGAGGAACTAGGTGAACTTGGACTTCGCCTAGGTTCGACAATGATGAGGCATCCGGGGACACAGTGTCGGAGACACGGCAATTTTTGGAGCTAGGAGACGGGGCCCGTGACACTGGGTCTCCATTGGGTAACATTGAACTGAACTTTTAATGATGATGAACGAAAATGGTTAACCTACGCCAGGCCAGAAGATTGAGAAAGTAACATTTGTTGTGCTTTGCCTAGGTTAATAGCTTGTAAAGGCGATGTTGTAAATATATTTTGTATGAAAAATGTATCGACTTTGATTATACAGGTCCGTTCATTCCATCCGGCGCCGCACCAAGACTGAGCTGGTAACAAAGTATTGTAAAAGAAAAATTGCATTTGTATAAATGAATTTATAAAACACATTTGTCATTTCTTGTTCTCGTCCTACATTTATTCTCGCCGTATATATATATATATATACATATGCGGTAGTTTTAAGATGCTGTATGTGTTGTATCGGTGTCCTCGTATTTTATCTAGCCGTTGGTATTAATAAACATAATGATGTGAACACGTCTCTGGAAAACAATATAATTTTCTTAATATATTATAAAAGACAGACTGATAGCGCTCAAGCAGACAGTTTTGACGGAAAGCTTTCAGACGTCGTTTAACGAATAAATGGGTCAAGTAAAATGGTCAGGAAAATTACTTTTTGTTTATTTTCTTGGTATAATAAAACAACCGAAATGAAACATATAAACAGTTCAAGGCTGTTTAATAATATACACAAAGACTCTATTGAAAAATATTTTATTACGGGATTGAAGATGATTGTGTACTTTTTAAGCTGTCGACTTTACCGAAACAACCTAATTACCCATAAAGGAAGGGATAAGTAAAATCATTTAATTAACATTCAAAAATCTTTTTAATTTTTTTTTTAACATTTTTCCTCCTCCATTCCTGTCCATATTAGTCCCGCCCACAACCAATTTCACTTTTAACCCCCAACATGTAGTCGATAGTCTATCTTCTAGTTTAATCTTTAGTTTATTACTGAAGATGACGCAGTAAGCATCGAAAACGTTTTAATTTAATTTTTGTGAAGTAAACAACGTTGTGTTTTATTTTAATAATTAATTAATTAATTATTTGAAAAAGAATTTTGTAAAAAGTTAATAACAAAGGACTTCCACAAAGTATTAAATCATTTAAATAAGTCGATTGTACATGGTTTATACACAATGGTTTGAAAATGGCCTTAACCGCCGAAACAGCTGTAACATTTAAATAATGCTTTACGCAAACTAGCAGAACACAATAACAATAAATGCTTTTTTTATGATCTAAGAATATGCAGGCTGAAGTATGCAAATTGTGGTATGAACTTATCGTCCGGTGCAACTTGGTAATATCGCCATAGCTGAATAATCAATAGACAGTGTGGTGAAAGGGTTCCACATGTACAGGGGGGTAAAATAATAAATAACGTGACCCACATTTTACAATTTGTAAAAAAAAAAACAGTTACACAAAGACGCGGTATGTATGGGAATTAAGGTAGAATGAAAATGTTTGGTAAACCTTCAGTCGGCCAATGCCAAACTCGCGTATACAAATAAAAATTAAACAAAAAAAAATACTTATTAGGAAAACACATTCTTATTGTGAAGTTGTAATTATTCAGAAAAGACGGTCTGTGATATTTTAAATTTTGAAGTAAATATATTAATTAGACAGATACACATATAAAATCAATTTCACAATAAGAATGTGTTTTCCAAATAATAAAGTTGTATCAATGTGTCCAAAATTTAATAAGAATGAATTGATAATTCTGGCGCCAGCTATCAGATTACTCCAAGGTATTTGAGATTCCGTAAAAATAAGGTAAATGGCTCTTTCAAATAATGGACGATTAAATGTATTAATATCAGAAAGGTAACACATAGGTTCGAAAATTTCGTCGCTGTAGCATAGTTAGATAATGCACCTTCCCCGGTTTGGAAAGAGATCCAGGTTCGAATCCCGGTGGCGCAACAACAATATTTTTCGATAAAATTGATTTTATATGTATATCTGTCTAATTTATATATTTAATTCATATTTTTAAAAAATACTAGAAAAGATAATGGAAATGGAATATCAGTCAATATTTTCTAAAGCAAAAGAGAAAAATAAATAAGTTATAAATAATGAGACAACAGCAAACTAAAGAATATTACAGAAGGAATACCGTTATAGAAGTATATCATTCAAATATTATACATAGTTTTTCGTACGTATAATACATGCCGATGTACGCCGAGGACTATCGCCTGTCGCATGATTAAATTTCGTTGACCTTGGAACCAACACACTTCTGTATTTACTCGGTGTTTACTTTTTCATAGCGTCGTTAATTACTCAATCATAAAAAAGAATATAGTAACATGTTATTTTACATTTTACCTACTGTAATGTCTTACTAGGATTGTCTATGAGGATCAATGACAACGTGTTGATAATCAGCATATTAAAAAAAAATCTAAATAAATAATAAGAAAGATAAAATTACCTTCGTTCCTATCGGATACTAATAGCTAGCACAAATGGGAAATTGATGAAAAATGATGCCAAACCGATAAGATATAACAGAGACGTACTGATGAGAAAGAATCACCGCAAAATTAAATATACGCGATATGGTGCGTTCAAGTTGCGAATGAATAAAAAAAAAAAAAGTACATTCTTCAAAACGATTGTGTAATAATTACAGCTTCCACGATAAATAATGGAACATGTAAAGTGCGCCATGTTGCAGCTGCTGAAACAATAGGCGGATAATCTGATATGTGATGGCCGGATGGGGTGCAACGAATTGGAAACCGATACAAAGCTGTAGGTGCTCCCAGCCGTTTGTGGGTTTCTAGGTTACCGATCGTCTACGAACCATTTAACTAGCAATCTTACAAAAAAAAAAAAACAACCAAATCTCACAACCACAAGTAGGTGGCAAAATTAAGTTAAATTAATCGGAGTAAGCTATTTATTTTTTGTGTCCAAGGGGTAAAATATTCATTACAAGTATCGTTTATACTCTTGTATGGTTTAGCGAACATAAAATAAATTTTATGTAGGCTGCAAAAATAACGAATTAATAATACGTTAACATTTATTCAAAATTGATGTCATTAATATATGATATAATTGGATGGGGTGGTGCAGTTCATACACATATTGAACAACTAATTAGAGCACAAAAGGCTATAATAAATGTGATGTATCTTGAATTACCGCCAGATTTCCTTGGGGTTATATCCTCTGATTACTGTCTAATTACTTGGGTCTGTGATATTTTAAATTTGAATTGATTTTATATGTACATCTTTCTAATTAATATATTTAATTCATATTTAAAATAAATAATAATAAAATAATTGTATAAATAAAATTAAAATATTTTGCAACATGCTTTTCAGCAATTGAAAAACTACTTTGCATAAACCAAGAGTAGTTAGCCATTTTGGGGTAAATTGTTTTGTAACCGCTGGCTGGCGAGTTTTGTAAGAACACATAAACCCACCCCTTTTAGATCAAAATTAGAGCCCGCCCACATACTGTTACTGATCTAACAAATCGCTGACATTAGAAGAACATAATTTAATTTATCTAACACGATCCGGCAATGTTTATATAGCCACAATACTGGCACTCGCCAGCGCTCGCCTTTGATATCTGTAATTCAGAGGGCTTAAAATGTTAATGAAGACATACCCAGAGACTTTTACATCTGAAAACGTAGTAAGGTAACCGCAGAGCAAAAAGACAATCAATAAAATAGCTTCTTGCAAAACTAAGCCAGTTTCCTTGAACTCAGCTTTAGCGAGGCAGATCGGTAAATAACGTGTACGTACTTTATTCATCCGTTAGTGATTTGACTTTTAACAGATAAGTTTTTTGTGTGAAAGTTATTATTTAGCTATTCGTGTTGCGTGCAGACGAATAACCATTAGTTTCTTGTAGATGACAATGTCAATTTTTACACTATTTAAAAATTTAATCATGTCACATTTATGAATGATCTAAATTGCTGAAATAGTTGATTCAATTCTTCGACTATAGACCAAATATAGACTAACGCAAATACTTTGTTCCAATATTTTCATTTTGATGTGATCACTTTGGTACCACTTACGCAATCAAATAGCTCCACTACTTTTTTTATTTTTAAATATGACTAGATCGGAACGAAAATTTAAACGCTGACAATATAATATGTATTAATGTAAAAAATACGGCTTGTTTACACAAAGGTTCAATTTTCGAAGAGTAAATACTATTACTGTTGCATATGGAACCAATATGTGATCCAATTGGGTAGAGATCAATCAGAAGCATCGCTGTCTAACATTCCGAAATAATTACAATACTCTAGTTTTACAACACACCCACTACATTTTTTTTTCTCTATTTTTTTATTCCAGTCGAATCTTTATTTTTCTAATTTGAATTAAATAACACCACAAAAGCACGAAAAAAACTGTTTACTTTAACACAGACGGCAGTCTAGCAAAGTAGCAAGGACAATGCTTTGTATATAACAGAGGTGGAGTCTACTCCATACTCAATAGTAATACAATTGTATCTTATGTTTACCATGTTATATTATAATATTTTATATTCACCTCTGTTACAACAAAAACATATATGTCAATAAAGTCTATCGGATTTATGTTATGTCTATACATTTATTGGTCTGCGTTGTCAGTCGTTTTCCATCCACTGCTCTCCCAAGTGTGTCCCATTTTACTCTGTCTTTAGGGTCGCCAAGTATCTCCCATTTTACTATTGTTTTAGGCCCTTTGATTCCCCTCGGGTGTCCATCCTACTGTCAATCCTCCGAGTGACATGGCCTGCCCTTTATCATTTCATTGTCTTGGCGTATTTAATAATATCAACTATTCTTGTATATTCTGTTATCCGCACGATTATCCTCCTACCACTTCGCGTGATGCCCAATATACATCAATCCATGCTGTTTTGCGTATGCGTACAGTGGAACCTCCTATAACGAGACTAATTCGTTCCAGAATCTTACTCGTTATGTGAAACACTCGTTAAGCGAAACAATTATTCCCATACAAAATAACGTAAATGACAATAATGCGTTTCCTGCCAAAAAAAATCAATTTTTATGTTTTTAACGTTTATACTAATTATATTAAATACTTATAAATTGTTAAGGAGCGTAATAACCTGCAATGTTTCCATAGTTGTTACGTGTTATTGAACTTTGCACAAAAAAAAATTACAAATAATGTCTGAACACAAGTTTGGAAAAATGTGTGATCAAATGCGACACTAACGTGCTAGCGGAACGAGCGCTAACCAGAGACTGACGCACTGGCGCTGAAGTCCCGGCTCACAAGTGAGCGATGTGAAGATGGGACTTTCCCACTCGTTATGCGAAATGTCGCTCGTTAAGGGAGCATTTTTTCCACAATCTGTTTTGCTCGTTATGCGAAGTGCTCGTTATGAGAGGTTCCACTGTATAGTGCATAAGTATATTTATATACTATCAAAATGTTCCATTTTACTACAACTCATCTTGCAGATATTTGTTTAGTTTCATTTAGAATCTATGTAGTTTCACCTCCTTTCTTATATGTTCTAGCATTTCATTAAATATCTTCATCGCATTGCACATCATCGATTTCTGAGATTTAGCCTCCTTCCTGAATGGCAGTCTCAGTCTATCTTTTCCTCTTGTATGATGTTCGTGCTGACGTTGATTTGCTAAACACCATATATTATTCTCAAAGCTTTATTTTGCAGCACTGAAAATTGTTGGGATTTCTTGTGTGAGGTAACACAATTCATTCTTCAGCATTTACGTTGCAACACGTTTCAGAGAAATGTATGTTTCACACAATTTAAGATGATGGCTAAAATAATTTACGAATTTCGTGCAATTCTACGCAACATATGATGGGACCACGGGAAAAAAAAAGTTATTCATGAATATCATGTTTAGTCGCTCAGAATGTGTTGTGTGTAAGTGCTGAAGACAATTGCACATGCTTCCCGTATTCTGAGAAGAAGACTAATGATCGGTTTGGTCGGATGGACGAAGAACAATAGTCGAATTACCATCAAGATTGATTTAATCCAATTCCGCGGATCACTGGAGCGAAATGCTCCACGCCCTTCAAGGGCAAGGCGTGACGTCGTTGTAGAAAATAATTTATGTAATTATTAATAAAGGAATTAATTATTACATCTCAATTAATCTTTCGCGATAATAATAGTGTTCCGAAAATAATGGCCGATTTTAATATCTTAAATACTTATTAAATGTATTGATTAGAAAGATATATAAATATAAATTTAACTATGCTACAGCGACAGTACTTTTGACGACAACTTTGAAAAGTGTAACATATATGTAGGTTCAAAAATTTGTCGTCAAAAGTACTGTCGCTGTAACATAGTTGGATAACACACCTTCCCCGGTTTGGAAAAAGATCCGGGTTCGAATACCGGTAGCACAATAACAATATTTTTAAATAAAAATGATTTTATGTGTATATCTTTCTAATTAATACATTTAATTAGTATTTAAAATATCATACACACTCTATTCTGAATAATTACAACTCCACAATAAGAATGTGTTCTCCTTAATAATGAATTTAATATCATTGTGAACGTCCTTTGTTAGGAAATTTTATTCATTTTTTAATATGTTTAAGGAATCTTCTACACCTATATAATATATGAAATTAGACATTTAATTTGCAGTACTTTAATCTTTCAGAAATGGAATAGAAAAAGGAAAGATTTTTTTGCATAAATTTACAATAGAATTATAACCAAGGCATGGGGTGAAGAAGCAACTTCTGAACGAATGTTCGAAAGGTTTAGAAACCGTAAGTATTAAAGATAAAGAGGGTCGAGGAAGATAACAATATCTTAAAATACTTTAAGCTATTGTGATGTAACCTATATTAATTAATCTACCAAATATCCTATTACACAAATGTATGTGTGTGCACTTATCTCTGTAGTACGCAGTTATGTGTGTATGCGCACCCCCGTCATTAGTATGTGCAGTTGTCATGTGTGTAATTATTTGGTTACCAAAAAATAAGCATGAATAACATAAATAATGAAGAGAAATGTAGCGTCGAAGAATAAATAACTCAATGTAAATATATAAAATAAAAAAATTACTTAATCATTAAATTATTTTCGCTGCACAGAAAGCACTCTAAAATTTAAGTGTGATATAAAAATATGTTGATAATCTTTAAAAATGAAAATGAATACACAGCGGTCGCAGGTTGTTGCGCCAACAGCCAAGTCGATGAGAGACAAAGATTTTGAAACGCCAGGCGGTAATAATAAAATAAAAAAACAAAATTAGATCCGCAGTTTGCTTGCCTCCGTCAGCAGAACGGCTGCACCCCACTTTCGCGAGATGATATTCGAGTGGCTGCGCCGCCGAAAGACGGCCCGCATTAAAATGGATCACCGATGTATCCATTAATAATATGCGCTGCAGAGTTACCTAATGGCTACAATGCTTGCACCGTAGACAGTCTCCGTATTTTAGCGCCGGTGAGTTGGACCACGTGAAATCCAAAAGCGAGACCAACCGGACCGATCGAATATGAATTCCAAAATATAATAACAAAAAAAATCTAAACATGAATAAAATACAGCTATCACCGGAACTCGAATTCGTAACATTCTATTGCAGATACAACTTTACCGATTGAGCCACAATGATATGCACAAAAGTCGCCAAATTTCATCTATAATAGATACGTTTTCCAAGTGAGGCATCTACTTTTTCCCGTTGAAATAATTTATAATTTATCTGAATATGTTTTAATTATCACGGAATTATGTACTGAAAATAATTATTCATACAAAACTAAATGTCTACACAATTAAACTATATCTAGTATATTGAATGGCATCCCTTATAAGTTTTGCAGTTATTCTTTAGGGCGAAGTAGCATAGAAAAAATACAAATTAAATGTATTCATTAGAAGGATATACATATGAAATCAATTTTATCAAAAAATATAGTTGATGCTACCGAGATTCGCCCCTGGATCTCTTCCTATTCGGGGAAATTGCATTATCCTATTATGCTATGGCAATACGGTGCATTGATGACAAATTTTCGAACCCATATGATACACTTTTCAAATTGACACATCTATCGTTACATTATTTGAAAGCCATCTTCTTTACGGAATCTCAAATACCTTTGAGTAATTCATTCAATTCATGAGTAATTCATTTTTATTAAATTTTGAACACATCGATACAACTTATATACTATTAAGGAGAACACATTCTTATTGTGAAGTTGTAATTATTCAGAACATAGGTCCGTAATATTTTTTAAAATACAAATTAAATGTATTAATTAGAAAGATATACATACAAAATCAATTTTATAGAAAAATATTTTCGTTGCGCTATCGGGATTCGAACCTGGATCTCTTCCTATCCGTGAAAATTGCATTATCCGATTATGCAATTGCAATATATACAATATGTATTTTCCTACACATTCCATCCTCATTGGTGTCTATAAGGATAATCGATAGTCGTAACAACATTATTATACATATAAACATTTCAAACGCGCTATTTTTATAAACATATTTTTTTTATGTAGCATTTTATAAGTGTCATTATAATTCTTAAAAAATCGGCATTATATTCTTAAACAACAATTTGACACTGTGAGCAACTGAGAGAGAGTAACATATACGGTAGAGAGCTCGCTCAGTATTTGGGACTCCCAGCGCTACCAAACAATAAAATAATGGTGAAAATAAACCACACCGTAAAATGTCAGAGTAAAAATGTAATTCAATTATTTAATGGGCTATTTTTAACCTACATATTTTTACAAGGAGAGTCTCTGAAAAAATATTACGTGATTTTAAAAAAAAATTGTTTTGAAAACGGGCAACCGAATTCATTAGGTGGTCCTGCACCAATAATGGTCCTACACGACGTTCGATAAAACACACAAAATCACCGAGTCAACACAGAAGAAAACATCCAAAAGAAAAATTGTCAAACTTCGCGAGAGACACGACCTTGTTTATGATTCGGAAGGTCACCAACACCGGCACACTCGAGCGAGAAAAAAACAAACACATTGATCACTAAAATATTTTACATTTCAATTCGCTTCTCTCTCGGGACCCAACGATCCGACAAAAACGACCATAAATCTGCCGACCGGCTCGAAAAATCCCTTTTTACCTCAATGATCGAAGTAAAATGTGTATTTTCCAAAGCAGCATTCTGTTCAATAGTATCAAAAGGAGAGAAAAATACTGATTTCAAAATGTTGTCAATTCGTCTATTGTTTTCCAAATTAAATGTTTTTCAGAATTTAGATGTAGTATATGTATTTAATACTTTCTAATGAATATATAATATATATGCACCTCTCACGGCATAGCGATTTAGGCGTCCGACTAGATGTCAGATTTTCTCTGGGAGAATTGCTTGCTACTATCCCCTGCGGGGGGTTATTATGGCCGCTTCGCGAACGATTCCATATAATCTATATTTCAATGCGGAAATTCCTTATTATATTGCTTTAACAATAATTCATTAAGCATCCTTATTATATTTTTTTAGATGAAATATAGATTCTACGGAAGCCCTGACCGCCCAGCGCTATCGCTGATTGCTTTTCTGGTAATGGATTCTGTATTGCCCTCTTTTGAATTGTACAAACGGCGTTCTTACGTATCTTATACATACATTAGGTATGTTTCTTTTAAAATAAATTTAATATCCATCAACACTATTTTCCCCTTCCTTAATGTTCTGTCTATCTGTATATGTATTATGTCTCTCTCTTTCGCATATAATTTTATATTCTGTCTCTCTCTCTTTCACATGTAATTATGTATATATATATATATGCACTCTTTTTCTATTTATAATCAGATTTAAATACATCCTGATGAAGCTTGAGATAAGCGAAACCGGTTGACGTATAATAAATTTGCATTTTATTTGGAAACTTTGTAAACATAAATGCCGGACAATTATTCTTAGAAAATAGGTAGATACCTTAATGAATTCTTACCTGGACCATAACCATAATAAATAAATTGTTATTTGACGATGAAGAACTTATTAATAGGTGATTTCAAAGTATCAGCGTGTATCTTTTGACGATTTCTCTACTTTAGTTGTATTATTTTTATCAAATTGTGTTCATTTCAATATCGGCCGGCCAATTTGTTTTAAGCGGATTCCACATAACACAATTAAGCTTGTATTGAATTTTTTAGCCAGGAGAATAATACAATTTGGGTGCTACAAAAAAAACAACACGGAATTGCTAAAATGTTCTCCTCTGAAATTCTGTCATATTTGTGCTTGTTCTCTATCGGTAATGTGAATATAACCTTAAGCTTTTTTTTTTGTGCTGAAACCAGAGCTTTGACACCGATTGATCGTGATCAAGTAACGACAAGAACACAGTTCTTTAATATGGATAAAGAATAAGAAGAATAACTCCTGGTGGGTCTTGTCCTTCTCGAGAATTTTCTTCCATGGGTACTGAATTTCTAAAACATATATACGTGTCTTGAAGATACTGTCACTGCATCTCCTGTGTCCTGGAAATCTTCATATTTCAATTAAGCGAATTCTAGTGCATAATAATAACGTACCCGGGACATACATTATTATACAGAATGTCATTTAGAATGTACAATATTTTGAGAGCATTTTTTTAACGCGTTTAAAAATCTCATAAAAACAAGTGACGAAAAGTCGATCACACAAATAAGTCACACCATGGTGACAAACGTATTTTATTTTGTACCCAAAAAATTCAAACTTACTTTTTTTTTAGAAATTCGCATGTTCAAAAATTAAAATATGTTCTTTTACATCGCGGAAGATAGGTAGGTAAATGATGTAATTGAGAAATTAGAGCCTACTAAAAATTTTAATTAAAAAAATAATACACACCTAGTACCTACCTATACAAAGTACCATGATAAGCAAACCGATGATTAATAAGTAAATTTAAAAAAAAAAAACAAAAATAAATATGATAAAATTTCATCCCTTTGATTTGTATAATATATATGTACTAATTGAATCGGCTCGTTTTCTTTTTTTTTATAAAGTTCGTTAAAACACATTTAAATGAGATCGTGGATTGCACCTCGCGTCTCGATCGGACTGCACTTGAAACTCACAGCTGCCATTGCGTCACGGCTGCCGAGTGGTAATGTCGAATATAAAGACGCGGGTTCATTATCCGAACGGGTAGCGCGCGCGGAAATATATTCGCAAAATGTGCATGAATAAGGTATTCAGATATACATATGTATAGTAAGTAACCTATCAAATAATGTGGACCACTAAGAAAGCTTATTAACATTATAAATTAATTTAACGGTATTTTTTTATTATATTTAATGGAAATATGGGTAATTACAGGGCTTACGACCTGTCTTCGGCTGGCTTAAGTGATCACTTTATACAAATATAACGTTCACCATTCTCACCCATTAATCAATCTCCATATCTATCAAATTTTTGGAAGTTGTATATATGTTAGTATGTGGAAACGCTTCGAGCACTACTACACTATTGTCATCCATTGACTAAATTTGTTATTTGTTTAATAACAGTACCTTTTTTGTAGGTGAAAATCCAGTAATTGTGTGTTCTTGGACATATTCATATATTGCTAATAATATACTGGTCAAAATAAGAAAATATATAAAATTGAAAAATATTGATTTTTCAGGCGTATTCTAGTATAATGTGTTGAAAACATTTTACAGATAAAGAATATTGCTTTAAATAATTTCTAAAAATCATTAGATTAGAAAAAATAGTGATATTAAAAATAAATACATTTTATTTGAAATTTAAACAATTCAATCCGTCTATTATATTAATGTCGACTGTGATACCATTATTTCGAGAAAAATTATTACATACATTATATTACTAGGACGAAACTGTTACTAATTCTTTTAAAATTAGCAAAATTAACTTTGTGGTTAAAATTCATTATTTTTATTTTTTAACTTTTGTTTCATTTACCACTTATTGAGTTTAAATACATTTACCGGTTTCTAAAAATACCATTTTCTTCTTCAGGATGTCAATACTAATCAAAAACATATGTTATTGGGTCTTTACCAGAATCTATTTTTTAAAAAAAAACGATAATTATTTAAAAAATAAATTTAGTACCTAACTCAAATTGTTACTTAATACAAATTCACTCGTAGTTAAATTTAGCTGGTTGTTTATAATTTTTTGATTAGTTTTACACGTTTTATTAATCTCCAACGATTCCAAATTATTTATTTACCAACACCTTTTACATGAAAAATGACAATCCCATTTTTTTTATCAAAACCATGACCATTTTCTATCAAATGATTAGAAAATTCTGAAAACCCACTATTGTTCAAACATCTCAAATGCTCCTTTACTCTTATATTAAAATTTCGACATGTGAAAAAAAACATGTTCACAAGTAAACACACTTAACAATAACATTCTCGAAATACTTATGTTCAGGTCTACCTATTGGCAGGCTACACGTCACCCTGCCTACGTTACACAGGCAAAGAACGAGATGATATATAGGTTATCACTGCTTATCACATCAGAGACTTTGGAGCGATGGTTGAATGAATGAACACATCTTTAACCTTCGGGTACCGGAAGATCAAAAATAGGAACGAGAACAGGAGCGGGGTACAAAGTGACCCCCACTCAAATTTGCGTTTTAACGAAATATCATTATACTGTTTGAGCATGTTCTATCATATTTTTAATTAAATTTCTTATACAATGCGAACAAGATACTACTAAATTTGTCGTCATTTTATAAGAAACCGTAGTATTTTACGCGAGCAGAATGACGCAACCGGACGTGTCGCGTTCACGAACACACCGCGCAAGTGTTTGTCCTAAGTGAGCGAAGAGATCTAAGACGCGACTCATCCAAATAAGGGGAATTAACTTATAAAATGGTCCCGATTGCCTATGGAAAAACATCATTTTCTCTACTTTTTACTGGCTTACTATACATTGTTGTCTTATTTTTTTGCGTATTTTCCTTTGTGATATTTATGAGGATTGCAATGAAGACCAGCTCAATATCATTAATATTTAATAAATAGTTCTAAAAATAAGATTTTTGGGGTCATGCTGTGCCCCGTTCCGGAACGGGAGTGTTAAATTGAGGTAAGGAGCTTCCTAACCTTGCCTGTGTCTTATCTGTTTGTCGAAAGGTAATTTCAACAGCTAGAAATCGGCGTTCCATTCGGAGCTGCAATGCGCCGGCTGAAATCCGAATTAAAATAAGATACTCTTGCACAAGAAGATTGTGCAAACCCTGGCATTGCACTCGGGCGGTGATTAAATCAGACGCTGATTCATTTCAAAGTTCTATAACAGGGTAGAAGAATGATACAAGGTGTATAGAAACGTTATGTAATTAATGTAGAACAAATATTTTTGTAGTCCGATCTGTGAAAGGCTTGGAAAAGGTTGGAAACAAGTCTACAAAAGGGGTTGCGGAGCCCCTGAACGCGCCTCACAGTAACCTTGGTAGTCACAGTAGCCAGGCGACATGCCGCAATAATATCAAGCGGCAACCAATGGCAAGACCGGTGCTTGACATCACTCGCTTACCTGCCGCCATCTTCCCGATCACAAGACTCTAAAATAGTTTCCCTCCTAACCTTCTCTAGTCCGCCATCATACATATTCCGCAATCACTCGACCATAATGGAGAGCTGGGAGATATAGGTTCCCAGTTCTCGCGCTCACAATACACATACATCGCGACACAATCCACACATTCTTTCGCCGCAACGCAATTAAAACACCTAAATCCAATGACCCCATATTTGGCGACACACATAAGACTTATTTGAACTGTACGACCCACCATAGGGCCATACAGTTTCCTGTCTAAATCCAGCATCCTCGATGAATAACCAGACAAACTCTTGAGATAAACCGTGGCCTAGCGAAACAATGATATGACTACACAAATAAATATGTATAGATGTGGAAGAAACGAATGATGCGAGTCAGGATAAAAATATAATTCTGTATAATAAAGCGAGATTGTATTTTATTTACTTACTTAACACTGCTCACAAAGAAAATATCGGCAGTATTTATAAGAAAAAGTGTAAGAGTACAAGTGGAAGAGATAGACTGAGACTCATTCAGGAAGGAGGCTAAATCTCAGAAATCGACGATGTGCAGTGCGATGAAGATCTTTGATGAAATGCCAGAAAACATAAGAAAGGAGGAGAAACTACATAGATTCAAAATGACACTAAACAAATATGTGAATGATAAGTTGTAGGAAAAAATAACGATTTTGTTTTATTTATAAAATATATAAATATACTTATGTATTCAATATATTGGGAATAAATAAATACTAGCGGTCCGCTTATAAACGTAAAATAGGGGTTTATAGGGTTGAGATGAAGAGTTACATGATACCCTGGTAACATATCATAACATGAATGACCGCATGTACAGTATGTGTTTTGTGTATATGTTTAAGAGAAACCATTTATACATGACGTGGAGGTAAATAAAAAAAATATTTTTCAAATATGAATTAAATATAATAATTAGAAAGATATACATATAAAATCAATTTTATCGAAAAATATTGTTGTTGCGCCACCGGGATTCGAACCTGGATCTCTTTCCTAACCGGGGAAGGTGCATTATCCAACTATGCTACAGCGACAATATTTTTAGCGACAATTTTTCGAACCTATATGTTACCTTTTTGACGTTAATACATTTAATCGTTCCATTATTTGACAGAGCCATCTACCTTATTTTTACAGAATCTCAAATACCTTTGAGTAAACTGATAGCAGACGCCAGAATTATCAATTCATTTTTATTAAATTTTGGACACATTGATACAACTTTATTATTTAGGAGAACACATTCTTATTGCTATTATTATTCAATAAGAATGTGTTCTCCTAAAAAAAATATATTTCAACTATAAGATTTTTTTTTAAATCATCACGATTGATAAGCAAATTTATAGCGGCATTTGGTTTCAACATTTTTATGCGAAAATGTGCGTCTCAAATGAAGAAGAACAATGTATTAAAAGTTTATCAGGGCTGGTCAATATTTATGTGCAATATATATATATATATATATATATATAATATTTTTGGGTCTACAAAATATCTATCGATCTCTAAACAGTAATCTCGATTCGTGCGCCCAAAATTGTATCGCATCTGGTTCACCGTGAAAAAATAACGATGTGAAGAAAAAAAAAAAAAAAACCCACCAAAATATCTAGTGTGAGAACATTTAATAATAATAATATTATTCAAAAATTTCACGTTGGAAATCTGCCATCGAAATGCTGACTTATAATTTATGTAATATTGTTGCGTACAATTAGCAAACGGAATGTTATCTGAGCGTTGTGTGTGGAAACAGTGGCATGCTCTCGCGTACGCAAACACGTATGTGTGTTGAAAACTTTTTATGGTCGTTAATTATATATATTTCGACCCCTCCCCTACGTAAAGTATAGTTAGTAAAAAAAATGACATTTTCAATCATTCTAGTATTTCGCATGTATTTGATATTTATTAAATTAAATTAAAATATATATTAAGGAGAACACATTCTTATTGTGAAGTTGTAATTATTCAGAACAGACGGTCTGTGATGTTTTAAATACTAATTTAATGTATTAATTGTAAATATACACATATAAAATCAATTTTGTCGAAAAATATCGCTATCGGGATTCGAACCTGGATCTCTATTTCCAATACTGGCGCTATAACACAATTGGTAGTGTACTTCCCCGGATTGGATATAGAGATCCAGGTTCAAATCCCGGTAGCGCAAAAACAATATTTTTCGACAAAATTGATTTTATATGAATATATTTATAATTAATACATTAAATTAGTATTTAAAATACGTATATTGGAATATTTTAATTTATTTATATATTCGACAATAAAATAACAATAGTAGAGTTATGCACCCCCAAATAAGAAAGATCTTGAATTACGGGGGTGGCTATCAATATTTATACAATACAAAAACAATATAAACTAGATGTAAGAATTTGTTTACAACAAATGAACAAAGATTAAAAAAAATATACATACATCTATAATAATACAATATAAAAATTAACAATAAATAAAAATGTTGGGAAATTGATCAGATTATAAATAGGAAAAGATGTCAAATACATAGTTTAATAATTTTGAAGTCTTTTAATCCATTTTATAACTTCTTTTTTTGTAAACTTTTATATTTGCTGCTAATTCTGTGACATACAAACAACACGCGCGAGACTAGAAGATGTTAGGGAGCTTCAGCCTCACAGCGACAAAACCTTCTGATAAATCAGTCAATCATATTAAACTTACACAACCTCTATTCTGACAACTCCTACGCATCAGGCGCGGTCGCTTCATACATTCTTTGAATTTTGTTCTAGAGTCAAAAACTTTGTACTTTTTGTTTTTAGCTGAAAACGACACAGCTGCAAATAAATTCGTCCTGTCCTTTAGAGACCAGTCGTAACACACACTACGACACGGCGCGCGCAAGGAGCGAGTCGAAATACATATTACATATACATTCTCGACTTTCGAACATCTATGAATTGTAATTTAGACCAAATTGTTAAAAATGAATGGGATTATAGCTAATAGGAACTTGTCAACCGAGGCAAAAGTAGCGGCGCACAATGGAGTCCTGGCACCGACACATACTTAATAAAGTTTGTTTATATATTGTGTGGCACACTTATTCTACGTAACATACACATTAAATGTATAATGTGCATCTTCATCAATGGTGTAACTGGCCGGCGTGTGCCCTGGACCCTCAGACCAGCCCACCCGATCCGTCGCATCTTGGTTAGATTCACCAAATTCTATATCTAATTCGTGATTGTAGCACATGTCACAATACTCTGTTTTTTAATTATTGTCCCCCTCATTAATACATTAATAATATATATAATAATATTGGACAAATTGTGCCATTTTCGTAGAAATTTTCACCTCAACTTTAACCACTGATGAATTTTCATTTTTCTTACCGAGCACTCGGCATTCAGCGTGAGAACCTGATTCAGGAGTGTATTACGTGAAACGTGATAAATTACATACAATGTTAACAAAATATAATAAATAAGACGTGAAATTCTTACATCTAGGTAAAATTCTCATTTCGAGGCGATTAGTTGCCACCGATCTCGTTCGCGCGGTACAATACGTGACAACGGTGTAATAAATATAATGTGGATAATAATAATATGTGTATTATACATAGATAATAAAAATATCGTGTAATAATAATATACAGTCACGAAAATGCAAAACGATTATCGGTATGTGGATTATTGAATCATATTCGCAATTAACCTCAATAATAATAAAAAATACTATAATTTTATAGCTCTTTTGATGCATAAGTAACGTCGTATTTTTTTACGAAAACAAAAGTTCATATTTTCAGATAAACATTACTAAATCAATCAATTTACATAATTCCCATTATTACTAATGACCGTCTCACATCGTTCTGTCAACTTTTTATTCGCATTAGAATAGAAACATTCAGGTTTCGATGCAAATAACGTGTGTAGTGTTGTTTTTATCTCATTTTTTCTCTCTCATAAAAACGAGTGAAAATCAAAAAAGGCTAAGTCAGGTGAATAAGGTGGATGCTTTAAAACATCTCAATTGAGCTCCTTTAATTTATGCCGTGTCATCATTGCAGAATAAGGGCGATAATGAAAGACTCCAGACACCCTTAAGATTGATTAGTTCAGATCGTTTTTGCCGTAATAAATAATGCCCTTCATATCCCACCAAACACAAAGGATTTTTTTTTTTTTTGAAGTTCTGCTTCGGTAGTGGTTAACGTGACCCGTCCCGGCTCGGCCCAGTGTCGCTTCCTAGTTTGATTGTTATAGACAAACCATTTTTCATCCCCTGTCCACTAGTCGATGCAAAATATGTTCACGCTTTTGTCTCGCACACAAAGAAACACACGTGGCAACTCGTGACAAGTTGTGCGGGACCCAAACGTCGTACATGAAAACCATTGCGATGCGATTCAGATGCCTCACCACCGTAGATTGATTGATACCCATCTTCATTGCGATGTCCCTGATATTTTGACGGGGTTCAGCTTCGAGTATGGCATTGGGTACATCATCATCGGTGATTGAAGGGCGGCCCGCTCTTTCTTCATCAGCCGTTGATAAATTACCAGATCTGAATTTAGCAAACAATCGTCGACTGTTTCGAACATCGATAGCACTTCTGTCGTACACATCACGCATGTTTTTGGTTGCCACTGTTGCATTATGGTCTTAATCGAATTCAAAATGTAAACAGTGTCGAATATGCACTCTGACATTTTAAAAGGTCACAAGGGCTCTGTATAACTCAACCGATTGACTAAAAAATGTTGAAAGAAAAACTCTTGTATATAATACAAAGACAACACAGTTGGTTAAAAAAAAGCATATCATAGTCTATGTAAAAATATGACGTTACTTATGCATTGACCTATATATATTTCCAAATCTTATTAATTCCATTTTGTGTTAATTATGGAAAAAAAAAAACACAGTGCTAGAGAAACGATAAATTTGAAATAATTATGTATTTATAAACGGTGTCCCAAAATTATTTTATATTACGCAAGATTTGAATTTGCCGCCATTGCTGCAGTAAATTATTGGCAACCCTGAAAAAAAACAGTTGTGACAGCTGAGAGTTTAGGGTTAGTAAAAATGGGGCGTTACACGATACAAGAACGTGTTTTCATCATTCAACAATATCTCAAAAATAATGAAAGTTTGGCGGCCGCAATTCAAAATATGGTCGGAATAGTGTTTTAAGTTCATCAACTGCGAAGAGATTAATTGAAAAATTTAGAGAGACTGGATCAGTTGGAGACGCTAAACACACTGGTCGTCCAAAAACAAGCCAGTCAGCAATTATGCAAAATGGTCATGGAAAATTTCGACAAAAGAGTGCGTATGTGCCAGCAAAGCCGTGGAGGCCATTTGCCCGATGTGTTATTTCATAAATAACTCTATCCCACGTACTTTATGATTCAATAAAAAAAATAAAAATCTAAAGACTAAAAACTGTTTTTTCTATTTAATTCAAATCTTGCGTTAATTTTGGAACACCCTATAGATGGTAAGTATAAAATATAATAAGTCTCATGTAAAGAACATTGATCATATACATATAAAAATTCCTCCACCAAAGACGGAAGATCTTGGCCAAAAAGTATCCGAACTGAAAAAGATTTGGATGAAATTTATTACGTCTGGACCTAATATGGTAAGGCAAAAAACCACGAGCGAATGTCTTTGGGTCACATAAAATATTCAATTAAATAATATCTTTGACTTGAAAAAAATTTCTGAAATATTAAATATTTATTACAATGGTGAGAGATATGACAATTATATAAATAAATAGACACACAGATACCACCACAGTGTACACACATACAAATGCAGTACAATACCTATCGATTTTGTGATACCGAGCTGGCGGTGAGCTCAGGACTTCAGGAATTCTAATATAAGATCCCAAATATCTGTCCAAGTGTCAATTTTCTTTGAAATATGACGTGAACTGATAATAATTTAAAATACTAAACAAATAATAAAAACCGTAATGCTGAGGTACTGTATTTTAATTAACAGTATTATTTCTTATTAGGAGAACACATTTTTACTGTGACGTTGTAATTATTCAGAACATATTTTAAATAATAATTAAATGTATTAATTAGAAAGATATACATATAAAATCAATTTTATCGAAAAATATTGTTGTTGCGCTACCAGGATTCTAACCTGGATTTCTTTCCAAATCGGGGAAGGTGCATTATCCAATTATTCTACAGCGACATTATTTTTGAGGACAAATTTTCGAACCTACGTGTTACACCTTTTTAAAATTAATACATTCATCGTTAATTTATAACATGAATTGTTAATTCTGACGTCTGCTATCGGTTTACTTAGAGGTATTTGAGATTCCATAAAAACATAATAGATGGCTCTATCAAATAATGAAACGATAAATGTATTCATTTGAAAAGGGTGTGAACATGTAGGTGCGAAAATTTGTCGTCGAAAATAACGAAGCTGTAGCATAGTTGGATAATGCACCTTCCCCGGTTTGGAAAGTGATCAAATTAATTAGTATTTATTGTTATTTCATAATAAAACATTATCCTCGACGTTTCAAGACGTCGGTAATTAAAATGTGTTTGTGGTGTTTAGTATGTGTTGTCAAATGTATCAGAAAACTCGACGCCAAAACGACGAGTTTTAAACACTCGTGACTGATATTGTCATATCAATGGTGCTCTCCAAATAGGGCGTGCAATTAAACAAAAAAAGTTTCTGCGATATACCTTGCATATGCACTGTATCGAAACATTTACAAGACAATCCACTTGCTGGTAAAGAGTGGCATGTACACGATTTGTCTTTAATAGAAAGCTTACATTCGGACAAGATTCCTTCGATATACATTTTTGAACGATTCATACTTTCACCGCATGGCGGCCTACTGCGACAGTTGTGCGGAAACAATATATGCGACAGTTAAATAGAAGAAACGTATTGTATAGTCAAAATGTTAAATAAATACAGCGTTTGATGGTGCGCAGAAAAAGATGGATTTTTTTTGCATTTTTTAATACATAGTAATATGTGGATGATAATTTCGTTTGATAAGATAGTAATTGAAGCATGAATCCTTATAAAGACCTCAGTGTTGGCTTTTCATATAAAGTGAAGTTTGCTTACTGAAAAGGCGATGAAAATTCTCATTCAATTCTCCACAACTTATTTACGCGAAAAGGTCTTTTCATCTGTCACAGCAATCAAAACACGGTACAGATCATCTCGGCTTGCAATAAATGCAGTTCTCCGTGTTGCTGTAACACGATTGGAGAGCCATATATCCGTAATCTTATTTCAAGCAAGCTGGAACATTCATCACACAAGAAATAATCATCTTTTAATTGTTTTGTTTCTAAAAAAAATGTTTTATTAATAAAGCTTTTATAATTCGGTTACAATTAATAGTTTTACTTGTTATTTGATCACTTTTGTTTACGCGCTTTTACACTTCGATAAGTAGGCCCGGTATAAAATGTTGAATATGTGCGTTCTTTTTGTGTGGATTTAAAAACAGAAAACAAAAGCGAAGCTGCTTCTGGGAAGAGAGTGTTTTTGCGATTCGGACAGACTTTTACGGCGGCGATAATAAAAACATTTTGTATTATATATTTTCGGATTTAAGGACCATCAGACTACAAGGAGAGCGACGTCGGCGTCTACCAGCACAGGTTCACAAAGTTTTGTGTAATTTGAATTTGCATAGATTGTATTACTGTATTCAACATTACCTATAGAAAACCCAGAACTAGCTATCGAAGTATTTACGGCAACATAATTTTGGTCCTTCGAGCCATACAATATATTTAACACTAAGGAAGCCGCGAGGACCTAAAGTGAGGTGACCGCCGGCATACGGAACAGACAGATGTAAATACTACATGAAATAAAAATCAGTTTTCACTGTCTGAGGTAATTTTGATGTGATCAAGCTAGTCGGAAAGAATGTTTGAAATTTTAAAATCAATATTGAAAATGTATAATCGCTCGGTTACAAGACGGGCCACGCCACGCTACGCGATTTCGCGAACACACTCGTACGTGTATTTTTTCGCAAATTCTCCGCATTCCTCCGACAGAGATGGAGCGATTAAGTCGGTTACGCGGCGTGACGCTTTGCATACACACGGGACGGCGGTCGGCTTTACCGAATGAGACAAAAAATATAATAACAATTAACCGCATGTATGCATGTAGTTTACATTCGCACACGGCGAGAGAAAAATGATGTACTCCATAAAATTCTATATTATGTGATGTATCTATGGGACGAATGCGCAGACGCGCGCTAGGTTGGTACGATTGATAGTGTGTGAAAGAGATAAATGTGTCGTGCGGCGGTTTATTGCCTCCTAACCATAACATCTGATACATTGTATCGAAGCATCTGGAATGAATACTTTTGTCACCACGAACGACACAATCCCGCACACACGAGGACATCATCAGCACAATACAATGATATCACATTTTATTACTTCACACTGCGTTTGCGTCACACATACACAAAACACATCAACATAATATCGGCACACGCGTAATCGGCCGTGACTGAGCGGGCTAAGGTGTGTGATTTTCCCTCTGACTGAGCGGGCTAAGGTGTCTGATTCTAAGTTCGACCAGTTTTTCATTTTTTTCTTATTTTCACTCTAAATGTTTAACCAAGACCTAAACCACTCCACTCGTTCCTCTGTCGGCTCGCACACCAAAGAATTTACTTTATATTTACAAACCGCTTTATCTATTATTAAACAAGGCGCAAACTACTTTATCTGTAGCTTCCGACGAGATCGTATTATGTATCGCGTCATCTCATTACGGTATATTACGATTGAGATCATTTCCAACATTGAAAAATAGATTTTACGGAAATACAGCACGTGGCCACGCAGCGGCCGCCACTAGTGTTGTAGCGGGCAATGGCTAGCCGAAGCCTATATTCTGTTATAATCCTTCTTAGAACAACCTGTTTATGATCAATTTAATTTCTTAATCATTTTATGTAATATAATATTATCCCCCTAATCGTCTTAAAATGTTTTTACATTTATTTTTTCATAATTAATGACAATAAACAATTTTGTTTACATCTCTTTATTAGACAAAAAATCTACATATTTCGAGAATTGTGTGATCTTCTTCAGGATGAGTTATATATAAAAGTTTTTCACTAAATATTCACACTTCTTCTAATCTTTAATATTTCTGAATTGTCAATCTGCGAGACCTTATAACATGTATGTAATATTTTTAACACTGTATTGAAATCAAATGTATGGTTATATTCAAATAAATGATTGGAAAATTCCGAGTCATTATTGCTATTTAAAACTCTGATATGTTCATTAACAATTATTTCAATGTTTCTAGTAATATTTCCAATATAAAAATAATTACAATCGCCTTTACATTGTATGTTAATGTGTTATCTTTGGAAGTACCGCAAGATTCCCTTGGGGTTCTATCCTCTCTTTGTACTCTCGAGTATATTCATTTATTACAACAACGCATTTACAGTAATGAACAATTATGTAACTCAGATATAGACTAATAACTATTGCGAAGTGGCGATGGAAAAGAGACCCGTTCCCCCGGTGACGGCCTCTTATAACCCTTGTCCCCCACCACTCATCTAACACACACACACACACATGTCCAAAGTGACAGTTCTCACACCTAATGTAATATTATCTGTCGGGTTCATTAACGACTTGTTGATAACCTGTAGATGAAAAATAAAATATAATAAGTAAGTTTTAAGTGTATTAATCCATTAACACCATCTTAGGAGCTGGTTATTGGGTGTTGGCAGAAAGGAAACTGAGCAAAGATTCATGGAAATGATCGCATGAACATAACGTCATTTCTTTATATTCATTTTTCCTTTTGCATAGTATTTCAATCATGGGTATTTTTGTTTATAAAAATAAAATTTGTACGACTAACAACGGATGAACCTGACTCATTTAGTACAGAATTCGGTCTAGTGAACATCACTACATTATGAAGATTGTTCACCTTTTTTTTTAGATACTTTAAGAATTGTTTATAATGTATAATATGTAAGAATGTAAAAAATGAAATAAATAAATAATTTAACCAACATTGGCCCACGATCGCTGTTCCATTAAACGACTCTTTTGAAATCATTAACTCATATTTCTAGGTGCATATTTCTTTTATCAGACTCGAAAGTCAATGTACCATACAAACATTATTTCATCACCGGTGTGTGCCTACCTACCTAGCCGTACAAGTGGGCGCAGAGCGCCGAGACTCGCGGGCGTTTATTTTCGCCGTATCAAAACGCGCCGGGCGGTTTTTTAGCTATTGACATTGCTCTCTTTCAAAAAAACAATTTCAACAGGTCTTGCCAAGTCCGCGGCGGGCTCTAAAGGTACCCTGATTCAAAATCTATTATATTGCTTGCACAACTCCACATTCGCATTCAGTTATCTAATTACTCTTTCATGAGACTAACTGATGTATCATTTGAATGGTTTGTCTCAGTAAACCTTTCTCGTTATCTTCTCGCCACTATCTAATGACTCAGTTTATACAGTTACATTTTGTTCTCGTTCTAATGCGGATGATTCGTTTGAGATCAGTAGTCTATTTGTTTAAGTTATGTTAGTATATATTTGCTATCTAAAATATCACTTTATATACCAATTAAAACTAAGGAAACACCTTTATTTATTATGTCTAATACGGTTACGTCAGCTTTATAACATAATATTTTGAGTATGTCCAAATCTTTGTAGGAACCAATTACTGGGGGATTTATTTATAGATGTCTCACTGGTCTAAATTAAAAGTTTAAAAATTGAAAAATACTAACTTTTTAAACGTATATGTGTTAATAATTGGGATGAATTTTCATATATAAACATAAAGAATAAAAAAATAGCCCCATACTTCGGTCAAAAAGAGTTTCAGCTTGAGCGACATCTATACCGTTACATGACAATGAATATCAAATTTTCAATCATAGATGGCGACAGCGCAGTTTGTAATAAATAATTGAAAAATTTCTAGGCGATAACACATACACAACTACCGACAAAAATTTGATATGGTCGAGCACGGGTAGAATTGGTGAACGTCACATTGTGTAAAGTGATCACTTAAGCCAGCCGATGACAGGTCGTAAGCCCTGTAAATGCCTTCACATATAAATAAATAATAGCTTCGTCTCTCTGTGAGACGTCTATAATATTTCTTTATCTCGTAATTTCTAACACAGCGAGTCTTCTTCACTTTTCATCGAAATTTTTTGTCGTATCTATCCATGTTTTTCTTTAACAGTGGTTAAATTTGTCGCAACCACCGAGTCCACCGAAATAGGTGAAAAAATATCTTGCATAGGACATCCTGTATGTCACCTGACTGCTTCCCATCAATTATTCTGTTTGCTGAACTGGCTCCAACACTTGCGTACATAGTATTATATTTACTGAAGATGTTTTATTGAATAGTGGTTACGGCAATTCTACGTGTAGTCTACGCGTCCCAGAAATAAAATTCCATCCAGTCCGTCGTGCAATGTAAGAAGAAATGAACATATCGGAAGTAATAAAAAGAGACGTTAAAGATAATCAGGGAGAAAGATAAAGAATGTTAGGAAATTCAATCAGACTTGAAATTCGATCAAAAATATTCTAGAAATTGGAAAGTCAAAGGAGTCAAAGTGAGAAATTCAGGGAGGTAAAAATACTCGTGATGTGCACCTGGGTAGGAACAACAATTTCATCAGATAATATACTGATATATATATAACAAATTTTTCGCAACATAACATCCCTTTTGCGTGAACTACATCGTCGTCCGATACAAGCGGCCTCTGTATTTTTAAGACCTTTGCGTCCCAGACAAGTAAACGTCAAAGTGTCAACCCGCGGGAAGTGTTATAGATCGATATACCGAAAAATCATATCAATAAGTTCACTTGACGATTTTTAATTTTAAGTTTACTAGTATAAGACTAAAATGTTTATGTGCGAAACACGTGAGGTGAAAATTTAACGAAAAAGGCGCTATACCTGCTTATTATTATATTTAGAATTTATTCAAGTTTATTTTATAATTGAGGTACTTGTTGCAATCTCAGCATATTTTTTTAAAAGTAAAATTGAAAAATTCCATCAATAGCAAATTAGTTACGCATTGTTTTTAATTCTTCTGTTCCCCCATCACATTTGTTTTTTAAGCTTTACTCAGTCATTTTATGTTCAATATTTAAATTTAAAAGTTCTGGTGATATACACACGTGTAACGCATATAATTTTTTATTTTTCACTCTTCTTCTTCTTCTTATTTTCCTATCAATACACTTTTTATCGTTTTATAAAAAGTGTAGTACCGAATTTTTTTATTTACTGCGTACTGCGTCTCTGCGGGGTACGTTTGCTACTGTGCGTTAGCTGTGCGGGCAGACTAGTTTTTTAAAAAGTAAAATATGCAAAACTAATAGTAGCTTGAAGAACAAATTTATTAAGGCACTTATTATGAATCCCAATAATCTGCTTTCAAATATAAAATAAATGCAACGCTTTCTTCCAAAAACGAGATAGTTTCCATACTGATGGCCATTTACATTTCAGAGAATCGAAGACTGTCATTGGTCGAATGTTAATATCAATGACGGCGAAGAAAACCAACTGATTTTGCAACTAACACCAGTTTTGAATGACCAATATACATCAAAAAGAGTCATGTTTATTCAGAAGACAACCGCATCAAAAGTTATAAAAAAAAAATTAACAGAGGTCGCTAACTTTGCAACGAGTACAAGATATTTAAAACTTGGTCAAGTATCTTTTAACTTTTTTTCCTTGTCAAAAAGATTAGTATACTTTGTACAATATATTATTTGACACAACAGTTTTAGGCAGTCCTACCTAGTGTGTTTATGTAAGTGAATTGACGATCAACCTTAAATGATAATTCGTTCGACTCGCGAAGACATGTTCAGAATGAAATGAAGTCACAATGACATGACAGAGGTTAAAATAGGATTAGAAGACATTCTTGGAATCCAGCAATCGGTGAGCGTGTAGACAATCGAAAAACAAGAGGATCTCTTTCCACTCTGCATGAAAGCATATAAACACGGTTGATAATACGCTGACGAGGCTAATCAACATCAATGAAATGATCGTTTATAATCTGTTTAAAAAAAAAAAAAAAAACAGAATAATGTACAACTAAAAAAGAGTTATACAACTCGCGCACACATCATACACACGCACACACGCGCGGAGCGGCCGGTCCGTTACCCAAACCCATGGGAAGTCGGCTACCTTCCACATCCGACAAAACAATGGCGTAACGTGCAACACACATGCGTTGTCCGTATCTGAGTCAGTGTACTGCGATCGTTCATGAGAAATTACTACCTTTGCGCCTATTGTGCGGGACGCGGAGACATGTATTCAGGCCTATTCTCAAAATTGCAATATTGAAATGAAGGTGATTGTTACACCAACCCTCAAAAATAGTGTTATATTTGAATGAGAGAGAGGGAGATAGAGTGAGGGAGTGAGGGAGATAAACGTACCATAATCTGTCAAAACTATCTGTCTATTTTTGAGGGTTGGTGTAACAATCACCTTCATTTCAATATTGCAATTTTGAGAATAAGCCTGATTATCTGTCAATGCACTGTTACTAAAGATGCAAAACTGTGTAACAACTCCGTTCTTTGTCAATGGAGATGAAGAATCGCGACCCTTCAGTCCAGATTTTAGATCAATTCTAAAAGTTGAGTTTTTCTTCTTCTTCTTCTTCATTCTTTCATGTCAGTATCGATACGCAGTGGCCTCCACCGTTGTGCGTTGCGGTTACTCATCCAAGCAAACCCCTCTTATTTTTATTTTGTGCGGCCAAATTTTTTGGTACGCTTGCAAGTCCAAAATTAGACTTCTCTGACCTTGAAACCCACGCACTTTTGTACTTGTGTACGGTAGTTTTGATATCCTGTTCGTTCTCCTCAAGTTGTAACATAACTTTTTTTTTGTACAAAGCAAAAAAAAACGCTATTTCGCTAATTATCTTAAAAAGTTATTATATTATATATTAATATCATGCTGGGATTATCTATCGACCTGTTGATAATCTGTACATTAAAAGTAAATAAAATGTAAATAAAAAAAACAATTATATATTATTTAAAAAATAAATCTAGTACTAAACTCAAATTGTTACGATGATGAAAGATGTGGAAATTGACTTAATGATACATATAAAATTATTGGAAAAAAACATTTAGAATGACTTAAAATTGTTAATTTGGTTAATTTTGCACGCTTTACTTTAATGATTCTAAATTATTCAATTTAAGTTCAACATTTTTTTATATGAATTTTTTTTAACAAAAGCATGATCATTTTCTAATAAATGATTGGAAAATTCTGAAAAACTATTACTATATAAACATATTAAATGCTGATATTAAAATTTTGACCGGTTTTTCAAATATAAAAAGTAGTATAATTTTTACAGCTAAGTTTATAAACACCGGAATTATATCATTAGAATTTATGAGTAATTTTTATATCTAAATTATTATTTGTATAATTTATTTATGAATAAAATCCTACGCCAATAATCATTATTATTATACTGATGAAGGAAATAGTATTTTCCGAAACCGGTTGATGTATTAAATTTAATTCATAAAAGTGGTTAAAAAGAAGTTATTAATAATTTATATTAAAAAATGAATAGATCGTGTAAATTGAATTGGTTCTTTATGTTTTTTTTTTGGTGATTGGTATTCGGATTTCCAGTACTCTAATCGTAATTTGTTTCTGCTGGTTTCAATAGTACATTATAATCAGGGACGTGCAGTGCATACAAGAAAAAAGGCTCTACATTACTAAAAAATCAGGGAAACAAATATAAATTTAATAATTGGATTAACATAAACGAAAAAAATATTTTACAATTAGCGCCATCTGTGTACCAGCAGAGACTTTAATCGCTTAGTTCTAAAAACTACCACGACAAACTCGCCGCTATACCCATGGCGCTCTTTCGTATTCGCCGCATCGAGCTATTCACATTACTCTGTTCTGTTTTTAAGCTAGTGAATTACTCAAGTCATATAAATGGCTATTTACTGAATTGAAAATTCTTTTCGGTTGATCCATTTTGTATGGAGTCGTTACCTATGCTGTTTTATTAACAGAATAACATTAGAAAGGCTTACAACTGCATGCAAATCATTGAAGTGTCTACTTACTCCTTTACTAATTCGCAAATTTTTCTATCTTACTGTTTTTAACGTGTTGATTTCATGATTGTTCTTAATTAATATGTTAATTATAAATAAATATATGGTAGGGTCGAATTAACGACAGGTTTATTTTGTCTAAAGACGTTGGTTAAACGAAAGTACATATATTATATATGATTGTATAATATCATTGGTAACAGCACAACCTAAATCTATACCTACTGCACGCCACTGCTTTTGATACTACCGAATTAGTCAGTCTTTCATCTCTGTGATACCCCATCGGGATTTCTCATGTTGCAGTACAATTACAAGGCTGCAAAATTACGACCGAATTAAAAATGAACATATTTCTGCGCACAGTTGGACGTATATTTCTGTCGCTCGGCGTCGCAGTTCGCATTTCAAAACGTTTTCAGAGCTCGCCGGTGTGCAACTTGCCCCGGGGGCTCGCGGAAAAACATAAATAAAGTGAAACAAGAAGAAAATGAGATAAATGCAGAGTTGCGATGTAGGTATATGTCGCATACTTGCATCACTGCCAAGCTCGTAATATCTGTCCGGTTGCATTCGCTCGGTAACACAACACAGCAGCCTCCGACCGCAACGTCTTCGGCTCTAAATGCCGTAATAATGTTACCTTAAATCGTTACACACCACAATTCTATATATATATATATACATATATTATTTTTGCTGGCATCCTGCCAAGTGCCCAAATATTCCAAATAGATGTGAAAGAATTCATTTTGTGTGACACATTCATTTGTAAAATATATTATCTATATCATCGCCGGAACTCGGACCCGGAACTTTCTAAGTTACGACGATCTGTACAGAAGTCGCCAAAAGAGAATGAGCATTTTAATAGTTTAATTTGTATGTGTTGCTGTAATAACATGTTTTTATTTCTCATAAAAACAATCAACCAATCTTACTTGTAAGCACGAAATGAATTTATTAAATAAAATAAGAATCACTTTGTACGAAACCACGAAATTTATTATACGTCAAATATGGGGCTAATATTAGCCCCATATTAGGAATGTTTCCATTAAAATCAATTTAATATCCATCAACATTGTATTTTTCCCTCCCTTAAAGTTCCGTCTATCTATATATGTATTGTCTCTCTTTCTTTCGCATGGGTCTAGTTAAAAATTAAAAAAAAACATATTGAGTTATCGACACATACTATTCTAAAGTACAAACACCATCATTACAAAAAGACTGCAAAAAACATGCAATATATGAGAGACTCTCTCTGCAACAACACTGTATATCGTTTTTACAAATGTCGTTAGATAGACAGAGCACCGGCAATATTGGACGATATGCAGTGTTATATGTGCTAAGATCATTTAGAAATTGTGTGTACAAAATATTTATTTTAGTTTATAACTTAATAATATTTAGTTTTTACCTAAATGTATATTATATACCAACCGATGAAAGTATGCTTGAATAAGAAAAATCTTTCATTATGACAATTTTTCGTCTGTGTCAATTTCGGTCCGAAATTTTTTAATGAGAAAATAACCTAAACTAGTCATTGTTGACTAATTGTATGATAACAATTACAGCAATCTTTTCGCGATTCTTCCTAAATCATTACAATTTAAACCATTCTTCGTAATATGATTGTCGAAAGGCGACATTTTTGACAGTTCATATGGAAATAGCGACCGCTAAAAATTTAAAAGCAAAATTACGACGTTAGCGACCGATTTTAGCGGGAGCCGATACATTTTTAGCAGAAACGTCGGTTACGAAATACGAAATCGACGACACTGCAGCTAAAAAAATTTTTTAACGGACGCTAAAAATTAGCGATTTGGAGCCAAAACGCCCAATCTCCATTGGGCGTCTTCACTCGCATATCGAACAAATCGCCACAATCCAAATTGTTTTTTTCTTTTCTTTTTAAATCGACCCAAGATTACTGTGCTATAACTGTATATTATTAAACTGAAACAAACGGTCCACTCCAGAGTGTTTAATGTTGCATGACTTTAAATAATTGATTTGACCTTATCGATTTGATAAAATTTTTCTTCATCACAAGCGCCAGAGCAGCAATGTGTCCAAGCAATGCAACACAGTCAGACAAAGATTTTTTTTGTCGACTTTAAAGACAAAATAATCACACATTGTAATAATTTTCAAACATTATTATACGGCCACAGTTTTCAAGTTACAAAGGGCGTCATTAACCACCGGTTAAAAGTAAATTGTAATTAAATTTCGCTTAGGCGAGCGGCGCGCCGCCGCCGATTCAGACATTAGGCGGACGAAAATAGCGACGTAAACGACACACACAACAAAGAAACAACATCATCAAAAAACAAAAGAAACGCGTCACTCGGAACAAAAGACAAACGAGGAGAAAAAAAAAAAACTCAAAAGACAGTTGACAACCGCGGCAAGACAAATTGTGGTCGGGTTGACTTTTCTAAATGCCGCGGGAGTGCTCTTAAAATTGACGACCTTGTTCCATGACTTGTTCATCACGAGATGGACACTTGAAAAATGTGCAAAATATCGTCTCATATTGTATTATAGGGCAGTGGCGTAACTATGGCAATGCAGCCGATTATCAATAAGACATTAACATTTTTACGAGTATCAATTTAACCTTTTAACTGTCAACTCCATTTGAAATAGAAAACACCGCATAGGGTAAGATTAGACTTTAAGGGTCTTGACGTATCTATCAAAAGCTGGAACCTGTCGTCCACAGATGGTGAAAATGATTTAAAAATATGACTTTAATCTCTGCAAGTTTGCAAGGGCAAGTTTAAGATTTATGTGATTACACGCTTATAAGCTTGGCGTGACATACAAAATTTTGGCGTGTTATCGCGCTCATGGGATTTAAACGGTTGATAGTAATCCACGGCAAGAAAGGGAATTATAACATTTTAAAAATCGTTTCTCAAAATAAAAACGAGTACAACATCGGAAAGCGAAAATTGCCGTAAAGCGAAGAACGAAGTATTTTTTCATTTAAGTGTTTATATTGTACGAAACAAGAGACTAATATTGTTTTTACAATTTTATGGATAAACAACCATTCAATATTAATAGTCATATTTATCTACAACACATATTTAAGAGGCCTTTTTTTTCCATTATTCATTGAAGCCCAATTATTGTAGTTACGACAATAAGACCTGACAGATGCGCTGAAATGCTCGACAGACCTTGGAGTCAAATGTGAGGGCAACCCGGGACCGGATCTGTGGGGGGCGCATTACGAGTCGAGTCTCATCTTATTGACATTTCATCAACACTTATAGAGTCCTCTACACTTCTCTAGTCAGACCTCAAATAGAATATAATTCGGTTATATGGTCGCCTCACTACATTGTTCACACGACGGCGGTTGAAAGAATTCAGAGAAAGTTTAAAAGATTCATCAATTTTATATTAAATATACGCTCTGAGGATATCAATTATGATTGTCTCCTTAGGCGTCTAAAATTGTTAAAATTATCAGTGAGACGCACGATGACCGGCCTTATATTTCTATACAGGATCATCAATGGTATGATAGACTGCCCCCAGATTGTTCGTCTGCTTGACTTTCGCGCACCATTGAGGTCGTCGAGACACAATTCATTGTTCTATTACAGTGGCAATGTCAGACCACATGCATTAGCTAACTCCGCAGATTGTATTCCATGGGGAATGAATATGCGGAGGTAGTCGACATTTTTGCTGTAAATTTAACTCTTTATAGGACTACATTATTACGTCTTAACTCAGTGGTGACGGATAAATTGCTTTAGTTTACATTTTATATTTATTTTCTTTGTGTATTGCACTTCTGATGAAATTTTCTGTTATTTTACAAATTATGTTAATGCCTGAATAGGGCGTGTATATAATAATAATAATAATAATAATACTGATATTTGGGATATAAATATATTAATTATTGAACGAAAATAATACACTGTGCCTTCTCCCCCCTTCCCTTCCTCAACAGGTCTCGCCGCCGACCAGTCGATTGGCAACCTTGAACTATTACGGTTACAACGTGTACGGAACAGTCGATACTGTTATATAATCTCGAAACTTCGCGTCTATACTTTGTGTCGGAACATTGACGAAATAGTGAGTGAAAAATATACAGTCCACATTTTGGAGGTGCCAGCAGAATCTGGACTGGTGAGTGCCTGTTCCTTCATGTCCCGAGATTCTTTCGACATTTATGCTTATACGCAACAACTGACATTTTTATTTATTTATTGGAAATGACACAGATGTAAAAATAACAATGACAGCTGACAAAATATTAACAAATGTGACTTTTATTCTTATTTGAAATTCTATCGCATTAATCTATTTATTGGAAATAATTTGAACATAGAGAAAAAAAAGGGCTACTTACATCTTAACATATTTCACATGGACAAGAAAAGAGCTTAGTACGGCATTTTACTGTTTCTACCCCGAATTATTAAATTTAAGAGTCTAAGCAATAAAATAATAATAATATAATACATAACAAAATAATCATAATATAATCAATAATTATACATAAAATAATCGAATTATGATGGAACATTAAAAAAAAATAATTTAAGTAGGTACTCATTTAAATATCATTAAATATAATTTGTGTTACATCTATGTACAGTCAGACCTTACACGACGTACGCAAAAAATAAAAAAATATATATATAGCATAGTAAAAAAGATAGGTAAGAGATATTCGAGAGAAAACATTAAAAGAAGAAAAAATTTGGTCATAATAACTATTAATAATCGCAAGGAATACAAGCGCGTCAAATCTAACCTTGTAGCAATGCGCAAATGACATTTTACCTGCCTCAGTGTTGACATAACAAAAAAAAAAACTAATGTAATAGTCGAGCTATCATTTACGTAGACTTACTGCGGTGTCGTCAGAGAAACGACACCGCACTAAGATATTTTGACTAGATAAAGTTGATGGTATTTTAAAGTAACATTTATATATTGGCAATGTTTGAATATGTCCAAGAACACACAACGATGACATATATGCTTAATAAAATAAAAATTTGGTCCATAGATGGCGATGGTGTAGTGGTACTAAAAGTAAACGAGTCCGCATACTAACATATATACAAATTTCAAAAATTTGATAAATGTGGAGATTGAGGGGTGAGCCCTGTAATTACCCCATACTTCCATATAAATATTTACCATTAAAATATAATAAAAATAGCTTTGTCTCTATGAGATATCTTATATTTGTTTGATTCATATATTGCATCGAAGAATATTATAAATTAGGTTTTTAAATATTAGAAGAAGAAAATACATCTATGCCGGTGAACAAATCACCGCAAGCTCGGCACATTCTCACTATAGGAGAGCGTATTCCAGAATTGATTCGTCTTGTGGGAACGCTGAAGGGAGGTTGAACTGAAAAGAAGAATTATATTAAAATATCCTTCAAAAGCAACGGGTAAAAAGAACGAAGGCCGATCAATGAATGCATCGATGTGATATTCTTGTCCAATCAGAGACTACCGACTGGGGAGGTGAGGCGACTCTTAAAAAAAACAAGCGGTCCGAGTCCATCCATCGCGGTGGACAATGAAGTAGCTTGCGAGAATTCTTTACGAAGAACTTTTATTATTTTTTGCCGCACAGCATTCTAACGTTCTTCTATGCGCTTCGATGATTCCGAGGTCCAAAATAACAAGATCCCATTCAGATACCTGAAGTATGTTTTCCTCTTCGAGTACTCCAATCCTTTAAGGCAATCAGCCAAATGAAAGACATTCAGAATAATGTACGTCTACTGGTTTTTGGTCGTGAACCGTGATTCGGCGCATGTGCGTATGAAACAAAAAATATTCATGAAGGAATGACATTATAATTCTTAATAAGCGCCATCTAGTAGATTCTGCCAAAACGTTTTACGCATTTGACCCCGAATGCTGAAAATTTGACCCGAAAAATAAACTAACATTTTCAAGGGTTTTCATTCTCTTTGTGATGATGATATTAAATTACATATGCTAGAATATTAGAATATAGAATAATTTTTTTTTAATATTTTTGTAAATTAATAAATCTTTTTTAATTTAACTTTGTCATCTTATGTTCTTCTAATATTTTGTTATTCTTACTCGCATATATACTTTCACTCGTGTTAATATTATCTTAAATTGCAAGTGAATTGGCTGCACATGTTTTTATAAATAATTTTGTAAAAGCCCATAAGAACGTAAATAATTGACTCAATTTCTATCGACTAGTCCGATATACGATAATAAACAACGATGCCGCTTGCCGCACACTTGCCATATTAAACTGGCTGCTGTGGTGTTTTTTCCTATTGGCAATATACACTAACTAATAACTAATCTAATAATTGATTTTCTTTGATAAGTAAAAGAAAACCAATTAATCTAAACATGGTTTTTGTACAACTGAATTTACTACTACTCATATTTCTGTAAAACGGGAAAAGTAATCAAATC
Source organism: Eubasilissa splendida (assembly GCA_031772225.1). Taxonomy (NCBI): domain Eukaryota; kingdom Metazoa; phylum Arthropoda; class Insecta; order Trichoptera; family Phryganeidae; genus Eubasilissa; species Eubasilissa splendida. Next base: position 4,685,742 of record CM062863.1, on the reverse strand, counting down.
CTCAATGTTACACTGCTGTCCGCCAGGAAACACTTCCCTAAATAACCCTGGACCACTAAATGAGACGGGGGCGCTTATATCCCTGCTCTAAGTGTCTTCGCTACGCTTCACGAATCTCTTTTTCAACACCTTGGGATATACGAATGGTTACATTTCTAATGAAAACGCATGTTTATTGGGAAACTGCAATTTACAACATAGTTCTATGACGTTTACGACAAATTAGATTAATCAATTAGAAAGATATGTAGAAAAAATATTTGGTTACCACCGGGATACGAATCCGGATCCAATTAACTAATTAATTATATGGTTAACATAGCGAAATTTGTATTGCAGTTTAGGGATGGTAAATCGTCATTATTTTGACGATTTCAGCGATGATCGATAACTAATTATTGGAGGTTTAGTATCGAATGTATTAATGATTGCTCGGTGGAAATCCAATATTTTTGAAATAGATTAATCTAATTTGTTTTAAATATCATTAAACTATGTTTTAAAATTACCACTTCACTATAAAAGATATTCCAGATCAAATAAAATGGACTGATTTATCATGGCGTCATCTTGCGTGTATCACTCAAAGGTTTTTGGGATTCATTGCATAATGATGGAAATTAAATAATACATAAGTTTCAAATTTTATGGTTAAAATAACGAAATTGGTTTCGCAGCTCAAATTGCGGGTTCGTGTCTCGATTTATTCGATAAATAAAACATTTTTTGTACGGATTCATCAATTTTTTTTTTTTTACATTTTGTTCAAATGCTTCAAATTTCAGAAATTATAATTCCTCCAAGGCATGGCAGTAATGACCTCTTGTGTACAAATCACCACACAACGGTAAAAGCAATATCAATCAAGTGTTATAAACGCTTCGTTGAAGAAGTTCGTAACGCATTCACGCTTTGGTTCCAGTTATACGCAAGTTATTTAAAGCCATTGATTAAAAACTAACAGTTCATTGATTGAAGATATGGCTGTTGGTCGCGTGATTAGTCTTCGTCACCGACGACTGAACCCGAACTCCGGCTCCGTGAAGATCCCAGATATTGACCTCGAAGATCAAATCTCGACTGACCTGACTTGGATATATTAAGGATACCGCCAAAATGTCTACCTAAATATTAATTATTAGGAGAACACATTCTTATTGTGAAGTTGTAATTATTCAGATCAGACGGTCTGTGATATTTGTCTGTTCTGTATAATTACAACTTCACAATAAGAATGTGTTCTCCTAATAATAAAGTTGTATCAATGTGTCCAAAATTTAATAAAAATGAATTAATAATTAATAAAAATAAGGTAGATGGCTCTTGTCAAATTATGGAACGATTAAATGTATTAATATCAAAAAGGTAACATATAGGTTCGAAAATTTGTCGCTAAAAATATAGTCGCTGTAGCATAGTTGGATAATGCCCGGTTTGGAAAGAGATCCAGGCAGAAAATTGATTTTATATGTATATCTTTCTAATTAATATATTTAATTAATATTTTAAATATTAATTTATACACACACATTTAATAAATTGACACGGCTGATACTTTGGGGCGTAACATGATTTTTTAAATTTGAGCGTACACTCGCCGAGTTATTCTATTGGGGTAAAGGGGCGGGGCATAGAAACTAAAGTATTATTCAATGTTTAGTTAAAATGGTGTACATGTGGGAGAGTAGAACAGACGCCTGACCATATTTTGTGGACTTGTGCGATACTCAAGAGATGCACGTGAACGTATGATTGGTGGTTTGACTGGACTTAGACACCGCCCGCCCAGGAATGCAGACCTAATTAGTAATGGGACGAATCTTGTCTTATAAAAGGAATTTATTCGGGTATGGGTGACTCGTTGGAGCTCTTAAGGTGGGCAGTTAGGCCGGCCTGCGTGGGTGGGACTCCACCTATGCGCCTACCTCTCACTCTCCATACCTCGTGTTTTGTCCGTCTAAGTGTGACTCAATCCATTTTGTTTCTCGTCCACTGTCCCTATTTTGAGAGTGTTTTTGATGAATTGATCCCTGAACTACTTGAACTACTGCACCAAAATTTTCCATCCGTATGTAAAACTACCTTCTATGTTATATGATTTTTTATGAATAAAGACATCACTTAAGGGACGCTGGAGGGTTTAAATTTTAAATCTTAATCGCTAAACATTGAATTTCTTTTCCTTTTTCGCTTTGCTTATACTTAAATATGTAATTGAATTAAAGACGCGTATTTTTATTATTGGTATAAATTAAAGAATTTGGAATCGTTGGAGATAAATAAAGCGTGAAAAACTCTAATCAAAAAATTATAAACAACCAACTAAATTTAACTAAAAGTCCCAATCTAAAAAAAATTCTAAAAATTATTCTAGCTATTTTGTTTCAAGTAACAATTAAAATTAGAAACTAAATTTATTTTTTAAATAATTATTGTTTTTTTTTAAATTGAATAATCCCCGCTCACACACATATAAATACATCCCGCCCCGGCGGTGCGGCGCTCTGACACACCACACATATATCTCAGTGACATCGCATTATTAGACTTAGAATCTGTCTGAAAGACTAATAAGCCTCTCACGTTATACTGGGAACTGGCTAATGAAGAGATTTTACGAAAAAAAGCTGGATGAAAAAAGTGGAAGAAACCATCAAAATACAGAGGTGGGTGATGAACAGAAATATCGTATAACATCGATTATAAAGACCATTTTTTTCTTCCTATTTTGGTGTCTATATATTCATGTTGCGTCTTACAATCGTTAATAAAGGGACACTAGAAAGGGGGGACCCATCCTTTCCCGGAATCGTTGTAGAAGTTTCAACTTCTTTTATCGGTTCCACACACAGTCCTACAGAAATGCGAAATGTACAATTAATAAACACAAACAAAAAGAAGAGATAAAAGACAAAATCTAATGTAAGAGATTGCGAAAACGAACAGAGATTTTAATTTAAACCTTCTTTATTTATTTTAAAATAACGGTATATGACAACATTACAAGCAAACAGATAATCAAGTGTCATGTACGGAAGCAAAGAGAGCAGTGGGTACAAGACAGCCATTAAAGGGCTAACTATCGAGTACACTCTCCCGTGAAGGGACTCGGGACGAAACACAATGATGTATGAGTCACGCCACAGGCACACGGTACAGGCACGCACGATTTTGTTTGTTTTAAGAATTCGACTTATGAAAAGTGAAGTGTCCGCGTTCTCGTTGACACGATCTCGTCATCATAAATGCACTCAGCGTTGACGATCCTCGGAACCCACCTCCGGTGAGCTGCTGCACAATTGGGAAACAATTGTTGCATTATATTTGTATGTACTCAAAAACAATTCATAATGTAATGTAATGCTGCATAATGACTTCCATTTTTACAATGAAATTTGTATTAACTTTCTTCTTGCTAGATTTGATAAATAAGAGTGACTTATAATCGATGTAATACGATAGATTAAATAAAATAAATATGTATGGGAATGACACATTAAATTTTATACATCAATTTTAGGAGAGTCTCGTGTTAAAGATGATTGATTATCCACGACACGTCTTCGGTGCATCCTTTGATATGGAAAAGTGAACGGCATAAAAGCAAATAGCGGAATTAGCTGACTCCGCACGCTACTCAGAAGTACGTTGAATGAAGAAGGTTAGGGAAACATTAATAGGGGGGGTCGCGATCCCCCGTAATAAGAAACCGACCGCGAAGAGCATCCGATTGGCTACAACTGATTCGATTCAATATTTCTCGGCTATTTTCTGAATTCGTGCAAGAATCCCACAGCGCTCGGATTATCTCTGATTCATTTGCCATTACTGCGGTCGCTCTAATGTCCGGTTGTGTGATCAGCGGTAACTCTTTACTAACGCCCGTAGTAAAATATCCTAGGATGTGCACCACACACGGGCAAAAAAGCTATGTTTTTGTAGCATTCAAGTTGTATAATTCTCTCCCTAAATATATTAAAAAAACATTGAGCAACACACACAGTTCAAAGGCGCAATAAAATTCTGGCTTAAAAACTCAGACCGAATGTATGTCCACAGCACGGTCACCCCTTCAATATGAACACATACAGAGTCAAGACTTCAGACCCAACACCAATGAGTGTATTATCCTAACAAATTTCAAGTAGGTTATAAATTTCTCAAGATCAAATATTGCATCATATTTTGTCACTTTATGTTTTTCTTCTTACTTATTCTAAATTTATAGTTGATAATGATGTGATTTTCGATTAAAAATGTAAAATGTTTGCCTCAGCACGGGCGAAGCCCAGTGAGACAGATATTAAAATACGAAATGTACTTACAACATATGATAAATAAATAATAGATGGAGACGTTTATAGGCGCGACAAAAATCATGAAATATGCTATATCTATGGATTTTTTCGCTTAGGCATTCGAAATCTGTCACTTTGGCGGTGAATTTTTTTCGTATTAAATGGTAATGTATACATTAATATATTAAACAACGAGATAATCATTAGACGAACTCTCATCACTAAAATAATGGGATATAGAATGATTAATTGTCGTACACTGTAACTTTCAAAGTATCAATGTGTCGGATGACTTTTAAAACAGCTGTGGATAATCTGCCATATTTGAAACGACCATATGTGGCGAAATTGAGCGTTCAAAATAAGATCAAACACCTTGGCCATATATTCAATGAAGATGGGACAAGACGATGATGACATAGAACGGCATCGATGCAGTAAGCACGTGAATAGGATCCTGTTTAAATCGTTCTTCACCAGCAAATATACCCGCGAGCTCTGGTCGAAATACTTCAGTTCAGTTCAACAACTCATACAGAACACTGTTTGGATTGGCGCGTTATTGCAGCGCATCTATAATGTTAATTATGTTATTCGCTCCGCTTCTGAGCGTAAAGCTGCGGCTGGAGCTCAGCACCAACTCTCTGGTGCAAGCGGCGCTCTCATGGAAAGCTGGTTCCCTGACCAGAGAATGGCGACGACTGCACACATAATAATGACCGTTACTATAGTATTTATATATATATATATGTGAACTTTTTATATATTTATATTTTCCTCGGTTTTCTTTTCATAACATAAATAATATTTCGTAATTTTAATGTATTATCTTTATCGGATCTTAAAAAAACCCGATCACGCTAGAATAAACACATTATTATTAAAATTAACTATCTGATATTACAGAGTATAACGAGTTTACTGCGGGATGTACTTTAGTAACTTTTTTTACTATAGTAAAAAGTCACTACCGATCACACAACCGGCTCTTGCATTTTTTCTTTCTCTTATCCTAATCTCTCCGGCGACCGCACGCTCACCGCGTACGGCTTTCTTTCACCGTTCACTTCGACGAGTCTGGCGGCAAGGTCGGGAGGTTCAGAGTCGTCGTGCCCCGCGGCTCCCCGGCCCCGCCCCGCCGCGGAGACGCTGCGCGGTGCCGGCACTCTCACACGATCCTCGACCGAACAATGAAACACTCTTAGTGTCAATTACAAGCCAGCTGCGATCCCATCACTTCTGCGCTCCACTTAGCGCGCCCGTACAACAATCGGATCATTGTTCGCCGATCTCACGCCGTCTTCTCGTTGGTGTTAACCTTAAAGTTGATGTTTTACCTGACTGTGCCGGGTCGGGCCGATGCTGCGACATTCTTCGGGAAAGGAGGGCATCAGTCGCGCGTGCTTCCGTGACGCTGTGGCCGACTTCGTTCCCATGCATCGTCGAAACTATTGGGGTATCGACAAATGGGGCAGACGGTTTGAGAGTTCAAGGTCTCCGTTTCGTACAATGTCACGTGTTCGATGAATAGAGGGTTTCAGAAAAAAAAAAAATGTAACTATACCATCTTGCAGAGAGTATAATTACATCTTAAAATTTTAAGAGGGTTTTCAAAAAAGTTGTATGATCTCAAATATTTTGAACTATTTGATTTGGTGTACTAGACAAAAATAAACATCAATTTCAACACTATGAAACACATCCGGTATCTCAGTACGCGAGTTTATTAAAACTATTCATCGATAAACGGTCCGGTGAGAGCTTTGCAATTTTAACAACCGGTTTACAAGAAACGGTGCGAACCCAGCGGGGGACATCACTGTCGCATACCCGAATACTAATTTTCAAAGTCAACATATTTAGATGATCAATACAAATGTATAGATAAATTATATATTATAGATAATCTTTTTAACGGAGAATGTTTTCAAGGTCTCCTGGTTATGATTTAAGTGCATTGAAATTGTTCGTGTAGGGATTCAATTAACAACTATATTGGGCCGAAACCCAACCAACCAATCAGCAGACACCGTACATCGTGACGGACACTGCCCTAGGATCTAGCGACCACTTCTCCGCAGATCTTTTTTTCTGCGACATCTCGAGCGAGCCACTCCAGCGTTCAACCCCTACAGATAGTATATCTATCGAAATATATTCTTAAAATAATAAAAAAACACACAATTATATCTGATCAAAATGCGTTAAAATTATAAAACACTTCATAATTAGATAAAAGACAATTTAATTTTAAACAAATTGCATTTTTCCATTATATGAACTACATGAGAAAAATCATTAGCATTACAGCCAGTGGCATATCTACCGCATGGGAATTGCAAAACAAGTCCAACGATCGCATAGGTTTTCAAATCTTGGCATCGAATGAATGAGTATTAAATTTAAATATACCTACATTTTAAAATAAAATAATTTAGCGGTAACGTCGAGTAATTATAACAAAGTATTTATATTTATCGCGTTTTAGAGCGTCCGGTAGTGGTGACAACTATCTGTGCCTTAAAAGTACGTTTTTAAAATAATAAATAAACATACAAAATTGAGAGGAATGGTAAATTGTTACGCCACTGATCACAGTTATAAAGCATCTGTCGACCAGACGATTCAGACGGCGGGGTTGTATTATATTATAAATGAAATAAAACTGTACAATTGTACGAGCGGAATAATATTATAATTTAACGGCTAACTCGAAACGAGACGAAGGCGAGATCCTCGCTATGTGTCGCCCGCCGGAAGATTCTTCTGCATAAATTATCCACTGCAGCGACCGCACTGACGGATTTACGTAATTCGCCAGAGTAGACGCAACCACCTACCTACCTACCCGCCAGTGTTTAAACGGTCATGAACCCCGGCATTGTAATCAGAATCGGTCGGGAGGGTGGGAGGTGACGATCAGAGAATTTGAATTGATTATACGAAAAGGGAGAACACTTCCAAGGAGGAAAACATTCATTAAAAGAGGGAAATTAAATTATATATTTTAAACGTGAAAAACTAAAGTCAGATCTAAAACACACCCAAATTGATTATAACGTCAAATAACACGAGTCGTTTTACTTTCAAACCCCTCTATAATGAAAAAAAGTCAATTTGAATGCAGTTTTACTTTAGGAAAAAATTACACTTGCGATTGGTTCAAATACTGTACCATAAATAATAATTTAAGCAATAGAAAAAACAAGTTTAAGTTCCGCGTCAAAACCCCCTATAATTGTGTACTTAACCTCCAAACGGCTCAATAATGAAACTGACCATAAGTTTTTAGTGGTAATCAGTGGCGTGCAGTAGGTATAGATTTAGGTTATGCTGTTACCAATGACATTATTCAGTCATATATAATACTATATATATGTACTTTCGTTTAACCAACGTCTTTAGACAAAGTAAATCCGTCGTTTATACGACCCTACCATGTATTTATGGATGAGTTGTGGCGGTAGTTTTTAGAACTAGCGATTAAAGTATCTACTGGTACACAGATGGCGCTAATTGTAAAATAATGTTTTCGTTTATGTTAATCCAATTATTTAAATTATATTTGTTTTCCAGAATTTTATGGTAATGCGCAGCTTTTTTGCTTGTGAACCCCTGGTGGTAGTGATACACTGGCTCATACCAAAAAATATCAAATAATGTGAATGACAAACACATAAAATAGGCGTGTTGAGTTTCAAACAGCTCTATAAATGCGGCAATAAATTTTGTTTGAATGTCTTCTCCTCGATAATAAATTTTGTAATATCTCAAAATCGACAACACATTTGTAATTTTTTTTTGCCCTATCAACAAAATATCTATTGAAGCATTTAGATGAAGATTCTATTTATAAACGTTTGTCGTAATTTCTGGCTTTTGTTAAAACTCCGCTATAGAGGAGGAGTTTGGAAATAAACGACTCATATATTAAAGCTGTGATTTTATGTACGTACGTATTTATATTACTCAAAAAATGCAGCGTCCGCTTGTAGGTACATATAAAAATAAATATTAATGTGTCGCACAATAGCGGCGATGGCCGAGTGGGCTAAGGCATCTGTTTGGGAGCGCAAATTCCAATTCCAGGCTGTCCAGTTGTTTTCAACTTTCATTATTTCAACTCTGCATATTTAGCTAAAGAACTAATCGCTTTATTTGTAATTACAAGATACAAACAGCTGCATTTGTGGCTACCGGCATGACCCTGAATATAATCAGTCGCTAGGTTGTGTCACAGCCGTGTCGTGTCATCGTCGGAACGGTATATTAAATATATTAATGTTATTTTTAACATTGAAAAATACTGTTTTTAGTATATATAATAATTTTGATACTGTATAAACGTTTATAAAACCCCCAGAATACTTTTAAATAAAGCAACAATATTATTTCTAAAATACACACGGAATATTTCGTTTCTGCATACTAAATTATTTCCAGAGTACGAACGATTAGGCACGGACGGCGACGGCTTAAATGGATAAACTAAATCCCGACTATAAAATAAGCATTTATCACAATCTGATGTTCTTTTCTGCGTTCTGCGTACTTTATTTAGTAAATTCTTTGAGCGAAGTATTTTTTTAATTTTCATTTATAAATTTGTCCTTTATCGCTTTTTCTAAAGTTCACATTATTAATTCAAATACATAAAATTTATATTCTTAATTAGTTATTCTGCTTCGCCCCGTTTCCTCGCTGGAGAATTTTTACAAAAAATATTAAAATTTCCTCCGAGTGCAAATACAATAGACAAAATCTTTATAGGCAATTTAAAACTCGATTGTGCCGAGGGCGCGATCACCCCAAGGGGTTGTGGAAAACCGAATTCCAGACTAAAATTTAAATATAAGAACACGCCGTTGTTTTTCCAAGAGGGCGAATGGAATACTTGACAAAAAATGTTCAATTTTGTTTCGGGCCACTTCCGCACGGGAAATCCTGATTTAGGCAGGCCTGATCCATCCGCCGAGCTGATACTCACTTTTAAGAAGACAAGACATTTTGACGCACGCGTTGAATAGTGAAGCATGAAAGGTGACACGGCGGCACAAATTCAGAGCAGGGGTAGTTTCAGTGACTAGGAATTTAATTATTATTATTATTAATTATTAATCACTTATTGAGTAAAAATACATCTACCGGTTTCGAAAAATGTCATTATCTTCTTGAGGATGTCAATAACTAATCAATAAATTTTTTAGATTGGGACTTGTGGTTAAATTTAGCTGGTTGTTTATAATTTTTTGATTAGTTCTACACGCTTTATTTATCTCCGACGATTCCAAATTATTTCATTAACACATATATATAATATAACACCGTTCACGTGCAAAATTGACAATCCCAATTTTTTATCGAAACCATGACCATTTTCCATCAAATGATTAGAAAATTCTGAAAACCCACTATTGTTCAGACATCTCAAATGCTCCTTTACTCTAATATTAAAATTGCGACCCGTTTTATAGACACCAGAATTGTTAAATTTATCATCTTTGAATTTAGAATTGATGAGTAAATTTCCTATATTATTATTTGTATAAAATGCCGGTCTAATGTTTCGTGGTAGGTGTTTAGATATTTGATTCGAATATTAATTAATGTATAAAATCCTACACCAATAATCATTATTATCATTATGCTTCTGAAAGAAAGTGTTTTTTCGCAAAATCTGTCCTAAACATATACGAACTAAACGCAACTCTCGCGCCGTGCGATGCACTAATACACGTATTCGCTTGAACAGACGTGTATTAAGTGCGTTTATAGTATTAGACGTGTATTAGAGGACTTAAATGTATAAGTATTCAAAGTCTTTTACTTAATAACTTGAAGAATTTCCTAAGAATAATATTAATAATACAAATTAAATGTATTAATTAGAAAGATATACGTATAAAATCAATTTATCGAAAAAATATTGTTGTTGCTACCGGGATTCGAACCTGAGACTCTTCCTATCCGGGGAAATGCATTAACCGATTATGCTACACCAACACAGTAAGCTAACAACAAATTTTGGAACTTATATGTTGCACTCTCAAATTGATACATCTGTCGTTTCATTATTTGAAAGCCATCTTCTTTATATTTTACGGAATCTCAAGCACCTTTGAATAATCCGATAGGCGACGGCAGAATTAATTGATAATTTATTTTTATTAAATTTTTGGAAACATTAATACAACTTATATATTTTTTTAGGAAAACACATTCTTATTGTGAAGTCGCAATTTTTCAGAATACCTGTGATATTTTTAATACAAATTAAATGTATTAATTATTATTATTAATATTTATCAGAAACGGAAATGAAAACATGAAAAGATTGCACGATGAATACAACCTCTAGTGACAATACAGTCCATCATACTTTTACAGTATTGATATTAGCAGCATAACCTAAGTCCATGCCAAGTACACGCCAATGGTTACAGCATATATATTATCGTATAAATTGCTGGGTGTATACATGTTTCATAGTACAAATGTTGGCGCAGAAAATTTTCGCACACGACTTTCAATCTCAATACAGTCATATTAATCTTAATGTGATGAAATATTATACGTACAATTCTAATGTAAGCATTTTTGATTTTTAACCGTTCACAGCTAGCGTACAGAGAGATAAGTATGTCCGGAATCTATCAGGAGCACCGGATGCTGAGCATCTCTGCACTGTGATAATGTCCGAGCGAGGCGGACCGGCGTCAGATCGATAGTCGTATCTCTCAACATCACATATACAGATAATATAAAGGGGTGATATCGAAAAGTATAAATGTATACGATTTTGATTTGTAAATCTATATAAATATGAAATATGTGATACTGAAGATGGCTGAAGATTAGAAATGCCCGTCTGTGTATTGTGAGGTTCAAATTATACAAAATTATATTAGAACCAGGTGAATAATATATATCTCATAAAGACTAAACTATTTTTTATTATATTTAATGGAAAGATATGGAAGCATGAGTAATTACTTACTTACGACCTATCTTCGGCTGGCTTAAGTGATCACTTTATACAAATACAACGTTCACCATTCTCACCCATTAATCAATCTCATCTATGGGCTAAATTTGATATACATTTCCCTGAAACAGCATATATGTCACAATGAGAATATAATTATAAAATAAGAAAATATATAAAAATTGATTTTTCAGACGTATATATTCTAGTATAATTATATGTTTAAAAAAAAATAATTTACAGATAGAGAATATTGCTTTAAATAATTTCAATAATAATTAGATTCTCATTGTGACATCTATGCTGTTTCAGTGAAATTAATATCAAATTTAGCCCATAGATGGTGACAGTGTAGTTGTACTCGAAGTGTTTCCACATAATAACATATATACAACATCCAAAAATTTGATACATATGGAGATTGATTAATGGGTGAGAATGGTGAATGTTATATTTATATAAAGTGATCATTTAAGCCACCCGAAGACAGGTCGTAAGCGATGTAATTACTTACCCATACTTCCATATCTTTTCATTAAATATAATTTTAAAAATAGCTTCGGCTCTATGAGATATCCATTATTTGTTTAATAACAGTGCCCTGGTAGGTGAAAATCCAGTAACTGTGTTCTCTTGGACATATTCAAATATTGGATTAACTTTAATCTGCTGTTGCAATCGAGATGAGTAGATAATACAGCCGGGACAAGTTTTGCAAATACAAGCGTGCCTCTCGTACACACCGGTGGGAAAACACGGCGCCCCGGACGTCCCGCAACGCCTGTACACAGGTTGTACTCGACAATAGAGGAAGTGCCTTTTTCTAAATTTTTTTTAACTGCTTTACTTTACTCATAATGGTACTATGTATGTTTATATAAATAAAAAATATTTTTTTTTTTTTGTTAATAATCTTCACTCCATGAACACCTAAAATACGTTACTATTTTATAAAAATAATAGCGTTTAAAACCCCTCCTAAGACGGGCTCCAAAAACACACAGATATGACAGTTGGCGTGGTAGAGGACATCGGCTGCACGTCTTGCTGCAGTTTTTTTTTCCATCTTTTTGCGCGTGACGATTTGCCATTAATTCAATATTTTTCCTACGCACCCCGTTTAATGTCGTTGCTTTATCGAGCTCGTCATTTTTGCAATCTTTCTCTATCTAAACGTCGCTTTTTCTGAACTGGGTCGTCTTCCATATTAATGGAAGAACATAAACATTTTTCAAGTACAACATTAAGAAAATTAAATAATTATAAAATCACCTTATTATTTTTAATCTTTTTAATTACAATTTTAAATATTAATTTAAATCACTCTACAGTAGAGCATTTGCAATGTTTCAACTCTATCAAATATCTGACAGTGGATTTCTAACAGACAAACATTATATTTACAACTTTAATGGAATCCGATTTATATAATACGCCAGTTGAAATTTTTAAAAGTTATCGGACCCGAAATGGCGTCAAACACTGCACCATTACAAATGTAATCGAAATATGAAACATTTAAAAATTTCATTAAACAACTTAATTTTATACTTTTAAAAAAACTTAATTTTATACTTTTAATTTTAAGCTACGACTTAATTTTTAACATGGAAGAAACAAAAACTCCGGCCGTGTTCGGTCTCTGTTATGACCCATGCGGAAATGTCCAGTGGCAGTACGTGCTCGCAATATTATTATATGTACGTAATACATTACGGCAAGGTCGTGCGATGGCAATAAATATTGATAACAAAACGGAATTATATGGATGTGGATATAATCATGTGCAAAGAAGGTATATATATATATATATTTATAGATAATGATAATTTGCCATCAAGATTAATATCATATAATAATACGAGATTATCTTATATAGAAAAAAGTTACCGATGCGGAATTCTAACGATGTCAAGATTGAGATATGTGTTGACATAATTAGGATTTTTGAGATATTTTTTTTTTACATTTATAATTTTAATTTTTAAGATATATTTTTATTATTTTTAAGATATACTTTTTTCACAGCGGGGGAGGATAATTTTTTTAAATTAGTACATTCAATACTACAGGTCCATTTATTTGTTCACTTCTTCGACGGGTGAATGTGATGGGGAGGGGCTGACAATAAATGCATAATAAATTAAAAAATAATACAAAATGACAAGAAAATCGGAATCTAATTGTTAATTAAACGATGATTTCCATTATTTTTCCCTAATATCAGTAATAAAGTGTTAAATAATTTATATTTCCAAAACTTGTGGACAATCTGAAACCGTTATTGGAATCAGCGTCCCAAACGTAGCCATAATCAAATCATATTTCCAAAATATATACATAAATTAATATAAATACAGTCCAACTCGGTCTAAACGAGTGCGAAGGGAGCAGCTAAATTTGATCACTATAACCGTTACTCGTTATTACCAAAAATTATTTAATATACAATAAAATTAAAAGCAAGTCAAATACATATGAAAAATCAAAAATCTACAATTGTATGAACAAAAAGATTATTTCTAAACAAAATTTAAAATACTGCTCGGTTTTAAAGTTTAAAACTTACTATTACCTTACTACGCACACAAAATAAACACCCGTTGTTTTTTCAAATTCACAAACCTGAAAGGAATCGTAAACAATGAGGAACCTCGTCGGCAGACGCTGCTTTCGATTATATGACTTCTCAAGAATTAGGGTTTTTAGACTTACTTACAAACTTTTAGTTTTTAGGGTTGAAGAGTTGTATGAAAACAGGGCTGAATCAAAAATAATAATAAATATTTTCTCACTATAACCGTAATCTCACTATAACCAAGTTCGACTATACATAAATATTAAAATTGGCGACGATTAACAAGATAACAATAATTAACGAATCTGTCTGATGTCGGCATGACAAACATACACAAGAAGATAACCATGGAAACGTTGACGCATGTCATAAATAAAGTTTTAATAATAAATTTAACAGTTCAGATATAGCTGTGTACATGTGAGACCGGAGAAATATAAATGGGTTAGGATCCAATTGAAAGACGGTGCGCGGTAAGAAAAAATACAGCTGATGATGTGGCACGCGAGACGTGTCAAGATACGTTAGACGCGACACCAGCTGATAATGCTTCAACGCGACGATTAAGGCTACAGTCACGGACAACGGAAGAAGCTGAAGCAAGAAGAATATGTAATAGGATAATAAATCATGTTAACAACATAAAGTCAATTGATTAATCCGTTAAAGAATAATAATTATTATTTTACTGTATACTACAGGCAGGCAACACGAACTTATAAAAAAAAACATATTATTAAGGAGAACATATTCTTATTGTGAAGTTGTAATTATTCAGAACAGACGGTCTGTGATATTTTAATAAAAAATGAACAAGTGTAACATATAAGTTCAAAAATTTGTCGTCAAAAATCCAAAAGAAAAAAAAGAAATCCAAGTTCTAATCCCGGTAGCGAAACAACAATATTTTTCGATAAAATTGATTTTATATGTATGTCTTTATTATTAATACATTTAATTAGTATATACAACCATGTATACAATTTTACATAAGTTTACTTCATATTTGTATGTTATTTACTTATTTTACACACTCTTTTTTCATATTTGTATATTATTTACTTATTTACTCTCACTTTATTTATTTTTTTATAAATGGAACATTGCATTTACTTTAAGATTTACGTTGTATTTATATGCTATTAATTGCATCCTGTCTTACTCTTTATATAATTATTTTTTTTACATTTTATATACATTGAACATTGTATTTATATGCTAGCTAAATGCATTTATGTTTTACTTTTTATACATATAGTTATCTATCTAATTGCATATTGTTTATTCTATTTTTTTTCTACATTGAACAGTCCATTTACTTACTTTAAGTCTTACAGTGTATTTATTTGCTATCTAATCGCATCTTGATTTACTCTTTATATATATATATATATATTTATTTGTACATTGAACACTACACTTTGTTTAGTACTATACCGGAAGGGCACTGTCTGCTATAATACAGTAAAATACTAGTGTAGCAGGCAGGGTACCGAAATATATGTCTTACTTTATATGTTATCTGATTACATCACACTGTACTGTACTATGAATCAAAATAATAAAATATTATTATTATTATTATTGTGCGCATGAATTTCGTACCAGGGTTAATTTGTTAACATAGAACATATTTATTTATTTAGCGAATACCGAATAGTAAAATTTTGTCATAAAAGCTGCATTATAGCGCGTTTTTTGTTCTTTCATCGAAACATTTTTGAAATTAAAAAAAATTTGGTGTCAAATTGTCATATAAGTATATATATTTTTTGTACTAGAATATAACGCATTGGTTAATTTTATTTTTAATACTAATATGTAATATTATTTTTAAAAAGTAACCCCCTCGTGAAATTTACAGTAAGCCAAAAATATTTTTAAACGGCTATTTTCACGTTTACTTATTTATCGGTAATGTAATGGTAAGTAGCGAAAAATTACAGAAAAACATATGGTATGATGTACGTGTATAATAAGATATGTAATTCGTTTTTTAAAAATAATTAATGATTAATTATAAAATACATATATGTATCACTGTGATATTTTATGTGTTCTATTTCTATCGTTCACAATACCGTAACCGTACTCGTAATCCTGTCATTAATATGTATTTTACAATTCTAAACCAACCTAAATGTCTGACTGTCAGTGTAGTGGTTCCAGCTGAAGATTTCGGTGTCAAAATACATTTACAAAGACTCGATAATCTAACGAATTAAACAAATAGCAAGTTTTTAGCAGTCTTTGAAAAAAAAACTTTACTACATAATATATGTGCAAAATTTAAAAAAAAAAGTAAAGTATACATAAAAATAAAATAGTTTGGCTAATACAAGAGCAAAAACGTCTATCGTATACTTTTAATGTTATTTGTAAATTACTGTAAATAAAAAAAAATACTAATTTAAATGATATAAAAAAACGTTAAAACACATTAAAATAAATAAATGCTACTTATTTTAATGACCTATACATTTTAATTTGGTTCAGTACTCACAAAATGACGTTATTAAATAAAATTGATTCGTACGCTTTTCCACTTGGCTTATCGAAAGAAAAATGAAAATAAAAACCACGACGTTAGTTATAAAACTCCGATAAACATATTTTACATCTTTGTGACACATTGCATTTGACGCAATTGACGCAAAACAAAAGAACAAAATTGTTTGTTTTTTCATGTTGACAAACGCAAACCAATGTTATACAAAAATGCGTATTCATACTATAAAACATGTATAAACATTAAAATTAATCAAGTTACTTAGTATACATGTAAATCATTAAAAGGTACTCACCATTCTGATAGACGAGATGCGGTAGAAAAATTCGTAAAGAAATCGAAAAATTATCGACCGCTCCAAAAGCATAGTAAACTCATATAAAAATGTTATTCACACACAGTAAAGCAAGCCATAATCATAAATGAAACTGTATTGATAGTTATTCTAACAGTGCTACCTGTAGTTATCAATAATTTATCAACGGCAATAAAAATACACACGAACGAAAGGGTTTGGACATCATAAAATAAACAAAGAATGGAAAATAAAATTGAATTAAAATCTGCGAGATAAAGAGCGAATACACTTTAATTAATAAAATAAACGAGGTGTTGAGTTGAGTCACTAACACAAAATACTCAAGAAATCACAAAACAGTCAAAACCACTAAACGCGATTCACCGACTTCGCCCGAGTTGACAGTACTTGACGGATGAAGATAAAACCATAGACTGAGTAAAAAGATAGAATGTTATTCAAAACATTTTGGTGCGGTTGGTTATTTAGTGTTACCACTTTTATGCGTTATTTTCAGGGAAAAATATTAAATTGAATCGCATAGACTTTTTATTTTACCACGGCTCCAGTCACGGCGAATATTACTAAGTATTTATTTAACATATACGTCTAAGCGATGTAATTGATTTCTTATCTGAGCAAGCATATTTTTACATAGAAAATTAAGTGATCCTCCAACGTTACTAAATGCAGTCAGTACATTGCCAACGACTTAATTGCAGTGGCCTAACTACAAAATTGGGGGGGGCCTAATAACATGGAAAAAAGGCCCCTCTAAATAAGCATTGTATTTAAGTACCGATACGAATATAAGTACGGCGTAGTTTATCCATGAAATTATAAAAATGAAATTTTGTTTTATACATTATTCTCAAATAATATTGACACTTTGCAAGAGATTCGTATGTATATGCAAAATAAAAAAAATACCTGCTTGGCTTTAAGGTGATTTTCACTTTACGGTGTTGGTCTGGTCCAGTGATTCCTAAAGTGGTCTATATCGACCCCCAGGGGTCTATGATAACCTGCAAGGAGTCTACGTCAGCGAAAAAAAAATTTGGGGGTCCATGAAATGAAAATGGGGGTCCACGATAGTGGATCTCAACATACACTGATAGTACCTATTTACTTACATTATAATCTTATAATATAAAGACATATACATTATTTATAAAAGTACCTATGAAGTAAAAAAAATATTATATATGTTTATAAAATTGTGTAAGTTGTAGGATGTAAGCATTCGCTTTGTGGTTTAAGTTTTTAACACTTAACTTCACTACAATTAGAAATTTACAAAAAATCAATATCAGGTAAGTAGTGGGTCTACCAAAAACCGAAAAACATGGCAAGGGGTCTACGACACAAAAAAGTTTGGGAACCTCTGGTCTGGTCCCTAACCTGATACAGTAGAAATACAGTACTGCTAATGTATACATCGATTATGTTCGCAACACCCTTGAGAAACTGTTGTATAATACATTACTATTAACGTTGGGAAAGGTATTGACACTCATAAAAATATTAATTTCAAATGGATTGTAGGGCGCGAACTTTTTGGTCCTTGATTGATTTGAAAAGGGTTCAAATTAATTGCATTCTGCGTAATAATACATGTTTCGAAGTCATTAAAGAAGCCTTACGTGTCTTCAGAAGAATGAAATTAAAAATATCGAAAACGAAAAAAATCCAGAGCTAAATAAGTTTTCTAAATTCAAATCCTAATTAATCCTCATTTGTTTCTCAATATTTTGATTAACATTGACCTTCATGGAGATATTAAATGTTTTGAGATGTTAAAGGTGTTCGGTTTTTCTTAATTTATAAATGCCTTTTATTTTGTACAGGTCAAGCAGACTTCAAATAAGCTAACATGTAAAATAAAAAAAATCATGCTCACAAAATAGTCACAGATTTTTTTTATGAAACACTCCTTTCCCAAGTAATCTATTTTTTTTAAATCGCAATGAATGAGCGGTAAATACATTTGGAGTTATAGTGGTATGCTTACATTAAAAGTTTTTATCTACGTATTAGGTACTATTATTTTTTATATGTTAAGTACACAGTGTGACGGTCAAAAATTGATAACAATACTGTGTTCTTATTTTAGATTTGCCAGGAACATCTATGCTCGTATCATCATCATATCAAAATTGTATGACAACTAATTGTATTTATTGTGTAACAACAAAATTATTGTAAATTTATTGTTTCGTGGAACTCCATAATCACACATATGAAAAACTCTTGTTTTTTAGTTCGGTATATTAGTTTAATGTGGCTTTTTGTAACTGTTCCTTGAGAATCTTTTAATTTACGTCCGTACCGACGCCATTATTATTACATATGGTATCTAATTCTTAATAAAAATTTGTATCATCCATAGGGACTTTTAATAGTCTTCATATCATTGAATTATAAGCAGATAGTTTATGAAACAATGAGTGCATTGGATTAGCTTGAATAGTTGTGGCTTTTTGAATATAACATGTTAAAAAATTCCTAAGAATTAACATAAATAATGTTGTCTCTACTTCCATTTATTTTGTATGGCTATCTTTTTCCATATATTACCTTTCATTAAAATATCATTAGTGTTTGAACAGAATTGTTTCTTAGAATCGTGTCAAAATATAAAAACTCAAAAATTTACATTATTACCTTAAATACTTGCGGAAATTCAATGAGTAGAACTAAAAGACAAGTGTTTTTATTTTCACATATAAAATTATTGTTATTCGACTATTCATACAATAATATTTTGTTATATTATTAAAGACTCGATCAAAATAGTAAGACATCAAATATTTACATATAATTTATTTTTAATAACAAAAATACTAATTACACAAATAATAAATTAACTATGATATTATTGTTTTGAGTATTATTTAACTGACTACATTCAATGAGCGATTTATTGTGCTATATGTATATTTTTGACATACTTTGTTATTATGATAAACATTTAAAACTTATGTTATTAAATTTGGACAACAAAGTGCTACTTGGAAGTAAGTTGACGAGTTTGTTTAACGTTTTGATTAAATAAACCTGTATCTTGAGCGAGAACTATTATTTCACATGGAGTACCCTTTTTCTATTTTTCTGAGTTATGCTAAGCAAATAAGCATTTATTTGATTGAAAAGATTACGGCCGATCCAATAAAAATAGTACTAAAATACAGAAGTAATTAACGAAAAATATACATAATTTACTTTAAAAAATACCAATTTTTTCGATAAGTACCTAATTAAGACAGGAGCCCAATTTCTATGGCCTAATTCCATAGAAAAAGACAGGCTATCCTTATCTATGGGCTATCCTTATTTCATTACGCTTCTGTGATATCGTTTTCATTAATCGCTTGGAAAGTGAAATGGCTGTTGAGGTGTCGTGAGTGCGGTGATTGTCAGATGACTCAAAAAAATAATTTTAATTAGTATTGGTTTCGTTTATAATCGGTAACATTTCATTTACTTTTAAATAAATAAGCAAGAAATGGCGGAAGAAATTGGAGATATCGTAAGTTTGCGTAGTTATTTCGTATTTTGATATCGGTAGATTCATGCTTACTCAATTTGCAAGTTTCTGTTCTTGGACTGTAATTATTTGAAACTACGTATTTTTTTAAGTAATGGGCTTGTAAATTCCTATGAATAGTAATTTTTGAAGCAGAGTAACCGTTTATGTTTAATGTTTACTCTGAGAGTTATCGCTGGAAACGTAGTCATGTAGTATGTACTTTGTCCCGTGTCATCGAAATTTGGTTGCTTTATAGGAAATCGCACTTAGTAACTGTAGGTCAGTTTCGTTCTCTTATGATATTATAAATAGGTTATGTTCTGTGGAAATGTTTTATGTGCTATGTATGAATCGGAAGGGAGATAAGATTAATGGAAGATTGCAAGGATATCATGGAGTTCTAATCAGTCTTTGATTTGCTCTTCCTCGTGACTAACACCTTAGATTCATTCTGTATTTTGGCTCAATTTTGGTTTGCGCTGGTGGTCCGGAATATAAAATTAAATTTAGTTGAGGTACAGACATTAATTGAGATGCGTCTTTCGTTTGGTATTTATTTTGATAACAGCGGTTATATTATTACTGCAGCAAATATTACATTTTTATATTGGAAAATATGGAAGGGTTCCTCATTACAACATTGTCCAAAATTGGATGAGAAGGTTCGAATCATATAACTTAGAAATGTCAGAAATCCAAAACCACCAGATAATACTGAAACGATTTGCTCCAGATCATAGTCATAGACAATATCAGTAAAAATGGCCTAAGCTTAGAGGTTTTCAAAATAAATTAATAGTATGCTTTTGTAGTGAATAGAAACTATATGAAACAAGGTGTTATTTTTAAGTGATAACTTAATTATTTGTCTTTTTTATAATGTTTTTTTGTCATTGGCTCTAACCTCTAAAAGTTAGGTTTATAATAATATTATTTACTAAAAAGGAATATAATTTTATTTTAAGTACACAATTGTGTAGCATTAATGAAATTAAAAAATACATCTGTTATTAAAAATTTCCCAACTGGTATGAATCAAGTTATGTGATCTATTCTCTGCCATATTCTAGAGAAAGTCTGTACATCTTCAAATTTCAGGATTGGGGAAATGAACGACTCGCACGTGCGCAGAGGCAGGTGGAGGCTAATCCGTACGATGTAGACTCGTGGTCATTACTTATCCGGGAGGCGAGTGGCCGGACCATTGGGGAGGTGCGCGGACTCTATGAGGCACTCGTCACGGCGTTCCCTTCTACCGGAAGATACTGGAAGATGTACATAGAGCAGGAGGTATGTAAAGGTTTCTATTTGCATACACGGAATACGTGTCACATTCATATTCTTACTATTTATAAACTAAGCTAAACGCTTGTGCTATGAAAATAGGACTAACTTGATGACCATAACCACCGTTGATCGTAACCACTAGACCACACACACGTCTCAACTGTTAGACCTTATTGACATACATGTTTTTGTTGTAACAGAGGTGAATATATTATAATATAACATAAGACACAATTATGTTGCAATTAAATATATACTCATAGTTTATTGTGTGGGATGGAGTAGACTCCACCTCTGATATATACAGCACTGTCCTGGCTACTTTGCTAGACTGCTGTCTGTGTTAAAGTAGACGGTTTTTTCGTGCTGTTGTGGTGTTAGTTAAATAAAAAGGTAAGTTGACCGTTATAAAAAAATGAAGTGAATGTGTTGCAAATCTAAAGTAAATGAATTGCTAGTGTATTGTATTAAGATTTAATTGGAATGTTGGACAGCGATGCTTCTGACTGATTTCTACCCAATTGAATCATATATTGAGTCCATATTTGCATAATTTTTTTGTAAGTTAAGCGTTCAGTGTGTTGTACAGTTTCGGAGCTAAACTTTGTCTATATCTGTATGTATCAGTGTTTGCAAGGACATATCTAAAATGACACATATATAATAAAATTTTCTTATCTATGTTAGTCTGCGTTTGAAAAAAATGTTTAATGTTAAACAAATTTCATTTCTCAGGTAGTCAAGACCTGATATTTTTTTGTGTATTACTCGGCTATGTATGTATGTGTACATATTTGTATCTCAGAGGTCTTTCTATCTTTTGTGGTATTTTGAGGAAAGGAGAAGAATTTAAATGATATTTCTTTCTTTATATGACTTTTTATACTTTGCTTTATACACAGTTTCATATTATATTTAAAATAATATAATATGAATCTGTGTTTGTCAATTCTTGGTAATCTAATCTTTCCGGATCTGTGTGAGGGAATATTTGAAATATGTAAGATATGTTCAACTTTGCTTTCAGATATTTCCAGATCAGATAGATAGATCTGGAGACATGTGAGTTCTCAGTGAGTCACTAGACTATTATGTTGACTCATTAGGATCACCAATAGTGATTATTTGTGTCAGAAGGATGTGTACGGTGAGAATCGAGGGTCCTATACCTTCTCGCTTCTCCCGTATGTATATGAAAAGTTACCAATATGGAGGCTGGTATTTATGTGAGCGTGTGGCTAGAGTGGGCGTATTATGAATGAAACAGTACCTACGATAGTTGCATTTATTTACTGTAAAAGCACAATGGAATTTACATTGTTTATTTAGTATTCAAAGTTCAAATTAGACGTAGTTCACTGAAGGTGGTGCCGAGTATTGTTGTCTAAAAATTTGGCAGGTACCAATCAGACTGTATGGCTGTTAAGTAATTTCTTTGTGCAGATCTGTGAGGTGCGAGCAATATTACTAAAATTACTAATAATATGTCGCTGCCGACATAATTATTTTCAAAATAATGGCATTTGTATTAACATTGATAAACAAATGGAATTATTTAGATAAGAATACAATTATATTTATTATATTGTATCGTTAACTTTGTGGTTAGACATAATTTTAAATTTTTATAAATTAACAATAACACTGTATCTTCATCAAGACTGTTAATATATGCCCGTCTTGATGAAGATACAGTGGTATCGGTAATGTTAAATTACTCAATATGGCTTATACAAAGTTTGTTTATCTATAAAAGAAGAAAGAAGGAGAATGTTAGTACAAATTTTGGTGATTCCGCACCAGAGCAATAAGACATACTAATATTTTCTTCCTCCACGGGACATTGTATAAATTGCAACAGTTAATATTGACAGCGGACATTTTGTGAACCGTCACTATTGCAACAAATAAAAGTGTGATTGTAATCATGTGGACGCATAGTCATGAAACAGTGTTTCTCAAGAGCGTAATGGGCTTCTTAAAACGCTAATGTAAATAAAAGCAGACATCTGAACAAGCAGAACCTTGGCACACTTCGTTTGTCTCTGTTACTCAAACCACATCGTTATCTCCGTTGTTTGATAAAATAAACCTTAAGCCAAATTGTATTATCATTTTAGTTGTGCGGTTTGTCATGTTTAATAATTAAATATGCAACAATTAGCTACATGTGGCCATGTCCACATTATACTAAACGGTTGATATCAACAGATTAGCATAGTTTTGTGAATTCAAATTTTTTATTCAAGGTAATATAATTTAATTATTAGGAGAACACATTCTTATTGTGAAGTTGTAATTATTCAGAACATAGGTCTGTGATATTTAATTGGTTGGATTTTTCATTATCAGACTGCATTTGCATATATTTTTTTTATGGATTTTTTTTCTGATTTTAATGGAAATAATCATTATTTTAAAATTTGCAGGAGTATGCTATACTCCTGAAAATACAGTCAGATAGGACAAAGTTCCACGCATTTCACTAATTATTAATTACATTTTTTTGAGAGATTTATGTTTGAGTTATCCAGTGGCAGTACATCATAAGTCATAAAATCACATTTCAGAGATTTCAGCAATTTTTTCATTGTCGTAATTGTGGTATTTTTCTTATGTAGGGAATTATTTTCATCATGTTCAATTGTTGGAACACCTTACATTATTATAATCTTGCAATTAAAAGTTTGATATATACTATTTTTGCATTGAAAAATTGACAAAATGTTGGGCAAGCAAAAAATAAGTTTAAACTTTATCTGTGAATTTATGAAGAAATGTTGCTTACGTGAGTTTGACATTTAGAATTTCTTAAAAGTGAACTAATTAACTAACTTACCATCACGCCGTTTCCCCGCGCCGATTATTGAGGCTTCAAACAGGACCATCCTCCAGTATCTGGTTTACCTGGTCATGCCAAGTCTTCCGCGGACGTCCTCTATTTCTGGTGCCATCAACACTTGCGTTATATATCTTCCTTACCATTCTCTCCTCATTCATCCGTTCCGTATGACCAAACCGCCTTAGTGATCCTTTCTTAATCAAAAGTGAAAATCAATCTATTTGGTAGATGTTGCTGTAAAAGCATAAAATTTATATTTATATCAATGTAAGGTTTTAGTAAAAATATTAATTCATTATAAAAATGTTTATTATTCTTCACAAATTAATTTTTCTAAAAAATTCATTCATTTGCTACAGCATATCAGTGAAAGCGTAATATTGCCAGTCAAATTATATGAAATATGTTTGATAAAGTGAGAACACTTTATTTAACCTAACCTTTCTTACATTCACAAACAGACGTGACAAATCAAATTTATTGTTTATGTGGTTGGTATAAACATGTGATAGCAGAAGTATTATTTTTAATTGATCCATATAAGGTGTGAAAATGTACGCTTCCATTAGTAAACATTTAAATTTCAATGTTTTTTTAAAATATATTTACTTATCAAATTAGTATGTCAATATGTTAACTAGTAAATATATACATGAATTAACACATGAATTCCGCATATGTATTGACACTATACATCTTCTCATTGCTCCATTAATTTTTTTAAAGTTACGTACATTAGTTAGATAGGTTGTTGTTTTATAAGTGTTTTGTGTTAATATTAATTTTTTCTATTCCCCAGATAAAAGCCAGAAACTTCGAACGGGTGGAGAAGGTTAGTGTAACACTTTACCAACTGTTTCAACTATTGTTGTCAATTATTGTTGAATAAAGAATATTTTGTTTGTGGTGTTTTCTTTCCTGTTGCTTTTCGGGGTAATTGTTGATACAAAACTGGTTGACTGCAATAGTAAATCGCATCCCTGAAAAAGAGCTTCCACGGTGGTGAGAAAAATTTGTCTCTGCAGTTCAATTTTGTTACTCTTTTCGCAAATAAATAATAGTAAATTTTTAATTGTATTTAAAACATTAATTTTGAAAATATACAATGATAAATAAACACTTGACTTTCCTCCCTCCCTATTTGAGTCTTTTTTTTGTGCTTAGAATTTGTTGCTATCTGCTGTGTATTTATTTATTTTCAAATATAGTTAATGCATCCAACAAGTGAAGGTTAAACCGTTATTGTGACTGATTGTGTTCGATTGTAATGATGATTGATATCTGAATTTTCATAATTCTTCCAGCAATCACTGGTACACTAGAAACTAAACCTCCAACAGTTAAATCTCAGTTACCAATCATGGTTTCAATCTAACACAGTGACGGTTTGAATACAGTTTACCATCACTATAATCCGACTTGCTGTATAAAACCAAAATTAATGTCGATCATTTTCAACAAGAATAATACTAACTGTTCACGACCCATTGAATCGTTGGTTTGGTTCTTTACTAAGGAATTGGATGTGATCATTTTTGTTTATTTGTCATATCACATTTATGAAAACCTGTTTCATAACTATCCACTTAATACTGTTGTAACATATCTTTTAGGGTTAATACAGTGTTGCTTTCTTATCATTCTATCAAATGGAATGTTTTTTCAGGGATGTGATACATTTTGCATTGTCTAATGTTTTTTAATCTATTTTTATAAATTAAATGCATTCAGTCTCATTGGACAATCCTTTAATGAATTTTTTATTAGGGTATAATTATTTTTAATATGTCCCTCCTTTATGACACAAATCCATCAATTCCTTTACATTTACTGTACATATAAGTACAAATCGTATTTTTTTATTTATTTATTCACATTGTTTTTAATTTGTGTTTTTTTTACATTTTCTGGAAATGGGTTGAATATTGTAACTGGTATTTCATGACATTTTATCGGCACAGTTTTGCAGAGTAATAATTTATATATTATAATATTTAAATTATTTGAGTGAGTACTTGTGTGATTTTAAAGTTCCATCAATAGTTGTCAGTCAATCATGTGAATATAATATCAACATTTAAATTGTATCGAATGGTTTTCATTGTATTTAAACCATATAATGTTTTAATGTATTTTGTCTGGTTTGTATCCTAACTGAATTGAAAATTGTGCTTCATCTAATTTCATTGAATACTTGATTACAATAATATTTTTTTATGTAATATATAAATTGACTAATAATATTACTTTTTCTAGCATTTATGAGCTGTCACTGCAATTTTTCATAATGAATTTTTACTGCGTAGAAAAAAAAACATCAAAATATATGAAAAATAATAAATTGATATTTATCAAATTTTCTCTGATGTGAAAATGTCCAAAATAAAAATGGAGAAAATATATTTAATTTGTTTTTATGCAAAACATCTATAAACGTGTTATGAAACTTTGAAAGTAAAATTTTGTACGGCTTTATAATTTTAAAAATATGTATTACAATTGAAACAGAGCCGTTGCAAAATTCAACTTTTGGAGTTTACAGTTACCCTGTATGATAAAATAGGTTGTTGCATTGGGAGATGATGTTTCTGAAGCGTGCTTTGCTCCAGCTGATTTGTGGATGCTGCGAATGGTGACATGGTAATGATATGACAAGGGACGGTAAGATAATTTGATTGAATGCAACAAATGTTTGGAAGATATTGAAGATACAGGGCCCATTGCGAGGTGTTTGGAGTATGAGGGATGAATGTTGTGTATTATACAAAGTCTTATTTAAACAACTATTGTGTTATAAAATGGTACAGATTGTGTGTGATATAAATTTTCGCAGATGCAAAATAATTCTAACAAGTGTGTATTGAAAATTCTCATCTGCACGACCCGCAATGGTTGTGAAATGAGATATTGGACATTCAAGGATTTTGATGCGATGACATGTGGTATATACAGTGGAACTTCCATATTGCGAAGCAGCTATGAAACATTATTTTTTTAATTTGCCTATAACTTATATATAATATTTTATAAGTAATAATTTAAAGATTCAAACCTGGTTTTTCTGACCCTGAAGTACGTTAGAATGAGTTTTTAGATTATAATTTAAATTGAATTGCCACAAATTTATGTCAAAATTATGAGTGAAACTGAAAATCTTATGTAGGAGCACCGTATAACTAGAGTATAAGTTGAGAAATTTGATGCCATTTTGAAGCAATAAATATTAACTTTGATTTATCCAGTGGCAAATCTGCTGCATGTCATGTGTTACCATAATAAAAAAAAGTTCTAATATCACAGTTAGTGAATTAAAAATTTAACAAATGCCGTATAAAGCTGGTTTTAAGTTAAAGGTAGTGGAATAAGCAGATATTAAAACAATTGTTTATGACTGGCGAAAGATGAGTCTTGTCTTTATCAGAAAAACCAAAAACAAAACGGCCTCACACACATTGTTTTAAATATACAGATGTCCAAAAGACTAGTATAAACGAAACATGCAGTTAGGGGACATCATTAGCAATCCATGAGTCAAATAGGGTTATCCAAAATTCAACACCAAGTAAGTTATTTGAACTTTTGTAATTTTCAAGAAATTTCTAACCTGTCTTTACAAAAATGAGCGCTGTGCCATAAATGCTCAACCCAGCTTGGTGCAATTTGGAACATGCATGTTATGTAGCTACCAGAGTTTTGTTTATGGCTACTTTAAAGTAGTTATTTAAACTTTTTTGATGAAAATCACGAAAATTTGGATTACTTCTAAACTGTTAAATTTCGGATAGCCCTATTTGACAGTCAATAGGTTGCTAGGGATGACCGTAACCCATTTGGACTACTGTCTCTGATACATCCTATGTATACCTAGTTATAATATGTATAATCATAGGAATGAACTATAAAATCATTTAAATTAATACTGTCTGCTCCCTTTTTTTTTAAACTTCAAATTATATTTGCACCTTTGATTTCTGAAGCTTTAAAAATCTTGATTCGGATCGCCTTATACTCGAGTATATATGGTAATAACATTTTCATGCATTGTCCCTAAATTTGATATGTACTAAGATTGCAAAAGTGTTATGACTGCATATTGTTAAAATGTGGAGATTCGTAAGAGTGTATGCAAAATATTACCTATATTTGGAAATTAAAATTTATCAGGTAACCTAAAAAGTTTGTGATGTTTTCAGTAGAGGGCTATACAACAAATTGTTTTGTAGTGACTTGCAAAGGGACAATTGAGACCTTAATCTAATTCATCATAATTTGTGCCTGTTTTAAACTCAATTCCAAAGCTGCAGAAGTGGCTTGTAAAATTTTTGTGGAATGCATTTAATGAATTAAGTTCCTAGAAGTGGTATAAAAAATACTTAAAAATGCGCTATGGTAGATAGGTTTGTTTCATGATTTCTGTTTTTAAGTGCTTCTGTCATCTGATGAGACCAATTCTAAGACATGTCAAGAAATTGTTCAAATGTTTAATATATGAAAAATAAACTATTTACATTCACATCAACTTCTTGGAACTGAGCATACGGGTTCCACGTGAATTATAAACTGAAGGTCGTCAATTTCTTCATTTTTTATCACGTTAGATGTTTTTGGATCTTTTACTTGAAAAGTGGATAACCTATAACAGGCGATCCTACCATTGGTTGTCCAGAAATGATACTGCATTGGACCCTATATAGGCACTGCTGAACCCCCGGAAGATACTATTTAGGGTATGGGTAGACTGCAAACAGATTATCCGCTAGAGGCCAAACGATCATGGCTGAAGTCTACTTCACACTTACTTTAAATTATTTCAATGAATAAAATTTTTCTGTAAATTTCAGCCTTTTAATTTTGATTACAATAAACGGCACAAACTTTTTTGGTTTTCGGATATTTTTGAAATTAGATATTATATTACAATCAAATCTTAGTATAGAGAAGTTCATGGGACCAATGAAAATGGTTTGCTATACTAAAAGTTTGTTATATTTAATGCAAGGAAGTAGATGGAAGTATTTCGGGGACATATTGAAGATACATTATATTGGGAATTTCGTTACTTCAGTATTTGTTACAAAAAGATTTTACTGTATTATGTGTTTCAGAATAGTATGTATGATTATAATTTCTCTGGTTTATTTCTGTGAATAAAGGTGTTGGTATTATTTTATGAGAAGATTCTGAAAGAAATGATTTTTTTTTATAATAAATAAAACAAATGTTTTTTGAACTTTTGTCCCAACTTACGCTTCTGGAATCTGGTTCTGTAAATTGATTTTGATCTTAGAAACAAGAAACTATGCAAAATGGTATATAAAATAAATTTCAATACATATAAATTGTAGTAATTCAACATAAAATAATATGTATGTGCTTGGGTGATATTTGTTTTATGAGAGGCAAACATGAATGGCAGAAGTCATGGGTGAAAAAAAGCACTTGAATATGGTTTAGTAAGTGTATAGAGGTGTACAATTATGGGAAAAGCGAAAGGTGTATTTGTATAGGAAACTGTGGCAACTTTTTGTTTTCCCTTACAAGAATAAGTGTGATAGTGAGTGTATTATGAATTTAAAAAATATTTTTACTGAAAGAAAAAGCAGTGGAGTAAGCTGACATTGGGATTTTAGCCATCAATGTGTAACATTAAATTAATAACAAAACCAGCCTATTTATACAAATTATTTGCAAGAGAAAATGAATGAATGGAGTAGTAAAAATGTTTGTAAAGAAAAATAAAAAGGCATTCGATTACCCTTTATCTACTGTCACAGTCCGATGGTAAGTTAATTTAGTACACAAAAGTAGTGTTTTTCTGTAATGTCAATCTTCAAGATTTTTTCATATTTTCGGACTAAAGGAGTGCTTATTTCAAATTACCCTTAAGAAATTTTAAGGATATGCCTAATCCTTAAGGATAAGGACAATGGGGCTCTAATTCCAAAAGAGTGAATTGTTAAAACTACTATTATAAAACTACAACATTATAAAAAATATTTTTCATTTTTATTACATTATAATAAATTGTTTTTTATGGGACCCAGGGCTCCATTACGGGTAAATATGACTGCACATGTACATACTTGACTGCAGAGAAGAAGATAATTTTATTAACAACTCTACGTTAATTAAGAATTTGCAATATGGAACATAGAACAACCTTGTCGGTTTAGCCATTTCTATATTATTAAAAGGTTCTCTTGAGTGGGCTCCTAGGTTTTACATTCTGCATCTTTTGGGTCTTTTCAAAGTGAGAGCTAATGAATCCCTTCCGTTCCATAATTCTGGACTAACTCATCTAAAATGAGACCTGCGTACAAGTGTCTTCTGTGTAGAAGTCACAATAAAAAGTCTGCCATTATCTGTTATAAACCCTTATATAATCTTAAAATATTAAAAAAATCCAAAACAATGACAAATTCTCATAAAGTTTGTGTA
Source organism: Eubasilissa splendida (assembly GCA_031772225.1). Lineage (NCBI taxonomy): Eukaryota > Metazoa > Arthropoda > Insecta > Trichoptera > Phryganeidae > Eubasilissa > Eubasilissa splendida. Next base: position 4,654,978 of record CM062863.1, on the reverse strand, counting down.
ATATTCTTCAAAAGAAATAACTGCAAATTCTTTTTTATATCATTTACAAAGGCAAAATAAATCCCCACTTTTTTCACATCAGGTCTTTAAGTAGGATATTAATATTTGTGTTGCCTAGGCAGCAAACTATGTCCTTGAACTTGAGTAATACCAAATATATTTACTTTTAGTTGCATGTGTGTATGTGTTTTAAAATAGATGATTGTATAATCAATACAAACTAGAATCATAACTGTCATTTCTAAGTTCTCTGATTTTTATGGTTATAAGTATATTTATTTGATAACATTTTCTGGGTTATTCTATTGTGTATCACATATTGGATCCAGTACATGACAGGTGTATCCAAGTTCTCTGATTTTTATGGCTATAAGAATATTTCTTTGATAACATCTTTGTGTTGGATCCAGTACATCACAGGTGTATACTATAAATAGGAAATGTAGTTTCCGTTGAGGTGTGTTAACTATGTGTCAAATAATATCAAGTAATCAATTATTTCATGTACATAATATCCAACATATATAGCCTTTTGCCACTCCGCAATCGTAATTCAGCATGTCATATAGCAAAGAAAAAAGCAAAAGTAGACTTTTAATATGTCAAAATAATTTTGAATACGGAACATTGTTGATCAACACAATAAATAAGTAGGTACTTACATTACGTTTTAACAATTAAAATTCATAGACAGAAGAAAAATATGTAATTTATAGAGAAATTGATAGACAATAATACGAGTAGGGGAAATACATACAAAATGATATACCCTCTGTATAAACAGTCGCAAATCTTTATTTAAAACATATTTTAAACAAAATAGTAGTCTTCTTATTCACTAATTCATCATCTATCAATTAATGAGATCAAATTACTTAAAACTACAGTAGAACCTCAACACAACGGACTTCGGATATACAGGACAAAATTTCCACATCCATTTTCATAATTTTAGATTTACTTAATGTACTTTTAAAATGATGAGGGAATAATTCAACGAAATGACATATTAAAAAATAAGTAAAAAATTATTAATTAGTACAAATTTAATAAATTACTTAGTTTTTTTTTAGATAATATTAAATTGATGATCTGAAATGAATGAAAGTATTGGTAAAATGTCATTCTGTTATTATGTCCGTAAATACATATTCTAATATCAAAGACTTTTTTAAGAACTATTAGGGGGTGTACTTTCATTTTTCCAGTTTGAAATTTGAGAAATTCTATGTGAATTACATACTCTTTCAAGGCGGGACTAATAGTTAAATTTCTTGTGTTCTTGCGTAAGTGTCACCTAAATACTAAATTATTTACGTAAATCTTGTCCAATTTCCTATAAAATTACAATTAATTTTCCTTTGTATATAAAACCCGCATTTTACATCGGAAAAATTCTACTCAATTCAAAAATAAAAATTAATATACATATTAGAAAAAAGTGAAATGTGTTAAATAACTCGTGGAGATTGCAATAAAAAATATATAGGTCAAACTGCGAGAAATCTAAATACGAGAATAAAGGAACATCTCCGCTGCCTAAAAAATAATAACTTCTCAGAATTTCTAACCACATAATTGGAACAAACCACTCTTTCGATAGTCATAGATTAAAATTTCTCCACTCGGTACCTTATAAAGGATTAATAATGATCAATTTGAAAACCGTTGAAATACAAAAGAATTTAAATTTGGAGAAAACACTGATTAACAATATAATATTCCCTTCTCCATATTCCCGATATAATGATCCGAAACCTCCTCCCTTTTTTCAAGCCCCGCCCCATTATCCGAATAGACATAATACTGTATTTAGTTTAGTTATCACCTGATGATGAGAGGGACTGCACCTCTCGAAACCAGTAGTGAAAGTAACCCAATATGTGGATGTAATCAAACTTTTGTTGTGAAAATTAAAATATGTTCATGTTACACCACAAAGTAACCGTCTGAAAAGGAAGCCTTAAGTTGTCTTCCAGTCTTGCCAGCCATTAACCTACATACATTCATGAATCCCATCAGATATTCAGTTCTGACGAACAGTGGCATAACTATGTCGATGCGGTGCGTTCGGGCACATGTTAGATACTGACCCGAAAGTTTGTCCGCGGTCACAATATTTTTGGTATTGATTCTTTTCTCAGCATTAATATGGGGTAATAGTTTTAAATAAAAATATGTAAAAACTATTGATGTATACAGTTGTACTCTGCTAATATGTCGGGTTAGGGACCAGACGGTGGCTGCAAAGTATAAGAATAATTTTTTCAGTTTTGAGTGCATATAAATTCCTAAAAATACACTTTTGTTATTTTTTTTCATGTAAGTATGAATATTATATGAGACAAGCGTTTAATTTTATCCCACTACCGCATAGTATTTAATCTTATATATAATACATATACAGGACGGCCTTTAGTTACGCCACTGCTGACAAATTACTGCAATGAGATCTTTCAACAATGAGGTTGGAATTCACGGTAAAATAACCCAGAATGTATCAGTCATATCTGTCTCATTTCAAAAATGTTAGAAATTCAATGTAGTTTTGAAAGAAATGCTATTGTTTCTTCAAATTAATAAATGTACCGATTGAATGTAGACAACAATCGCATCCATGCGCGCTAACTGCATTAAAGATTAATTAAATTAAAAACTAAAAAATGTTAATGAAATTAACAACAAGAATCCGTGCACAAATATAATATGGTTTCATAAATGAATTTTTTCATTCAGAGTTCTTAAAGTGTGCGGGTACAGGGGAATCAAAACGTTATAATCAAAATCATTAATTCCACATTATATTGTATATTCCTTTTGTTGTTTCAATTTATAGCTTTTCCAAAGATGTCTCATGAAGATCTTAAACATTGAACTGTGGCGGCTGTACCTGAATTATGTGAAGGAAACCAAAGCCTCACTGGGAACCTATAAGTAAGTGCACCATCAAATGTAAAAGGTTGAATATTGTTTGCAATTTCGTGACCTTGGATCAATAAAGTATCGTCTGACATTTTAGTCAAAATTGTTTTTGTTTGTATCAAAATGTACTAAAACTGTATTACAAACATGTCAAATTTACTAGTAGTTTAGGAGATAACAAGAAAACAAAGTTATATTATTGTAGCAGATGTTGATTTTAATATGCTAATAAAATGTATGTATGGGTTACATTCAGTTCATTAAATCAGGAAACAGTTTATTATTGTTCTATATGTAACAATATTTTTGTGAAAGTTTCACCTCATGGACGATGAACTAAACTCCACCGAAGATTAAATAATATTCAAAACTGTGAAGCTCAATATCTCAGTTGATGTAAATGTCAGATGACCTTGGTTTAAGGGCAGAATTTGATGCAGAGTATACATTTCTAATGTCCATGGAAGAGATTTTTGGGAGTTTTCGACTTGAGGCAATCTCTGAGATACGGATTTTGCTCTCATGAGATGTTTTGGAGACAACTCTCGGCTTTCATAGTCCCCGTGTATACACTGTATATTAGAGATTCACCGTTTCACGAGTGTGAAGTAAGGCGCATGTCAAATGTCGTTGTCATCATATTCGTCATTTGTTCATTTTTGAATCTCCCCAGTAGCAGTTAAAATGCAATAAATGTTTTTAATTGAACGTCTTATCTAAATGTTTAATGACTTATATCTAACTTTCGGAATAGATAGTTGTATAGATCTATAGTAGTTTTAGGCGATGTTTATGTGCACGTTTCAAATCTTGTTGTTAGAACGTACTCCGTGTGTAGTGGTTTGAGTTTTTGTCTCTTTTTAACAATCTCGAGCTAATCTCCAAATTTATTTCCAGAACAAAATCTCATGTGTACACGGTATTGACATGTATCTCAACTAAAACTCTGAGATTGTCTTCTTCCGTGGACACCGACCCTAATGATAAAATGCTTAAAAGGCTGTTCACATAATTCTTGTTGCGTATGTCAGATTGAAATGTTTCAAATCCAATTGTCAAAACATTGTAGCAAATTAATTTGATAAATGTGTTTATTCTTTAAGACATAAATTAATCATTTGGTTCCAAAATGCAACGCATTCTTAGTATTCAGAAGGGTTTAGGAACTAAACCATTAAAATAATGCAATTTAATTGATATATGTGTATATTTTGCAAAATAATTTAATTTACGAGTGCTAATTCTGTTAATATTAATATTTGTATGAAAATGTTTATAGTATCAAATAAATATTTTTTTATGTAATATTTCTTATTTATTTTTAATGTAGTAACGTTGTAGTTATGTAATGAGTAGCTTGTTGGTCTATTGGTCAAGATGCTGGCCTAGTGACTAGTGGTCGGGGGTTCGCGCCTCGTCCCAGAAGACCAGGAAATCAGTCCTATTTTCATAGTACAAGAATTTTGCTTAGTTTAAAAATAGTAAAAATATTGATGTGACATGTATTTCGTGTACGCATCTCTATTTAATAAAAAATAATAAAATGTTGTGTTAGAGGAAACCTAGGTGCCCAATTCTGTTCTGTTTCGGTATCACCTCTCTTCATATGCACTTAATAAATATTACTTCACTTTTTGTAGAGAGAAGATGGCCCAAGCTTATGATTTTGCTCTTGAGAAAATTGGTATGGACATCCACGCGTTTCCCATATGGTATGATTACATACAATTTCTGAAGAGTGTCGAAGCTGTTGGATCATACGCAGAAAACCAGAAAATTGGAGCCGTCAGAAAGGTATACAATAATATTGAATAATAGAATTAGTAGGATGAATAAATGTATATTGTAATGCTACCTCCGATTTTGCTTTTTTATTTATAGCACTCTTGCTTTAATAAGGTAGGGTAGTTTTTTAAAACAAAGTCTTGAATTATTCCAACGTGCCTGGAAACTAAAGAATCATCTAGAGAACATAATCTGATGCATTAAGGTACATGTTCATGCGCAACCTTGTACCTCCAGGCACCTAAATTAGGACTAATAAATGTGAAAAGGGACCGAAATGTCACATTTTATTATCACTCCTTAGCTTGTCCTGAGAACTTTAGACTAAATGTCATAATAAGCATATACATAGGAGATTATTTAAAGATTCCATAAGAATGGCCCCAGTCATGACATGATAATCGCATAAATCGTTAGAATATGTAAAAAAGAATTGCGAGAAAAATGGTGAATGTGAATATTGCTAGCAATATGTGATACTGGCACAATTGTTACCGACAGACTTAAAATGATTTTAAACCAATAAATTAATAGGACTAATATTATTTTCATGATACTGACAATGAAAGTTAAGATATTTCAATTCAGTGCTATCAAAAATGGTGTTTATTTATAAATCACTGTTATTATTTCGTCTAATATTTTTTTTTGACTAGTTTATATTTAATAGGTTTTAATGTCCTGCAATTTATTGAATTTGGCTATCATCTCTAGAATATTTAATGAACCTGCATTGGAATATTTAGGTATAGTTAACTTTACATAATCACATTGAATTTCTTGATATTGCCAGGTTTACCAGCGCGCAGTGATCAACCCAATCATTGGTATTGAAACAATGTGGAAGGACTACATCGCCTTTGAACAAAGCATCAATCCTATTATCGCGGAGAGGATGGCCATGGAGCGGTCCCGAGACTACATGAACGCACGCCGGGTAGCCAAGGAGCTGGAGGGGATCGCCCGAGGTATCAATAGAAACCTCCCCGCTACCCCGCCCACCCTGCATCCTGAAGAGTTGAAACAGGTAACATAATGATTACCTTTTTAAATACTAATTAAATGCATTAATTGTAAAGATATACATATAAAATCAATTTTATCGAAAAATATTGTTGTTGCGCTACCGGAATTCGAACCTGCATCTCTTTCCAAACCGGGGAAGGTGTATTATCCAACTATGCTACAGTGACAGTACATAATAAATTTAATCAATATTTAAAATATCACAGACCGTCTGTTATGAATAATTACAACTTCACAATAAGAATGTGTTCTCCTTAATAATTACCTTTTTAGCCCCTACTTTAGTAAACGAGAATAGTGGACTAAATCTTTGGAATTTTATGGGTTAACATATCATTGTTTAATGTTATTGATTACTTTTAACATGACTCTATTAATAATAATTAAAACAAATTAAACATACCACTTAGAAAGGAACAAGGATCAAATTCGTCTTGTGGAAAAATATAGCTGCTATATATTGGGATTTGAATCCGGATCTTTCTATTTCTGCTAGAATTCTTTTCCGATTAAATTATGGCAACTTTATTAATTTGGTCAAATTTGATCTTTACATTTTTTTCAGTTTATTATGTACACTATTGTTAATAACGCATAGCATGCCAACAATCACTGTTGAAGTAACAATAAATCTCAAAAAATACATTGTGAAATTTGGTACATATTATGGCAAAACTCAGTTCGACACCAGTTCTGCCAGCTGAGATTGTCTAGTGGGTGGAGCTAGCTACAGATGTAAGTCACAGATGCATAGTCGCGTAAGTTTGGATTTTAAAAAATTAGTGCAATATTTGTGAAAATATGAAATATGGGCAAACGAAAATTAACAGAGTTCGATATTTTCAAAAATACTAAATATGGGTACACGAAAATTAACAGAGTTTTACTGTAACATAATATAATAGCAGAATATGTTACAATAACAGAATGTACATTTGTGATGGCTATTAGAATAGTAATGTGTTTTTCTTCTTTCTCAGGTCCAACTGTGGAAGAAGTACATCCTTTGGGAGAGGAGCAACCCTCTGAGATCTGAGGACACGGCACTTGTGGCCCGGAGAGTCATGTTTGCGGTAGAGCAGTGCCTGCTGTGTCTCGGACATCATGCAGACGTCTGGTATCAGGCGGCACAATTCTTGGACCACTCTTCCAAGCTGCTGCAGGAGAAAGGGGTATGTTGAATAAAGTTAAGTTTAGAGCTAGAGTTAAACAGAATTAAATGGAAGTAATATTATATATTAAATTACGTGTCATCATCCATGTTGGTCCCTCACAACTGAAGATCACGATCTCCATGAACCCGCCGTTGGTCGCTCATTTATGCTTATGTCATTAGTCGCGCCTGAGTGAATAGCCGCCTCTCAGTTCTTTACGTTTTAAAGCTAGAATATTGAATATTTATTTACATATTACGCCACGTTTGGGCATTTTTATTTAAGGATCAAGAAAATAAAATCTAAAAAGTTAAAGAAAAATAATTTTACTAAAAAAAATTTTAAAATAAAATAATTACAAGAAGAAAGTAAATAATAAGAAAATAAATTACCGAAAAATAAAAATTGCTGCTTAGTTTAAGCCCATGTTAAAGACGTCCTCTCTTGATTCTTAGTATAACACTACTAATATGTAAAATCAAATGTACACAAACATGTGTTTGAGCCTTTAATACTCATACGGATTCTCAAGTTAATATGTTTCACATAAAAAAATTGTCTGGGTGAGCGCTGCGCCGCCACGCAGCCAAAAGCGGTTTAGTTATTTTCATAATTATGAATGTCATTCTAGGATGTGAATGCTTCAAAGTTGTTTGCCGATGAGGCCAGTGCAGTCCTGGAGAGGGCCACGGCCCCAGGCGGGGGCTTGCACAAGAATACGCTGCTGTATTTTGCCCACGCTGACTTCGAGGAGGGCAGAGTCAAGTATGATAAGGTGCATCAGATCTATAACAGATTCTTGGAGATACCGGATATTGATCCCACATTGGTAAGTACATTTTTATTATACATTATAAAAAATAAATCTTTATCCCATCAACTTAACTGCTGGACTTCTTAAAATCATCCTCCTGTAACTTAAAACTGTTTATCGTCATCCCTGTGAGCTAGGAGAGTCAGAGTCCCAAAGTCTCCACTTCCATCTTCCTCGCCTTGCGGTATTTCGGTCTCAATCTGCCTTCATAAAGCTTTTATGTTTACCCAACATAGTCTGGGGTGGCCCGCCTTCTCTCCCTAGTTTCCGATACATTTTGGTAATCGTTTATCTAGCATTTGAAAGATGTGGACTTAATGCGTATTTTTGCAAATTAAAACATTATAATCGCCACAGTTGCATTTTTATTAATTGAACTGACTGTCAAGAACCAGTTGTGTCAATTTAATTTAAAATTTTATAAATTTTTCTATCTCAACTATTCTATGTCGATTTATATTGCTGATTGTGTAACCACCTATAAAGTAATCCTGTAATCGAATAAAACTTGTTAATGCTTTGATAAAAGGAAAGTTATAGAAGGTGTTAGTAAGCTAGTACTGACAATAAAAGTTATATTGGTCCGGGTATACGGCGAACTTAACATGCAATTCCCTTTACGAAGGAAGCAATTGCGCGTGTAAGAATTAACGGGTCAATCACACATTACGGTTCTATATTATAAAAAGTGTCAAATAAGGCTGTGTAGTGTCACCAGGCGTCAGGCAATATATTGTTTTAAATATGAATTAAATATATTAATTATAAAGATATACATATAAAATCAATTCTATCGAAAAATATTGTTGTTGCGCCACCGGGATTCGAACCTGGATCTCTTTCCTAACCGGGGAAGGTGCTTTATCCAACTAAGCTACAGCGACATTATTTTTAGCGACAATTTTCGACCCCATATGTTACCTTTTTGATATTAATACATTTTAATCGTTTCATCATTTGAATATTTAAAATATCACAGACCTATGTTCTGAATAATTACAACTTCACAATAAGAATGTGTTCTCCTAAATATATTGTTTAATCGCAATGGTATATAGTCTAAAATTTTTAAAGGATTTCTAACTTTTGATTGTATTCCTGCAGTTCCAAATGAAAAACTAATAACATGGTGTACATTGTAAAATATACACCCAGTTGATATTGAATTATTATTTTTTCAGGCCTACGTTCAATACATGAAGTTTGCCAGGAGAGCGGAGGGAATAAAATCAGCCAGAACTGTTTTCAAGAGAGCTCGCGAGGATGCCAGGTAAGTTCATCTATTCATGTATTTTCATTTCTAGCATACTTAGTAATATTTTAGTGAAGCCACTTGAATTCTTTATAGTGTTATATATTTTACACACTATAAAACATGTTTTTATGTAGAAAAATAAACTTACAATAGTTTGAAGGGATGTGATTGATATGTGGTAATAGGTTCTTGTAGAAAACAAAACAACAAACAAAAACAACAAAATAAGCATTATAGCTCCTTTCACTTCATTTTAGTTCATATTTTTCTACACCCTTTGAATCTCTCCACATTAATTTGACAGTTCATTTTGGGCAAATAAAACAAATTTAGACATCTGACACCATCGATAAATTGGTGCTCGTTGGATCGCATGTGATTGAGATATACAGTGGAACCCCGATTTTACATGCCTGTTATTTCTGCAGTCCCGTGTCATTTTAGTATGTTAAAAACCCTATTTTACATTTGTCTTTCCTGCAATTTACGTATAAAATTGATTGAAATTCGTTTGGCCAGTTCGCAATTCGCCATAGAGCCAAGAGTGTGTTGGTCGTTTGCTTGTCGTATATACAGATTTTTCATTCTCATACCTGCGTAATTTTTACATTTAATTTTTTTTTTTAATTGTTTTTTACAAGCTAGAATCAGTAAGAAAATTGCGCAGATATAGACAATATTGATGGCTGGGAAAGAATTTATGAATAACCCTTGCAGACTTAGAACTTAGACGTTGACTCCAATACAATAACATTGGATGTAGTGGAAATTTATGAAATAGTGAACAGTTGTATATACAAAAAATTCCTATGAAGAAGAAGTGTCTGCTCATCCCATAAACCCAGTTCCTACAAAGGATGATGCCATGAGCCATATTGAAGGCCTCAAAGTATATTTTACTAGTATTAGTAATTTTATTTTATTAATAATATTGAAACTACTATTTAAAAACAACTATTTTTTTAATACCCCCAATTTACATTTCCCTGTTTACATTTTTTTTTGTTGGTCCCTTCAAAAAGTTCCACTGTATATATAATTTTTTTTGTAAAATAAAATATAATTTTTTAATAATTACTCATAAATTGAGGTGTCTTATTTTTTGAAAAATACTGGGGTCATATTCATCACACTCATGTTCTATTTTGAAAACCCTCTAGTTTCTGCTTGTATAATCTTGAAAATTATAGTTTTATTTATTTTGCTATCTGATTTTTAGGTCGCGTTATCATGTGTTTGTTGCCGCTGCTCTGATGGAGTACTACTGCTCCAAGGACAAGAATATAGCCTTCAGGATCTTTGAGTTGGGTCTCAAAAAATTCTCGCACAGTCCCGAATACGTTCTCTGCTATATCGACTATCTCTCGCATTTAAATGGTACATTTTATTAATCAGTTTACATAAATGTGTAATATTTTAAAGTTATCTGCAAACAACCTTGATGTATGTATTATCATTTTGATCCAATATGAAAAACTTCAAAAATTAATGTTAATGTATTTCCAGAGGACAATAACACGAGAGTACTGTTTGAGCGGGTCTTGTCATCCGGCAATTTGGAACCGGAGAACTCTGTCGATATTTGGAACAGATTTTTGGAGTTCGAATCCAACATTGGAGATCTCATCAGTATTGTTAAAGTGGAAAAGCGGCGTTCCGCCGTTTTGGAAAAGGTGACTGGTATTTTTCATGAGTTTTAATTATAAATTTATAAATAATTGTTTACATGTTAACACTGAGCCCGCCGGGAATAAAATAAAAGTGTGTATTTGTATTTAGAGGTTGAAGTAAAGTCTTCAGTAGATGTTGCTACACAATTACCCACTGAATTATCAAGTCGCTGGTCATGGTAGAAAGTTTGGCGCCGGACCATATAGGGGTTAATTTGAAATTCTATGCATTTCCACATGTATTTGACTCAATTAACGGTGTAAAATTTTTAGTAATTGCCGATAAACAACTGCTGTCATTTTGTCTCTACGACCGTTGAGAGCTGCGGACGTAGCATACAGCAGACACAGAATCGCGTCTTTAATGGGAAACTAATTAAGAACTACATACTGAAGAAGGGTTATCCATAACACGCTGAAGATAGTTCTCCCATACTTGGTAGGTACAGGCTACCAAAAGAAATGGAGTGTGCCTGGATGTGGAAGAATACAGAGCGATTTGTATTTTGTATCATTAGGAATTCTTACAACAATGTTTGAATCAAAACGATGGAAATATTCTATATCTTCTATGAAATATCACATCTTAAAAGATATTTTTTGTAAACAAATAATAGATATCTTATAGAGACGAAGCTATTTTTTATTACATTTAATGGAAAATATATGGAAGTATGGGTAATGAATTATAAAATTTAGTCCATAGACGGCGATAGTGTGGTGGTACTCGTCCACATATTAACATATATACATCTTTCAAAAATTTGATAGTATGGAGATTGATGGGTAAGAATGATGAACGTTTTATTTATATAAAGTGATCACTTAAGCCAGTCGAAGACATGTTGTACGCCCTGTAATTACCCATACTTCCATATATTTATCATTAAATATAATAAAAAAATAGCTTCGTATCCATGAGATATCCATTATTTGTTTAATAACAGCGCCTTTGTAGGTAAAAATCCAGTAATTGTGTGTTCTGGGACATATTCAAATATTGATATTTTTTTGTTTACAGATAAAGGAATTTGAAGGAAAAGAAACAGCCCAGCTTGTGGACCGCTACAAGTTTCTTGACCTGTATCCTTGTACTGTAGCTGAACTCAAATCTATCGGATACACTGAGGTGATTATATATATAGTACATACTTGTTCATTTTCTTAATGATATTGAGGTGTTACGAATTTTTATTTCTTTTCATATTTTTTTGTCTTCAATGTCTTTCATATATAATATCTTGAAAATAGCTTAATTTATCCTTAATTGGACTTAAATGAACTACACATATTGAATTAAAATGAATCTATGGGATATTTAGACATGGGGATTGATTTGTCTCATTTCTTAAAGTCATTCTAGGTCTTCACACTGCGCGCATCTGACCTCAAAAGTATTCAAATTCCTCAATTTACTGTTTTTAATAGATAAATAGCAATTTTTAAATAATTTTTTATTTTGTGATTCCAGGTAGCCGGTATGTCCAATCGTCATTTGGGCTTGGGGCCACTTCAGATCCTTCTGGGGGCCGGGGGTGGAGCCAATTCCCAAGAGTCAGCTATAGCATTGCCTGATACAGCCCACATGCTGCCTTACAAGCCGAAAGTCAATCCTCTTCCGGGAGAGCACCCGGTACCAGGTTAGTCTGTCTTAGAGCTTTTTTAGTCTTGTAAAATGTTTTTTGTTTTGGATATTTAATTAATATTGTTAAATTATAAAAATATAGATTTCTGTTTCTCATTATAAAAAATTTAATATATTATTAAACATTTTTGAAATTAAGGACCGGTTGTTTGATTAGTAGTAAAATTTTATCACAGTAAATTTTTACTATACTATTTTTTTTACAATCGCCCATGGTAAAAAACGTTTGCAAGTTCGAACATCGAGTTTGCGAATAATCATAAAAATCTGAGAATGACATCAATTTGAATTTATTTTAAATGTTCATCATTTGTAATACATACATAGCAATCTGTCAGCAGCGGGTTCATCATTGGACAAACTCTCATCACTAAAATAGCGGGATATTGAACGATCCATTGTCGTATAATGCAACTTTCAAAGTATCAATGTGACAAATGATTTTTGAAATAGCTCTGAAGAGCCAATTTTAACTAACGATTTACAGTTTTTACCATCCGATATGTACTTTCGAAAAGTGAATATTTTTTTACCAACGATCGAATAACCCGTTGTCGCAATTTTGTTTAACTTTTATAACTTTTTTTACCATAGTAAAAACTTACCACTGATCACACAACCGTCCCTAAGGTTTTTTTTAAACTTTGGTTAAGTTCTAATTAGGATTATTTGACACCGAGACACGGGATCAAAGTTTCACTTGAATACATGCAATATATAAAACTGATACCTATGATTTTCAATGAGTTCTATTTACAAATATACATACACTCACATATATTCAATTTGTATATTTATTATTCGTCAAGGACATTCGGGTAATTGATTTTTGTAGTTTTGTCATACCTTCTTACCCAGCTTATACTTCTATATGATTTGTCTACATTATCCATAATTTTTATTAAAATTATTTTATAAAAATAATTACATACTTACTATAAAGTCTTCATTGTCTGTGGACTTCATCGATTATCTATTACTTGCTAAATAAAATATTATTTTTTACTTTATTTTTTCTTCATCGTGTCATGGCTCAAGGATTTTTTTGACAGCAGATTGATGTTGTTTGGCAGCCTTCACTCCCATTAGGAGTAATTACAAAAGTGATAAATAATTCCATTAAGCGATTTCATTACGATAAAAGATCATTATGTTTAACACCTTTATGACTATATAATATTTATGAATTACGATGAAATAGCATTTTTATCTTCATATAATTTCATTATAAATTTAGTGTTTCTGATTTCCAAATCAATATTGAAGCAGGCCCAGTCCTCTATGAAAAAATAAGTTCCGTGTTCCATACAGGAAACAATAATGTAGACAAGGATGATCAGCCGATCTCAACTTTTGCCCTAAAACAGGCTTGCCTAGTTGGGCAGTGCATTTAAAATGTGTGTAAAATATACATATGTTACAAATAGTCTTTTTTTTTTTTGCAGCTGTACAAATGTTATATGTCTAAATAAATAAATAGAGCAATGAAATCTTGAATTGATGAATTAAAGCATTGTTGTATGCCAAACTAGTCATTGAATTCAGGCCACTGTTCAGTTAGTGATCAATAAATTGACTATGTGATACTTAACAGTCCATGACCGCAGTCACTACGGAGTAGTGATTGTGTTCAATTGTAATGATGATTGGTAATTGATTATTTGTAATTCTTCGAGTAATGACTGGTACACTATAAAGTAAACTCCAACGGTTAAATTTTAGTTACCAATCATCTTCACAATCACATAACGATTACTGGGAATTCCCCTGCCTCTTGCAAATCTATCTTGACATTATCTGCCATCTACGTAACGGTCTTCTCCTCGGTTTTGATCTCGTTGGTTTGTGGAAGAGGACCTTGGGTGTGTTATGGTGCTCATCTTATCTTGATGCATGTCCAGCCCATTACACCCTCCTTGGTATCATCTTCCTCAAGATATCGGGTGTCATAGCACTTCCCGAGTTCTCTGACCTCCCCCATTCCCCGTTTAGGCTATCGCATATTGGACCGTAAATCTTGTACAAGACTTTATTTTCGAAGACCTGCAACCTTTTGTAAGGGACCAAGTGCGATTTATTAATAAATTTATTATAATTTTTAATGAAATCACATTTTTGTTATGAAGTTGCAATTTCGGAACATATTATTTTTAATACAAATTAAATGATATACAGAAAATTATCTATCGAAAGATGTATTTCCCCGGATAGGAAAAAGTCCAGGTTCGAATCCCAGTAGCGACCAAATAATTTTTTCATTATTTATTTTTCTGTATCTTTATTTGATTTATTTAATTTGTATATATTTAAATGAATATTATGTAATTACAAGTGAGGAGATTCAAATTGTTTAAATAATAAAAATGTAATCCAAATATGAAAAAGTGTATGTGAACACACTAGGTGCGCCTATATATTGTCTGGGGGATGTATATAATACGGTAGAGTATTTACATTAACTGGCATAACAAAAGTTATTTATGTATCATTCAGGTGTGAGACCATTCAGAATTGAAACATGATTGTTGTAATTGTAACACGTTGTTTATCAGTCTAAGAGGGACAAATATAACGATGTCCTTGTCTTGAGTGTAAATTGTCAAGTGGGTGGGGCCAGTAACATGCTGTTTTCACTCCAATATTATGAAAAGGTATTATAATATATATTATATTAAATAAAATAACAATAACTTTGTATGAAACCACAAAATTTATTGTCCGTCGACCGGTTTCGCTTATCTCAATTATCCATTAGCCCCATATTAGGTATGTTTCCTTTAAAATCAACTTAATATCCATCAACACTGTATTTTTCCATTCCTTAATGTCCCATTTATCTATATATGTATTCTGTCTCTCTCTTTCGCATGTAATTTTATATTCTATCTCCCTCTTTACGTATATATAAGTGCATTCTTCTTGTATTTATGCTCAGTTTTAAATACGTATTGATGAAGCTTCAGATAAGCAAAAACGGTCGACGTACAATAAATTTTGTGGTTTCATACAAAGTTATTGTTATTTTATTTAATATAATGTCAAACCACAAAGTGATTACTTTCTACGAAAATATAATAAATATATATCACAAAAATGATGGCCTTATAGCCATTTACATGTGGTTTTTGTTTGGTGTGTTGTATTTTCCCTTTTTTATGTAAGCACTAATATTATCTTATGGTCCAGTTGTACAGAATACATCTCAAATTCTGTGAATTTACGCATTGTATTCTGTTGAAATAAAACACAAAATTTCGAATAATTTGACATCTTATCTACACGATACAATATGATATCTGAAGGAAATGATTTGAGTTTAATAACATTTTTACAATTAGAAGAAACTCTACGTAAACTGTATCAATACCCTTCCCGCTGTTACGAAAATGAAAAGATTGCGTGTTCTTCTATTTAAATGATGTTAATACATATTTAGTTAGTAATTTTAAAACCATATTATAAAATACCCATTCGTGTACTGAGGGGTTAAAGAATGAATGGGATATTATTTGAACTGGCGACTCAACTCGCACATTGTCGTGAGGCGAGTTGTGAGCGAGTGAAGTTTGAAAGATTGTCTTCTGTTTAAATTTTAATCATAAGTTAATTACATTTAAAATCACATTTCTTAAATTATAATTAAAACAACAAAATGAAGGAACAACCCGAATTGTCATATGTAAATTGGACCATGTCGCCCATTTATTACATGGTCCGAATATTCGGCTTAGCTCCCTACTCGCTCAAAGTCGAACCCTCGCGTGTACTCTGGCGAGTGAACAAATTATCAGTTTTTTACAACATGTGTGTGTTGTGTCTCGTATTGGCGTCTTTGGTACCCATCTTTCAGTATCAAAAGGAGAACTTCGATTCGGGAACCGTCGACAACATTTCGTTGTATTCCGACGTGTTCAGAACATTGAGCGCGTTCGTTTTCTGTTCTGTGTGCCTCACACTCTCATTGGTCAACAGGTACAAAACTTGCAAGTTGATGGATGATATGAACGATTTTGACGAAGACTTGAGTTGTCTCGGCATCGCTGTAAATTATAAGGAGATGCGCAGACGTAACGTGATGGGAACCGTATTGATCTATTTTGCGGTTTTGTGTTTTATGGTCACGGATTTTGTTGCATTCGTCGTGATGGAACGCAACAGCGCTGTGTATTGGGTGTCCTGTTTTCTGCTAACCCTGGTGAACTTCTCCACTATTTTTCAACTCATGAGTTTTTTGCTCATTGCTTACAGAAGGTGGGTTTATTTTTATTTATTCTTTCTTTTTATTCATCCCTAAATGGTCTCGAGCCGGCCCGGCCTCGAGCGCCGGGCGAGGCCCATGAGTGGATGTGTTGTCGGCGAGCATCCGATGCAGATTGTGGAACCAGACAGTGGAGGCAGCACTCTGCTGCCGGCTAGGATAATGCAGATGTCGACTGGGAACAGCGGTAAATTTGAATCGCTGTCCCCTACAATATTAACCTTTCCTATTCTTAATAATGTCTTTAAGCCTATTTTGAATACTATCTACTAGTGATGAGAAAAAATGCTACTTTTGACTCACTGGTGTGATTGTGATTGATATTCGATAATATCAGTGATTGAAAACTGTGACTGTTTCATTACTAATACGCATGCGCCACACAATATCACAATACATGAAATAAATTTTAAAAAAAAACATAATTTTGAGCATATTTACTTATATTATTCCAACTTTATTTGCGTAAAAAACATTCTAGCATATATAATTAATATATATCTAATTTAATCAAAGATAATGAAAACCCTTAAAAATGGTGAGTTTATTTTTCGGATCAAATTCTCAGCATTTCGGATTAAACGTTTTGGCAGAATCTACTGGATGGCGCATATAACGAATTATAACGTCATTCCTTCTTGAATATTTTCGTTTCATATGCACATGCGCCGAATATAAATAAAAAAATTGAGTGATTGACTCACGGTTCGTGATTTTGGGCTCATCACTACTATCTACAAGTGTGTGTATGTATGAATTGATATTCTTTATACAATTCTTTCACCTATCGAAACAAAATTTTGCATAGTTACTCTTTAGGATCCTGTGCAAGAATGCCTCTCCTCTTTCCCCCTGAATATACATAGATGTATGTTAAATATCACCTGTTTCAAATTTTACTCAGTTGCAAGAAGTTGCCTAGAAAATAATATAGCCACCTCACGTCACCGTTCCTCTACCTGGAAGAAATTTTACATCTATCGACCCCCTCCTCCCAACCCTAACCGACTAATTTAAATGATAACTGTGGGTGGACCGCTAGTTTATTATATTTGTTCAGATATGAGGAAGACAGAAATGTCTCTTATCTTTATATTTTTTATTAAAGGCTCGACTTAATTGCACAAGTATATTAATTAATTTGTCTTAAAAATGTACTCCATTAATGTATACTTGAACATTTCAGGTTTGAGTTTCTCAACAAATACATTTCGGGCCTCTCCCGGCAGTTGTTTTCAAAGCCTTCGCTAAAACCAAATGTTTGGATGACGAAACGGAGCAATAAAATAACAGATACAAATATTCAGAGGGTGTATCGAGCGCGGGACATCATCTTCGTGAAATCCAAGCGCGGTTCCATCAACGCGCTGTGCGAAATGCACGGCAGACTGTGCGAGTGGGGGAAACGAGTGAATGAGCTTTTCGGTGTTCAGATTCTGATGATGACGGGTGTGGCGTTTGTGGTTTTGGTCATACAGCTGTACTTTTTCTACTTGATGCTCAGCAAAAATGAAAATTATCTTTTGTCATTCGAAAAGGGCTGGACGGCCGCCATCTGGGGGATTTGGTTTTTCTTAATGATCTTTCAAATATCATTCATTTGCTCCAAAACAAAGGACGTGGTGAGTAATTTCGTAGCAAATTTCTTTTATAGCATTGTTCATTAAAATATGATTTGAATCAGGTTTTTGATTGAATATCGTTCTACGTAGCTTCCGTTACACGTTCTTTAAGTAAGTTCTGCCACTTTACATAGCTGGAATAGCTCTAATTTCCCTAATTTAGCGATGACTTTTATTGTGCCTCCTCTAAAGTTCAATAAAACTACATAGATCGTTATTTGGCCGAATCCTTCAATTATTGAAATTATGGGAAAATTAGGCAAACGTCAATTACCGGATGAAAATGTAATTTTTCTTGTAGAAGCCAAACAATTATATATTTTATTATTAATCTTACCTACGACGGCACACAGCCCTGTGTGTATAAGTACCTGTGTTAGGGAAAGAAACACATTTTAAATTTTTTTAAATTATTTCTCGACCTAGTCTCCTTTCAGCTCGATACGCTTAGAACAACGATATTTCAACTTTTTTAAGCCATCCAAAAATATGATTTGTACTCAGCAAAATGGGTTTCTGTTTCGGCAATACTTCTTAGCCCATTTTTTCATGTTCAGAAATAAAAAGAAATCGCATGGGGCCAAGTCTCCAAATCTGGAGAATAGGGTGGATGAGGAAGCAGTGATTTGATCAGTTTTGCTGTGGTAATTGAGGACAAGTGAGCTGGTGCGTTGTCATGATGAAAGAGCTCTTTTTTCTTCTCCAAATGGGGCCGTTTTCTAATTAATCCAGTGTCGTATCAACCCAATAAATCAGCACAGTTCTGCTCCATGATTGTCCTTCCCTTCTCCAAATAGTCGGTGAAGATGATGCCTCGCGAATCTCAAAAAACGGTGATTATGACTTTTGCGGTTGATGGAACCGTTTTCGCCTAATTTGGAGCAGATTCGCCAGGAAGTTCACTGTTTTGACTGTTCTTTAATTTCTGGCATGATGGATCATCCATGTTTCGTCAACAGTCACAAAATGCTTCAGAAGTTCTTTTAAATTATGCTTAAACATGTTCAAACAGTGCTCCGAAGTTCTCAAGCAATTTATTTTTGATCCACTGTGAGCACCCATCTCGCCGATAGCTTTCTCATGCCCAATTTTTCGTGTAGGATATTTTGTACGCATTCAATTGAGATGTTTACAATGTCAGCAATCTCTGATCTTCACCCGGCGGTCTGTTAACACGATAATGAATTTTGTTGACCATATCCTCCGTAGTCACCTCAATTGGACGGCCTAGGTTATCTTCATCAAAAACGGATGTTCGACCACGCCTGAATTCATTAAATCAATATCTGATAGTCATCCAAGGTGTATGGTCCTTATAAACAGCATGCAATTCACATTGATTTCCTCACACGTCATTGACCGACATTGCTATTTTTCCATGGTTGCAAACAAACACAAACTTAAATAAATATCAGATATCTCATAGAGATGAAGCTATTTTTATTATATATACAGGGCTTACGACCTGTCTTCGGCGTTCTGGCTTAAACCAGCCAAATACAGGTCCCTATGTACGTATCCCTCATTTGATACAACGTTCTTCCATATTTTTATTAACTTTTTTATACCTCCTATACATAATAGCTGTCGGGGACCCTGAATGCAGAGGTCGTGGTGGTGGTGAATTTGAATCACCGTTCCAACGGTTGTGGGGATTGAATCTCTACACCCTTTGAACGGTCTAAACTGAATTTTGTATAGTTAATCTTTAAAATCGGCTTATTTCTAAACAATACTACAATAATATTCAATCGACTTTTAGGCAGAGGAGTCTAGCATTTTACTACATCAAATTAATGTTAATTTAAAAGACGAAGAAACTACTGCAACTGTGAGTATTTTTTTCCTTTTTTTTTTTAATGAGTTTCATAGTACATACATCAATTAATACATATGTATATTTGTACAATACAATATATGCAACAAATCATCTATTTGTGATGTCAGAATAGATATATTTTATTTCAATTTATTTACTTAATTTATGGTGGCACGATACTTAAGCCAGTTGTGTGATCAGTAGTAAAAAAAGTTACTAGAGTTAAAATTTTTTGCGAAAACGGGTTGTTTGATCGTTAGTTAAAAAATATTTACTTCTCGAAAGTACATCCCGTAGTAAACTCATTTTACTCTGCGATATCCAGTAGTAAAAACAAGAATAGATAGTTAAATATGGCGGACTTTTTACAGTTGTTTCAAAAGTCATCTGACACATTGACACACTTTGAAAGTTGCAGTATACGACAATTAATCATTCAATATCTCGCTATTTTAGTGATGAGAGTTCGTCTGACGATGATCTCGTTGTAATATGGAAAAATTTCACCATCAAAGTATGCTTAGGTGAAAAAATCCATAGATAATGTATAGAATAAAGCATATTTCATGATTATTTGTTACGCCTATAAACATCTCCATCTATGCTTTGACAGTAGTAAATTTGATGTATCATCAACCCGCAAAGGATTTTTACTACAGGCGTTAGTAAAAAGTTACTATAGTATACTATAGTTACTGATCTCACAACCGGCCCTTATACTTATACGGAAGAAATGAAATGTCAAAGGCAAATGTTGTGTTTGTGCAATGACTCTGCCTGACAATGTCTGTAAAGCACATTTGAGATGAGGGCAGTTAATTATAAATCAACATTTATACATTTTCCAGTTTGAGATGTTCTCCCTGCAAATGTTTCACCAAAAGTTAGAATTTACAGCATGCGGTTTCTTCTCGATAGACTTTTCCGTCTTGTACATGATCGTGGGGGCCGTTACCACCTACCTGGTGTTCCTCATACAGTTTGAGATGGCCAGCAGAAGTTTGGCGAAACCAAATTAAACATTTCAACAGTGATGATCTTCAAACCTATGTATTTTATTTGGAAAAAATAAATATATTTTTGAAAATTTTTACTGTTTTTTTTTTTGCACCAAGGCATTTAGTCTCTACACAAAAGTGTTTATTGTACCGACTGAATGTTGAATTTAAAAAAATTTCTTTCTCAATTTTTTCCTAATATGAACTATGAAATTTAGTATTTTGAACTGGAATCAAAAATATATACAACGGGGTAATTACAATTTCACTTTTTTTTTGTTTTTAACTTATTTTTTAATGTTATGTCATCAAACAAAATTTGAATAAATTTGTATAGAAAACACAAAGAAATAAAGTCAGTCAAATATCACTAACATAAAGATAAAAAGTGAATTTTATAATAGATATATTCACCCACAATAGACTAAAATTACAATTTTGCAAACAAACTGACGTATTTCAAAAATAATCAAAAACAAATTCAAGGAAAATAGTACGTAAACGAAACAAAATATTGTTCCTAAACTGATACAAAATTTGACATATTTTAAAGAGAAAATTGTAGAAGAGTAATTTAGATATTTAACCTTTTGAACGCTATTCCCAGCCCTGACACTCCAATACTCACACGCGGCATATTTTTTTGAATACCCAAATACGCATTAAATCATCAAAATAGACGACTTACGCATGATTTATCGCTTCAGATAGAGATAAAAGGTTATTTTGTTCAATATGAAACCAAAATATGATTGACAAAACCTGTAGGATGTTTATAAAAGAATAAACAAACACCATACAAAAACATACATAACGGTACAGCAATACGGCTGCTGCTCGAAAACACATGACAGATTATCAATGTTTTTAACAAAGTACTTTTTTCTTTTCCAAAAATGTCTGAAGATGTCAGCACCATGAAAGTATCAGGAATCTATTGTATGAAATAGGCGCACTATGTGATTATGGACCAAAGTCACCATATAAACTGTACAAAAACCAATTTATACTGTATCAACTGTTGACACGGTAGCATTCAATAGGTTGAGTTGATTTTGACCAAAATGTCAGATGACGTCTTGTTGTTCCAAGACCATGTCAATTAGTGTGTTTTGTTTACATTTATTGTGTACTTCTAGGGATTAGTTCTGGTACGATATTTGAAACTGTATATAAATAACTAGGTAGGTAACAACAGCACTGAATATCATAAAGGGCATTGACAAGTCCAATGGAAATAGGCCCAGAGCTGAAAATCCGATATTTTGATGCAAGACTTGCAAAGACACCATGCTTATCTGAAAAAAATACATATATCAAAATTCTGATTTTGAAAAATTAATTATACCAAAAAATGCTTATAAGATTATATTTTCATTCCCATTCATGAATTTTCAATAGTAACTTTTTACTAATGTGCGGTTAAAATCGTTTGCGGGTTGTTTGAACAAAGCATAAATGAAGATGTCTATAGGTGCGATAAATAATTGTGAAAAATGCTTTATTTTATGCATTATCTATGGATTTTTTCGCCTAGACGTTCGAAATCTGTCACTTTGATGGTGAATTTTTTTTTGTTTTTATGTTCTATTGTATATTAAACAACGAGATCGTCATCGGATGAACTCTCATCACTAAAATAGCGTTATATTGAATGATTAATTGTTGTATACTGCAACTTTCAAAGTATCAGTGTGCCATATTTAACTATCGATATTTACTATTGGATATCGGAGAGTAAATGAGTTTAGGGGATGTTTAGTTTAGGGATGTACTTTAGAGATGTACTTTTGAGAAGTTAATATTCTTTTACCAATGATTAAACAACCCGTTTTTGCAAAAAAAATTACTTTAGTAACTTTATTTACAATCGGTCCCAACAGTTATTTTTCATACAACTGGTCCATGACGTGGGAAAATAATACAATTTTTTTAAAAGCAAAACGGCTGCATTTTGATATCTAACGCATTTACTGTGAGTCTCTTAACATTTAATATGAATTATTGTTATTAAGGAGAACACATTCTTATTGTGAAGTTGTAATTATTCAGAACAGGGCGGTCTGTGATGTTTTAAATACTAATTTAATGTATTAATTATAAATATAAATAATGGAACGACAGATGTATTAATTTGAAAAAAGTGTAAGATATAGGTTCGAAAATTTGTCATGAAAAATACTGGCGCTATAACACAATTGGTAGTGTACTTCCCCGGATTGGAAATAGATATCCAGGTTCGAATCCCGGTAGCGGAAAAATAATATTTTTCGACAAAATTGATTTTATACGTATATATTTATAATTAATACATTAAATTAGTATTTGAATTATTGTTAATTCTGGCTGTGGAGCTGATCGGGTTCGCTCACCATTGCTTTGTTGTTTTCATCTTTGCAGGACTCGTTTAGATTCCCGAGTAGCACTGCAAGGTCTTCAGCCTTTAAACAGACAAATAATTTAAGCATATTTGCACATAAAAAAAATGTTCAAACCAATAATATTGCTTTATTTCGTTAGCTTAAATCAATGACATTTTATTAAATTTTGAATAAACTTTGATACAACTAATATATTAAGGATTAACATATTATTATTGTGAAATTGAAATGTGAAAAGTTACTACTGATCACACAACCGGCCCTAAGCCTTAAGCGTGAATACAGAGATAAATACAATTTTTAATATCATTTATTTGACGCCATTTTGCTGTTTGAAAATGACAATTTCCAGTTTTTAATAGACATTTTAAGTTAACACTCTTAAAGCCTACCTCTACTACCCCATATCAAATAATTTGAAGAGAATTGAATAAGTTACTTGCTTTGCTCATAATTTGTTATGAATATAATGACCCATAATGACAAGAAAAAATCATATTTTCAGTTGGTACGCAGCTACAATCTAGTATTGACTTATATTATTATTGAACATTCTGGATGTAGGTACATACTTAGGTTAGATAAGCAAAGTTCAGTTTAATTTGAATGAATGAAGCCTCCAGAGAGTGATATTGTTTATATTTAGTCAAGTGCCGTACGTTATTACAAATGTGACCAATTTATAATTATTTTTATGTTTTGTTTTCAATGACGAGTTTTAAAGATGTGTATACATGGAGCGTGATACACGATAAAGGGCAGTATAGAGTTTGTGTCTAACAGGTTCACTGCTAATTAAAATTCACGCAAATTTATGTGACAAACAACCCGAATGACGTACCGATTCTTATTGTTTTTTAGCGCCTAATTCCAAAACCCCCTAAAACGAATTTCAGATAATTAGAGTTAAATATGCAGTTTTATAGATTTTTTTTTGTCAACAACATGCAGAAGACATTGTTTCTCGAAAAGCCACTTAAATCCGTTGATATTGCATGTTCAAAATCAGGGTTGGTTCCAAAATACTCCAAAGCAGATGGAGTATAAGTTGCTATATTAACGCTTGTTGATGGTCACATAATCTAAAATTCAGTATGGCTGCCAGAATGATATATACAGAAAAAAAAATTACTCTACAGAATTGTCTCTTTAAAAAATACTGATGTAAAAACAAACATTTTGATCATTTGCTTTCAAAATATATGTTTTTATCCATAACTCAAAAACACATAAAGTCATTTTAGGGAGTTTTGGAATTAGGTGCTATATATAAACAAATGAATAAAACCTAAAATACTCCAGATGCGTTACGTGTGGAAAACTAGCCGAGATATAAATTTTTATATTTATGCATTGTCTATTGCGTTTTGGATGGAGAGAAGATGTCCCGAGAACAGTGGACACGCACTCCAACAGTAAAAATAATGTAGATCAAGTTAGTAAGTCAAGCGATTCATTACATCACCTCTTGTTTCACCATCGAGTACGTATAACCGATGCATATGGACAAGAATATATCTGTACAGATCCAGAATAACGACCAACACACTTCAATTTTTGAATATGGATAGAGCGGATTGTTGCTGAACATCAGGTAACACTGATACATTTGGGACGTCATAAGCACAAGCATGTTAAAGGCAATCAGTAGAATTGTCGGGGCGTATATTACGTCAACATTTTTGCAAATTTCGCCAAGTTTTTCAAACACTTTTCCAAGACACTCTATATTGCGATTAATTCTGCATCTTTTATCGCCAGTCTCTTTTTCAAAAATGTTTGCACTACATTCATTGTGTATTGTCGATTCATCCAATTCATTTAGATGCCTGGACCAGTCTTGTAGATAATCGTTCAGTAGATGAAATCTGAAAGTAAATGTATGTGAGGTCCAGAATCAAAAGCAGACATGTCCACTGCACCTGTTTTCGAGTAAAATGCTAAAAACCATTATACTACAACTGTCACTTTTGGAATCATATTGAAAATGACCGTGACAGGTCACATGAAAATGACCGTGACATGTCGTCTTATCGGCTGAAAACATATTTGTCCGGGCTTGAATAAATTGTCTATTAGACACGTCAAGTATATTTTAAAGGCGTTTTTATACGAAATTCGGTTATATATATTTTATTTCGATAGGCTAGTCTTGTAGACATTCATTTGCTTTATTTATTTATTTACAAAACTAACTCAAAAACCATATAAATTGGACATGTCTGATTTTGATTCTATACCTCGCATATATAGTTACTCAAAATAATCATATTTATTTTTAACATTCACAATATCATTCATCATTTTCAGTCTGTCTCCCCACTGCTAGATGTTCCCCAAGAATTACCAATTCTCATCTATCGGTTGCCCGCCATGCTTCTGTTGTCATCGCTCAATGCGAAGTTTTAATTCCAGAATCTTTTTTCCCAACATCCATCATTTCTTCGACAGACATATCCAGCTCACTGCTTGCATTTTTTTTTGATTTTTTGAGCCACAGCCGTACCTCGATTCACTGGTAAATTTATACATTAGGTGATCAATCTCACAATTCAATCAATCAATTTGTGTACGACAGTGCTGTACAACTAGCGGCCTGCGATTTTTACATAAAATCTTAAATAAATATTTATACTCCAACTAATGTGTATTTTTGACCAAAATTCGCAAGCACTACCTGAAGGAACCTTTGAGGTGATATGAACTATTTACGAAAAGAAAAAAATGGTCTGCGGGCTTAGAGAAGTTGGACAGCGCTGGTGTATGACGTTAATGGTGAGGGGCCATGCCTCGGTGCTGGAAATATAGTAGTATTTTGGCTTTTAGGATACGCTTTAGCTTTTCAAATTCTGTCAGCTGAAAGTGTCTTAATATTGAATAATATAAGAAATTAATATTCTGCAGACTATTCTGTGGTTACACTTCTTGCTGTCATCTCAATCTTGACGGCGACCACTGAAATACGTTCATTGTTATCAATGACCATTAAAGTCTTTATGTATGTATTAGGAAAGCCAAAAAAATTTTACACAACATAATTTTACTAACCCGTAATACACCAAATATACCATGCCCATAACTTGAATATTCATGACGTGTTTAATAAGAAAGAAATAAACGCAGATACTTGTGTAAACAAAGTTAATAATGTTGTTGTTTGTATTGTACACATGGACTGTTTCTATCGTCAAAATAGTTGAAATATGCAGCACTATAGCACCGATAAACATCCATTCATTATTCTTTTTGACGTCGTCGTCTTTTATGCAAATTCGCATTTGTAACAAATTGTCGGAGAAGCTCGATATATCCTCAACCAACTGGCAAACTTTATGTCGGTTGACGAGAGTAAGTATAATGTGCATCGTAGCCGATGTGAGACCATTTATGGTTCTGAACAAATCTGTATACACGTACAGAGGATCTGAAACAGTGTTCAAATGTTGCATTTGATAAATTGTTATTACGCTTATTGCTGCTGCTATTGTACAAAGTGATAAAATACTCGGTATAACGGATGTTTTATAAACTTTCCATCTTATTTTATAATCATTTTGTACAATGGAATACGGCGCCAAACCGAGAACATTTGCGAAATGATAAATCCATTTAAGAATTGCGTTAAAAACACTATTCATATTGTTGAAGCCGTGTTGGCGGTGTACAATTTCTAAAGGAATTTGAAGAAATCGGAAAATCAAATTTAAATATTGTAGTCAAGACGATTTGAGAAATAAATTCTTCTTTATAATTATTACAAATTGGGTCATTACAGCTTGGACTATTGTGCACAACTGAAATTAAGGTATATTTCAAAATTTGCTTGATTTATATTATGACATTTGTGACAAGTGACATAGTAATTATTGGATAAACATCTGTTTAAAAAAACGTAGTGTTTGTTTTCCACAGTTAACCATGGCAACCATTACCTACCTAATATTTTAAAAACATGATAAAAAGTCAAATTTTTTTTAACTCGGTACAATGGCATGTGTGTTATAAACAATAAACGCCGGTACGTCCACCGGGTAGCTTCAGGGTATTGCATAAGTTTTTCCCGAGTACCGTGATAGAATTGATTACGTCTTCATCGCCTGCTTTGAATAGTTAAATAAAAAGAGCGAAAATGGTTCAAAACATTATAATTATATCAACAGAAACAAACCAAGTCAATACTGTTACTATCAAACATGAGAACTGATAATCTATTAAGAATATTGGCATAGAAAGCCTGTTATACAAATGCGAGCTGAATTCAGATTGAGATTTAAAACTACATCTTAATAATTATGTTCATTATTAAAGAGATCACATTCTTATTGTTATTAATTAGAAAGATAAAGATAAATAGAAATTAATTTTATCGAAAAATATTGTTGTTGCTACCGGGATTGATTTAAAAATAAAGAAGATGGCTTTCAAATAATGGAATGATAAATGTATTAATTTGAAAAGTGTAACATATAGGTTCGAAAATTTGTCCTGTTCACGTTCCCTGAATTGGAAGAGATCCTGGTTAGAATCCCGGGAGCAACAATAATATTTTTCCTTAATATTGATTTTACATGTATATCTTTCTAATTAATATATTTAATTCATATTTAAAATATCACAGTCCTATGTTCTGAATAATTACAACTTCACAATAAGAATGTGTTAATAAAAGAGAATTTATTGAAGTAAATCCAACAATTATCATAAATAACATAACATAATCATCTTCACAAACAATTTATCTGTCAAAAACATTAATACATATTCTTAGGCGCACTTTTTTGTGTTGTTTTGAAGTCAGTTTGCTTTAAGCTGTGATCGAGTAAGTACATCAGCAGTGTTATTATTTTGTAGTTCTGTTCATACTCTTTACTGTTTGCACTTTATTTTTAAAATTTTCACCCATAGTAAAAATGTCGAGGCCAGAGATTTGTGAAACTTACGGAGCTATTTTGAACATTCGGAAATGCCAACGTTTGTTTAAACAATTCAAAAATGGTGATAAGATTCTAAAAGATAACCCAAATTCAGGAAGACTTCAAAAATCAATGATGACTTGTTAAGCTCACCGGTAGAATAAGATCCACAAATTATTACAAGGGACGAAAAATGGATCCTTTATAGCAATCCACTTAAAAAAAAAACAATGGCTTTCCCCAAGTCAAACACTAGTTTCAACACCTCAACCATCATTGACCTTAAATAAGGTTATTTTATGTGTCTGATGGGATATTTCAGGTCTGTGAATGAACAATCTGGAACATTTTTGTTTTAATAAATATTTTTTCAATGATTTGAAATCTGAAACGTCCCGGTTAATCGGGAGTCTGCTGTATAATTTTTTATAATCGATTGCAGAGCAAAATTTAGACTTCATCACCACTTCCATTATATGTCAACCTTGTTACCATAGAAACCAAAACATTGCGCACCATGGAAACCATTATCATGAAATAATACTATATTTCATAATTTGTATTATTTACAGGCGGTGTGTTCCCGATGCCGCCTAGTGCGGCCGCCCTGTGCACATCCCTGCCTCCCCCCTCTTGCTTCGGAGGACCCTTCGTGGCTGTGGATCAGCTCATTGACATCTTCAACAAGATTCAGCTGCCCGATCAAGGTAACACCAATTTATCTGCAATTTAGGTTTATTTAATTCTTGTCACTCCAATTTTATTTCTACATGTGGTGTTTTATTTATTTACACCCTATCCCCAATCGTTTTGAGAGTTGTTTATTCTCGTTTCAATTTATCAATATTACACTTTTATTTATTATTTATTACGTTCAGTTATTAACATCTTAATACCATCATAGGTTGGCTCCGGTATCATCGTACCGGAGCCATACCTGTACAATTTGACGTGAGACTTGTTATCACATTAAATTCAGAAGGCAGCCAGAGAAAAGCTATAGAAATGATACACCCCGAAAAGGGGAGGGTAGACATCACATTTATGTGTTGCAGTTGCAGAATTCGGTCACAGTTCAACAGAAATTTACCCCGTCCAGGTCGCAAGAGGTGTAAGGGAAAGTCAGTAGAATACTCCGTCAGGTCTCTCTAGCCACTGCTCTTCTCGGCATTGTCCATCCCAGCAATCCCCAGTGGGAGACCCACACCCTAATAAATACCCGGATATGTCTGAGATTCCTTTTGCGTGATGTTTAACAAATAGTTCCTATTTGATTTTAAATTCAAGTTTGTTAACCTTGGAACTAAATTATTAAAAATGTTTTTTTGCATTTGCACTGCTTTAATTTGTATATCTCGATAATTTTTATTGCAAACTGACCATAGACGGTATTATTGGTATATTATTAAGTGTTAACATTCTCCATGACGACCCTGTCACCAGAGAAGAGATTGGTTAAATATTTAACTCATGGCAATGTTCATGTTTTTAGTGCCTCCACCGATAGTGGAGAACGGCTGTGACACCAAATTGTTTGACATGGCCCGCTCCGTTCACTGGATCGTAGATGACGATGGCATATCCACAGTTCAGCACAGAAAGGTACCTGTTTTACTTATTTATTTATTGGTTATATTTCTTGAGCATATCACTCCAAATTATGTAGAAAACCTGCCCTATCTGCAATCTGCTATCTCCTGATCTTTCCTCCTTGGATTTCTCCCACTCCCGGCTGGCTAGCACTCCAGAACTCAATGCAATCCGATAGACACGGGAAACAATTCGCAATCCGTACTCTGCGTGCACCGCCGTAATAGATATTTAACTGAGGCTATTGCAAATGCTTCTGCCAACGGCAAGTTTGCAGTCTTACCCACAAAACCAGGGCTAACAACCATATTATGTGTAATGCCTAAATAACTATATTCAGAATTAACAAATTAATGGATTTCACAATTTTTTATTAATTGCCACATAACATTGCTTGAAGATATCGCCAACAACAATCTTAAAATAAACATCTCACTAATGCCAAATTCTTAGTAAATTTTTTTACATATGTTTAATTAAATTTGTAGAGCGTGATGATAACGAAATAAATAATGTTCACGATGAACGTGGAGATTTTTAAGGACAGGGATGTTATAATTTTCTCATATTGTCTTTTCATAATTTTGCAGAGACGTAAAAGAATTGGTGATGACTCCGATGATGACGACTTGAACGCCACGCCGCCTGTCAATGACATATATCGTCAAAGACAACAGAAAAGGCACGCCGCAACATAGACTGTGTATCGATGGTTCATATTATTATTTAATTTTACCAAGGACATGAATAATGATCTTTGTTTCGATGGATGAATTGTCTCATAATGGTATTTAATTCGCGTTTGTAATTAATGTACGGATTTATAAACTAATTAATTTTTTAACGCAAACTAGTTTTAATGTGCAATTCTTTAAATAATATGTACTACTTAAAAAATCAAAAAGTAATCTATTATATTGTACCGTTGAGATGTCTGATGTATAATGATGACAGAATAGAGTGATTTCTCGGTGTACACGTGTGATGATACTGCATCATTGATGTATATTTGATTCTATAATTTTTTTGTTTTTGTGAGAATAAAGATTTTAAAAGTACCTAAATGATTTTTTATTGAACCCCTATATTTCAGTGGTGTTATGGGATATGCCAGGCTGTTCCATGGGCTCTCCAATTCTAACAATATGAATAGTAATTATATACAGTAAAACCGCGATATAATGAAACCCGATATAGCGAAAAATGACGTATATCGAAAAAAAAATCGAAATTTAGTCTCTAAAACCAATTTTTCATACAAAAATGCATTTATATAACGAAATCCCGTTAATATTTATAACAAAATCATTTTTGTCCCGTACGAAAAAATGCCAATACATTTACGTAAATTTATAACGAAATAAAAAAATGTTAAAAGATGAAAATATTATTTCGCACTTACAAAGCCGCGCCTCTGCATCTGCCGTATGCGAACGGTTTAATGGCCTTTTCGGCGGTGCGCGGCGGTCTGCCGACAAGGTAGTAAAACAATTCAAACTTCTTGGGTTCACAGTATCATATTTTGAAGTGGTTGCCGCCGTTACCGGTAAGTACCTTCGTAATTTATATACGACTCATTTTATAAAAATGCCGCGATTCAACTGTAATTTTTTTATTTTTGAATTATTTTTTATGTTTCATGCCCAAAACTATGTTTGAAGCGACTCTACATTTAAACACAATTAAAATATTGTTTTGTGTTTGCAATATTCTGGAATTTACAAAAATATCTTCCAATTGGTGTTGAATAGGTTCTGTTCTTAATTTAATTCCTTTGATTATCCATTTGCTTATCTGTTTTAATAACAAAACTACTAAAAATATGTAGGTATTCAGTTCCCTATGGCCTTCTTCCTCCTTTGTTTGCAGAATTTGCGATCTTTTTTTAAGCCGCGCAACATTTTTTTGCGACGGCGCGTAACATATAGTAGGATTTTTTTTATTTATTTCGTTATATGTGGGAATTCGTTATTACGATTTTTTATTTTTTGGGCCCTTGATTTTCGTTATATCGCGGTTCTACTGTATACCACAAAAATGTTGGCATCAAATGATTCACCAATGGTTTTTGTTGTGTTGTATTTTTCCATTTTTATTTAAGCGCTAATATTATCTTTTATGGACTAGTTGTACAGAATACATCTCGTAAATTCTATAAATTTACGCGATTTCAATTTTATCGCTCTAATATAGTAACTTGACATCTTATGTACACGGTGCAATAAGTTTAATTACATTTTTTTTTATGTAAATGATATTAGTATCCTTCCTGCAGTTAGATGCTAGTCCAGTGTACAGGTATTAATACCCTTCCCGCCGTTAGTGTGTTAAGACCTATAGTCAGTTCATTTGGGTCACCACTTGAATTACTCGCGTAATATTTTGCCAAGCAATTGCGAACTCACGTGGAAAAAGCTGATTCATATGTTAAAAATGCAGAACATTTTATAAACACTATTTCTGATACAAGACAAAGACAACTATGTCAGCTCAGTTAATGTTCATACTTTAAAATCATCTTCATTGGTACGTGTATTTTATCCCAGTAGAAAGCCATTATTGAAATGCAATATTTAGGAATGCTTGCTTTATATGTTAAGTGTCATTTTATAGGTTAATGAGATAAGCAAAAATGAGGTGTGTTTATTATTATTGTAGATTATTATTATATTATTACTACAATGATGCAGGGGCTGCTAGCTGGGGCGGGAGATAATCTCTAAAGGAGGACGGTTTTGGGATGTTTAATACGCGAGGGGGGCCATTATGTCATAGGTTGACAGAACGTTTATCGTGGGGTTCCGGTGCTGTGGGAGTTCAGCTTAAAAAATAAAATTCTTTTACTGGAGGAATACCTGAGTCGTGATGGAGTTGCGTAATCCTAGTCCATTTAGGTGCACGCAGCGCTAGTCTGATCTTATTCTGGAAGGATTGTTATTTATTTATGTGTGTAGTGGGCGTGTGACTCCAGACGGGGGCTGCGTAGAGGAGTATAGGCCTTATGATGGCCTTGTATAAGAGGAGCATAAGCCAGTATAGGTGTTGATTTATTTGGCAGATGAATCAGATAGGTCTGTTTAAAGGTGAGATTGGGCCCTAATCTCTCTAGGACTCACTGTGATTCGGTATGTGATGTCGCAGAGTGTGTGAGTGTGGATGTGACTGCGGCTAGAGTAGGTGAATGAAATAAAATATGACTTACAATTAATGGCGTTTATTGAACATTTACAGCACACAAGTTGAGGTTACAATAAGGATAAAGTTTGTAATGTGAAGCGTTCACTGGGGGTGCGTTAGAGAAGCCGACCGGGAGAGAAGTGGTTGCTTCAGGCTGTCTCCCGGAGTGGCTATGCTGCGATGTATTGTTGTCTAGTAGTTCGCTGTCAGTATTAGAAGAGATTATACGGCTGTTGAGAGTCTGGCTTGATTATCAGGTATTGTGAGGCGCGTGCATGGTCTCCATGGTGGTATTAGGATTCCTGCACTCTTTTATAACTGGAACATTTTTACAATTAATGATGGAATTTTTCAGAAAATAAAGTAAATAATTTTTTTTAAATTTTAAAACTGGATTTTCACTGGTGGCGCGGCGTCTCATTACAACTATGAAAAGAAAATTCAGACATTTATTTACCGTTACTTTTCGTGCACAAATAGACCTGTACAGACATCTATGACATGACAAGTTTGATTGACGTGCATATAAACAAGGAAATTAATTGACATAGAAAGCAACACTTAGATGATTAGTAGGAGTGTGAAATTGAATAACACGATTATTGTAATGGTTTTATCAGCTGATCCTGGGGTAACTGGTTAAGACTCATCTTCACAATTGCAAACGATTATCTCAAAAACATAAATAAGAAACTGGCTTCGAGTAAAGTCCAGGAAAGGGTCTTGTAAAGCAGTTTTGGGGTGCAGGTCCACATCAGTTGGTAAAATTTTCTCTTCAAATGCAATAGATACGGCTCTAGCAGATTTGCATTGTGAAGGTGCGAGTCGGTGATGCCGCCATTTATGTTATAGCAGATAAAATGTTCATTATCTATCATCAGATGTTTAGTAGTAAAACACCCTCAAAGGTATTATTACAATTATCCCACAACCTGCTACAAAACTCTGGATATGTAAAAGGTCACTAATTGTTGAATTTTTATTAGTGTACTTATTGTCTTATAGAATATTTCTAGTCTGGCTTCAATCCATGCAGGATATTACAGAATACAGTGGTGTACATTCAGGTTGAGAAACACGCCTAGAGCGGCAGCAGATAGCTATACAGATCTCAGTCGAATCATTCAATTTAATGTTGTCTTTTCATTTTATATGGAGATAATGTTGAATCAACTGTGTAGAAACACGCTTTAAAGGTACCTCTATAATGAGACTTAAAGGACTTGAGGAGACTCAAAAATGGCTGTAACGGTTGATGTATATTGGTCTGTTCAATCTCTACATATACAATTGATTATATTTAATTGACTCACTTTGACTCTGACTTTTAAAACTATCCTCAAAATAAAAAAATCTTTGTGTATAGACACCTTAAGAATGAGGTGTAACTGTCTCCATTGAACTGACAATAGTGTATATATTGTACAGTAAAAAATTGGCATCTCTCATTGTTTTGTAAATTGTACTTTGGCTTCATTGAACAATATACATTATACCGCGAAAAGTAAAGTCGGGTCAATGAAAATTGTTACAAAGCTTTGATAAATATTACTAATTTATTCATTGTAAAAATATAATTTTTTAACTTTAAACAACTTATATATATATATATTAAAAACATGAAAGTGAATCAAGATTCGCAAATATACTGGGCCATTTCTCCCATTTATTACGCTGCTCGAGTATTTGGACTGGCGCCATACTCTATCGTAGTCAAAGAATCAAAAATCTATTGGAAAGTCACCAAATTGTCGACGTTGTACAATCTATTTGTAATAAGCCTCGTATTAATGGGAATCGTGCCCGTGTTACTGTACCAAAAGCGACATTTTGAATCTCAAAATATTGACAATATTGCGGTGTATTCAGATCTGTTTAGAAGAGGGAGCGGAATCGTCATGTGCCTGATGTCTTTGGTGCTCTCATTAGCCAACAGGCATAAGACGTGTAAACTGATGAAGGACTTGAAAGATTTTGACAGAGATTTACACTGTATTGGAATCACTATTGACCATAAAGCGACATATAAAAACAATACAATATGTACAATTGTCATTTACTTCATATTGGCTGCAATTATCGTAATAGATTTTGTCACCTTTGTCGTAGTGGTCGACAGGAGCTTCTTTTTTTGGGCCTTTTGTATTCTATACTTCTTGGTGAATTACTCAATGGTTGTACAATTTGTGAGTTTCGTGTCCATTTTTTGTATAAGGTGATTACTTTGTTTTATTATTTTATTTTAGCATCAAAATGAATCTAGAATTAGAACTGATCTATCGGATATATTTTCGAGCCTACCTATCAAATCATAATTATTAAAATTGTTCACAAACAATATTTTTTAAATTTGTGTTTTGTTGAAAAATAATACATCTTCTATAAAAGGGGATACGCAGTTGAATTTTGTTATAACGGACACGCTTAAAATGAGATTACGGCTATAATGAGCAAAAAGCCCAAATGATTTAATTTTACGCATATTTCCTTCAAATCTCTCCCAGTTATAATGAGGATCTTCACGGTTATGCGAAACAACATTCGGTGGCCAGTGGAACACTGCAAACATTCATCATTGCTAAGATAGTCCCCAATTCTTAAATTAGATTTGGCCAATATTTATTTTCGGCGACGAGCTTGTTAAAATTTCAATGGCAGTTGATTAATTGATAATCTTGTATTGACCAAACTTTAAATTTATTTCAAGATTCCAGCATTCTTGAAATGATAACTAGTCAATTTTTAAAACAAAATTATTAGTTAGAAACGTAGTGTTATTATTAGGAAAACACATTCTTATTGTAAAATTGTAATTATTCAGAACAGACGGTATATTAATTAGAAAGATATAAAATCAATTTTATCGAAAAATATTGTTCTTGCGCCACCGGGATTCGAACCTGGATATCTTTCCTAACTGGCGAAGGTGCATTATTCAACTATGCTACAGTGACAATATTTTTAGTGACAAATTTTCGAACCTATATGTTTACCTTTTTCATATTATTACATTCAATCGTTCCATTATTTGAAAGAGCCATCTACCTTATTTTAAAGAATCTAAAATACCATTGAGTAAACTGAATTAACTAAGATTATCATAAAAGCTTCTAGTCTACTGTCATTAATTATACTTTGTGATTTTTTTAATGCCGCTCTACATAGTCAATGTTTTCTGTGCTGACAAATTTCGTAAAAGGAATGGTCTATTGCAGGATGTAATAATAGTTGATGCTTATTCGAAATCCTTTTTATTTGCCGGCTAGTTTAGCATGAATTTTATTATTATATTTTGTAAAATAAGACCAGAAATATAACCCATCTGCACACTAAGATTGCTCACGGTGTACCACCGGGCCTATCCACTCCTGTTACAATATTTGCTATTCACTGCATTTTAAGGCTGTACTGATTAATTAGCAACATCCATAATCGGGTCAATAATTGACCTAACTGTCTTTCGGCAATACCTTAATTTTTGACCAACAATTGACCTAATCTGTCTTTCGGCCACACCTTAATTTTTACTCTGATAGTTTCAATTTTGATTCTATTCAATTCACATTACTATTCATATTTTTATTATAAAATTAACTTAACTAAATTATTAACATACAAGTTAGATATTCTACTCCTCAGCCACACAGCCTATCAAAAATTAAAGGGGTCTTGCATTTCTGTTAATTATGGAGAACACATTATAGTGAAGTTGCAGTTTTTTCAGAACATAGTTCTGCAGTATTTTAATACAAATTAAATGTATGTACAAAAAAAATAAATCTTTTGATTGCCACTGGGATTCGAACCTGGATCTTTTCCTATCCGGGGAAGTGCGTTGCCATTACTCCACATCAATCTTGTAAGTTGAGGACAAATTTTCTAACCTCTTTCAAATTGATGCATCTGTTATCAAGGTTAATTGACTAGCTTCATAGATCTTCCTTTTCTTGCTCTTGTCAGAGCAGTCATACTCAGGGTCATTAGTCACATTCCAGGTGCGTCGCCGACTTCCGCAGTTGAATTGACTTAGTCGATCAACAACGATGTGATCAAATGTCACAAAGGACAGTACAGAGTTGAATGAGTTGTGATTCATTGCTTATTATATTTTGAACGTAGAGTAGAATGATGCAACTGATCGTTACCAAATGCCGAAGCATTGGTATAAGTTTTCTCCAGTACTGGCCAGATTTGCTCATGATTGAGTCATTTCTCTGTATCTTCAACTGTCAATCCTTTCACCGTATCAAATAGACAAGATGTTGCTCAATTTAAAGTTTCCTGAAGACTGATTGGTTGTTGGTTATCATGTATAAAGTCAGAACTACAATTTTGGAGTGTATTCTTTGTTTTTGTACTCTAACTTGGTTCAGTTACAACGCTGCACACATAAAAATTAGATGACGTTAAACATATGCAGTTAATATAAAGAAACTCTTATACGCATGTCACTTTTCATTATGGTTTTTCAGATTTGAGAATCTCAACAGTTATATGGAAAGGCTTTCCCGGCAATCTTTTGAAAAGAAATTTATAAAATCAAATATTTGGACCACTAAACAGAGTGGAAGCCAAACAAAGCATTCTAAGCAGAATTACATAAATACAGTGTGCGCTATGCACTATAAATTATGCGATTGGGGAAAGAATTTGAATGCAATGTTTTCCATACAGATTTTATTAACTGCAGGAGTAACATTTGTGGTTATGTTGATAAGGTTCTATCATTTTTACTTGATATTGACCAGAAATCTACACTTCGAAGTAACATTTCAACAGGTGTGGAATCCGACTGCCTGGGGAATTATGTTCGTCCAAATGATCTTTATTCTATCATATATTTGCTCGAAAGCAAAAGGAGAGGTAAGGTTATTAATTGTTTAATAAATAAATAAAAATACAGTAGTACTTCGGTATACGTCTGCTTTGGTAACAAACATTTTTGTTTGATACGCGTTTTGTTTGGTGCGCGCTTACGTCCTATTGTCTATTGTATATCTCTCATTGGCAAAGCCTGGCAGGAAGTTTTCTACAGAATAGTGAACTCCGCTTGGAAGAATTTGTAGCCAGAAGCAATGACTGAAAGGGACTTTGAGGCTATGCTTATAGTGGAGGATATTGTATCTGTGGGAAGGTTGGTTGGTGTTTGAGTAAAACCTTATTTTAGATATTTGTTCATTTTCGCCGGAGAGAAGCCACCGAGAGCAAGAAACGACATTAATACAATATTATTTGATGGACTGAGTCAGGAAAGAGCGGGGTGAGTGTTCGCGGTCCGGTTGATTTGAGTACTGGGCGCAGACTGCTTCCTCTGGTACACGTGCGTCATGCCCATCGGGCGGCATAGCTTGTCTTTTCTTGAACGTTCTCCCTTTGTTAGCGTGTGATGACGTAATACCGCATTGGAGAAATAAGGGAATGAGGAAACACATCTGGAAATACGCGCGGGCCGCCACATATCTTTGGGCAGGTCCATGGGTTTGGATGTAAGTGATGGTGATGTGGAGGGACACAGGGAAGAGGTGACCATCGAGGAGCTGCAGAAACTTGGGAAGGAGGTGCACAAGACTACGGTCGATACACTCTCTTCAGGCTCGGAGGAGGAGGAGATAGAGGAAACCCTACTTCATTACTCAAGAAAATCTTTGACAAATGGATGCATGTCAAAAAATTTGCAGAGAAGTATCATCCCGACAAAGCCCATACAAGCCGTAATAGCATTGTCCGGAATGATCAGTTAATGTCGCATTTTCCAAACGTCCTGAGGAGAAGGCAGAAGCAAATTTATTTAGACAGATTTTTAGCACTCAAACGTTAAACCTGTGAAGATCACTTCAACCCGTTAAATTTTCATTTATTTTATTTAATTGCTTTTGTATTTATATAGTTTAGTATTAAGCAGTGTTTAATATACTTTATACAACCCCATTAATGTATAATATGCCAATAACAATAGGATTTTTTTAATGGGAACGGATTAATCATTTTCCCTTTATTTCTTATGGGAAAAATTTCTTTTGGTATAAGTTTAAAGATCTGGAACGGATTAAGGACGTATACCGAGGTACCACCAACATACGTACACACATTTATTTATTTACATATTCAGCTCCAATTAAGCTATTAACATACATAATAAAAATTGTATTTCCTCATTTTCGTATTCTTTCTCAGGTGCTGGTTTTTTTAATCTTCTGGATATTTTAACTGACTGATAATGATTTGTAGAGACATGCGTGAAGGTTATGTATTACGATTTTAAGATATACTGTGTCAATAAAAAGTCAAGTTGTTTCATGCTGGATTTATTCAAGAGATCTGGTTATAAAATTGTTATCGCCGTCTTACATAGGCAAATTTCCTGTCTACGTGCTATTTACTCGTGTCTGGCGGATGTGACATAAATATGTCATATTATATATATAAGGACACATGTTTTTACATACGAAAAACATGGGAATTAGTCACATGTGTGGCTTGCAAGTGTCCTTTATTCTCCGTCAAATGCAGTACACAGGAAATGTTATACATGAGGTATCATTCATTCGTTTGTTTGTAGGTAGATGTACGTACATGAATTCTTGGATAATATTATCCACGTTCGTAACATAAGCCTTCACCTATCATTATCATGACCTATGTCTCTCATCATAGACTTCCCCAAAGATCGCCAATCCTCTTTCCATTCTCGCCCATCTGTTGCCACCCACTCTTTATCAAACTTGGGGATGGCACACCCTTCCTTCTACTATCAGTGTAAGGTTTCCATTCCGGGACCTTCTTTGCCCACCAGTTATCATATCTCGAGTAAGCTTATTAATCTAATTTCAGGTAGATAAATCTGCCATTCTACTCCACCAGATAAATTTTGAGGAAGATGATGAGACCCGGAGAACGGTGAGTTTAATTAAGCTAATGTTATTGTTGTCAATCTTTTGAGTCAATGTGATGTTGTGTTGAATGGAGTACCACAAGCAAAAACCTAAACGTGTCTAAATTATTGGATCCTTCTAGCTCATGTGAAGTGGCACCTATCTGTTAAGAAATCTCCCCACCAGTTTTCCATTAATGCCGCATATAGCTGACTTCGAGTCGACAAAAAAATATACACATTCATAGAAATGAAAAAACTATTATTAAGTAAGAAATTATTGTGTTTTTGATACAAACATAGTTTTATATTGTAATTGGAGCCCTAAAGCGTTTTACTAAATACAATATATTTTAAATATTAATTAGAAAGATATACATATAAAATTAATTCTATCGAAAAATATTGTTGTTGCGCCACCGGGGTTCGAACCTGGATCTGTTTCCTAACCGAGGAAGGTGCATTATCCATTACTCTATTATTTTGAAACATTTTGTTAATTTAAAAAATATTAATTTATCTTCGTAACCTTGGCTTTGGAACCATCAGAAAACATTCTGTATACATTATAATATGTGAATTTTCTATAACTAGAATTTTTTCTGGCACACTGAAAACAAATTTTATGGTAGACGTCTTTCAATTTATGTCCATATTGCCTTAATTATTATATACTCATTTTATTAGTTTTATATGAGTACAATTGTTTTATCTAAGTTATAGTTTTAAAAAAATGTAATCTTGTGAATGTCACTTCTGATATAAATGAATTATAAAAACTCACATTTTTGTAAAAAAACATGAAATGATGAATTGGTATTGAAGGCTGTATTTCATTAACAGTTTTACATTTTCAAATTAAACAACTTCTTTGACTTTCAGATTGAAATGTTTTACCTTCAAATATTGCACCAAAAGTTTGCATTCTCAGCATGCGGCTTCTTCCCGGTGGACTTCTCTTTGATGTACATGATCGTGGGAGCCATCACTACATACCTTGTGATCCTCATCCAGTTCCAGATGGCCGGCAGTAAGGGAAAGCAATGGGCCGATGGAATATAATATTGAGTTTATGTGTAAAATAATTTGGAAATAAATAAAGTGTGTAAAACTAAACAAAATAATTATTGTTTTTTAAAAATAGATTCTGTTAAAGAAATAATATAACATATGTTTTTGATTAGTTAATGACATCTTGAAGAAGAAAATGATATTTTTCAAAACCGGTAGATGTATTTAATTCATTAAGTGGTTAATAAAACAAGGTTAACAATCTAAAATAATTTTATTAATTTATGTTGTATGTTGTACACTCTGCTTTTATGTAAAAACATACATTAAAATACTGTTCTCTCATTTTACGGGTTCCTACTTTATTTTAGATTTTTTTGTTTAATCATGATGGAGCATAACAATTGGTCATAGTGTTTTAGAATATATCTTTTGCCAAAATCATACAAATGTATATTTTGTATTCCTGCACTCTAAATCAGGTTTATCCAAGACGGAGTCCTTACTTTTTGATACGGTTTTGTACGGCCCGGCTGTTTGCTCAACTTTTTTAATTTTACGTATGAAAAAATAATGCTATATGAAATAGAAACTTGTTTTTTTATTATGTAGTAGCATGGAGTCTATAATACTACTAGAAGTGCTATCTTTACTCTGCAAAGTAGCCCTCAGTTAAACCTTTTTAATGCGGGCCTTGGGTTACTTAAGTCGGACAGATCTCTTCAAAATTACCTGTTGGTAATTAGTACCTTCACATCGCATTATCTAAATTGTAATTTTTGTTCATTCCAAAATTTGGTATACACCTAATAACATCCAATTCATACTTTAGAAATAAAATAAAAAAAGTTTTCAGATATTGATTAGAACAGGGTTGCGGAGTCATTAATTTATGATATTTTAAGCGGAGTCAGAGTCACCCTGTAAGTCGCACTCAGAGTTGTTAGATTTTTAAATGACTCCGCAGACCTAAATTAGAATATAAATTCTTTAATTTATGTTTAATCATATTGATTATAATCAATACGCTTTTTGTAGTTTCACTCAAATAGGTTCAGTTTGCAGAAATATCACTAGATCGTTTATGTTTCTGGCGTCATAAATTATGTATAAATATATATTACCACGAGTTTGATTGAATTAATTAGAAAGTAGCACTCATATGATTAGGACAATAGGATAATGACAGATGATAGGATTACCATTGATCAACCCTGCAGTGACTGCCTGGTGTGCTTGCCTCCATCAATACTACAATTTATTGAAAAAAACGTTAATTTAATAATTGCCTGTATGCCATTTGGAAAAAGAATACTAATAAGGAAGTCATCCCTTTTCAAGTACATGAGTGAATTCTTAAGAGTCAGTAACACTGTCTCATTCACACACATTCATTGTCTCAATTTCAAATTTAGTAATCAATAATGATCTCATATATATATATGCACTTGAATACACTACAAATACATAATACCATACTGTATATCTGTATACGAGCAGCATTTATTGAAGATTCAAACCTTTTGGGTCTATTGATAATAATAATTATCGCTGCTGAGACGGTGAGATCCAGAATTATAATCCGTCACCGGATGGAACGTGTATCGTAGGAGTTTGTTTATGTTAATTGATTCAGTTAGCTTGTACTGTCTTATACCATTTTCATTTCATGTTATATTTTCAACATTGAAAAATAAGTTTCACACAAAAACCGGTTACGTGCGCAGCTACTCAAAGATTTATTATAAATGGAAAGATTCTGAACAATCTGCGTTATGCAGATGATACGGTACTTTTGGCGAGTAATATTGAACATTTACAACTTTTCTATTCAAGTCTTTCTACCTCAGCAGTGTTGCCAGGGACCTCGACAGAAGGGTACTCTTTACTTATGTCATTTGATTTTCAATTAGTTAATTTTCATATTTCGAAATGTATTCTTCGGTCTGTAGCCAGGAGCTGCTCGCGGCCAGTATTCTCGCTATCTTACTCATCGCGATGGCAGCTAGATGGTGGTGAACATGGAAACAAATATTAAAAATGTCAGGAGACTTCAGAGAGGGTAGATTGCCATGCAATGAATAACACAATTCAAAAATTTTATTTTTCATTTGTATTTTGATTCACGTAAAATCTCAGAGAAGTAACATTCATAATTTGATTTATATAATATTTATGTTCCTTAAAATTAGTTTTCAACTCTGATAAGACTGTGATAAATGAATTTGTAGAATTCACAAAGTGCACCGAGTACCGAGTAACTGAGTACCGATTACTGAGGGCTGATGAAAATAAATACACGCAACGATCTTTTAAAGTTACACGGCTCGATGCGTTATAATCGATATAAACTTTGGCTCTAAATAATATAACAGATACAAATAACAAATTAAAACTTTCGGAAAGATTACTCTGAGATCACTTTTACTATCTTTTTAAACTTTGTTCCAAAATAATAAAATTCAGGATATCTTCATATTTGTAAGAGTTAATATCATTGTAACGATACATTTAAATACAGTAAAATCCCATTTATTCGAAGAATGCTTATTCGAAATTCGCTTCAAGTCGAAGTTTTGGTCCCTCTAAAAAGTTTTCATACTAAATTGTACTTATAAATGGAATATCGTTATTCAAAGCTATTTTTGGACCCTATCAGATGAATTTGTCGATTTATTTTTCGCATAATTTGATTTTTTTGTCAAATGTCCATAATTTGGAAAAGACACGTGGGCTACGCAATGTGCTTGTCATGTGTCATGCGATGTCCATCCAATGGGTAGTATCCGCCCCTATACCGATTCACAACGAATAAAGTTAATTTGCATCATTTGTTTTCTCATTCATTTTCAGTAAACTAAAAAAAATGGCAAATATGTCATGTGCGTCTTCGATTTTTAAATCTTTATCTTCCTTACCGCTACGCGTTAACTCAGCTCACGTGCTTTTTTCTCTCACTCGTTTTCTTTACATTAGAAGGAAATAGCAAATATTATCTTTGCACCCTTATAGGTAACGTGATTCACCAGTTGCTGGCTGCGAATGTCAATGCTTGCCAATCTTTTGCTCCGTACTATTACCATAATTATTTTTGTTCACGTGGCGTTTGTATATTTTGTTGTACAAACGCTAGTACCCGGTTGAGTTCCTCAGACTTTTCAGTGTTTTATAAATTATTTAATTTGTATTGATTTTAATAGTCATTTCTTTCTATTTAAGTTTTGATGATATATATGTTTTGGTTGATATTTTTCAGATTTTCTCATATTTTGTTAATTATTTTATTGACATTGTTTTAAATGTAAAGACAAATATTTATTGTATAATCTCTAATATTTACGTGTTAGACATTTTGATATTCGCTAACACGTGTTTTGTGTTCCTTAGACTTTTCCGTATTTCATTAAATTTAAATTAAAACATTTGAATTATCTTGACTGATAATTTTATATTCTCAAAAATGGCACCAATGCGAAACTCATATTGGACGCCAACAGTTTCTAAAAAATCGAATTAATACAAGAGATTGCCGAAAAATGAAACATGATGACAGATAGAACTTAAGCGTTGAAAGATGAGAAATGTCACGGAAGGAAAAGGAGTGCGGAAGCCGAGAGTTAAGAAGAAAATGAACAAGACGTCACAGGCGAGTGAGAAATGCCCCCGCGACTACCACAAAACAAAGTTTTAAAAGCGCTGTGAATTTTTGTTGCTAACTTCAATACAATGGAGAAATGGCTGTTATTTGTTATTAAAAATGGCGCAAAAAGATAGTCCATTATAATC
Organism: Eubasilissa splendida; assembly: GCA_031772225.1. Taxonomy (NCBI): domain Eukaryota; kingdom Metazoa; phylum Arthropoda; class Insecta; order Trichoptera; family Phryganeidae; genus Eubasilissa; species Eubasilissa splendida. Next base: position 4,610,281 of record CM062863.1, on the reverse strand, counting down.
GGATTTTTAAAAATAATATTGTGATTTGTGTACGCTGTATTTTGGCAAATTGTATGTTATTTTTAAATGTGTGGATATACAGGTGGCCCAATGAAATTATGCCCCCTGGCTCGATGAAATTAAGATTCTTATGACGAAGAAAGTTGATTGTATTTCTGGCTGTGTGAGATGGAGCTCCATTCTGCTGTAATGTCCAGTTATGCTGCAATGTTTAGCTATACACCAGGCTTTGTTTTGAAACTCTTTGATCATTTTTCTTGCACCCCGACGTTTTTCAATTTTTGATCAGAATACAGTCTTCTGCAGTGATTTTTGTCATTTTGGGCAACAATTTGAAAAAACCAAATATAAACAAACGGAAAATTAATAATCAAAGATGGCGACTGGAAATTGTCAAAATAAAACTTAATATAAGTAAATAAGTAAACTATTGTTGATAAAGTTAAACTAATTTTGATGTAATTATATCACATTTTACGAAATGTTCTCACTTTTTTTGGGCCACCCTGTAGGAATATATTAGAGTTGTAAAGAAAAAATTGAATTTTTTAATTTTTTAATTTTCATTATCGTAAATCGTTTCTTTTTCGGTCCTCTCAGCTTGGATAAATGGGATTTTACTGTATATTTTTTAATATAATTAATCATAAACCAAATCAATAGATGGTCATGATAGTGATGTTTGGTGGTCTCCGACAGCTGAGACAGAACTGAACTGAAATGTTTAACTATGAATGGTCGTGCGTATATTTATATCCATTAATAAATGTACGTACATATTTTATAATATTTACATATTTTTTCTTTCCGTATGGAAAGTTTAGGGATTATACGCAAATGGCTTAAAATCAGAACGGTTCTGGAGTAGATACACTGGTCACTCGTCACTTGCTAAACTCGAATCCATTAAGATAAGATGGGAGAGATTTAATGAAACAGTACCTGACGTGTGAGACAAGTCGGGTCTCGTGTCAGCTTGCCCACCGCGCGTGTTCGGCTGTCTCACTCCACTCTCAGTGTACGTAAAACATTTTGATTTGCAGCCATTTGCGCAATCTACAGTGAGCACCTTTTTGTGGAAAAGATTTGAAATAACTGAATCAAACAACTTTTTTCAATTAAATTAGTAGAATAAGGACGCAGCCAGGCCAGGGGGTGGAACACACCTTGTTACTCGACACCTCCATCTTGCACACCCCCCTTTGTGATATTTGTAACGATTATTTATCGACTTATTAGTTTACAAGAAAAATATTCATTTAATACGAGAAATATATTTGATAATCCATACTATATTTTATTTACAATGAAGTATGGTCGTTTAGTAACAAAGATATAATATTTTCCGATAAAAGACTTTGGATAGAGAAACAGTGAATAGAGGAATTATTTTTCTACTTTAGGTTCACATGTCGGCTGAAGCGAGGGTCTGCTGATCCGCAATCCGTGATTATTTACATCCAAATAGATTTGTATTTTCTTTTATTGTTCTATCTACGAACTATATTTTTTTATCTAAATAACCAAAAGATATAACATACGTATTATTATAGTAATATTAATGAATGCATTCCCTGAAAAGTAGCCGAGTTAAAATATTTTCTGTTTTGACAGGACGCTGATGCCGAGTTTCGTACATTAATATTAGCTCCGGTCGGTCGAGATATGTGGCCTGGTCAGACAATAGGACAATGCGCTCCACTGCTGCAGCAGAAACAGGATTTATGTTGCCGGGGGAGCTATTGGTAGATATTTTTATTTAGTTAAAAGTAAGCACAACCGATGGTAACACAGAACATGATTAACAGCAACCATATAAATATATGTTTTTTAAACAAATAATAGATATCTCATAGAGACGAAGCTATTTTTTATTATATTTAAAGGAAAAATATGGAAGTATGGGTAATTACAGGGCTTACGATCTGTCTTCGGCTGGCTTAAATGATCACTTTATACAGATATAACATTCACAATTCTCACCCATTACTTAATCTTCATATCTATAACATTTTTGGAAATTGTATATATGTTAATATGTGGAAACACTTCGAGTACCACAACGCTATCGCCATCTATGGACTAAATTTGATATTCATTTCCCTGAAACAGCATATAAGTCACAATGAGAATATTTGTCTCTATGAGATATCTATTATTTGTTTAAAAACAGTGCCATTGTAGGTGAAAATCTAGTAATTGTGTGTTCTTGGACATATTCAAATATTGCTAATATATATTTTATATAATTACAATATATTTTTTTTAGATAAACACAAAAATACATCGACGCTAGGACAAAAATTCTTCATCTAATTAAAATGTGCATTTGCAAACCTGATGATTGTAAAATAAATTATTTTATCGCATAATATTTTTCGGCAGGAATATTGGAGATTTCACGTATTTTTATTTAGTTTATATTTTAAACGGTGTTTAGATGATCGCAGAGGATATTAGCGTCTGACGTTTGAAACTTTGCTGTGGGACACACGCAGCATCTGCCGATGTAGTCACGCACGTAGTAGCAGTGGCGTAACTGCAAAAATTAAGCCCCAATGCAGAATAAAAAAGGGCCTACTAAATAAGTATTGTATATAAGATATATTGATAATATTTTCATGTTTTTGTAAAACACGTGAGTAATGACAAAATGTATCAATCCATTTCATGCCGTGCTGAATTTTAGACGTTTTCCACATTAACACTGGGAAAGGTATCGCTACTCGCAAAAATGATGACGTCAAATTTTGAGCTCCTATCTAACGTGGGCCCCAGTGCACCGCATACCCTGCATTGGGAATATTTACGTCACTAGGTAGTGGGCTGTACAGTGTGGTCACATATGCGGGTGTCAGCCGCAGAGAAAGATTAAAAAAGAAAACGAAAGAAAGAATATATAATTAAGTTGAAAAGATCAATAATTTTTGGCGTTTAGAGCATTTCAAGCTTGAATTGTTTCAACGCGAGTTCGGGTCAGGCTCGATAACTCCCGCTGTATATAAGTTTTTTATATATATATATATGTATATTTTACCTAAATATTTTGACGAAATGAAATATAATCGAGATTGTAAAGTAAAAAAGATTTTAAATGTAAAGGACGCGCCGACCCCGACGACGGGCAAGCAAACAGCCCTCAGAGCTAACTTTGCTCTGACTGACTTGGTAAAGATAAAGGGGTAACTAAAGATGATTAAGTTATGTTGGTCAGTGCAGGGTACAGTAGACAGATAAGCTAGGCTAGAGAGTGCGTATACTCGTGTACAGTGACGTCCACAACATTATATTAGTTACTACGTAGGTAGGTACTAACATTTCGATACAATTTGTTTCAATCCTTCTAGCGAAGAGATTGATAATAAAATGAATCGTAAATAATTTGGACTACGTGATTATTTAAAAAGTGCTGGTTTCAGAGCATCCGTTTCTTTACAGCTACTTACCTACTCAATTATTAGAGAAGATTTCATATGACTACCTTTAAAAGTATTTGGGGAAATAATAAAATGATTTTACATTTTATAATTTTTAACAGCGGCGTAAAATCACTGACTTTGTAAGCTCCTTTCTGACCAAATACGCTTGTTTAGGTTCATCGATGATTACCCACGCCCCACGTCACGTCATCAAAGATTTACCCATGCCCCACGTCGCGTCATCAAAGATTTACCCACGCCCCACGTCGCGTCATCAAAGATTTATCCATGCCCCACGTCGATCGTCCACGAAGATCTAGAAGGGTCTACTGCCTCTCCCTCTCCCTCTCCACACCTCTCCTCTTAATCACTCTTTGTTCATAAAATCACTTGTAAAAAATTATAAATTGTAAAAATAGTCGATTGCTCTCGTATAAATTCGAGAATATCATTTTTATACAATTAATAAATATCATTTAGTTACTTAACTTTGGATACTAACGGAATAAATAATGTGCTTCGTAAACACTCGGTAATTAATATTATATATATACATAATATGTCGTGTTTTAGGTACAATTATGTAGCACTGGAGAAATGTAATGTCATATGTACAGGAATTATCTTATCAAATACTTGAGGTTAACTTGGTGTTCCTTTATAACGTAAATTAAATGGTAAAATTCACAAACATTTATTAATAATACATTACTAAACTACTTGTGAACAGATCCACTTTCAGCAGCAAACGTGGCTTGCTCTCGGTTCTCAAATAGTTCTCGAAGGGCCGTAGGGACGCTTCGATCTGCAGAGAGACAAGTCATTCCAGAATGCTTAGACGCCTGTCACAGAACCTGGTGAGATTCCCGAATAATATAATATAATAGTAAAATGGATTGTACAATGTAATAAGAAAAATAATATTCATTAACGATCAAGCGTAGTGTGTTGCGCATCGCTGAAAGATGATTCTTAGCAACCAAACATTGGTGACAGCCGTCGGGCATTCGCCTTCCTCAAATTATTTAGCTGTATGAACATCATTCAAAGTGGAAACTTAAGCTATAGCATGAGGCGCGATGCACCAATCTTGATTATTATTTACAAGCATTTTGTTATTCGACTCGACCTGCTCTCACCAGACAAAGAGGGAGACAGGTGAGATGGCGTCTGGCGAGTTGTTGGGCAAAGTAGAAAGCGCGAGAGGCAGGGAGCTGTAGAAAGAAACAAAGAGAGGCTTATATTTAACATTGGACGCAGATCCGTGAAAATGTACAAAGTGCGAGGCGTTGTTTGTCCAACAACTCGCCCGATGCAACCTGACCAGGGATGCAAAGAAATATAAAAGTCAAATTATGTCGGCCAAAGCGTTGATAATCTGCGACGTTCTGCGGCGTTCGCTGTTGGGTGTTCCGTGATCAGAAACAGTGATGTCCGGGTCCGTGGCTGCAGTCGGCTACACGCTGGACGTAACCTGGTGGCTGCTAGTGTCCGAGTTGAGGGTGAGGTTGGAGGCTCTCAGGGAGTGCGGGAGGGAAGGGGCCGCGAAGAAGTCCTGAAAATATTATACATCATATTTCATTTGATAAATTGCAGTACAGACTGAGCGCCTCGTTGGCAACAAATTTCAACAAAATCACTATTATTATTCGGTGAGTCTAGAATAACGTTTTTTCTAAAAGGATTCGAGACATCCCAGACCACATCTGGCATCGCCTTACATTTGTTTTGTAATGTATCACTTCAGGTTTAAATATCACGAAATGAAGTAAATGACACCAACTAACTATAGTAAGAGCATTAGTCACTAATGTTTGTGAAGCATGGTGCCTAACCCAAATCGAAGAAAACAAATTAGCAGTTTTTGAGTGGAGTCATACAAAATGGAATTTGGAACAGAATAAAAATTAATCATGAGCTCGAAAATTCGATTGAGCAAGAAACAGTTGTAAGATTCTGCAGGTCAGAATCAGACAGGAGTCGGTAGAGAGTACTTATGGAGGAGACCAAATCCCACCCTGGGATGTAGTGCCGTGGAAGGAAAATAAGAAAAAGTAAAGCACCCTGTCGGGTCTCGGGGGGAGTACCTGCAGGTCGTGGTGGGTGGGGGGCAGCAGCGCCCGCGCCGGGGACTGGCAGGCCGCGCAGCCCCTGGACAGCGAGGAGCAGTTCTTCCGCTTCATCATGTCGGCCACGCACCTGTGGGGAAACACACATATGTTAACTAATAACACAGGACAACTACCTAATCCCGGGAGCAACAACAATATTTTCGATAAAATTGATTTTATATGTATAATATATCTTTCTAATTAATTTATTTAATTTATTAGCAATATTTGAATGTGTCCAAGAACATACAAGCCCTGTAATTACCTCATACTTCTATATATTTTCCCTTAAACATAATAAAAAAATAACTTTGTTTCTACGAGATATCTGATATTTGTTTAAAGACGATTAATACATTAAAAAATTAACAGATATAAACATAAACTATCCTAATTTACAAAATTCAAACATTACGTACAACTTTTGTGTGGGTACCCCACAATGTGTGTTCCGTATTTATAGAACACATTTTTGGCGCATCTTGAGAATCGGCCGCGACCTGACATTATTATTATTGACACCTTTCGCGTTCTAATTCCCACCCATCCTTTTTCCTTACTGCTTGTCTTCAGTGTGAATAGTGACCTTGACGTCAGCAGACGTTAACGCGACGCGATACTTGTTCGGTTGCGACACCGCGATTGCATTAGCGGTGTGGAGTTATTCAACTCCGGTGCATCAGTACTGTATTGTGATCCTGTGATTTGTGCACAGTGATTATTGTGTGAGCCGCGGCTGAAGTGAGTGATATCGCCGTCTTCATTTGGAAGCGGAGATTTGCCCGCCCGCGTGCTGTTTGTTCGATCTCGGCTGGCGGATAACGGAGGCGTCATACATGAGGTAAGGCAAGCAGTCCTTCCGATTCCAGATTCCCCGAGATCCACTGGTTTCCCTCCCATAATCGAGCCTTATCCGTTAATCCAGGTCCCCTTCCTTCCTTTACCGCCCCTCCCTTCGGCGATTTACGACCGGAATCGTTGTAATCCAATCCGCGGGACGTGCGACTCGAAGATCGCGCAATTCGTTCGGTAGATCCTATTAGGCGCGGATCTACGTTTCTTTTCAATGTGTCTATAACCCACCCACTGACCAACTAAAATGGATCAATATACTGTTACAATGTATATATTACCGCACCGTTCATTCGAAATGAAGAGTAGTATACCTAGCGTGCAGGATGTGCGAGCAGGGCAGGGCCTCCAGCGCTGCGGGCGTGGTCCCCAGGGGTCCCCCGCACTGCGGGCAGGCGGGGTGGGGGGCGCAGCTGTCGGCCAGAGTCTCCTGCTGGGCCCGGGCCTCGTCGTCCCCGAGGCTGGAGTAAATCCCGGCCAGCCGCTTGCGGACCGTGCGCACCAGGAGCTGGAATTACCGTCGATCAATGTACGTACCATCCTGGCTGATTACTACACCGAATAATTGCGGGCCCTGCACCTACCTTGGCTCCGACAGACGTGGCTACTTCCAAAAGTCTGGTATTAAATTCCAGAGGCCTACAATTGCAGATTTTCTGCTGCAACCTGGAAGAGAACGAAAATGTTTATTTTAAGATTGTCAGTGTGTAAGTCGAGTAGATTATTTCAATAGGAATGTAATACACCTCAGGGCTTCCAGGCATCTGGCGGCCCCGTCCATAGCCTCCATCTGCGCCAGCCGGTCTCCCATAGCTTGTCCGGCCCCCATCGCTATCTCGTATTGTCTGCAAAATATACAGTCTCATGCCATCCGCTAAACCATTTATAATAATAATGTCCTGTCATGCCTCGTGTATAATTTACAATATTATTTGAAATGTTACCTGAGAGCCCGCCCAATGTCGCACTTTCTTCTGTAGATGTCGCCCGTGATGCGCACCGCCCGCGCGTAGCTGCCCTGGTCCCCCGCCACGGTGGACAGCCTCATGGCTTCCTGCGGACCGAGCGAGAATGTCAGTGAACATTGTCTCGAGTGCATTAGTGCGTGGCGCCGCGGCGTCGGGCACTCACCGTGCAGTAGTCGTGGGCGTCCCCCAGCTCGCCCTGCCGGCGCAGCGAGGCGGCCATCTGCAGAAGCGCCAGGCGGTGGTGGCGCGTGTTCAGGTCTCCGGGCTGCAGCGAGCGGGACAGGTCGTAGGCCCGCGCGGCGTGAGCGGCCCCCCGCTCCGAGTCCAGCAACCGCCCGAACACCTCGGAGAGCCCCACGTACACCTGCACAGCGCACGCGCAAGGTTACTGCCGGGAGCCAGCTCTATATTGGCCAGACGTATTAGCTAATTAATATGACTATTAAATTAAATGTCTCACAATCGCCCATCACTAGTGCCGACGTTATTGTATTATTTATTACAGGAGCGGACATCTCCGAGGCTGGCACTTGACTTGTGATATCTTAATGTTGACACATTCTAGCCGCATCGGTGCTCTTTTGTTTATTTATGTATTCCAAAGGACTTTATGAGACTTGAAACATTATTTTCAAACAGCCATAAGAAATGTTACAAAATACAGTGTAAGTACAGCGGCTTTTTCGGAGATGATTGTTTATATTAACAACATTATTTGTGAAGCCCTATCAAGTGATAAATCGTACACGGGATGCCTTTATGGAGGTCTAAATGTCGTTTTAAATGTGGTGTTCAACCGAATACACGACTTTCTAAAAGAGGGTATACTTGGAGTACATTTGTTTAGCGGCCGAGAGGTTTTAAAGCGTGAGTATAAAGAATTAGTTCATTGAAGTACTTGGTACGGTGTGGACCGTAGCATTTTTTTTATCGTTTTGGTCTGGCTCGATTGTGAGCACCCGTCCCATTACACTGCAGCTACGAAGAGCCATTACAGCTGCCGTACCTGGAGCAGCAGTGCGTTATCTTGAGTGGTCTGAGCCGTCTTGTGCGCCCTCTGGAAGCTGTCCACCGCCTTGTTGAACGCCCCCAGCTCCAGGGAGACGGAGCCCACGGTCAGGTGCACGTAGCCCATGGTGGAGCACCCCTCGCAGTCGTTGTACAAGGACTGCCGGGCGTAGGAGAGGGCTCTGAAAATTAGTCTCGGTCAGTCGGATCAATATCCACATTTTTTCGGTTCGGAAAACATTGCAAGATTGGAAAATCATCACCAGCGATATTAGCCCTAATTGCGAGTTAGCCACGACCAGTTCTGGTTACATATCACCAGGAATATGGACCGAGAAGACACACAGCATTCGTTTGTTGTAATGAATGGTTTTAAATTAAATAATGTTTGTACTTACTAAAGGTTCTGATGTTCGGAGATACTTTCGTGACTTCCTGTTGGAAGTTGGAACTAGGTCTTCTTCAATTCTGTTTTGTGATAATTAACAACTCGTCTTTTTAAAGCAATTCTTCATTATAAAGAATAGCACAAAGTAGTCAACGTTGCGCAACCACTTTTACCTTTCCAATCCTCCTAAGGTCTGGTGCGCCCTGGCCAAGTTGAGGTAGGCCTCCGCCCTCATGGACGGCGAGTCCAGCTCCTCCGATATCCCCAGCTGGCGGTGAGCGAATTCTAACGATTCTCTGCACAGTAAACCATCGGTAAGGTTAATTTTAAAATAGAAATAGGCCAATAGATGGACTGGTAATTGTTGGTTTGATAAAATAAATGGTGACGCTTAACTTATATTCTAACATGTATCAAGTGGAAACGTGGACCTTTTTTTTAAGTCTCGTATATCGTATAATGTTTGATATGAACGCAACGTTGTGGTCGTTGCGCAATCAACATTTGTAGTGATCACAAGGAGATGGCGGGAGGCTAAATTAAATTAACACGAGTTTCTATATACAAATTCACACAATGAAATATGCAAAAAAAAAAAAGAAAGGAAAATTCCTATTGCTACTTATATCTGACCTTAATTAACGCGGGCGCACTAATTGTTCAATTGGTTTTCCCTCTCACTTTTGTCTCTTCACATTTGTAGCCGATTGTATGGCCACGTATGGCCCGCCGCGGGCGCGCGCGACAAGCGGCATCTGGAGCCTGGCCCTGGTCCCATTCACGGACGCGGTCTTTGCAGCTTCGTTCGCCATGTGGTCTCCGTGGCCGCATCCGGTCGTCTCGAAGTGAACGGCGTCCGGTCCTCTTGTGGCGGGCGGCCTCCGGTCCTCCGTTGTGAGCGGCAGGAATATCCGCCACTTGCCTCGTGTATAGGCGGGGTCCTCGGATGCCTTCCTGGAGGCACATCGCAGCTTCCTGGCGGCTTCGTCTCAAGGCAAAATGGCGGTCGGTATGGAGCTACCTGGCGGCACCCCGAAGCAGGTGCGGTGCGTTCGACAGGTGTGGAGCGAGAGGGAGTCGATTCGAGTTGGCAAAACCTACGCGGGGGAGGGGGTAGCGACCCTTCGTCCGCTGTGGATACATGTTAGGAGCGGGGTGAGGAGGGGCATGCATTGCCCCGGCGCGCGGCCCGCACAGCAATATTTAAATAATAGTAAATAATAATTTAAAATTCGCACCGAAAATAATATTCGTAATACGTGAACGTCACGCCTGAGATGCGGCCGTAACATGTTTCATTGACAAAGAATTTTTAGATGAATTATTAATGTTCAAATTCACCCAGCACAACAAAAATAACCGCACCTATTGAACATGTAATTTCGGCACTTTTGTTCCCTTTATCAACTGTGTTTTGTTAACCGTTATATTTGATGTAAATAAAGCAACATATGTACATATTTTAGTTTTAATAAATATACATTTTATAGCATATAACAACATCAGTTGTTTAATTATTGAAGACTACATTTAAGTGGAAAAACTTTCATAAATATCTCTTCCAACTAAATCAGTCAAATTCAAAATGGTTTCTAAGTCGTTTCTATATCGATGTGCTTTTTAATTTTGACACTAATATTTTAAATTAAACTAAATTAGAAGGATTTTAAAGCGATTTTTTTTATTTTATACATCAAATCCATATTTTGTTTGGCCCCCTTTAGAACGGACTCTTATACTCTCGGCATTGATTTATAACTTAAATAGTTTTGGGCGATTTTTTGCAGATATTTTTACTCATCACGGACTACAGATTTTCAATCATATTTAGATCGCGAAATTGTGAAAAAATTAAAAGGAATCCAGTGTTGAGAATGTTCACCGAGTAAAAAAAAACAAATAAATTAAAAAAATATTTGTAAATTAATTTACAGAGCGGGAACGATAATGAGGTGCAGAATCGTCCTGAAATTCCCAAAGTGGTCTATATCGACCCCCAGGGGTCTACGATAACCTGCAAGGGGTCTACGTCAGCGAAAAAAAAATTGGGGGTCCATGAAATGAAAATGGGGGTCCACGATAGTGGATCTCAACATACACTGATAGTACCTATTTACTTACATTATAATCTTATAATATAAAGACATATACATTATTTATAAAAGTACCTATGAAGTAAAAAATGTATTATATATGTTTATAAAATTGTGTAAGTTGTAGGATGTAGGCATTCGCTTTGTGGTTTAAGTTTTTAACACTAAACTTCACTACAATTAGAAATTTACAAAAAATCAATATCAGGTAAGAGTAGTGGGTCTACCAAAAACCGAAAAACATGGCAAGGGGTCTACGACACAAAAAAGTTTGGAAACCTCTGTACTAGATCATCAATTTTTTTAGTCAAATTCTTAATTGTTGGCAAAATACCTTCAAGAATTTTTTTTGTATTTTTCCGGATTCACTGTTCCTTCTAGTATAATAAAATTGCCAACATAAAGTGATGTGACGCACCTCCACATCATGAGATACGGAGAATCTTTCTGTACCTTTCTCCGGATCTCCGACGCACCGTCTGCAAGCCGTCTGGACTAATCAAGTTAAATTTTAGGAGAACGCATTCTTATTGTGAAGTTGTAATTATTCAGAGCAGACGGTCTGTGATATTTTAAATATGAATTAAATATATTAATTAGAAAGATATACATATAAAATCAATTTTATCGAAAAACATTTGTTGTTGCGCCACCGAGATTCGAACCTGGATCTCTTTCCTAGCCGGGGAAGGTGCATTATCCAACTATGCTACAGCGACAATATTTTTAGCGGCAATTTTCGAACCTATATGTTACCTTTTTGATATTAATACATTTAATCGTTCCATAATTTGAAAGAGATCCCGGATGTATATCTTTCTAATTAATATATTTAAGTTAAATTTTGTTTCTTCAAAAAAACAACCCCCTCCCATCACTCACTGACCAATTTTCTTTTTCTTTGGCGTATTGCATTCGTTTTTCCTTTATTTCCTTGATCAATAGAGGTTGCATATCGTAGAGCCTATTTTGAATAGTTCTGACACTAACACTAGCACTGGTGGTGTCTTGGAGGTTCACTGAAGCAGAAGCAAAACGATTTTTCAAAGAAAGCCGTTTCAAAATGTGATCATCTAGATTCTAAGTACTACGCTTTAAGCCAGGTCCAACTTTCCTGGAATTTTTGGAGAAATCTTCTTACCTATGACTCATTACAATGAATTTTCCGTGCTTTAGCATAATTGGAAAAGTTTTGTTTTGATAAGTCAACTGTCACTGCTTTCTTTTGTTGACTTAGTTGAAGTCTCGTTGACATTGCCATTCAGTAAAACTAATAAAACGACCACTCACTGCAAAAACGGGCACTACAGTAGGTATCTGATAAGTGAATTGCTCTTTCTGGAAGCGGAAGCTGGATGCTGACGCAAGTCGAGTACCTACTTTCTGTGCATTTTGTCCTTCCAATATATATACCTGTTCCGCTCCGGCCAACTATTGACTTAGGTATTTCGCCGGCGTGGGAACAGATTGCCTTCTGACACCAAACCGTCAAGATCTGTGTTCTATTTTTTAACGTCCGAAAGTAGCGCCGTGCGTAACACTAGGATCACGAAGAGGCGGTATTCTAAACAGTTCCGGAAGTGCAGTGATATCTCGTTTCTTCACTTAAAAGGTGCGAGTCAATTGGAGATGAAAATTTGACGTCTAATCCAGGATAGAGATCAAAGTAGGCCAGATCCATTTGTCAATATTTCTCTCTTGAATTCAATTCGGATTGCGTCAACTAATCATTATTGTAATAGATACGGTCCACGGGATCTTATCCCACCATTGGGTAAAAATTTTACTTTTCGATCACACCAATCTATTTTCATTTTTAACAAAAACATTTCTTGTCTCTCGGTCTAACGAAAGTAATGTACTGGCTAGAATACATTTATTACGCTTTATCTAAAAATATTTAAAAGAAATAGCGATTTTTTCGATAGATAACCGCCGGGAACCGATTGACCAACGGCAGTAGGTCTGCTCCTCTATAGTGAGAAAAGAATGGACGTAAAGCATGTACGGTCTAAAAAAGGTTAAGTTGGGAAATATTCAGTTCAGTAGAATTGTTACGCGGATTAAACAAACAAATTGGATGAGTTCAAACAAACAAATTGACTAGAAGCAAGCTTGCATATATGTATGTTTATGTGAAATGTTGTATATAATGAGTATTGAAATAATATAGATGTTCCGAATTCGTAAACACACTTTTGGCGAGTCTTTTCGAGTCAGCCGCAACCCAATTGATTGACACAATTCTGCGTCGAAATTTCCATCCATACATTTTCTCATGCTCGTCTTTTTAGTGTGAAATGTGATCTTGATACCAGCAGACATCAAGTTGATCGATATTTGTTCGATCTCGGCATCGCGATAGCATTCGCGGTGTGGACCTTTCAGCTCCAGTGTATCAGCACTGTATTTTGTGATATTGTGTTTTGATCACGTATTGTATGTTCCGTGGGTGAACTTGTGACATCGCCATCTTCAATTCGGAAGTGAAGATCGGCTCATCCGCGTGCCATTTTGTATGATTTCGGCGGCGACTGCAGGGATTACGGAGGCGCTATATACAAGGTAAGGCGAGCAGTCCTTCCGAATCCCGGTTCCTGAGATTATTGGTCCTTCAACTAGAACCCCTATCCCCTCACCGACCTCATCCTTTACCACGTTTTCCTACTTTTCTTCCCCTTTCCTGCGGTGATTCAGATTTACGACCGGAATTGTCATATTCTATTCTGGGACGCACGACCTGGAGATTGGGCAATTCTCTCTTTCTTCTATACGAAGTTGTCGTAAAAATGATATAACTCTGTTTATTTCACATTTTATAAATTTTATCCTACCGGCTGCGCCACTGTTATATATGTTATTTGGTGGTGCGGGGATCTTCATAGAATAACACGATCTTTAGGTTTGACAAGAAACAGGCAACCTCACTAGACCTCTATGGGAAGTCGACTCTTTTCGGTCTGTGTGCGTGTGCTCGCGCTGCAATCCTCGCCTCTACCGACGCGACCCGTGGCGCCACCGAGCGCGTGCACCTGACACGAGTGAGTGAGCCTGTCCTGTGTCTCACTTCCGTTCTACACTTATGGAACGATTTATAGGCGAAAAGAGGTGGCGCCTATTTCGATGAACAGCAGTATCAAGTTCATCGCTGAGAGTTCAGGACGGTCGAAGTTATCGCGCAGTGTGCTGTATAGGCAGCCAGTCTGTTGACTGATGCAAGAGAGGATATGCTTGAGGGTATGGAGGGAGCGGGTTGTACGTCTCTAGGTGGTAAATCTAGGGTCGGTCTGATTGTGTGATTCCTACCAGTCGGATCCTCTAGGGTGCTGTTCCCTGGATAATATCTGCCGGCAGTGGTGTTCGGGTAAAGAATCAACGTCACGTCTTTTTTTGTGCCCGTTTTTTGTGTATTCCCCCAGTTGCCCCTCTGTCCGGCTATTATGTGTTATTACTGTATCCTTGGTAATATTGTATATTTTTAATTTAATTTAATTTTTTTCTTACATTCTTACATATTATACATTATAAACAATTCTTATAGTATATAAAAAAGTGATGTTTACTGTCTCCTTAACTGGACCGAAGTCTGTACCAAAGGAGACAGGTTCATCCGTTGTCTGTCGTACAAATATGAAATTATTTATTACAATATTTTGAGTATGTCCAAATCTTTGAAGGAACTAATTAAGATTAAGATGTCTCATATATCTTCGTCTCTGTGAGACATTTTAAAATATTTTTAATTTTATTTTCATCTAAATCAAAAATACTCACGATTGAAACAAAAGCAAAAAGAAAAATGGATATAAAGAAATGACGTTATGTTCATGCGATCATTTCCATGAATCTTTGCTCAGTTTCCTTTCTGCCAACACCCAATAACCAGCTCCCGAGATGGTGTTTGAGATTGTCCATCGAGAATTGTTTCATACTGCTCGGCTAAATGTTATAGGCTTTGGGGGCCAGAAACATGTGGAAGGATTGACCAAAGCTTGTTTTCATTTTAGGCTTCACGGTGAGCCTATTCTTTTTTGCTCTCGGAACATAATTATAAGCTCTTTGTTGGAATGAAAATAAAGTATCAGCCTTTTTACATAGAGTTATCGAACACCATGCACTGAGCTGCGTTTTCACAGTCGCCTGCATTGTAGGAGTAATATGATATGACCGTAGTTGTGAGGAGGATGGAACAGGAAAGGAGCGACTCGCCTGTACTTCCCGAAGTCCATGTACGCTTGGTACAGGTAGCCCAGCAGCTGGAACTTGTCCCCCCTCTGGCGGACGCCCTTGAGCGCGGACAGCCAGGTCTTCACGGCCGCTTGCTGCTTGTGCGCCGCGTACAGCTTCACGCCTCGCTCGATCTGCAACGGTTGTCGCACATTTGAGTCGGGTGGTAAGCGGGCGGAGCGGGGCCAGAGCGGTACAAGGCGACATCTCTACTGACCCTCCTCTTGGCCAGGTAGCGGCCCAGGCGGTGGCGGCAGGCGCCGAAGCAGTCCAGCAGGCCGGCGCCCGGCAGGCGGCGCGGCGCGGCCAGCCCGGGCGGGCCGAAGCGCGCCCCCCCGCGGCCCAGCCGCCCGGACGCGCCCGCCGCGCCGCCCGCGCCGTTCGGCACCCCCGAGAACTCCTCCGAGAAGGGGTAGAAGTCTGCGGGCACAACGTGACATTAGCTTTTCATATATCTAACACAAACGAACTATACTGAGCGATGGGCTGAAAGATTACACATTTCAGAAGCTTCTTACATTGGTCGTCTAATAAGTATTTGGGGGTTTTTTATAAATTATATTTTTTCTGCTCTTTTAGACTGTTATATCAGTGTCGCCGTTTTCACGTGTCTTATAGTTTTGCTTAATTTCTAGGCTTAAGTAATGGAGTGTCAAATTGAGAAAAATGAACATTTTCGACACATTCTTTTTTCGTCTTTAGTCAAGTCATGCAGAAAGTCGACTGGAAAATTTTATACTACTGTCTCGACGTTGCTCCGTCAGACTATCACATTTTCCGTCGCTCTCCAATGAAATGCATGGCATCACGTTGAAAAATGACGATGAGCTCAGAAATTGGCTCGATAACTATTTCTATGCCAGACCAACCGATTTCAATAGAAAAGGCATCGCCAAATTGGTTGAAAGACGGGATGAAGTCCGCAGAATACATAATACATAAATATTGAAATTTTTATTAAATTAAAACCAATACATAATATTATTCCTTTATAATCGTTAGTAGACGCTGTCCCCTCTTTAATAATATTCTTTCAGTGGATACTTGACTAAACTACGAGTCGAAAATGTTCAAGAAATATGTGCCTAATCTCAACCATGTCAGAGATAAAAGCATTTAAAAAAAATCGTTATTATGCGATTATTTCGATAAATTGAAATATTTCATTAATTACAAATTATATATTGAATATAAGAAATTAAAAGACATCGAATTTTGAGCTGCCAGATTTTGTTAGATGCAAAAAAATAACTTAATAATGGATAAATTTCGTAAATATTTATTTCGAAGTACGTAGACTTAAAAAAATCTAACAATAATATTTTCCGTAACGGTGTAGGATATGCACATATTCCTTGAACATTTTCCACCCGTAAAAAATCTTTGTTACACACTGTATATATATATATATCGTGGAAATATGCAAAAGATATGGATCCTTGAACTAAAGTGACCGGAGTAAGTGCGAGGGGCGGTTAGGTGCGGGGCGGGTGACATCAGGGAGGGGGGAGCGTTCTACAGGGAGGTCAAATAAAACAAATAACGAGAGAACTCAATACGGAGGGGCTGCCAACCATGCGGCATTCCGGTTCAGGGTGGTACGTACCGGAACCTTCATCCAGCGGGAATCTCGTGTTGTCAGGAGAGCCTAGGAGCCTCGTGGCCGACAGCTGATGCGACGGAACACCGCTGCAACAAAACGCGCGCAACATTATACACACGTGACGTCACCGTCCAGTGTCGACAGAGAAGTGAAGTGAGGTGAGGTGAGGTGAAGCGGTGCGCCATGAGGGGAGCCGCTCGGCAGACGGACCGCGCCCGCCGAGCGGCTCCGATGAACGTACTGACTGCGATCGTTAATAGTCATCTGACTCGAGTAGTAAAGATCGCCGTCGCTCAATGGGGCCATCGCTTCTTCGCACTCGGCCGGTACCGACCCGCGCCACTGCCCGCGGCGGGGGGCAGAGAAGCGGAAGCCCCCGTGCGGCCCCGCGACCGCGAGATGATGGACAGACGCCGGACGCGGCCTCGCGACTAACTACTGCCAGTGAGGGTGAGGGGGTGAGGGTGTCGCCCGATGGAGCTACTAAGCGGTGACCGGCTACCGTGTTGAGGAATGTCACTTACCGCCTCGTTATCTTCTAAATGTCAGCGAAAATTAGAAAAAGTATAATTATTGTTCTCTGCCAGAAAGTAATATAAAGTTATTTTTGGATATTTTTTTTTTTTTAATTGTATGCATATTATTTTTTGGCGCAGCAGCGAAATTAGATTAAAACAAGCAGAGTTTCCCAACTATAATGAAAGCGTAATTTTCAAAATAAAAAGGTCCGAATTTGCTCTGCTAGCGATGACGCAACATTTCCGTTGGGATAACATTATACAACAGTCTTTCTAACTGAGCCCTGCTGATGTGTGAAGCTATATATTATATTCATTAAAAAAACACATCATGTAAAACATGGCACCACACAACTATTAATAAAAGTATTAATAAACAGACTGATATAATCTGAATTTGAATAAAATCATCTTCATCAGCGTTACAACTCCTCCTCGAGGATTGCCACTGGCACTGCAGCTCAGCTCCCGCGCCCTGCCGGCTGTGTTCTGCAGTGGCTCGGTGACTTGGACGAGCGCTGCTCCTCTCGGGGTCCTCTCCGAACGGCCCGACCGCCGAAGTCCTCCTATTTAAATAAACCTGGAGACTCATTAAATTAAATTAAAATGATTACATTCGAAGAGGCTTGTTAGTTATTTTTCAACAGTGAGCACATCATTGCAATCTGATTGTAGACTAGGACGATATCGGTTTTATAGGCGCACCTACAAACATATATTGGGTCGTCTAATAAGTCATTTATGCTCTGAAACGTCAATGTCGCCGTCAGTTTTTCTATATCTAATAGTTTTTCGTACGCCTTTAATCAAGGTTCACATAGTCGGGAGGTTCTGCAGCATCCACCCTGCAGTCTCAACCTTGCCTCGTCACATTTTTCGGTCCAATGAAATGCGTGGCGTTACGTTCGCCAACTCAGAAATTGGCTCGATACCTATTTTGATACCAGACCAACCGATTTTTAAAGAAAAGCCATCGACAAATTGGTTAAAAGGTGGAACAAAATCCTGAACAATAATGGAGAACACATCATTGATTGAAATTGTGATAAATCTTGAACCACCGCCAGATTCCTTTGGGGTTCTTTTCTCTGATTACTGTCTAATTACTTTGGTCCCGATTCCTTGTAAGTGAAACTCAATCTTTCCAGGTAACAATATTCAGTTTATTGAAACACGTTATACGGTAAATATAAATTATACACTTCAGAGATAGACTAGTTAATCAGAAGAAGCTGTGATGGAAGAGAGCTGTTCCCTCAGAGACGGCCCCTCATAAGGTTCGTTCCCCGCCACTCATCTACTCACTTTCATGACACACACACGCACAGAAATGTTGTAATTTGTGTTTAAAAAATTGATTTTACTATAAATAATTGAACAAAACCGTAAAGACTTATTAGACAACCCAATACTCACACTGATCAAATACATGAGTATTTTATTTTCCGGTCTTTACCTGGTACTGGGTAGGCCAATAATCATCTCATTCCTTCCAAGCAATGCACGATGTTACTGCAGGGTGATGTCGACCTGAATCCTGGATCGGCTGCTCTTAATATGATAAATGTTCTCTCAATATCTCTTCAATTTGTATGTACCCCCATGCTAACAACAACTCACCCCAAGCAATAAATCATGGACACAACACAAGACTAACAACGAACATCTACACGCCAGTTCCAAGAGCAACAACGACATTTTATCAACGTTTCTACATGTTCTTAGTTCCGAAACTGTACAACATACTCAACACCAACTGGAAATCGTCCACTTACAATAAAATCAGATCGGGTAGAGATCAATCAGAAGCATCGCTGTCCAACATTCCAACATACACTAATAATACACTAATTTTACGACACTCACTACATTTTTTTTTGTTCTTGTCAAATCTTTATCTTTCTTGAATTAAATAACACCACAATTCACCTCTGTTACAACAATAATATATTCAGCTCTGTTACAACAAAAACATGTATGTTAATAAAGTCTAATAAATAAATAAATAAAAACATCTTTCTCAAGCTTATCATTTTCAAACACAGCTCACTCTAGTATACTTGAAAAAGATTATTTGAATGTCGTATGTTAAAGAAGCAAATAATACAAAAGAGCATGCTAAAATGCAGTTTAAAATCGGCATCGACACCATACTATTATATAATATTGCATTCAAGTACGATGTTGTTTTCAAATGTGGTTCATTCTAATTTTGTTTAAGTTTCAAAGGCGGATAATTCCATTTTAGCCAATAGATGACATCAGGTGTATTTCGTTCAAAAATGGATTGATCCTAAATGATTAGTTACAAACATGGCGCATTCCACCTGATACTTTCAAAATCACTTTGATCCAAACGTTAAACGTAAATATATAACTTATTAGTAAAGAAAACAATGTGTGTTTGATTCTGTTTATTATATTGAATATTAAATTATACAAATAAATATTGTATTACACTAATGTACTGTGCCTTCCACCTCCTCTCCCTTCCTCACCTGCCACCGAATCAGTTGATCGGCGACCCTGAACCGGTGCGGTAACAAGTAAATTTCGCAGTATAACAAACGAGTGAGACGTGTGCCTAAGTGTCTGTCCTGTGCAATCTGAAGGACTCAAGACCCTGAACGGAGATCGGAATTGTGGTGAGTGGAACTTCCTTCCGAATATCCTGTTTTTTCCGGCATTTATGCTTTTACGCAACACCTGTTAGAGAATGAATCGAACCGTATTTGAAAATAATAACTTAATCGTGAGGAACTAAATATAAGGGATGCAAATTGGCCTTGCTATGATTCAAACAGAGGTAATATAATTAAACTAAGTTCCAAATTATTTATCTTGCGCTTGAAGTAACTTTCTGGTCTTGTAATGAGGATCGAACCCCCAATCACTGGTTCACTAGGCGAGTGTCTCACTCGCAAGACCAAAAAGCGCGTCATCACCTTAAGCAAGTCTCCCGAGTCGATGATGGATATTTGGCCGACGTGATGTACGACTGTTAGTATTGTGGTTATATACTGTTTTGCAGTACCGTGTCGAAAGCAGAGTCTGTCGTTTATTAGGTAGTGACTTGCACTACCGTGTCGAAAACAGGTGTTGTGAGAAGTGATTAGTGTTGTGTTATGTCGGATCACTATCTGTGAGGGCTCTTCGACTCCTATGGTTTTGAAGCGCCAGATACCACGAAATTATTAATTTTAGGTCGTCATCCCTATAAATGTTCACCGGATGTTTATTTATTTCAATTGCTTCTTTGACCAGACGTGCGTGACGACTGAAAGTGGCGCTTCAAAACCATATACCACTATTCATTTCACACGACACCTGTCTTCGACACGGTAGTGCAAGCCAGTGCCTAATAAAAGACAGACCCTGCTTTCGACACGGATTCCGGCATTCTCCCCGTAAAAGAGTTCATCAAACACATCTCAAGCGTTTTATGCTGACCTCCCCAAGCACCAAAACCCAGCGATTAACGTTTTATCTAACTACGATATATCCGTTCCAACGCGTTTCAAACGAGTCAAAACTGTTCTCCTTTAGAGGTCATAAATCACTGCGCCAGCTAGGGGTACGTGTGCTAGGATAGCAGAATAATAATAAACACCTAATAATAAAGTTTTACAGGCCACTTTGGCATACAACACGATGAAGGAGCAAGGGGTCCAAAGTGACCCGTTACTCTATAATCCAAGAAATCCAAGTTTTCGACACGACACCGCAAGACAGTACTTAACCACAACACTAACAATATCATAGATAGATCAAATATAGGCCAGAACAAGCCAAGTTTCAAATTTGTACGAACGCGCTTGAAAAGATCTACATCGGTCCCCGCCCTGGGAGAAGGAACCCCCCCCCCTCCTCCCTTAAGTCCCACCTTATATTCAGCACCGATAAAGTATCGGAAAACATCCCTAATCTATCTATCAAAATGTCATACATCGACTTCCATTGGTATAATTTGAATTTTCCGCATTTTCCTCGCGAGTCATAATTCACTCGGAGAATGCCCGCTTTGAAGTTCCACTCTGAAGTATTATCCGCCCTGTTCTACACCCCGTACTACACGTTTGTGTCTGCCTCAGTCTGCCAGGGAGCCGTTCGTTTTTGTTTATTACAATTTTTTTTCAATTTAATTAATAATTGTCTACGGCGCGGAGGAGAAAAAATATTTCTTCAGATTGATTGTTCTCAATTGTTATCAATGATGACAAGACGTGATATTAATAGTTTATAACATATTTGAGATTCTGTAAAAACATTGTAGATGGCTTTTAAATGTACATGTTCGAAAATTTGTCGTCAAAAGTACTGTCGCTGTAGCATAGTTCGTAATGCACCTTCCCCGGATTGGAAAAGATATTCAGGTTCGAATCTCGATAGCGCAACAGCAATATTTTTTCTATATAATTGATTTTATATGTATATCTTTCTAATTAATATCACAGACCGTCTGTTCTGAATAATTACAACTTCACAATAGGAATGTGTTCTCCTTAATAACAGTCCTTTTGAGTGGTAACTTTTTACTATGGTAAAATAGTTACTGAAGTATAATTTTTTCAATAACGGGTTGTTCGATCGTTGGTAAAAAATGCAACGCTCAACTATTTTACTCTCGAATATCGGATGGCAAAAATCGTTGGTTAAATATGGCGGACTCGTCACGATTGTTTCAATTGTTGGTATTATTGGATGGGGAGGTGCATATAAAACTACAATGTCACAATTAGAAATCACTCAAAAAATGATAATAAAAATTATTACATATACAAAATAATTCAATAGTTCAAATTTTCAAAATTAAAAATCAATTAAATTTTAGAAGCGAATTCCGATCTACAAGATATAGAGATCAAATTGATATCCCAAAACTAAAATATACCGCAACTCAAAATCAATATATTTATCGAGGTATCAAATTTTTCTAACAATCTCCCCATCACAATTAGAAAAATTACGGACTATCATAAATTCGTAACTGAAGTAAAAAAAATATGTACACAGACTAACTGAAACATAAATTAACTCGAATATACTCCTTCTCTATACACGAGTCTTACTCTCATAGAGAAGAAACAAATGTTAATATATATATATCCACTGATTATTGAAATTGTATTATATTTTTAATATTAAAAAAAAAAAATTCGTGTCATCGGTCACATTAATACTTAATAATGAATAATAATGAAGCGAATAAAGCCATAGATAAAGCGTATTTCATGATTCTACATCTTGCCACACTGTGAGATGTCTTATCTAAGCTTTGACAGTAGTAAATTTGACGTACCAACATCTCAAAAACGGTTTTTACTACGGGCGATGGTAAAAAATTACTATAGTAAAAAATGGACACAATTTTGTGATGAAACCGGTAGATGATTCTAAAAAATTTACTAATTAAATTTTTCAAACTCTACGTTATTTCAGACCATTGAAGCATCCTGACTCCGGGTGGCAACTCAC
The DNA here is from genome assembly GCA_031772225.1 of Eubasilissa splendida. NCBI lineage: Eukaryota > Metazoa > Arthropoda > Insecta > Trichoptera > Phryganeidae > Eubasilissa > Eubasilissa splendida. The sequence continues at coordinate 4,587,619 of CM062863.1, read as the reverse complement.
TCACAATTAGTGATGAGTTTAAAATCACAAACTGTGAGTCAATCGCTGATATCTTTGAGTCACACTCATCGTCAGTGATTGAATATCTGGGAATATCGTGATTCGTGATTGTTTTTTTTTTTGTATATCTGGTTGTGAACCGTGATTTGGCGCATGTACGTATGAAACGAATATATTCATGAAGGAATGACGTTATAATTCGTGATAAGCGTCATCTAGTAGTTTCTGCCGTAATTTTTTACCCATTTAACTTGAAATGCTGAGAATTTGACCCGAAAAATAAAAGCACATTTTTTTATGAGGTTATATATTAATATTAAATTAAGTTTGAATAATATAAGTAAATACGCTAATAATTAATCACAGTCACAGTCTTCAATAACCGATATTATCGAATATCAATCACAATCACACCGGTGAGTCAAGAGTAGCATTTTCAAGTAGCAATGTCCCTCTGAGTTTGGATCACGGTGTCAATTAATTTTAAGGGCTGATGCTATTATTAGTCCCTGGGGGAGAAAATAAAAAAAAAACATTACTATACCTGGTAACAACTATAAAGGAAAGGTGCTAACTACGGACATATTCTCCTCAATGAATAGTATTATATTTTACAGCAGAGCAATAATCTGGTGTAGGTAGAGAGAGATTATCTTGGCTGTGTAACTTCAGAAAGTAGTTCAATGCACAAAATGCTGGTGATCTTATACAGGACAGATCTGCATACTGCAGCCTGGTCGCCATTTTTCTTGTCAAAAGGTGATAGAAGAAAATTGTATGCGCACATTTCATTTGTATTAATTAGATTTGTCGCAGACCCCAACTACCAGCTCGTTCCGCAATCCGCAAATATGCAGTAATATATAGAGATGAGCTAAACCATTATTTTAACCGTAGTTCTGAGATTTGTGTTCGATTGCAACGATAATTAGTTACTGATTGTTCACATATTATTAGCGGACTAATTCACACCCACGACCTTTCCTCATGCTTGTCTTGTCGGCAGACGTCAACTAGAACGAAATTTGTTCGATCTAGACATCGCGAGAGCATTAGTGGTGTGGATTTGTTCAACTCCGGTGCACCAGCGCTGTATTGTTTTGGATATCCCGCGAATTGTGTGCGTGGTGATATGGATTGATGTTTTTGTGTACCGCGTTGAAGTTTGTGATATCGCCGTCTTTGATTGGAAGCGGAGATTGTGTGATCTCGGCTGCGACTGCGGGGTGACGGAGATCACTGGTCCTCCGACAGGATCCCTACCCATCATCGACTCTTATCCGTTATATCCAAGTTCCGTATTTCCTTCCTTCCTTCCGCAATTCGTTCGGTAGGTCCACGTCTTCTTTACATTGATTATTCATAATTTGGCGAGCAATCACCGGTACGTTAGAAACATAACCTCTAATAGTTAAATCACAGTTACACAATCACAGTCACAATAACGGCTTAGCTCATAACTAGTAATACATTTAATTTGCAACAATACCTTAGACAACAACTTCGGAAACATTTGCATTGAAACAGAAATACGCGACACTCTCAACCGTAATCAAAGCCAAATTTATCGTAAAATTGCGAACGTAAAATATAAATTAGCGACAATAGCGCCCCCAATCAGTTCGCACCATTATTTTTCAATCGGCGATCCGAATTTTTGTCTCACCCCGTATTTTCAAATTAAATCTAAGCTTCCCGTATCCCGCTCCATTCACAACTCAAAATAAATATCGACAAATGGACAAAAAAAAAAAGTATTACTGCCGCGCCGTGCCGATTGGCCCATCCCTAGAATCGCCGTAAATCAGGCCTCGCGTCTAGACTGGGAATTGGGAAAAACAAAAAGGGGCGGGCGAGAAATAATGGAATCCCTTCCGCAGGTGGGCCGAGCGGTCCTGTACAGCGGTAAACATCAGAGTGACGTTTGTGTGTTTAGGCAGAAAGGGAGGAAGGAAGGTAATCTGTTTTGGGGAGCGTGACCCTCGCTTCTCTCCACAATTAATTGTAAAAAGATTAATGACACCGACTAACGAATTTAAAATGCACGAGTGTTTCTGCCACTCCAACAGTACCGCGAGTCGTACATGTAGAGTACACGCTGAATAAGTAAAAGTTTCATTAAATATTAGAAATCAGCAAAATTAACTTTGTAATTAATATTTTTATTTCTTAACTTTGTTTTATTAACCACTTATTGAGTTTAAATACATCTACCGGTTTCGAAAAATACCATTTTCTTCTTCAGGATGTCAATACTAACTAAAAACATATATTATTGTTTCTTTACCAGAATCTATTTTAAAAAAAAACAACAATTATTTAAAAAACAAATTAAGTACCTAACTCAGGTTTTACACGCTTTATTTATCTCCAACGATTCCAAATTATTTCATTTGTGACCAACACCGTTTATATGCAAAATTGACAATCCCAATTTTTTATCAAAACCATGACCATTTTCTATCAAATGATTAGGAAATTCTGAAAACCCACTATTGTTCAAACATCTCAAATGCTCCCTTACTCTTATATTAAAATTTCTACCCGTTTTACCAATATAAAATGCAGCACAATCCTTGCAACTAAGCAATGCATAACATTTATAAATGACTTGCAAATTACCTAAAACGGTTTCCATAGATTCGACCTATTATAGTGAGACTGAGAAATTATGGTACAAGAAATGTTTCATAACCTATCTGCCTTGCTGGTTTGCTCGCGTATGGGTCATGATCCAGTGTGCGGTGTTTGCGAGTTTTGCGTGTTTAACCTTAAGATTAAGCTTATCACCAAAACATCAAAAGTTCCTTTTTCTCTTCCTCGCTACCTCTCCATCAGAGAAACATCTCGTATTTAAAGATATGCTCAGGGCTTACTATAATTGATGTATATATTCTTTCATTATCAATATTTATGAACAAATTAACACTATTCTACAATGAACTATTTATTAGCAATATTTGAATATGTCCCAGAACACACAATTACTGGATCTTCACCTACAAAGGTATATATGCTGTTTCAGGGAAATGAAATACCAAATTTAGTCTATAGATGGTACTTGAAGTGTTTCCACAACGATTCCAAATTATTTAATTTGTGACCAACACCGTTTATTATCAATTTTTTATCAAAACCATGACCATTTTCTATCAAATGATTAGCAAATTCTGAAAACCCACTATTGTTCAAATATCTCAAATGCTCCCTTACTCTTATATTAAAATTTCTACCCGTTTTACCAATATAAAATGCAGCACAATCCTTTAAATCAAGTTTGGCTCGATCCAACCGCCTCCTGGGCGATAACTTTCATAGTACACAATATTTTTATACATTCTGTATCAGTACAGGTCTGTAAATGTAATTTTATACTTTTTATATTTTATATTTATATTTTTATAGAAAGCAATCACTTTGTGGTTTGACATATTAGATTAAATATAATATAATACAGGGGGAAGGGGGTACTAAATTAACTTGAATTAAATTAACTGTCCCTAATTCTATATAGGCAAAACTGCTCGTAAACAGTAATGGTTTTTCAGAATTTGCCAACCACATTATTGAAAAAGACCATTCTTTTAATAATATCACAGGGGTCAATATCCTCCATATAAACGGTTTTAGCCTCCGATTGGACGATTTAGAAGCCCTCGAAAAAAAAGGCAGTAAATAGTATACGCCAATTCTTAATAATCAAATTAATTTATTCATTATCAACACTATATTTTCCCCTCCCTTAATTTTCCGTCTAACTGTATATGTATTCTGTCTCTGTCTTTCACATGGAATTTTATATTTTATCTTCCTCTTTATGTATATGTATATATATATATATATATGTACACTTTTTGTATTTATGATTAGTTTTAAATACGTCCTGATGAAGCTTGAGATACGCGAAACCGGTTGACGTATAATAAATTTCGTGGTTTCATACAAATTTATTGTATTTTATTTAATCTAAAAGAATTGAGTTAATACTGTTTTAACCAGAAGATAGATTTGATCGGAGTGTTGTAATAATTTCGTCTTCGAGTTGGATCTAATTTTAATATTCAATAAATATAGGGAGATACATTTAAGCTACCTCTCTGATGATAACTCCTCATCCTCACGTAATAGAGGTTTTTTTAGACTTTAACAAGATAAAGTAAAAGTAGCAAAAAGCAATTGTAGCAGTATCTAGACTAGGCGGTCTAGCCGTTTAGAGTATCGTAGACTTTAGAGTCTACGATGGGCCGGTTGTGTGATCAGTAGTCAATTTTGACAATGGTAAATTTTTACTATGGTAACTTTTTACCATCGCCCGTGGTGAAAAAGGATTGCAGGTTATTAGTATGTCAAATTTACTACAGTTAAAGTCAATCCCGCCTAACAGTGTGGCAATGCGATTAATCATCAAATGCATACAATTGTTTGCTTTATCTCTGGATTTATTAACACACCCGCGTTCGAAATCTGTCACTTTGCTGGCGAAAAATCTTCGGGGTTATATAAATTGAACATCGAGATCATCATCGGACGAACTCTCCTCACTAAAATAGCATTAAATGATTAATTGTCGTATACTACAATTTTTAAAGTATCAATGTGACAGATGACTTGTGAAACAGCTGTGAAGAGTCCGCCATTTTTAACTAACGATTGACGATTTTACCATCGTATATTCGAGAGTAAAATTTGTTTACTACTCGATAAATATTTTTTACCAACGATCAAAAAACCCGTTCTCGCAAAAAAAAATAGCGTAAATAACTTTTTTTACCACAGTAAAAACTAACCGCTGATCATACTATCGGCCTTAAGGAATTAGAAAAAAAATGAGCTTCTACTAATAGAAGAAAAAATATTATTGATATATATAATTCTCAAACAAATATAGATATCTCATAGAGACGAATTTATTTTTTATTATATTTAATGGAAATATATGAAAGTGTGGGTAATTACAGGGCTTACGATCTATCTTTGGCTGGCTTAAGTGATCATTTAATATAAATATAACGTTTACCATTCTCATCATCCATTAATCAATCTCCATATCTATAAATTTTTTGGAAGTTGTATATATGTTACTGTCTGGAAACATTTCGAGTACTACAACGCTATCGCCATCTATGTTCTGAATTTGATATTAATTCCGCTGAAACAGCTTTTCATCACAATGATAATCTAATTATTTTTTAAAATTATATAAAGCAATATTCTTTATATTTAAAATGTTTTTAACACATTACACTAGAATACGCCTGAAAAATTAATATATCAAGTTGTGGACCGGAAAAGAATGTCGTTTTTTAAATGAAACAATTTTATATGATTAAAATATTTATTTATCAAAACTTAGTCCATAATATATGTCCATCATTTGATATGGCTTGTCAATTTTTTAATCCGTCTTTCGTAAAATTCAGCTGGTTTTGAGGCAAAATTCTCAGATAAGCCCATTATTACGTCCTCGTAACTTTTATATTCTTTGCTATTCAAAAAGTGTTGCATTGACCGGTGAATATGGTGGGTGACGTGTAGTGTTGTAGAAATGGGGTTTTTGAATTTAATTTCAATAGCTCTGTGCGCGCGTTTACTCGTTCACCTAGATTCTCTTCACTTAACTCATGCGGTATCCGTTTTCCTTGTCTCCACAACTTTTAGATTTTTTTAATGTGGTCCTGCACACTTGACCATGAACATCCGAGTTTGTCCGCGGAGTTTTTGAATCGTTGATGTTGTATTTTGTTCCAATATTACCAACAAATTACGCACCCTCACTTAACAAGGACCCAGGCTAGCTGTCACTATCTCGTGCCAAAACTAAACGAAACGTTTGCACAAAGATTCCATTTATTTCTAGCACCAAAAATATATACAACGGTCTAAATGCAAAAGTGAAAGATTGCAACCATAGTCTTGCATATTTTTCACGAAAAGTGCAGTTCTGGCTCCACGAAATGGGGAGAAATTACGCCCGAGAACTTTTAAAGGTCTAAACCTGAGAATAAAACTGCTACAACAGTATATTGAAATTTTCTGATACATGCTATATGTCTGCTATATAGCATGTAATTACTAATGTAGCAGGCAAGGTACCCATTATGTATATCTTACATTCTTAATGATATGTTGTATTTACTTTGCCAAATTTTATATGCACACCCTCGGTACATTTGTCCGATATTTGAAATATGACGCAACACTCATAGTAATGAACTAGGTGAAAATGTATTATTAATGAATATTAATTTGGTCTTCCAAATACCTCAGATAGTTAGACATTATTTATCAAAAAGTGAACCTAATAAATGTATTATTAATAGCTAAAATGTCATCCACTACTTTAACTGGTCTTGCACTTGCAGGTTTTAAACTAAAATTTCCGGATCGAAGCTGTTTAAACCACCTCTGACATTTATTTACGAACATCCAAAATATATCAGAAATATTTTTTGTAGAACTCATTGCGGTCTCTTTCGTCAAGAAATGGTAAAGCTGTCCATTCTAAATATGGTTGTTTAAAGTCTCGATACAGTTCACACTCGAAACAGTCCAAAACACGTTGTTGGAGATTGGCTAATGAAGCACAACTGACCATTCAAGTGCGATAACAATAAAACGACATTTTTTACCGGTACACCTATTATATAATGAAAAATGTTTAATATTGCGATGGTAGTTTTTGTTATTTTGCAAAAATCAAAGAGTTATTTAGAAGGTACGCCCGCGGGAACCTATACCCAGCTCGGTGCGTGAGTTACGCACAGCGTGGCTCGTTATGTTATGCTAACACAGTATATAGAGAGCGGCGGTAGACACAGCTCGCTTCGCACCAACATTGTAGGCGAGTTTTGATATTGTAGTCTCATTCCACCCTGATATTTATTAAATAAATAACAGTTATGAATAGGATATTTCAGAAAAGCATTCTTTACCGTCCCTTTCGTTCTGAGGGAGACAATTCCGATTCCCGATCGGACAAACAACTCGCCACCAGTGTGTTGCAGCCGTCTAAATCAAATCTGTTGTAAAGTAAAACGGCCCGAAAAATCGTCGCTAGCTACGGTTGACATTTCGCACCAAAACGAGACCATTACGACGCGAATTTCTCGCGGAATTTAAATCAATTTTGGAGGTAGTCGGGGGAGCTGTAAGGGGGAGGAATAAAAAATGCCGGCGTATTTTTCAGCCCTCCCTCGGGGCCGCCGCAGCCTTCGGCCAGAGACGGTTTTATTATGAACTTCTCAGCTAATCATTTTAAATAAAACGATTTTTATTCAAAAATGATTAGCAAAATAAAGCTTTGAGAATAATACTCTGAAAAAATAAGAAAAATTAATGCAAATCAACATGAGCACGAACATTATACAAGAGGAAGGGATAGACTGAGACTGCCATTCAGGAAGAAGGCCAAATCTCAGAAATTTGTGATTTTTAATTAAATGCCAGAAAACATAAGAAAGGAAGAGAAATGGAATAGATTTAAAGTGAAATTGACCAGGTGTGTAAAAGATAAGTTTTAGTAAAATAAATTACTTTAATCTTGTTTATATTAGAGCATATATAGTATGCACTATGTTAAGAATTAAATATATAAGGAGAGAATTTTTCTGGAAAAGACCGACTATTCTTCAACTTAATAACTAAACTAGGTACTTTGTTTTTATTTTGTTCCTGATGTTCCAAATTTTATTTTTATCGAATTCTATTACGGGGTGTAGCGTTCGGCACGTCCGCGTCGGCACTCAAAAACAAAAAGCCATCAACGATATCTAGAATTTCCGCAAATATATATATATATATATATAGTTCAGTTCAGTTAAATATATATATATATATAAAGTGTAACGATGTAAGCGGAGGCGAGGCCAGCCCCATCCGTCAAGCTGAAGAGATTTCCTGAAGTATTTGGTCCATTTATCAGACCTCCGCCGGGCAGGCGCGTGTAGACGTGACATTTTAATAAAAAAATTATAACGAATGTTTGAAATTTACTTTTTGATCAAATTGAGAATAAAAAATTGCTAACGTTTCAGGGGTCTGAAGTGTAGTACGCGAAGAAAAAAATTATCAAGCAATTTATCCGTCACCATTGAGTTGAGGCACAAACAATTGTAATAGTGTAGTCCTATAAAGAATGTCGACTACCTTCGCATACTCATTCCCCAAAGAATGCAATCTGGAGAATGCACGTGTTCTGACATTACTACTGTAATAGAACAATGAATTGTGTCTCGATTACCTTCAATGGTGTGTGAAAGTCAAGCAGACCAACAATCCGGGGCCAGTTTATCATACCAGTGATGATCCTGTATAGAAATATAAGGTCGGTCATCGTGCGTCTCACTGATAAGTTTTAAATAATCATAATTGATGTCCTCAGAGCGTATATTTAATTCATAATTAATGAATCTTTCAAAATTTCTCTGGATTCTTTCAACCGCCGTATGGCCGAATTATATTCTACCTGAGGTCTGACCAGAGAAGTTTAGTTTAGAGGACTGTACAAGTGTGCAGGTCTGAAAAGTTTTTTGCAGTCCGCCAAACAGATCCCAACATTTTGAGACCTTTATTAGTTATAGAATCAAGGTGTGGAATGAATGATAATTTACTGTCAAATATTACACCCAGATCATTGATCTCCCTAACTGATACAGAGTCAACATCGCTGATAGAGTACGAAAATTGAATTCTCTTCAGCTATCACCAGGTGAGGCTGTGTATATTTCTATTACATATCCGCTTTTTACTTCGTTCGTCGCTTTCAATATCAGCCAACATCTTTCTTATATTATTAATAGAATCGGCGCTAACTTTGTAGAGTTTCATCATTATGGATGTATATAAATGAAACAATGTTATAACTCTACTTGAGTTTATTAGCACTACTCGAGTTTCGAGAGAAACAGGAACTCTCATCGACAGGTGAAGAATTATGACTAACTACACATAAATATAAGAGACAAGGCTTATGTGGTAGACACACAAGTAATTAGGTACTGACAGATGAATGGTGAGGGGGCGGTTGTAAGGGAATATTGAGAGGAGAGGAGATGAGTTAGAAAATGTAATATTGTTTAACAAATTAATATCAGAGTTCAAATTCATTTTTATTTCTAAGCTTTCAAGATTATTCATTGTATTACCTTTACGGGTGACGAAATGGACAAGTTGGTATGGTATACGAATGATTTTTATCCATGATATTTTATTTTATTTGTAACTATATAATACAATATAAAAAATTGTTTGGACTGTGCCCGTCTCACTAGAGAAAATCTGTGTAATTGTACAAACAATTGTACAATTAATTAGAATTACAAGTAGTAGATAGAATTGCATTTATTACTATATAATATGTGTATATGAAAAACAATTTTAAAGTGGACTAATAAATTAATTTTGGATCACTTTGTAGCAATAATTAATATAGGTAAGAGTCAATATGTTTGGGTGAGTGCACCGATACTGGCTCTACCCATATTACGAATCCAAGTTTTAATATATAGTTTCATGTTCTTGGGACAATTCAATTGATTTAAATGTTTTAGCATTCTATTAAATAGTTTAGGTCCAAAATATTTGTAGTTCCTTTGGCCATATGCTGTATGTGCTCTCGGGGTTTGTAGGTTATTTGTATTTGTCCGTGTGGAAATTATATTTTGAGTTGTTTATATATGGTTCGCGAATTCGGAAAAGTTGTTATTAATTAGACAACGACGATGCTCTTTTAATCTAATGATGAGATTTCTAGAAGTTTGTTCGGTATATTTATTACTGCAATCTCCGCATGAAATTTACGAAATATAATAATATTAATCTGTACTTTTAAAATCAGCAATGTTATCTTTGTGGTTAAGATTCATATTTTTATTTATTATCTTTGTTTTATTAACCACTAAAATAAGTTTAAATACATCTACCGGTTTTGAAAAATACCATTTTCTTCTTCAGAATGTCATAACTAACTAAAACATATATTGTTTCTTTGACAGAATCTATTTAAAAAATATATATTTTAGATTAATTTTAAAAACCGGTAGATGTATTTAAACTCATTTTAGTGGTTAATAAAACAAAGATAATAAATAAATAAAAAAATAATAATATTAATCTGAAATAAAAATCAATTAGTGTTGATTCTCATCGCAGCTGGAGAACTCGGAAGCTTGGTGTACCAATAATCAAATAAATGTTTTCATCAGTTATCCATTTCCCTAACACTTTGAGGATATTTTTATTAATTTATTTCCTATACTACATTACAGTTCAAAATAAAAGTAAGCCCAGATGCTAGAGCGAGCCAGTCTCTGCGAGACGATATCGTGATTCGTGATACGACTCGCGTAACTGCGAAACTCAATTAGTGGGAACAGATTGGATCGGCTAATGGGGGACAGTTCGGTAATGGGAATCTCTCGAGGAGATAGATTAATGGCGGGGGGTTCACTTAATATCAAAAATTGTTGTAAAAAGTTAATAATATTACGTGTTAAAAAATAGCGTACGCGTCCATTTTTAGGGGATGCCTTATCGGTGAAGAGTGTCACTCTGAAATGATCGCGAGACGCGCACTTTTAGGCCGACAGTTCGGCGCTAAATGAGTTACTTCTTTCAATACTTGCAAAATTATTTCGTGGCCTCATTTTATATTAATAATTAGATTAGACAAAATACTTTGTTTAAATTGATTGATGAATCCACATGTTTCGATACGTATGGCATCTTCTTCGGGAAATAATGTATACTGATATTAAAAATACAAGCATAGATGGAAACAAAACTATAAAGTGGTGAATAAGTAAGAACTAATGTGAAAACAAATTTAAAATGTGACTATTTGGAAAGAGAATTTGGTTATTTATAATATTTAGCTTGCTATTAACATTTTTTCTTATTTCTAATTTCAAAAATAGTTTTGTTTTTATCTATGCTTGTATTTTTTAATTTCAGTATACATTATTTCCTAAAGAAGATAACATAGGTATCGAAATCATCTTCTTATCTAATTTTTTTCTCCTTGTTATATTTTAACTATAAAAAAAAGATGTTGTTTAACTATGTAAAAAGCAATCCTTGCCGTAAAACTGCCGTGCAGTTTGGCAAAAAATAAATTATAATGAATATACAGGGTGGCCTAAAAAAAGTGAGAACATTTCGTAAAATGTGATATCATTATATCAAAATTAGTTTAACTATATCAACAATAGCTTAAATAGTTTAATTATTTACTTTCTTACCTATATTACGTTTTATTTCGACAATTTCCAGTCGCCATCTTTGATTATTAATTATTCCATTGTTTATATTTGGTTTTTTCAAATTGTTGCCCAGAATGACAAAAATCACTGCAGAAGACCGTATTCTGATCAAAAATTAGCGAAATGAAAAACGTTGGGTTGCCAGGAAAATGATCAAAGAGTTGCAAAACAAAGCCTGGAGTACAGCTAGACATAACAACATAACTGGACATTACAGCAGGACGGAGCTCCATCTCACACAGCCAGAAATACAATCAATTTTCTTCGTCGTGTGAATATTAATTTCATCGAGCCAGGCGTGTGGCCACCGAACAGCCCACATTTAAACCCAATAAATGATGTAATATGGTGTGTTTTTATGATTTTTGATTAGCTAAATAATGTGCAAAAAAAATTACATTAAGAATTATAATTAATTATATTATGTTTCGGAATAATTCGCGTGTTACGAGATGTTCTCATTTTTTTTGGGCCACCCTGTATATGTAATAAAAAAAATATGAAAAAATAAATCATTTGAGTATCATAAAGAAATTCGACAACGCTGCCAAGTGACAAGCTTGGGAACTAGTAGGTCTACTGTTTGATGTGTATTTCAGCTTAGTTCCTGTTTACACTGCTGTACGGGACGGACGAGTGTGATTTTTCGATAACAAAGTAAATTTTCGGTGTTTCTGTTGTAATCTTCAATCTTTGACTATCTATTCAGGTAAATATAATTATATTTAATATTTTTTGAAATATAAAAATTGCGATTTTTTTTTTCAGAATGTATGGGGCACCCTGATACAGTTTTTGTGGGGCACTATATGTGTATGAAAAAAAAAACATTTTTTTAGAATATAATGTTTATATTCCGATTTCTAAAGTTTGCATATCAGTTAACCTTTTAAATACCACGAGCGCATTAATTATTATGTTACTCCAAGCTGTAGCGTGTTAACACGCACTTTTGGACATCGTATTTTTAAATAATTTTGCCCAGCTTTTGTTAGATAAGTCAAGACCCTTAAAGCCTAGTCCTACCCTATGCGGTGTCTTCCATTTTAAATAGAGTTGGGGGTTAACTAATAATGATCGTACTGAATTTTTTTTTCAGATAATAATGAGAAAATGTAAACGCAAAACTAATAGAGGAACATTCTCGGGTGATCCAAGCAGCTATTGACTTAGTCATAAAAGAAGGATGTTCATTGAGAAAACCCAACTCTTTCTCGGCAAGTTATCCTAAAGTAAATATCTGTTTCTTATATAATTTAGCTAAAGAAAAATTATTTTTCCTGAAAACGATTCAAAAAGTAATAATCCTGATTATATTTTATCAGATTCCTCAGTTGTAGAAGAAAATAATGACATTAAATTCTTGTAATTTATTTATTTATATGATTTTGTCTTCGTGGAATTCTCTGATAGAGCTAAAAATAAATTAAATATTTTTAAGGAGAACACATTTATATTGTGAAGTTGCAATTTTACAGAACATAGGTCTGTGATATTTTTAATACAAATTAAATGAATTAATTAGAAAGATGTACATATAAAATCAATTATTCGAAAAAATATTGTTGTATATATCTCGGTAGCAACAACAATATTTTTTTCGATAAATTTGTTTTATATTATTCTAATTAAGACATTATCATTTGTATTAAACTAAATGTTATTTAAATAAATATAAAATACCTCATAGAGACGAAGCTATTTTTATTATATTTAATGGAAAATACGTAATAATTACAGGGCTTAAGTGATCACTTTATATAAATATAACGTTCACCATTCTCACCCCATCAATCTCCACATCTATAAATTTTTTGAAAGATGTATATATGTTAATATGTGGACTGTGTGTTCTTGGACATATTAATATTTTTAAGATGTTGTCAGAAAACTCGAAATGCTTTTTATTATCTCAAATTTTCAGACTTGGCTGATATTCCGGAATAAGATATTCATCTGATACTACCAAAGCCCTGCACTGTGAAAGGTACAAAAATAATGCAGTCTATCATAAAATTTGAAATTTATTTTGATAATATTCTGTTGAACATATTTTACCTAGTTGATTTTTGTTATTTTAAAATTTGAAAGTATTGTAAATATATTTTATAGTAAACATATGTTTTTCATAATATTTCATGGTTTTTATGGATCTGTTTCATGTTACATTTATAATAATAAAATGTTTTTCATAATGTTTCATGTTACATTATAATAATAAGATGTTTTTCATAATGTTTCATGGTTTTCATGGATCTGTTTCATGTTACATTTATAATAATAAAATGTTTTTCATAATGTTTTATGTTTTTTTTATGGATCTATTTCATGGTGTCCCAGACAGTGTATCAAGCTACCCCACTCGTGGGGTACCTTGATACACTGTCTATAATATATTTTTATTATACGTAACAAATTTTAAATCTACATGTTGCATTAGTTACTCCTTAAGTATAACACTCATTAAAAATAAAAATCTATATTTGTATTATGGTATCCCACCCTCCCCTACATATATACATATAAGTGTAATTATCACAGATGTTAAACCTCAAGTCTTGGATAATTGGGTTACACTACCTGACGAGATAGGCTAGCGTTGCCTAGCGCGATGTAGGCCATCTTCCTACGTGAGATTTCACCCAATGCGTCATTCACACACACACACATACGCAAAAAATATATAGAACACGTAGTCACTGTTCTAATGTTCGATCTATGCTCGTGCACACATCACGTGATCCAAGGAAATCGACATTCCCACAACTCTTACCTCGGGTCGTATTTTGGTAATCGTTCTGTAATTCACGACACGGCGGATGACGCAATAGAAAAAAAAAAAATTTAATACGAACATTTTTTTAATTTGAGATGGGTGTAACTTTTTTGAGATATGTCGTGGATGTTGTAAACGAAGAAAAATATTTTTAGGAGAATACATTCTTATTGTGAAGTTGTAATTATTCAGAACAGACGGTCTGTGATATTTTAAATATGAATTAAATATATTCATTAGAAAGATATACATATAAAATCAATTTTATCGAAATATATTGTTGTTGCGCTACCGGGATTCGATCCTGGATCTCTTTTCTAACCGGGGAAGATGCATTATCCAACTATGCTACAGCGACAATATTTTTAGCGACAATTTTCGAACCTATATGTTACGTAAATTGATAATTCTGGCGTCTGCTATCAGTTTACTCAAAGATATTTGAAATTCTGTAAAAATAAGGTAGATGGCTCTTTCAAATAATGGAACGATTAAATGTATTAATATCAAAAAGGTAACATATAGGTTCGAAAATTGTCGCTAAAAATATTGTCGCTGTAGCATAGTTGGATAATGCACCTTCCCCGGTTAGGAAAGAGATTTAGGTTCGAATCCCGGTAGCGCAACAACAACATTTTTCGATAAAATTGATTTTATATGTATATCTTTCTAATTAATATATTTAATTCATATTTAGAAGAAAAATATGTTTCAATAATAAAATAACCTCAATTGTTCATTGTTTTGTGGCTTTTAAATGTCATGAGCGCGTTAATACGCCAAACAAGACGTGTAACGCGCACTTTTGGACCTTGCAAACTTGCAGGGATTAAAGTCATATTTTTAAATCATTTTACCACCCGTGTTACCCTATGTGGTGTCATCGGCGTGACCGTAGACGTTACGAATCATCTCGACAAAAGTTTTAAATTACGATAGATAAAATATAATAGAATATTTACGTATTGCATATAATCATGATACATTATTAGGGTGTGGGTCTCTTGCTGGGGGTTGCTGGGATGTGGCCAGAGAGACCTAACGGAGCATTCTACTGACTCTCCCTCGCACCTCTTGCGACCTGTCCAGGGTGGATTTCTGCCGGACTGTGACCGAGTTCTGCGACTCTGCCACACGTAAATGTGACGTCTACCCTCCCCATTTGGGGATGCATGATTTCTATAGCTTCTCTCTGGCTGCCTTCTGAATTGAATATGATAGCGAGTTTCATTCAAATTGTACAGGTGTGGCTCTGGTACGATGGCACCGGAGCCAACCTGTGATGGTAATGTTAATAATGACTGAGTGTAATAAAATAAAAAAATATGTAATGAGAGTGAACAACTCTCAAAATGATTCGGGACAGGGTGTAAATAAATAAATAAATAAATAAAAAAATCATGATACAAATTAATTTTATTGATTCTAAAAATTTTGACAAATGATTTATATATTACCAACATATCGTGTATATTATAATTATAATTGAGTATGTACAGAAGCGAAACACAAAAATCTTCTCTCTCCTGTCGAATCTCGGAGAGAAATCCAATTCATTGACACACACAATTAGACTTTAAAATATTTTCAATACATGTCTATTAACAAAGTATTTAATTAATTTATCATTAATTATTTTTTGTGTCAATGATTTTTTTGACACCGCGTGTTCGGCCGCTAAATGACTGAAATCAACAATGAAAAATAGTTGTTCTGTTTCTATCTCAGAACGGCACCGAGAGCTGGGGTGATTGACGAGCTAGTCGCCCCGTTGCGAAAAATAACGCGAAAGTGTAAACTGACAGTCAATCTTTATCATCCCTGTAGGGGGAGGATAATATTTCCGACGGAGATACAAGAATTGGCGGTTTTGGGATTAATCAATCAATGAAGATGGCCGCCCTCTCCTCCGTCTGGCCCGAAACTCGCAACTTTAGTCGAGTTTTATTTTCGTTAATCGAGATCTAATTTTATTTTATGCCGAGATACGTCGCTCTGCAAATCATCTGACGCTGAGCGCCTTCGTCCAGCCTCGCACTGACAGGATTGACGGGAACAATTTAATCACAACATTATTTAACCTTTACCATACCGTGATGTAAAATGCCCATATGCAGCCATGCTGTCAACTCGTGTTACCGTAAGAAATTTTTAACATTTTGTTTTAATGGCAATACAAATATTAATCCAGTAAACTTACTCTAAATATTGAGCATTAATGGGATCAATATTCTAATACGATTCGGACCATTCATCATTTTCTCATCTCTCTTCATTAAATTAGTGAGAAAGAGAGATCATATATTTGTCTTTTTGTTTTAATTTTTATTGTGAAATTCATTAATTAATTCATTACATTTACCATCTCTATTTGTTTTACCACAATTGGTATTTTTTCCAGCATGTAATTTTACAACTGACTGAATTGAAAAATAATGTTTTTTGTAGGATTTACTTTACACAACTGGTTCTAAGTATAAACATTTTCCTAAGAATTAATTAAAATATGAATTTTACGTTGCGTGTATTAACCGAAATATTAGTTTTAATTATGGCGGTAGATCTATGTTACTACATGGTTTTGGAAGGGTTAAAAGATTACGCTGTTATTTTGATGTTTGATGTAACTGAAAACAAAGTAGAGCGTGTCTGCGAGCCTCGCCCCGAAGGGCGGAGACCCGAAGTGCTACCCCTATTAAACAAACTCTCTCACAAGAAGATATCACGGTAATTTTTCACTTAGGCTAAGACAGATCTAGGAAAACCGCCTCTCATATTATGAAGTTTCAAAAATAGAGTAAATGTGATGTACAAGGGTTAGCGTGCGTGTCTGTCCGCGAAGCGCGACACGAAGTAAGAGGCGTGCGTGTGCGTGTGTGAGCGCGACGTTGATAGAATACAGGTTGTCTGTCTCGTAACAAACAAATAGTGTATTGTTATATCGTGTATTGTATTTCGGGTGTCGATGAATTACTGTAAATTGTCACCAGGCAAAGTGTTTTGGTTGTTCACAGACACCTGCGAGTAGATCCTGTAATATCTCTTACATCGTGTAAATTGTTTAAATAGAAACAGAATAGCATTGAAAGCAAAACGACACACACATATGCAGCAGCAGCACAAACAAAAGGATTCTCCTCTTTAAAACAACTTAAAATTTTCGCGTTTTTTGCGAAAATGTAGATTTTTATTATACATTCATATCAGAAGTTATACACTAGATTAAACTTTTTTTAAGACAATTACTTAAATAGGACCTTTACACTTATTTAAAATTAATAAACTAAATGTTATTTTTAGGAGAACACATTCTGATTGTGAAGTTGTAATTATTCAGAACAGACACGTAATATTATAAATATGAATTAAATATATTAATTAGAAAGATATACATATAAAATCAATTTTATCGAAAAATATTGTTGTTGCGCCACCGGGATTCGAACCTGGATCTCTTTCCTAACCAGGGCAGGTGCATTATCCAACTATGCTACAGCGACAATATTTTTAGCGACAATTTTCGAACCCATATGTTACCTTTTTGATATTAATACGTTTAATCGTTCCATTATTTGAAAGAGCCATCTACCTTATTTTTACAGAATCTCAAATACCTTGGCGCAACAACAATATTTTTCGATAAAATTCATTTTATATGTATATCTTTCTAATTAATATACTTAATTCATATTTAAATGTTATTTGCCATAGTTAAGACAATACAAGCGTTATAAGAAAGACCGCGACCATTAGATAAAAAATTATTGCATAAACGAAATATATTTTCTTATAATCTTGAAGCCAAGATTATGGAGACAAATCTCGATTGAGACAAATTAACAAAATGTTAAAAATTATAACTATTATTATCATTCAATTTGCAGGACATATTATCAATTTTCGACATTTTAAAATACTTTATATATACAGTTTACAGTTAAAGAATATTGCCTTAAATAATTAGATTCTCATTGTGACATATATATTTCAGGGAAATGAATTATCAAATTTAGTACATAGATGGCGATAGTGTAGTGATACTCAAAGTGTTTTCATAAATTTGATAGATATGGAGATTGATTAATGGATAAGAATGGTGAACGTTATATTTACGAAGACAGGTTGTAAGCCGTGTAATTACTCATACTTCCATATATTTCCATTAAATATAATAAAAGATAATTAAATATTTAATAATTTGACATTCTTTATTCAATTTAATTCAATTAAAACATTTTTATGTTTATTGTCACAACTTAATATGCATAAAAAATGTTAACATTGTATAAAAAGAATACTTTCTCTATTTTATTTACTTATTTTGGAAAATTTGGGTTTTTATTATTCATTTATATCAGAAATAATACACTATATATGACTGTTTTTAAAACGATTACTTAGATAGGACCTTTACACTCAATTAAAATTAATAAACTAAATGTTATTTGCCATAATTAAGACAATACAAGAAAGATGGCGACCATTAAATACGTTTTCCGCGTGCCACAAAATTATGTTAATATGGAAAATTTTTGCATAAATGAAATATATTTTCTTATAATCTTGAAGCCAAGATTATGGAGACAAATCTCGATTGAGACAAATTAACAAAATGTTAAAAATTATAACTATTAATATCATTCAATTTGCAGGACATATCAATTTTAGACATTTTTAAAATACTTTGTTTTAGTGAAAACATACGTTTTTAAATAATATATTCTATTTACTCACACGCGTTGTGGCTTCAGCTAGTATTTAAAAACAAATTTTGTATCAAACGTATTATGTGCGTTATTGTTATGTAAGTCGCAATCAAATATTTCGTTTATAAATAACACTATTGTCTTTTAAACACTAGCTGTCGTGTCATAAATACTATGCACGGAAGAAACTGACAAATCGCAAAACGGCAACATGGTGTTTTAAATAAATAATATTAAACAAAACCACAAAATGCAGCAGACGTACTTAATAATTTTAAATTAAGAAAATTGATTTAAGCGACCATCTAAATATATGTAGGTACTTTGTCTGATTTCAAAACATATTCATATATACGAATTAGATACCCAATAAATTATTTAATTTTCGATGAATTAATTCAAATGACAGCACGTTTTTAATTTATTTCATATATCAATATGGAAAATACTGCAGATACGAGTTGTTTTTGACGCTTGTATCGAATGCGAGAAAATCAACAATTATATTGTTGTCTCTCTCTATTCAAACCTTCCTCTTTCGCATGATTTACGTAACAAATAACGTCATTAATTATTCCTCTGATACTTATAAGAATTTCTAGAATTTTAAACTGGAAAAATGAAGGCACTCCCTCAATCGAGATCACACTTCGGTATTACTTATGTAAAATGTAATTTTTATTTCAGTAGTTATCGATTTCGTTAAAATTATTTTTAATCTTAACTAGTGGAAAATTAGCGATATCTATGCGTAAAGAATCTAACTTTGAACTGATGTACGGCAGAGCACATGTGATATTATCGAAGCTAGATCAGCAGGCAGCGCGCGGCGTCTCTGACGTCACATTTGCATATATTAATGTAGGAATAGCGTTTACAGCCTCGGCTAGCAGCTACCCTCCGAGATTGAGGGCCAGGGACACAATTCCCTTCGCGAGACTTAATATTCATTAAAATTCATCCTTCCTCCTAAAGACTCAATGTCCCAGAGACTACTAAAGTAACCCATTCTTCGGGGCAAATGTTTCATAAAACAAAGCTAAGGATTTTAGGATAGTTTTATTCATTGATTATTTGAAATTAATAATAAAAAAATACTATGACATCCAACAGAGATATGGAAATAATTATTAAACAAATAATATACATCTCATACAAACGAAGCTATTTTTTTAAAATTATATTTAATGGAAACATATAGAAGTATGGGTAATTACAGGACTTGTAACGAAATATAACGTTCACCATTTTCTAGTTAGTCAGAAAATGGTGAACGTTAGATTTGTATAAAGTGATCACTTAAGCCAGCCGAAGACAGGTCGTAATCCCCGTAATTACCCATACTTCCATATATTTACATTAAATATAATAAAAAAATAGCTTCGTCTCTATGAGATATTTATATGATTTTCATTTATTTCTATACACAATCGAAAATAGAAAAAAAAACAATAGCAGAGTTATGCACCTCCAAATAAGAAAGATCTTGAATTATGGGGGTGGCTATTAACATTTATATAATTCATGATCAATATATACCAGATGTAAGAGTTTGTTTATAACAAATAGAAAATGAAAATAAAACTATATAAATACATCTATAATAATATTATGTGAAAATTAACAATATATACAAATTTTGGGAAATTGATCAGAATAGATCTCGGGAAAGATGTCACATACACAGTTTTATAATTTTGAAGACCTTTGATCCATTTTATAACTTCTTTTTTGTAAACATTTATTTATGCTGCTAATTTAATTGATTTAAGCAGTTGGCTATACTGTTTAGGAGCAATGTACGATGCACGTCTCTGTCCCAATCTTAGTTTGAACATTTTAACCTTTACCATACCATGATAAAAAATACCCGAACGCAGCCATGCTGTCAACTCGTGTTACCGTAAATAACTGTTAGCAAAAATGTTTTCATTAGCTCAAATGGCTTTAATGGCACGAATTTACTCTAAATATTGAGCATACAATTTAAAAAAAATGATTAATGACATAATTTAGAGCATTCATTAAGTCCTATGCAATGTGTCCTTTCTTCTTATCTCTCTTCATTTAATTATTGAGAAAGAGAAAATTATATTTGTATGTTTGTTGTTCTTTTCACTGTGAAAAAAGTGTGTGACCTCTGTCTTTTATATCACAAATGGTATTTTTATCAACGTTTTAATTTTACAACGGATTGAATGGAAAAATAATTGTTTTTGTACGATTCCCTTTTCATAATTGGTTTTTCACTAGTCATTCCTGAGCGCTAATATTTTCTTTAGGATTATCTAAAATATGAATTTTATGTTGCATGTATTTACCAAAATATTACAGGTTTAATTATAATGGTAGACCTGTGTTACTGCATGGTTTGGAAAGGGTTACAAAATCTTTGTTTGATTTTCTGTTATTTGTTTAATAACATTGCCTTTGTTGGGTGATGTTGAAATAATAATTATTTTTACCTTGCTCTTCAAACGACATTAAAATGCACGACTGCATTTTTAATACACGAGATTTATTACATTCATTGCATTGTGTATGGGAGGAAGTCGTGTACTTGGTAAACTTTAGAAGCTGGGTGTAGTGTGGACCGCGGACAGGCGGGGGTGATGGGACGGAGCGGACTCACCTCAGATATCTCCTCGAAGCTATGGACTCCCATGACATCGTCTCGGTTGGCCGGCCGCACAGGATCGGGCGCACAGCACGGCCCCTTCAGGCGCCGCCGGGGCCGAGGCCTGGGGGGGTGGGATCCATCCTCGACAGCGGGGGGTCTGCAATACATTTCGACCGTGTTATCTTCATTTACATTCAGGGTTTTTTATCAGTAATTTTTTACTCTTCCAATTCATGTATTAATATAAAACACATATAATGTTTATAATAATAAGGTAGTTTGTAAAAGTGTCAAAGTGATTAGCGCTGATGCACTTGTAGTAGTAGATTAGGCGGTCTAGCCGCATGTAGAGTACTCAGAGTATCGTAGACTCTAAGGAAAAAAAAATTCATTTACATTCTACATTTACACTCAATTCCTTTAATTATAATAATAATAATAATGCGTTTATTCCAGATAATACATATACATATACAGTGGCGTGCAGTAGGTATAGATTTAGGTTATGCTATTACCAACATCCTTAGACAAAATAAATCCGTTGTCTATACGACCATACAATGAATTTATTTGTAATTTTAGAGTACTATTAATAGTGTTTTTAAAGATTAAGTTTTAACTTAAATTACCCATATAAAAAATGTACGGACGTTTTTAAGAACACTTTCTATGACTGAACATTTTATTAATTTATTTAATTTTATTAAAGGTTAACGTAGGAAATAGTTCTGCCAATTGCTTTTTGTTTTTCCCAAATCAAAAACCAATCCATGCACCAAATTCAACGAACAATTATGAAATCAACACATTAAAAACAGTGAGATAGTAAAATTCGCGAATTAGTAAAAGATGAAGTAGACACTTCAATGATTTGCACGCAGTTGTAACCCTTTTTAATGTTATTCTGTTAAAAAGTAATGACTCAGTACAAAGCGGATCAACCGAAAAAAAAATTCAATTCAGTAAATGGCCAATTATATGATTTGAGTAAATCACTAGCTTAAAGACAGAACAGAGTAATATGAATAGCTCGATGCGGCGAATACAAAAGAATGCCATGGGTACAGCAGTGAGTTGTCGTGGTAGTTTTTAGAACTAAGCAATTAAAGTCTCTACTGGAACACAGATGGCGCTAATTGTAAAATAATCCTTTCGTTTATGTTGATCCAATTATTTAATTTATACATGTTTCCCGGAATTTTTAGTAATGCACAGCTTTTTTGCATGTATGCACTGCACGCTCCTGTCGCCAAGGTAGGTAGTGTAAACGTTTTCATTAAAAAAATTATATTCTGTATTTAACTCCTTCCTACTCTCTCTCTCTCTCTCTCTATTACGTGTGGGCCTATAGGGTCACAAATAATTCAATAGTATTGAATTATACATGACCTTTGGCGGTCCACACACCGCTATAAACAAAATGACTGCACCGACTCGAAACAGGTAATCTGCTAATGGAAGTCGGGGCGCGGGGCGACTCGTGGAGCCAGCAAACTAGGGTAATGGACGCAATCGCTGCAGGGGTGTACCAGTGGCGGTCGGTGACTTTTTGTAGAAAGGATGCTGGATAATAAGTTTATACTTAATATCAAATGTACAAATCTATAGACTAGCCCACGAACAAGATGTAACTACTGACAAAAATTGTCTGTCAAATTAGCTCTATAAATCATTTACGGATCCAATTTTTTAAATTTAAATGTTGAATCAAATAAATGATGAAGATATTCAATGTTACAATTTGAAACAAATTTCTCAAAACAATCAGCTCGCTTCGTAATATGTATGCTATTATGTGCATTATACACATAAGCATTAAAGTCGTTTTTGTACGTTGGATGCTGTTAACGAATGCGTATACAGTATTCGAAGACCTTGACAGGCACAACTGGATGTTGAATACTTTCTAATTTTGTGAATACGGAACGAATGATAGTTACGGTTCGGATGAATAAAGAAAATGCCAGTCTACTAGCCAATGTTCATTAAACGGAAGAAGAAGAAGAACTAAATTAATTTATGGATTAACATAATAAATGTTGTTCTTTTTTTTAATTTTCATTCACCTATGTTTCAAAAGGAGGCATCGGGTATCAATCCCGTTACCTTTCACATGTTAAGCTCGGTGTGCTCTACCATTTTAGTTACCCCCCACCTCGGCTACCGTGTCAGATATTGTATTAGAATATATTGCCGATGATGAATTGTTAAATGAATTAATTATTAATAAAAAACAAAGGATTTTTTTTTCTTTTAACCTTTCTTCATCGATGATGTAAACAGAGTTGACATTGCCTCTAAATATACTAAATACACAGTTCATATTTTAGATATTCCTCCGTGATGTACTTATGTATTGCACAAAATAAATACAATATATAAGTATTTATCACACGCAATAAAAAAAAATGTTACTGTGTCACTTTAGTTAGTGGTAGAGCGTACGCTGGTCGAGTTAGACGTGTCTTTATGCTGTCGTTCGTGATGACCAATGTTTTTTCTAATTTTTAGCATTTTTATACAATAATTGATATAAGTAATAAATGTAAAATACTTATGTGTACATTGAATTTACAGCACCGGAACGCGCGTTTTTATTTTAGCACCGTAAGGGAAAGGTTAACATCAGAGGTTCCCTCAGAATGTTATAAATAAAACATAAAAATAACGCGTTTGAAATTTCGTAACATTTTTAAAAAGGACTGTATATAAGAATATTGTTGGTATATCTATAGGAAATACTGTAATTATCTGTGATCTATCTAAATATCAGTGGCGTGCACTACTAAAGATTCTGGGAAACAAAAATAAATAAAATAGTAGTAATTTTATGAAAAACCCTAACTGTTATTACCCGGATTAGATTAACCTTTTGTCTAGCCGTGGGTTACTTAAAAAAATAGCGAATCATTTGTATACAATTACATGGCAATGCTGGTAAGCAATTTGCCAGTACTTTGTTTGTTCAATATAAAATATTTTTATGCTGAATTTATGATCTGCCACATATACGTCTAAGTGATTTCATTTCCACTGCATTCAGTCCACCTTCGTTCCTCTTCTGCCAGCTCCAGGCGTCGGTACCAGTCTTGCTTCAGTTGACAAGTTCCCATTAGCTATAATTCTATTCAAAGCGCCGTTCACTTTATTTCCTGCAGTCACCCTCCTTACGATGTCTTTCTCTGTCTTTCCGTTTCTATCAAACATTCTTCCCAAATATACAAACTCATCTACTAGTTCCAACCATTCATTACCTCCAAGTATTTAGCTTTCCTCCTTCTCGAATACCATCACTTTCCACTTGTTGACATTCACAATAAGGTCGCTTTCCTTGCATACATCGTACATTCTACTCACTAGACTCTGTAATTTTTAAAATATGAATTAAATATATTAATTAGAAAGATATACATATAAAATCAATTTTATCGAAAAACTATGCTACAGCGACAGTATTTTTAGCAACAATTTTCGAACCTATATGTTACATATAGTTGGATAATGCACCTTCCCCGGTTAGGAAAGAGATCCAGGTTCGAATCCCGGTGGCGCAACAATAATATTTTTCTGTAAGATTGATTTTATATGTATATCTTTCTAATTAATATATTTAATTCATATTTAAAATATCACAGACCGTCTGTTCTGAATAATTACAACTTCACAATAAGAATGTGTTCTTCTAAATCTGTAATTCTTGTTCATTGTTCGCCATTAATACTATTAATACTGCATCATCGGCGTACAATAAACAGCATACACTCAAATCGTCCATTTTCGCTCCCACATTCAAACATTCCAATTCTTTCACACAATTATCCATAAACAAGTTGAACACCCACGGAGACATTACACAACCCTGCTTGACACCCTTCGTAATGTCAAACCATGGTATGAATGATCCATTGATCCTTACACACGCAGAACTTCCTTGCGATGCGATTGCGTGTACAAGTTTACTATTCAGCCTGTAATCACAAAGTACCTTTCTTAACCTTTCTCTTATAACTATATACGCCTTTTGCAGATCAACAAAGGCATAAAAAAGCTTTTGGTTTTACGCCAAAAACTTTTCCGTCATCTGATACATGCATCCTCTTCCATCCACAAAGGCCCCTTGCACGTCCCATACTTTTTTTTTTGTATTACTTACTTACTTTTTGTATTAACTACTTAGTTATATTTTTATATTATTATCACCATCTGTCTTAGTCGAATGCATTTGTTGGTTTTTCCTTTGTAATAAATATGTTACTACGTAATAACACTATAAAAGGCATATATTAAAAATAAGTATACATAATAACATTATACATTCGATAAAATTTTTTTTATCACATATACGCGGCGACGAAAACCATAAAATATATAGGGTGGCCCAAAAAAAGAACGAGAACATTTTGTAAAATGTGATATAATTACATCAAAATTAGTTTAACTATATCAACAATAGCTTAAATAGTTTACTAATTTACTTACTATCTATATTACGTTTTATTTCGACAATTTACGGTCGTCATTTTTGATTATTAAATATCCCTTTGTTTATATTTAGTTTTTTCTTTTCAATTCTATTCTGATCAAAAATTTGCGAATTGAAAAAAGTTGGGGTGCTAGGAAAATGATCAAAGAGTTTCAAAACAATTACAATTACAGCAGGACTGAGCTTCATCTCACACAGCTAGAAACACAATTAACTTTCCTCGTCGTGAGAATGTTAATTTCATCGAGAACAGCCCAGACTTAAACCCAGTAGATTATGCAATATGGGGTGTGTTTTGATGATTTCTGATTAACTAAATATTGTGCAAAAAAAAATAGATTAAGATGTATAATTAATTATATTATGTTTTGAAATAACGAGATGTTTTCACTTTTTTTGGGCCATCCTGTATATCTCAAAAAAGAAACATGAAAATTTGAGTTCTGTACGTGTTGGGTTGGTGTTTTCCGGCATCATGTGTTTATTTCATATTTTTAATATTGATATTGAAAAAAAAGTATTACATGTTTTTGAAACGGGATGTTACACACACTGATACAATTGTCCTTTCTGAATGGAAACTGATTTAGTATCGTGGCATAATAATTCACCGCAGCGTGCGGGAAGTGAAATAAAGTTTCTGAAAAATTGCGTCATTTGCGACGTTGTTTGTTCGTTTTTTTTAAATTGCGAAGTTGTGACGTCGCGGTAATTATTTATTAAAAATGAAAGTCTGCCAACGGGGATGGCGATGCTTTATTTTTATTAAGCGAAATCTTACAAATTTTCACCCCTGGGATGTCCGGGGGGCGCGGCGCGTTGGGTGTTCTAGCGCAGCATCGCGGAGAAGTTTCTCCCCAAAGATTGAATAACCAAACTTTAAAACGATTTTCCATAAATTATTCAAGAATTTTATTAACCTGCGCCAATCGCAAACAGTGCTCCCGCCGGGAATTTCATTTACAAAGTTCATTGTCAATTGCAGGTGAGGTTCGCGCTCTTAAATTGGGCCACTCGGGAAAAGTGTTCGTTCTCGGGAGGAATTATCGGAGGAAAAGGTACAAGTGGCAGACGTACTTAACGTAGCTTCCAGTAACAGGGAGCATTGCGACACTTTTCTAAATGAACGAGGCAAGAACAGGAATTTACGCGCCATGTCTTCGAACAAAGGAAAACCGTTTTATTTTGTGTCCGAGGCATTTAAAACAATGCCGATTGGCTGAAAGTTGTCGTAATGGCCGCCATTGGAGTTGATTCCAAGACAATATCCTTCCAGCGATCTGCCGTGAAATAAAATGATATCTTAAAGCAAACAAATAATATATTGCAGATAAAAAAAATTATTTCATTCACGCGAAGTTTTCAGTTGTCTTCAAAAGTATGTGTACCTGCGAGCTCTGTTCGAAATACAAGCAAGTGACGTATAATCGTCTCCGAATTCATTACAACAACTCATACAGAGTATTGTTTGGAATGGCGCGTTATTGCAGCGCGTCTACAATGTTTACCGAAGGTCGTATACATGGATTCGTTCCGCTTCTGAGACATTGTATTGCGGGCGTAAAGCGTAACTCTCTGGTTGCAAGCGGCGCTCTCGTGGAAAGCTGCATCCCTGACCAGAGAATGGCAATGCTTACAGAATAGCTACATATACAACAATGGCCGTGACTGAAGTATTTATATATATATGTGTGAACTTTATTTTCTTTTTCATAACATTATACATATTTATTTCGTAACTTTAATGTATAATATAATATGTATTATATGAATAAACACATTATTATTATTATTATTGTCATCTTCGTATCAACATTAAGTTCGCTGTCCGAATGTTTAATCTGGTAGATATATATTTTATTAGTAATATTTGAATTTATCCAAGGATACACAATCACTGGATTTTCACCTACAAAGTATTAAACAAACAATAGATATCTCATAGATACAAAACTATATTCTCATTGCGACATATATGCTGTTTTAAGGAAATGAATTATCAAATTTAGTCCATAGATGGCGATAGTGTAGTGGTACACGAAACGAGTTCACATATTAACATATATACAACTTTCAAAAAATTTGATAGATATGGAGATTGACGGGTGAGAATGGTGAACGTTATTATTCATATAAAGTGATCATTTAAGGCAGCCGAAGACAGGTCGTATGCCCTATAATTACCCATACATATAATAAATTTAATAAAAAATAGCTTCGTCTCTACGAGATATCTATTATTTGTTTAATATATTTTATTGTTTAAAGAAAAAACTATTGTTTTTTTTGTATTTACAATGGGTCCATCTCTAAATTTGTGAGTTATTGGCCGAAATGATGATGACATTGTCCGACTGTCGTTGCCGTTATCCGCGAATGTGCGAACGTTCGGTCGGTATCGAATTTTTCATTTTAATTTATCATCATATCGTGGATTCCCGATTAAAATAATAATACGGCGGATTTTTCCGTAAAAATTTGAATGCCGGAAAAATTGTATTCCGTCATTTTCATCTGTCGCGTGTGGGACGGACCGGACCCAAGCCCTTCAGGGCTGGTGACCGACTACGCCGCACTTACTGCGGGGGACGCCCGCAGCATCTCCCTCTGCCTCGGCGGATTGTTTCAAGCCGCCGCCGCTACGGGGCGTTTAAAAATACGGTCCCGCCAAAATAGAGTCCGGTCCGGTGGAATATTGATCGAGTCATGAAAACAACCATCGCTTTCAGTTCAAGGAGCCGCCACACGGAGCGGACGATCCGTGAACTGCAAACAGCGACGCAGATGAACAGCTTCGGTGTTGATGACAAACTATGACCGTCTGATTGAGCACGCGAAGCTCGCCCTCGCATGAAACAGGATGATCTTTTTCTTCTGTGAGGCTGGATTGTGGTTTCACCGTTCGTGAGATCTAAAAAGAGAAAATAAACGCACGGGCTGCTTTTCAAAAATTAAAAACTTTCAATGTCAACATTTGTCAGCTATCGTAACTAACCCTACTGCAAATGAAATAATGATTCAATAAATAAAATGCGCTACTGCCCCATCAGAGTCAAACCGGTGCTCTACTGCCCCATCAGGGTCAAACCAGTGCTCTACTGCCCCATCAGGGTCAAACCAGTGCTCTACTGCCCCATCATGCTTAGATAAATGTCGTACCCCAACAAGGCGATGAGGCGATGTGAGTTTTGAATAAAATCATACAATGAGTCAGTCTGAGGCTGAAGTTATGAAAGAAAAAGTTGCATAACGCAATCTTCTCTATATCCCATTTATACTTATGTCCATCCGTTGTCTGGCCGTGACGCGTAGGTAACCGGTGACAAGAAACCGTTATCTTTTCAAAATAACAAATTACTAGTTACATATGTAACAAACATATCGGTTGTATATTTCATAGAATCATTTAAACAAATGTAGTCTTCGAATCTGTCGAATTGATTTTGTGGAACATCGCTGATCAACAACACACTTGGTGAATAGGCAATTGTCAGTGGCGTGCAGTAGGTATAGTTTTAGGTTATGCCGTTACCAATGATATTATATAATATATGTCTTTTCATTTAACCAACGTATTTAGACATAATGAATCCGTCGTTTATACGACACTACCATGTATTTATTTTAAATTTTAGAGTACTATGAATAGAGTTTTTAATGTTAAAGTTTTATCGTAAAATAATACCTTCTTACCCATATAAAAATCAATATAAAAAATATATGTTTTAAGAACACATTTTACGACTGAACATGATTCTTTAATGTTTGAAAATCTTTTACGTAATAACTAATCGAAATAATTGTTTTTTGTTTTTCCCAAATCAAAAACAAGTTCATGCACCAAATGCACCTCGAACGCAAAGAACGACCATGAAATCCAAACGTTAAAAACATTAAGATAGTAAAATTCGCGAATTAGTAAAAGATGAAGTAGACACTTTAATGATTTGCACGCAGTTGTAAGCCTTTCTAATGTTGTCATATTAAAAAACAGCATAAGTAACGACTCCATACAAAACGGATCAACCGAAAGGCATTTTCAATTCAACAAATAGCTAATTATGTGACTTGAGTAATTCACTAGCTTAAAGATAGAACAGAATAATGTGAATTGCTCAATGCAACGAATGAAGAATAAATTCGTAAATATACATTCTAGGTGCATATTATAAATTATTTAATTTAATATGATTAAATCATATTTTATAATGAGCACACGAATATAACAGAACATAATTTAGGTTTGGAGATGACACTGGAGACTAGACTAGACTACGGTCGGACTATCAATAATTAAAGCTCAGCTGTTACTACAAGACGAAAATTAATTATTAAACGAAAGTTCATAATCTTATGTACAACATATATTGTACTACATATATTATATATGATTGTATAATATCATTGGTAATACCATAACCTAAATCTATACCTATTGCATGCCACTGGTAATTACAGGGCTTACGACCTGTAAATTGATAGATATGGAGATTGATTAATGGGTGAGAATGGTGAACGTTATATTTGTATAAATGAAATAGCTTCGTCTCTATGAGATATCTATTATTTGCTTAATAACAGTGCCTTTGTGGGTGAAAATCCAGTAATTGTGTGTCCTTGGACGTATTCAAATATTGCTAATAATATACTGGTCAAAATAAGAAAATATATAAAAATGGATTATTCTAGTATAATGTGTTAAAAAACATTTTATAGATAAAGAATATTGCTTTAAATAATTTCAAAAATAATTAGAATCACATTGTGCCATCTATGCTGTTTCAGGAAATGAATATCAAATTTAGTCCATAGATGGCGATAGTATATTCGAAGTTTTTCCACATAATGACATATATATATATATACATCTTTAAAAAATTTGATTGACCTGTATTATGATTTGAAAGATCTGATATTTTTCTGGACGTCTCATTACATGTCCGAGATATTACATTTTTTGGTTTTTGGTTGGGTCAGCTCTACAACGGGCGTATTTACTCTGCTATAAAACCTGTTAAAATATCACTGGACCTGACCACCGTCGAATCGGAAAGTGTTTTTACAATAGACACATCTCACGTCAAACATAGATGTGTCTATATCACAAGACTGTCTATAGACTCTTCAGTCTGGAAGAATTACCCCTCGTGGAGAACAGTTGACACAATACCCCGCAGAGACCCCTCGACCCGTGCGAGGGGCGAGGCTCACCCTCACGAGTGCGGAGGGAGGACAAACAGAGCGGAGATTGCAGAAACTTGTCCAACGCTCTCAACCCAAATATCACGACGCCTTTGTTCAAACACACGATACACTCGTTCCGTTTGTGTTACCAGATTGCGGCCGCTCATTGGTCGGCCCATCTCTTATTTCTGCACACTGGTGTTTAAAATATTTATTTAATTCTTAACATTGTGCATACATAAGCACTTCATATATATGCTCTAATATAAACAAGATTAAAGTCTTTTCATAGGAGTATACATTCTCATTGTGAAGTTGTAATTATTCAGAACAGACGGTCTGTGATATTTTAAATATGAATTAAATATATTATAGAAAGATATACATATAAAATCAATTTCATCGAAAAATATTGTTGTTGCGCCACCGGGATTCGAACCAGGATCTCTTTCCTAACCGGGAAAGGTGCATTATCCAACTATGCTACAGCGACAATATTTTTAGCGACAATTTTCGAACCTATATGTTACCCTTCTGATATTAATACATTTAATCGTTCCATTATTTGAAAGAGCCATCTACCTTATTTTTACAGAATCTCAAATACTCTTTCAAATAATGGAACGATTAAATGTATTAATATCAAAAAAGGTAACATATAGGTTCGAAAAATTGTCACTAAAAATATCGTCGCAGTAGCATAGTTTGATAATGCACCTTCCCCGGTTTGGAAAGAGATCCAGGTTCGAATCCCGGTGACGCAACAACAATATTTATCGATAAATTTGATTTTATATGTATATCTTTCTAATTAATATATTTAATTCATATTTTAAAGTCTTTTCTTTTACTAAAACGTATCTTTTACATACATGGTCAATTTCACTTTAAATCTATTCAATTTCTCCTCCTTTCTTGTGTTTTCTGGCATTTCATTAAAAATGTGAGATTTCTGAGATTTGGCCTTCTTCCTGTATGGCAGTCTCTGTGTATCCATTCCTCTTGTACGATGCTCGTGCTCATGTAAATTTGCATAAATTTTTCGTATAAATTCCGCCGATATTAAAACATATTTTCCGCTTAAAGGACATCATATTCAGATCTTTCAGCATTGCACTGATACGGGTATATCTATTTTTTCTGAGTATTATTCTCAAAGCTTTATTTTGCAATAGAAACTCGTGATGAAAAGAGAATATAGCACCGAGTTTCATAGAGCGTAATATATATATATTATAGAAAGAAAAGAAAGAAAGAATATTATATTGCAGAAAAGAAAGTAGCGATTGCGCTAGCTGCCAACTGAAGGCGTCAATTCAAAATGTATGTAAATGATCAGGTCGCACTAAGTCCACTTGTGCATCTGCGCAAGCCGCCCACCTCCTGGAAAGCTGGTCCCGTCTCCCCCCAGATCACCAACCAGGTCACCAACCAGGTTACCAGATCAGACAGAACCGGGTTAAAACAGCGGCAGTAACAATCAAACTAAAAGTAATGAAAATACTAATTTAATCGAAAGTATATTTAATTGTTACCGGGATGTTTTATCGATAGTTAAATTTGTTCCTGTATATCTTTCTAGTTGATTAATTTAATTTATATTAAAATACCAAATGCATCTTCACAGCAAAACTGTGTTGTACTTAATAAAAAAATAAAAAAATTTAATCGAGGTGCCTTTATTTCTTTACCGGTTGTGCGCCAGTAATACCTCAAGACGCATCCTCCCCTACCCTATAC
Organism: Eubasilissa splendida; assembly: GCA_031772225.1. Lineage (NCBI taxonomy): Eukaryota > Metazoa > Arthropoda > Insecta > Trichoptera > Phryganeidae > Eubasilissa > Eubasilissa splendida. The sequence continues at coordinate 4,554,852 of CM062863.1, read as the reverse complement.
CCTGAGCAAGTCTTATTGGAAACATTTTAGTGTTGTTTCAAATCTTTGAATTCAAATAAACTGTTTGTTCTTTGGATAGGATTTTTTAAATATTATATATAATCTTCTGGGTATTACGCGTAGGGAAATTTAAAATGAGACTATTACATGTCATTGGAGTAGTGTCAATTTTCTTTGAAACATACGAATTAGATAAAAAAAAAATCAATAGTCTCCCTACACTAATTAAATAAATAAAAGAGTTTAGAAAGACATTAAATGAATACTTCAGAAGCACATATTTAGAAAATAAATAATATTATAGAACACTTCAGAAGCACACAACTATAAATGTATAACTCTCTATATACAATTACTATAGTGTAGGTCCCTCTCCAAGCACAAGAGAGCTAGTCTCGTTTTTGGAGAGGTAAGCGAAAAAAAACATGTAATTTTAATAATGTAAAATAAAATAAAAAATATATATATTATTTTTCTCCTGAAGGTACATTTCTATCGTCAGAAATTGTAAATTTGATCAGTTGTAATGCTAATGGTAAGTAATTATTTAAATTTTCAATATTGATTATAATTGATGGTAAAATCGTTATGTAAACCGTTATTTTAACCATGATTGTGACTGTGATTGTGACTGTGATTGTGACTGTTATTGCGACTGTGATTGTGACTGTGATTGTGTTCGATTGTAACGATGATTGATAATTGATTTTCCTAATTCTTCAACCAATGACTGGTACACTAAAAAGTCAACCTACAACAGTTAAATCTTAGTTACCAATCATCGTTAAATCTCAGTTACCAATCAGTGGCACAATCACAGTCACGTAGCGGTTTACCATCACTAATCAATATATTATGTATTTTTTATTATGTGCAATATTATTTCTAAATCAATGTACGGCTACGGCGCGGTACAGCGGTGAGTTGTCGTGGCAGTTTTTAGAACTAAGCAATTAAAGTCTCTACTGGTACACATATGGCGTTAATTGTAAAATAATGTTTCCGTTTATGTTAATCCAATTATTTAATTTATATTTGTTTCTCAGAATTTTTAATAATGCACAGTTTTTTTGTTTGTATGGACTGCACGCCCCTGCCCATGAGTAAATATACTAATCACATCATGAGTAAGTGTACTAATCTTATTTAATCTATCTACAATATATGCAATACATGTTGTTACATACATGGAGTTGTGAAAATCTAGACTGTTTGATCATTCATCACTAGGCAAGAGCTAGCTCAGAGACTAGACTCTGCAGATACCCCACGGGTCTGCTGCCCAGTGGCGTAACTAAATACCCGGGCTTCGGTGTATATTATACACTGCGGGCTATTATTAATTAAATTGGATAAACAACATTAGTCTCTCGTCTCTTATTCACGCTTTCATGAAAAAAGAAGTAATATTTTTTAAATAATATTTAGTCTTAAATAAGGCATTTATATGAACTAACAATTAATAAAATCTGGTCCCTGGATGTATTAGCAGGATATTATTGTGATGCAGTTTGAAATTCGAAAAATTTTACACGAATCAGATATGCTTTCAAGATGACGCTAATAATTCAATTATTATAAGTGTCAGAAAAATAATTAATAACGTTATTTGTTACGTAAATCATGCGAGAGAGAGAAAGGTTTGAATTGAAAGAGACGACAATAAAATTGTTGATTTTTTCGCATTTTTCATTAATTTTCAATAACTCCAATGAAATTAAATAAAAATGTGTGTTGTTATTTGAATTAATCAATCAAAAATTAAATTATTTATTGTGTACCTAATTCATATGTATGAATATGTTTTGAAATCAGACAACGTACCCACATATATTTAGATGATCGCTTAAATCAATGTTCTAAATTTAATACTTTTATAACAGCTTCAATTTATTATTTTGCTTAATAGTATCGATTTAAAACGTCCCGTTGCCATTTTGTCTGTTTCATAATTACATATTATTTATGAAACAGACAGCTATTGTTTAAAATGCAACAGTGTTATATATAAATGAAATATCTAATCGCGAGATACATAAACATAACGTACATAAAATCTTTACTTTGTTAAAATCAGTAAAAAAAAACAAACAAATTTATGAAATTTGCTACTAATGTTGTGGATAAAATATGCGTATATTTTCGGCATTTTTTAACGAAAATTAAAAGAGCGCGGACTAAACTTCATTACGGCCGCTTTCGAATGGCGACCTGCAACGAAAAATGTCAACGAAATTCAACTTGTTACCAAGCCGATGCATCCGCGATATTGGCGAGTTAACAGCATAATTATTTCTGTGTACCTACAAAGAACACTTCATGTAGTCTCCTTTGAGTTGGTACTGTATACGAAACCATCTGTATCGACTCAGGCCAGTCCAACATGCTATTGATCATTTTATATACTATATCGCTCACATCTCTTTTACAGGCTAATTTTTTCAAATGAAGTAGACTCATTAAATAATCGTAATTTATACTTTCTATCGGAATGTGCAATTTAAAATTGATAAATCTTAGAAATTTATGTTGCACTCTTTCGATTTTTATAATACGTGAGCACAGAGCGAAGTACTTCTTACAATAGATGTATATAAAGTTGTTAGAGAGCGGAGTGAATTAAAGTTTTATTTATTTATAGAATTAATTATTCAGAACAGAACAGGTCTGTGATATGTTCTGAATAATTACAACTTCACAATAAGAATGTGTTCTCCTAATAATAAAGTTGTATCAATGTGTCCAAAATTTAATAAAAATGAATTGATGTCTGCTATCTGTTTACTCAAAGGTATTTGAGATTCTGTAAAAATAAGATATATGGCTCTTTCAAATAATGGAACGATTAAATGTATTAATATCAAAAAGGTAACATATAGGTTCGAAAATTGTCGCTAAAAATATTGTCGCTGTAGCATAGTTAGATAATGTACCTTCCCCGGTTAGGAGAGAGATCCAGGTTCGAATCCAGGTGGCGCAACAATAATATTTTTTCGATAAAATTCATTTTATATGTATATATTTTTTCTACATTAAGATAAGTAATACAGTCATTTGTGTTAGAAATTCTGTCTATTTTAATGCACTGCTGTAATTTTGTGTCTTGTGTGGATTTAAATAATTATTAGCCAGTATTAAATGTGGGGAAAGTATCGATACTCGCAAAGTATTGGAGGAATCTTAACTAGCGCGAGCCCCCGACGCACAGTGGCTCTATTACGCCACTGCGGATGCTGGGCTCAATGAAATCTGGTTAGGAAAAGTGCCCCGAGAAGCAGGTCAACGGTTGTGGTGAACTCCTGTAAACTAAATTAAAATAAGGTTTTTCTTTTTTCCCTTTACCGCCTTGCGACGGACCTCTTCAAACTTTGCTCAGATAGTTAAGGGTCTTCTCCGACATCAAACACAAGAAATAACTCGAAACTTGCAAGTATCCTTTGTTATATTAATGTTGATATTAAGAACCTAATGCTCGCGAACATTTTGGAAACGTGAAGGTTCTATTAGTAACAAGATTCTATTACTGTTTCTAATATTTCTAATGCTGCCATTCTACTCTATCTTCGCTTAGTATTATTTGGGCGCGCGTGCAGGACCTTAAATACTGGATCTCCGTGTAGTGTTGGAATGACGCGCATGCAGGACACTCAGTGGCGTGCATTGCATACAAGCAAAAAAGCAGCGCATTACTAAAAAATTCTGGAAAAAAAAAAAAATTAAATAATTTTTATACTATGAAAAGACCCTATAAAATTCTAGCGGTTATTTCCCGGATTAGCGTAACCTTGTCTATGACGTAACCCATGTATAGCCGTGGGTTATTTGCGAACCATTTGTAACAACTTCCTGTGCATTTTGCTGAGCGATTTGCTAGCACTTAGATCTTGAATGAACCTAACTTGTTTTTTTTTTACTGAGTCTATGATTTTCTGCATTTTTAAAACAATTTGTTCTTAAGTCTGCCGTTTTCGAACGGCATCCTTACTGAAAACTGCGTAGAATAACATTTCTACGTATTTGTTTTACTTGACAGACTAAACATTTTATGTTCTTAGTGTATGTGTAGTGTACCTATGATTCATATAATTTATAGGTTACAATTTATGATCTGTGAAGCGAGCGAATTCGTATTTTTCAGGATATTATTAAGTTAGATTATTACCAATATTAAATTAAAGTCAAATTATAATTAATGCTAATTTGTAAAGCTAGTTGATTAAATAAATGTTTCTGAACACATGTTAATGAAACATTTGTAATCCGTTGTCGGAAGGAAAAATCGTAAAATCAAACTTTTCTTTTTGATACGTGGCATACCTACCTATTGTATACTTAGTTAGCATCGTCGGTAACAGCATAACCTAAGTTTGTGCCTACTGCACGCCACTGAGGACACTGTATCGCTGTGTAGTGTTGGGAAGTCGCACATGCATACCGGAAAAGTAAACAAAAGGGGCCGCTTTCTCTCTCTTATTTCTTATTATTGTTTGAACAAAGAACTTATTGATATTATGAAATGTTAAACTGTTTCTTTCCGTATTGATATAAAAGATCCGCGCGGACTACGGTGACAATTACAATCTAGGGTGACGTCATTAGCGGAACCTCATCAATTACTAAACTGACAGCTCTTTACCAGAATATCTCCTCCAAACTAACGCCTTCACATCCGCTCCACCGGGACCAGGGGCGGAGGAAGGGGGATGGAAGGTGCTTTGCTTAATAAGGGAGCACAGGGGGATTATAAAACAGGTGCTATTCACGATATCAAATAATAATAATTTAGCAATATATATATATTATTCAGGCGTATTCTAATATATGTGTTAAAAACATTTTACAGTTAAAGAATATTACCTTAAATAATTAGATTCTCATTGTGACATATATTTCAGGGAAATGAATTATCAAATTTAGTACATAGATGGCGATAGTGTAGCGATACTCAAAGTGTTTTCATAAATTTGATAGATATGAAGATTGATTAATGGATAAGAATGGTGAACGTTATATTTACGAAGACAGGTCGTAAGCCGTGTAATTACTCATACTTCCATATATTTCCATAAAAGATAATTAAATATTTAATAATTTGACATCCTTTATTCAATTTAATTCAATTAAAACATTTCGATGTTTATTGTCACAACTTAATATGCATAAAAAATGTTAACATTGTATAAAAAGAATACTTTCTCTATTTTATTTAATTATTTAGGAAAATTTGGGTTTTTATTATTCATTTATATCAGAAATAATACACTATATATGACTGTTTTTAAAACGATTACTTAGATAGGACCTTTACACTCAATTAAAATTAATAAACTAAATGTTATTTGCCATAATACAAGAAAGACCGCGACCATTAGATACGTTTTACGCATGCCACAAAATTATGTTAATATGGAAAATTTTTGCATAGACGAAATATATTTTCTTATAATCTTGAAGCCAAGATTGTGGAGACAAATCTTGATTGAGACAAATTAACAAAATATTAAAAATTATAACCATTAATATCATTCAATTTGCAGGACATATTATCAATTTTCGACATTTTAAAAATACTTTGTTTTAATGAAAACATACGTATTTAAATAATATATTTACTATTTAAAAACGAGTTTTATATCAAACCCAATATTTTTTTACTAAATAATATTTATATCGATCGCCAATAGTCAGCTGCCGCAATTTTCCTTTAAAAATGGCGAAAATATATGTTTTCACGCATATTTTATCCACAATATGAATTAATATTGAACTTATTCACAACATTAGTAGCAAATTTCATTAATTAGTTGGTTTTTTTGAACAAAGTAAACATTTTATGTACATCATTTTTATGCATTTAAATATTTCGTTTCTATATATATATATAACACTGTTGCATTTTAAACAATAGCTGTCTGTTTCATAAATGATATGATATTTAACCACAAAGATAATATTGCTAATTTTAAAAGTAAAACCGAAATAACCCCCAAGCCGCGAAGTAGACACAGAAACGTTAAAAAACCAATAATAACGATAAATTGCGCGATGTTAGAGACAGTTATTCGGTACAATGCGGTGTCCTGCAGATTGCACCACGGATGTACTTCGTACCTGTATTCCGTACTCTGGACAGGAAAGGCTGCCACCGTCCAGTAAAGGACACCGCACTATGTTAGTATAATGTAATCGTGGACAGCTGGTGTTTCACGCATGGACGTGTTATATAGTTTTTGTATTGTATATATCATATTTGTGTGTAAACGAACCAAATTTGTATGTAAATGAACCGAGTTTGTATGTAAATTAACCAAGTTTGTATGTAAATTAACCAAGTTTGTATGTAAATGAACCAAGTTTGTACGTAAACGAACTAAGTTTGTATGTAAGTCATGTGTACAGCGTATATATATTAATTTAAAAAAAGTGTAACATATAGGTTCGAAAATTTGTCATTAAAAATACTGGCATATAACATAATTGGTAGTGTACTTCCCCGGATTGGAAATAGAGATCCAGGTTCGAATCCCGGTAGCGCAGAAACAATATTTTTCGACAAAACTAATTTTATATGTATATATATTTATAATTAATACATTAAATTAGTATTTAAAACATCACAGACCTGTGTTCTGAATAATTACAACTTCACAATGAGAATGTGTTATCTTTATATTTATTCGATATCTGGTAAAATAATGATAAATTTTGTATAAAAAAAAACGCGGCAGAGGTTCAACCATTGTCTGAAGAGAACCAACATCTGTAAAATTGCAATAATGTCATAATGCTACGACATTTTGTAATTATTTTTACTTAACACCACGGCCTTAAGTCAGTAAAAGGGCAACAATTGTGAACACATTTAATTAGCATAACTCGGATATTACACAAAGTTATTCACGCGAGCTATCGGCAGCGGGAGGGGTAGGAGAGGGTGTGATTAAAGGCGAGAACACACGTGAAGATGGACGGGGGTTGGACCGATCTGTTGGTACAATCATTATCAACATTACTGTAGTCTAATTTATTAAAATGGGTGCATCGTTAAAAATTACGTTTTTTTAAAATGTTTATATTTTAAATGATCGCTACCGATTAATTAACCAGTCCAACTGCCGACGTGACAATTGAGCCAGCGTGTCATTGCAAATAATGAAATTATACAAATGTAATAATGGAATTGTATCAAATACTTCGACACACTCACCTACATAAGGGCGAGCAGTGTCCTCATTGTCGGTCCATGTCCGTAATCCCAGGAGCCGCACACAAATGTCCCGGGTGCCCGAGCAGACAACCTTTTAATTCAGATTAAAACACAATGGTCGAAGACTCGCACCGAGGCAGCTGACAGCTCCCGCGACGCCCTGGACCCGCTCCGCGCCAGCAACTAGCGGCCCGACCCCGGTTAACCTAATTCGCGGATACCGTTATACTATTTCATATATCTCACGCCGTTAGATAAATCCTAGGTATATGTGTGACACCCCGACATTTTACCCCGGATCGCAGCGCGAGAGCGACTGCCGAAAGGCGAGCGCGTCTAGTAAAACAATCCGAATTGAAAGCAGCGGACCGCCGCCTGCCCGTCGGACGGTTTTGCGCGTTGGCGTATTTTGGCGAAGCCCCTATCCGGCTCGGCCCCGCGCTAGGCAGCATCCGATATCGGGGCCTGCGCGAGTGGACCAAACCCCTCCGCTTCGGGAGTTTCCGCGGCCGCTCGGGCCGTCTCGGAGGGCGGGGGTGTGCAGTGTGGTGTGTACGGAACCATTGAAACATTCGCGGGCGCGCAGCGCCTCCGGCGGGAAACTTCGGAAGCCCGCGGCTCCTTCGCGGTTCGGAAATCGGATATGTTTTCAGAAAAAGGCAACAGATGGCGCACGTACATTTTATTTTATCGGAAGTAAGATATTAAGGAGAACATTTTTGTGAAGTTCAGAACATAGTTCAGCGATATTTTAATACACATTAAATGTATCGAAAAAATATTTTTTTTGCTACCGGGATAAATTAATGCAATTCAATAAATTTACTAATTTAATTCGTATGGAAATAAAATTGATACATAAAAAAGAAGCACATTTCACGTGGACAAGAATAAACTTAATACATAGTTATCTATTGGAGTAATTTAAAGTATGAAAAATAAGACACAAGAGAATAAATAATTAAACAAATAATATTTAGATATCTCATAGAGACGAAGCTATTTTGTAATATATTTTAAATATTAATTAGAAAGATATACATATAAATTCAATTTTATCGAAACATTGTTGTTGAGCTACCGGAATTCGAACCTGGATCTCTTTTCAAACCGGGGAAGGTCCATTTTCCAACTATACTACAGCGACAGTATTTTTGGAAACAAATTTTCGAACCCATAAGTATCATATTTTTCGATAAAATTGATTTTATATGCATATATTTCTAATTAATACATTTAATTAGTATTCATACCGTGTGTTCTGAATAATTACAACTTCACAATAAGAATGTGTTCTCCTTAATATTATATTTTAATAGAAATATAATATTAAAGAGTATGGGTAATTACAAGGCTTACGACCTGTTTTCGGTTGGATTATGTGATCACTTTACACAAATATAACGTTCACCATTCTCACCCATTAATCAATCTTCATATCTATCAAATTTTTGAATGTTGTATATATGTTAATATGTGGAAACACTTCGAGTACCACTACACTATCGTCATCTGTAGACTAAATTTGGTAATTAATTTTCCTGAAACTGCATATATACCTTTATAGGTGAAGATCCAGTAATTGTGTGTTCTGGGACATATTCAAATGTTGCTAATAAATAGTTCATTGTAGAAGAGTGTTAATTTGTTCATAAATATTGATAATGAAACAATATACACATCAGTTATAGTAAGCCCTAAGCATATCTTTAAATACGAGATGTTTCTTTGATGGAGAGGTAGCGAGGAAGAGAAAAAGGAACTTTTGATGTTTTAGTGATGAGCTTAATTAAGATTAAACATGCAAAACTTGCAAACACCGCGCACTAGATACCCATACGCGAGCAAACCAGCAAGGCAGATAGGTTATGAAACATTTCTTGTACCATAGTTCAATTTCTCAGTCTCACTATAATAGGTCGAATCTATGGAAACCGTTTTAGGTAATTTGCAAGTCATTTATAAATGCTATGCATTGCTTAGTTGCAAGGATTGTGCTGCATTTTATATTGGTAAAACGGGAAGAAGTTTTAATATAAGAGTAAGGGAGCATTTGAGATGTTTGAACAATAGTGGCTTTTCAGAATTTCTAATCATTTGATAGAAAATGGTCATGGTTTTGATAAAAAATTGGGATTGTCAATTTTGCATGTAAACGGTGTTGGTCACTAATTAAATAGTTTGGAATCGTCGGAAATAAATAAAGCGTGTAAATTTATCAAAATATTATAAACAACCAACTGAATTTAACTACGAGTCCAATTCTAAAAATTTATCCTAAAAATTATTCGAGTAAATTTGTATTAAGTAACAATTTGAGATAGGTAATAATTTTTTTTTTTAATAAATTTTTTAAAAATAGATTCTGGTAAAGAAACAATAATATATGTTTTAGTTAGTTATGACATCCTGAAGAAGAAAATGGTATTTTTCGAAACCGGTAGATGTATTTAAACTCAATTAAGTGTTAATGTTTTATTACAAAGATAATAAATAAAAATATGTTATGCATTGTGACACTAAAGCTCATGAGCAGTCAGTCACATGGTAGCCACTAGCTGATAATAGTTTATGGTGTACAAGAAAACAAAATAATCCAAATGTAGGAGTAATAATTAATAATATACTAAAATTAGACTAATTATTTTAATTAATACAAAGAAAATGGCCAAAAAGTAGATTTTTTAAGCAGAATAAGAAATTTTAAATATGAATTAAATATATTAATTAGAAAGATATACATATAAAATCAATTTTATCGAAAAATATTGTTGTTGCGCCATCGGCATTCGAACCTGGATCTCTTTCCTAACCGGGGAAGGTGCATTATCCAACTATGCTACAGCGACAATATTTTTAGCGACAATTTTCGAACCTATATGTTACCTTTTTGATATTAATACATTTAATGGTTCCATTATTTGAAAGAGCCATCTACCTTATTTTTAACCTAACCTAACCTAACCGGGGAAGGTGCATTATCCAACTATGCTACAGCGACAATATTTTTAGCGAGAATTTTCGACCCTATATGTTACCTTTTTGATATTAATACATTTAATCGTTCCATCATTTTGACAGAGCCATCTACCTTATTTTTAATTCATATTTAAAATATCACAGACCTATATTCTGAATAATTACAACTTCACAATAAGAATGTGTTATCCTAATAATCATATATAATATATCAACGTCTTAAATAAATAAATCCGTCGTTTATACGACCCGACCATGTATTTATTTATAATTTTAGAGTACTATTAATAGTGTTTTTCAAGTGTAAGTTTTAAAGTGAAATAATAGCTTCTTACCCATATAAAATATGTACGAACGTTTTTAAGAACACTTTCTATGACTGAACATGATTAATTTACTGTTCACGTAATAACTAAAGGAAATAATTATTTTTATTAAAAGGTTAACGTAGGAAATAGTTCTGCCAATTGTTTCTTGTTTTTCCCAAATGAAAAACCAATCCGTGCACCAAATTTAAAGAACAATCGTGAAATCAACTCGTTAAAAACAGTAAGCTAGTAATATTTGCGAATTAGTAAAAAAATAAGTAGACACATCAAGGATTTTCACGCAGTTGTAACCCTTTTTAATGCCATTCTGTTAAAAAAAATAGCGTGGGTAACGACTCCATACAAAACGAATCAACAGAAAGGAATTTTCAATTCAGTAAATGGCCATTTATATGACTTGAGTTATTCACTAGCTTAAAGACAGAACAGAGTGTTGTAAATAGCACGATGCGGCGAATACAAAAGAGCGCCATGGGAACAGCGGTGAGTTGTCATGGTAGATTTTAAAACTAAGCTATTAAAGTCTCTACTGGTACACAGATGGCGCTAATTGTAAAATAATGTTTTCGTTAATGTTAATCAATTTTTTTAATTTATATTTGTTTCCCAGAATTTTTAGTAATGCACTGCACGCCCCTAGTAATGGCACTATCTGATGTAACAGATTTCTACAAAATATATATATATATATGTAATGTGTATTGGTTTAATATCCTCAGTATAGGTAATTTACATTAGTTAAAAAAAATGTTTTAACTTAATGTCTAGCGACTCCTCTTCTAGCTACGAGATCAAGTAGTAAAATATATTATTTATATCATCATCGTCATCAGATTGCTGTCTTCTGCTAATCTTTGCCGTGTCACTCCCACTCCTCCGATAACTTAATCCATTCATTTAACTGGAGGTCGATTTTAATGTCGTGGATATCTTTCGAGAATATTATTTGTCCATGGGCGCGTCTTGAACAGCGACAGTGGCATTGATGTGTGAACCAAATATGAACAAATCATATTTTTACAATTAAAATATTAATTTTTTATGTCAGATTATGTTCGGAAGAAACCCACCCTGGATGAAATGTATAAGACGTTTTGGCTGCTGGGACTGCTTGGAGACATACTGCTGCTACATCAAAGTTGCCGCGCGCCGTCAATCGCGGGTCCGCGGTCGCTCAATTTTACTATATTACTGATTCGACAGCACTGCCGTATGAACTCTTATATTTATTTAGTGAACCGATGACTGCATTCTGCAGGAACAGAAGATCGAGGACAGACTGCCAAGCCTGAGACGAATCCTCCAATTATTTGGGTAGATAGCTCGGAGAAGCTTGTTGCGGTGGGGTTGTCCAAGGACGAAGATGAAGAGGGAGAGGAAGATCCCCCCCTGTTGGACCGAGCGATTGGAAAAGGCAACAGGCACTTCTCTGGTGGCAACCCTAAGATCTGCAGTGGAGGATCACAGTCATGTGGAACCGATTTGGATGATGATTGAACTAAATACAAATGTTATATTATAAGATACAATTATATTATTAGGAGAACACATTTTTATTGGGAAGTTGTAATTATTCAGAACACAGGGCTGTGATATTTTAAATATGAATTAAATATATTAATTAGAAAGATATACACATAAAATCAATTTTATCGAAAAATATTGCTGTTGCGCCACCGGGATTCGAACCTGGATCTCTTTCCAAACCGGCAAAGGTGCATTATCCAACTATGCTACAGCGACAATATTTTTAGCGACAAATTTTCGAACCTATATGTTACCTTTTTGATATTAATACAATTAATCATGTGGGATGGAGTAGACTCCACCTCTGATATATACAGCATTATCCTGGCTACTTTTCTAGACTGCCGTCTGTGTTAAAGTAGGCAGTTTTTTTCGTGCCGTTGTGGTGTTATTTAATTCAAGAAAGATAAAGATTCGACAGGAATAAAAAAAAAGTGTCGTATTACTAGTGTAGGTGTTGTATTATGATTATGTTGGAATGTTGGACAGCGATGCTTCTGATTGATCTCTACCCAATTGAATCATATATAAGGTTCATATTTGTGTAATCTTATTGAATGTGGACGATTTCCAGTTGGTGTTGAGAGTGTTGTACAGTTTCGGAGCTAAGAACACGTTGGAACATTGATAAAATGTCGTTGTAGCTCTCGGTATTCAACCGAATCTCAAAATGTTCATAGTGCTTCAACACACATAAATCAGGATTTTTATTTAACCCTTCCCAAACTATGCAGTAACACAGGTCTACCATCACAATTAAACCTGTAATATTTCGGCAAATACCTATAACGAAAAATTAATATTTTTGATAATCCTAAAGAAAATATTAGCGCTTAGGAATGACTAGTGAAAAACCATTTATGAAAAGGGAATCGTACAAAAACAATTATTTTTTCCATTCAATCTGTTGTAAAATTAATACGTTGGTAAAAATACCATTAGTGATGTGAAAGACAGAGGTCACTCACTATTTTCACAGTGAAAAGAACAACAAACATACAAATGTAATTGTCTCTTTCTCACTAATTAAATGAAAAGAGATAAGAAGGAAGACACATGTTGCAGGACTTAATGAATGCTCTAAATTATGTTATTAATCATTTTTTCAAAATTGAATGCTCAGTATTTATAGTAAATTCGTGCCATTAAACCCATTTAAGCTAATAAAAACATTTTTTCTAATAGTTATTTACGGTGACACGAGTTGACAGCATGGCTGCGTTCGGGTGTTTTATATCATGGTATGGTAAAGGTTAAATCTCAAATTCACAATACTACTTAGAAAAATAGTTATATACCGTTAAGGGAGATAGGCACTTTAGTGCTCGGTAGCGCAGTAAACCTGAATAATTGAACACTAATTAAACACTTTTTGGGCTTTGTATGGTTTACTAGTTAGAACAAGTAACTGCTTGTATTAAATTTTAGGCATGATGGCCATATGAAGGAAATCCCAAAGGGTCCCATCCTACCCCGAAATCGTTTTGAGAGCGTGCAATATTTCACAAAATCTTAAAGCTTGTTTTTGGACTATGTTTTAAAGTTAGAGCAGTTAGCCGAGTTCCGGCAATTTTTACTTTATACATTAACATTAGTTATTAACATCCTAATACGGTATCATTGTACCAGAGCCACACCTGTATAGTTTGACGTGAGACTCGTTATCACATTAAATTCAGAGGGCAGTCAGACAGAAGCTATAGATATCGTGCACCTTCAAAACGGGAGGGTAGACGTCACATTTACGTGTTGCGGTCGCAGAACTCGGTCACAGTCCAGCAGAAATTCACCCTGTACAGGTGGCAAGAGGTGCGAGGGAGAACCAGCGGAATGCTCCGTTAGATCTCTCTAACCACCGCTCCTCCCGGTAGAAATCCCCAGCGGGAGACCCACACCCTAATAAATTCCCAGAAATGTAATGTATACATGTAAAATTTGTTTCTTTACATATTTTTTATTTGATTCATGGATGGGAATGTTTGTTCGCTTAAAGCATAGCCAAAATTTGGGTGAATGGCTAATGCTAGTATTTTATTGTGTCATTTGTTTCAGACAAACTAATACGCGTATTAAATATGTTGTAGATGAAAATATGAGCTGCAGTTGAAGCCTACTCAAGTCGGATTCCAGTTCAAATTGTAAAACAGGATAGAAGAAACAATAAACAGTAAGTAATCATTATTTGTGTAAATAAGTAGAAAACTGAGAAATATTGTGCAATGATGACGTGTGTTTTGCATACAAAGCATAGATGCCGGAAGAATGTCAGGACAGGAAGGAGTTTGGCACTCACCACAATCCGAATTCTGCTGGCATCTCCAAAGATGTGGACTGTATATTTTATCTCACTATTTCGTCGTGGTTCCGACACAAGGTATAGACGCGAAGTCTCGAATTAGTATATAATATTGTAAACTGTACCGTACACGTGTAACCGTACTGGCTCAAGGTCACCAATCAACTGGGCCAGCGGTGAGGTCGAGAAGGGTAGGGAAGGGGGGGAGGAAGCTACTGTGCATTATTTTCGTTCAAAAATTAATATATTTATACACACATAAATATATGTTCCAAACATCGTGATAAATGTATACGAGTATTTGGGTAGATAATTACTGCATTAGCGACAGCCTCACCGTAATTTTCAAAATGTATAATAATAAAATAAAACAAAAAAAATATATAAATAAAACAAAGAGTTTACACTCATATATATATAAATATTAAAAAAATATAGATACTACATTTCAGTCACGGCCATTATTGTATCTGTAGCTATTCTGTAACCAGCTTTCCACGAGAGCGCCGCTTGCACTAGAGAGTCAGAAGCGGAACGAATCCATGTATACGACCTTCGGCAAACATTGTAGATGCGCTGCAATAACGCGCCAATCCGAACGGTATTCTGTATGGGTTGTTGTACTGAACTGTTACTTGCTTGTATTTCGACGAGAGCTCGGTGAAGAACGATTTAAACAGAATCCTCTTCACTTCCTGACTGCATCGGTAGAAACGCCGTGATAGCATATTTGCAAGAACGCTCAACTGTCTCCTGTCCCGTCCAACAAAAAGTACACCCATTTATCTTTTCTTTTCGATTCTCTGCTGCCCCTGACTCGGTGGTCTGCAGTTCTCTTTTGGACAGTGCAGTCCCCCGGTCGGAGATTGAGAACCCCCGCGATATAATCCTAGTATATATCCAGATTGCAGTTCATAGCGCGAGCAACACGTGAACAGTTAGTTACTATCCGACTATATTTACACCGGTACAGGGTGACTGCGATGTCTCCGCGGGCCGACGGAAAATCAAAAATGAAAAAGAGGATTTTAAATTTAATATCGAAGTAAATGCAAATATTAAAATAGAACATTTCTGACGGAAGGGTTCGCTCATTCCCACATTGAACGGACATATTATACAATGTATCCGGACAGGCAGTGATCGGATTCTGGATTTCTGGATCTTGGCACACTGCGCCACGACTGTCGATGCGTCAATAATACCGTAAAACAAATTTATTACTTTTACGTCGACCGGTTTCGATGCCACTTGTATATCGTCGTCAGGACAAATGTTCGCGCATAGATTTAACAAGACATCTTCCTATGCCAAAGTTGGCGATCGTGTTGCACTATATTGTTTTATTATTATTTGGCTAAAAGAGTAATAAATGGTCGTCCCTTTAGATATCCATCAGATCTTATATTTAAATAGTACAATGCTTTATACATAAGATAAATCTATATGTTGAGACTCGTCAAATATTTCCATGCTAACAACAACTCACCCCAAGCAATAAATCATGGACACAACACAAGACAAACAACGAACATCTGCCCGCCAGATCCGAGAGCAACAAAGATCAAAGCACCAACTTCCAATAAGATTACACAAATATGGACCCAATGTATGATTCAATCGGGTAGAGAGCAATCAGAAGCATGGCTATCCAACATTCTAACATAATAATTATACAGTGCCTACACTAATAATTCACTAGTGTATTCACTAGTATTCAACACTCTCACTACATATTTATACATAGTTTTTCTCTATTTTTATTAAATTAAATTAAATAACACCACAACAGCACGAAAAAAACTGTCTACTTTAACACAGACGGCAGTCTAGCAAAGTAGCCAGAACAATGCTGTATATATAAGAGGTGGAATACTCCATCCCACACAATAAACTACGTGTATATACTTAATTGCAATATAATTGTATCTTATGTTTATCATGTTATATTATAATATATTCACCTGTGTTACAACAAAAACATGTATGTCAATAAAGTTTAATAAATAAATCCTGTACAAGGTCACCATATCGAGCCCTCAGAATAACAAGGTTGCATCCGACACTGACACTGTTACGAGATAATGAGCTCAAATGTGTTGATTTCATATATATTTTGTTTTGAGTATGCAAATATGATCAGAACTTATTTTCAGTATTATCAACATTGTAAATTAACAATAACATAAATTGTAATAAATAACTGATACAGTTGGAACTTTGAGTTCTTGCTATTTCCTTTAATATCCGTTAAATAGTGTCGGTGTGTATGGACGAAATAAAGAATAATGCATTTGGAACCCTTTTCACGCAATAACTCAAATTAGCCCAAAATGTTAGTTGGAACCTTGTTATTCTAAGGGGTCGATATTCTGGATATTGCATTTAAACTGCCAATATAATCCTACCACTCTGCTCCCTCCTATCTTTCCCTACATAATGAGTTGTAAAATATATTTTTAATTGCGTAGAATATGCAGCTTTATTTGATAGTTGTTATTTGTTCTCTTCATTTAACGATGCGTCTTAATACATCTTAAGGTAATTTTTTTCATATTTTCTCCTTTTTAAAATTGCACAAAAGATTTTTATGCACACACTCAGAGGGAACATTGGTTAGGACCGACGTACACTAACCATTAGTTAATAATTTAATTGTTGTGTTGTACATGTCGCATTGGCAATAACAGCGAATTTCTAAGTTTATTTTCATTTTCAATTATGTAGTTTTTTAAATTAATCAATTAAAATAATTTATGTAATAATTATTGACGATCACCCTGTAGAGAGATGTTTCCAAATTTAAGAGATTGTGTCTCTCACTTTATATTAAGTTTCCATTCGGCTAATGTCCGCTGTCAGCCGCGCGACTTATGATACGGGGCGCGCCACCGGCGGCCGCCATTATCGAACTGCACAACTCTTCATTGTAAAAAAAATTAAATTTGATCAAATAAAAGGCACCCCACTGCCTTATTTTTCTTGGCTATATCTGTACAGTATAAAAAGCAGCAAAAGTCACGAAGCTCAGATTTGAGACATTTTAATCATTCCTCTCCGATGATGTAAACAGAGTTGACATTGCCTCTAATTATGTGAATATCTCTGTAAATATACTAAATAGAGAATTCATATTTTAGGTATTCCTCCGTAATATATAAACATTATGTATTGTATAAAATAATTAGTATGAGTAATAATAAGTATTTTATATACATGGTAACAATAAAGAATGTTTTCACGAAGAAACTGACGAGAATTTGTTATTACGTCAATATGCGGGGCGCAGGGTGCCGGATGCCGATCGTCACTTTAGTACCAAAGTGTGCGCTGACCGAGTTAGACGTGTCTTTGTGCTGATCAATGTTTTTTTTTTTTCATTTTTAGCACTTTTAAGTAATAAATGTGAATTATTCATATTTATCCAACCTATCGCAAAAGTCTACATTTACACTGAATTATTATTTTAGCACAGTGAGGGAAAGGTTAATAGCACAAGTTGTAGTATATTTTTAGTTCTACATGTGTATTACACGGTTTAAATGTACAAATATATTAATTAGTTAGAAAAACGCGACGCGGATTCGCGAATCAACTTGTTTAGTGCATCACGTGACAAGTGTCCGTGTGAATATTTCGTTGTTTCTAAGAAATATAACGCTCTTCTTCTTGACCCATACGAGTATGTAAAGGTACGATGGATGCTCACATACATTTACAATTGAGGAGGCTCGATATATATATTATTATTAACCTTAACCATACCATGATATAAAATACCCGAACGCAGCCATGCTGTCAACTCGTGTTATCGTAAATAACTATTAGAAAAAATGTTTTTATTAGCTTAAACGGCTTTAGTGGCACGAAGTTACTTTAAATATTGAGCATTCAATTTTGAAAAAATGATTAATAACATAATTTAGAGCATTCATTAAGTCCTTCCTTCTTATCTGTCTTCATTTTATTAGTGAGAAAGAGACAATTATATTTATATGTTTGTTGTTCTTTTCACTGTGAAAATAGTGAGTGATCTCTGTCTTTCACATCACTAATGGTATTTTTACCAACGTATTAATTTTACAACGGATTGAATGGAAAAAATAATTGTTTTTGTACGATTCCCTTTTCATAATTGGTTTTTCACTAGACATTCCTAAGCGCTAATATTTTCTTTAGGACTATCTAAAATATGAATTTTATGTTGCATGTATTTACAGAAATATGACAGGTTTAATTATGATGGTAGACCTGTGTTGCTGCATGATTTGGGAAGGGTTAATGAAATCTTCTGGTTTAAGCGAGGTTGTCCTCTGAATATATTTGTAAGTATTATGCAATCATAACAAGACAAGTGACTCTTTATGATTCGCGGTGTTTAAATCACATTTAGTTAAAGTTGAAAACAATTTTGTATTGAGGTCCATTTTCTAACGATTTTTTAAAAGTGTTTTGTGTTTATTTATTGGCATTTCTCCCAACCACCGTCGCTTTGCACCTTGGACTTAGTTTCAAATATTTTGAGAAATGGTTGGAATTTATTGTTTCGGAGGTAAGTTTGTAGAACTCCACAATCACATAATATATGAAAATTAATATGTTTTTTTAGTTCTGTGAGACGCGTTTCGCCTTATGAGGGCATCATCAATCTTGCCATTTTAAATTAAACAACTTGCATTTATATGAAATCTATTGAAAAGGGACAGCTATATAATTTTAAGTACTGAAACTTAAGTATTCAGAAGTAGTGATGAGAAAAAATGCTACTCTTGACTCACAGGTGTGATTGTGATTGGTATTCGATAATATCAGTGATTGGAAACTGTGACTGTGATCACAGTTTCATTACTAATACGCGTGCGCCGCACGATATCGCAATACATAAAATAAATAATAAAACATATTCTAGCATATTTAATTAATATGTATCTAATTTAATATCATCATAAAGATAATGAAAACGCTTATAAAATGTGAATTTACTTTTTGGGTCAAATTCTCAGTGTTTCGGATCAAAGGAGTAAAATGTTTTGGCATCTAGATGGCGCTGATCATGAATTATAATGTCATTCTTTTATGAATATTTTCGTCTCAATCATGGTTCACAACCAAATATTATATCAGTGATTGAGTCCCGGTTCGTGATTTTGAGCTCATCACTATTCAGAAGGCTTCATTTTAAATAGTCCCAAATTCTCAATCTAATGGTATTCATATCAATTGATTGAAGAATCATAAATAAGGTTGTCGCGCGGCGGCATATTATACTGGGTGTATCTGGTTTCAATTGGGTTTCATCTCTCTTACAATTTCGTCAGAAAACCCGTCGCGATGCGCCCTGAACAGTTGCCGACCCCCGCCTGACAAGCAGTCGTTCTGTTTAGTACGTGCGAACACCGCTTGTGCAGTCTGTGAACCAACTCGACACGGTCGGGGCCGCGCTGGACCACCCCAAAACCGCGAAATGTTTCCATTTTTAGGAGTTATCAAAATGACAGTTCACTTCCAACAGTTTCTGTGATGAGTTAAGAGAGAGTTTGGTGAAAAATATTTCATGCACGAAGCGGGTGTTTGTTTTAGAAAATTTAAAAGTGAATTTACTATTTTTGTATAGTTCAAGAAGCGTGGCCGATTCGTTTAAATAATGTCAAGGGAAACGAATTAATCTAAAAGGATCAATATGGAGTCGCTGAGCTGCGATTTCAACAGACACCTGATCTCGCAGCCGGAGTACCAGCGCCAAGAGGAGCATTACAAGATGCGCAAAGCGGCGGGGACCTGGCAGAGCTACGCGACTCCTCACCAGGAGCACCAGGCGCAGTGCGGCTCGCGGGACACGGAGGCCAGCGGGTACGACTCCGGTCAGTACAAGTGCAACGGAGCCGAAGCCAGGTTCCGGGGGTATTACGGCAGGGACGACCATTACGGTTGTTACGATTTTAATACCCACCAAAAAAACGCCATCAGTTCAAAACCGTACGCTACTAAATATGGAAACACTTTTTTCGGTAATAGTTGTAATAATTATGGACAGAGGTACTGCAGGGACGCCCTGGTGGACCAGCCCCAGCAGCCCCTCGGGGCGCCGGCGGATCAGTCCCGGCCGCCGCTCGGCGCCAGTCAGTTCGGAGGGCAGATGAACGACCAATTCCATTCTAAGAATGACGTCGACGCTTCGGCAGAAAGTAAGGTGCATTCTCTTGACGTTAAAAAGTCCATATCTTCAGCGGTGAGGAGAAGAAGGAAGCAAGCGACGGAAAATATCAAAGCGAATTTAAACAACGAAATGAGCGAAATGAAAAGTAATAACGGTACCGATCCCTTCAAAACGGAGAGACGAACAGACGGTCCAGCCCTGAAGGCTGCGGACCACGGCAACAGTACAGGCAACAGTAAACGCAGAAGGAGAAAAGAGGACCAAAGGACTTCCAAGGAAACCAATAACAATGACGCGAACTTCGGTCAAGATTTAAAAGAAGATAAAGATAAGAAATTTAACAAAATCGAATTATCCGAATCTGTCAACACCAAACTTAGTCATGTAGATCGTAAAACCAAAGTAGATAAGATCCCGAATGATGAGGATGAAGGTTTTCGGGATAATGATTCGGAAGAGCAGTTCGACTACATGGAAGAAGAGGCCAGCGTGAGTTCCGAAGAGCACATACCCCACGTGCTGGCGCCGCTCGACTCGGGGGACGGCCAGTCCCGAGCGCCGCCATGCTTCAGCTCTCACCGCGGCGCGCCCAGGAAGTGCTTGGCTTGGGCCTGCAAGGCTTGCAAGAGGAAGAACGTCACGGTGGACAGGAGGAAAGCGGCCACGTTGAGAGAGAGGAGGCGGCTTAGGAAGGTAATCACTGTTTTCATTCAAATATTGACCGTGCGAGGGTGCGAGGGTGCAAGGGTGCAAGGGTGCAAGGGGGCAAGGGTGCAAGGGTGCAAGGGTGCAAGGGTGCAAGGAGGGTGCAAGGGTGCAAGGGGGCAAGGGTGCAAGGGTGCAAGGGTGCAAGGGTGCAAGGCACACCCATGGAGGGTTTCTAATAATTATGTTTATCGAATAGAATGTGTTTAGTTAATGACGCTACAAAAATTAATTTCACAACATGGCACATTCCAAACTAGTCCCTTCAAACATGTTTTCTCTTTCTAATTTCATAAGTTCTTTGCCACAATTTCTTCACTTATGTACTATGTAAGTGTCGATTACAAGAGATCCAGGTTCGAATCCCAGTAGCAACAATAATTAACTGTTAAAAGTGTTTTAAATAGTAGGTCTAACGTTTCTGTCCTTTTGGTTGGCGTCTCCTATCGGATTACTCAAAAGTATTTGAGATTCCGTAAAAATAAAGAAGATGGCTTTCAAATAATGCAACGATAGATGTATTAATTTGAAAAGCGTAACATGCAGGTGCGAAAATTTGTCGTCAGAGCACTGTGTCGGTACAGTGTAATCGGTTAATACACGTTTCCCGGATTGGAAGAGATCCAGGTTCGGATCCCGGTAGCAAAACAATATTTTTCGATAAAATTGATTTTATATGTATATTTTTCTAATTAATACATTTAATTAGTATTTAAAATATCGCAGTTCTGAATGATTACAACTTTACAATAAGAATGTGTTCTCCTTAATAACATAATACAGGTATTTTTAATTTGCTGTCACTCCGAAGAATAAAAGAAAATGAAATAAAAATGATTATTACTATATATAATAGGTTGTCAAATTGTTAGATATCGTATGCTTTAGCGAAAAACATAATTCAAATCTTCTGGCTTGGATCTATCGATCGGGACGGTCACTAGTGGTCTAGTGCTAAATAAAAAAGTACCAGGGCGGCATTTGATTTTAAACCTCCCCCCCATTTTTTTCCCCTTCCATCTATGCCCACCGAAATTGAAAATTGAATATGTTTTCAGGTTAAAAAGTAATGTTTAGGAGAACACATTCTTATTGTGAAGTGGTAATTATTCAGAACAGACGGTCTGTGATATTTTCAATATGAATTAAATATATTAATTCGAAAGATATACATATAAAATCAATTTTATCGAAAAATATTATTGTTGCGCCACCGGGATTCGAACCTGGATCTCTTTCCTAACCGGGGAAGGTGCATTATCCAACTAAGCTACAGCGACAATGATGGAACGATTAAATGTATTAATATCAAAAAGGTAACATATAGGGTCGAAAATTGTCGCTAAAAATATTGTCGCTGTAGCTTAGTTGGATAAAGCACCTTCCCCGGTTAGGAAAGAGATCCAGGTTCGAATCCCGGTGGCGCAACAATAATATTTTTCGATAAAATTGATTTTATATGTATATCTTTATAATTAATATATTTAATTCATATTTAAAAAGTAATGATTTTACCCAGCAATAAATAGCTTTTGTAAACGTTAAAACCAGGTATATTATGTCAAAAAAATTATCGAGATATAACATGTTTATTTAAATTGAGTTCACATATTTATACGATAGATGTATTGATTTGAAAACGCGTAACATATAGGTTCGAAAATATGTCGTCAAAAGTACTGTCGCTGTAGCATAGTTGCATAGCATAGCACAATATTTTTCGATAGAATTGTTTTTATACGCGTATCTTTCTAATTAATACATTTAATTAGTATTTAAACCTATGTTCTGAATTATTACAAATTCACAATAAGAATGTGTT
This sequence comes from Eubasilissa splendida, assembly GCA_031772225.1. Lineage (NCBI taxonomy): Eukaryota > Metazoa > Arthropoda > Insecta > Trichoptera > Phryganeidae > Eubasilissa > Eubasilissa splendida. The sequence continues at coordinate 4,531,830 of CM062863.1, read as the reverse complement.
CTCTTTAAAAACATGTTTATCTCAAAAGAGCGTATTGTCAATGGTTGAAGAAATATGATACCGAGAAACCAAGAAAAAACTTTTAGTAATTTTCACCTTTTGAATGCTCCGGTTCTATATATTTTTTTGCATTCTCGTTATGTCCGTCCGCTACACGATATTTGACGTGCAAAATTGTACGTGCAATTGTATTAAAATATTTTTTAAATGTACGTGAAAAGTATTTTCCGTGTCAAATAGTGACACACCACTGATGGCCGCCTTCTTGAAGATTCTCGAGATTTTTTAAATTTATTTTTTTATTTATTTAATTTAGCGAAATACATTGGCACAATAAGTTCAATTTTAATATATGGTTACATACATCATATGGTTGCATACATACATGTTTTTTTTTTTCGCTTACCTCTCCAAAAAAGAGACCAGCTCTTGTGCTTGGAGAGGAAGTTACACTACAACAATTTTATATAATACCTTACATGTTCTGTTCATTGTCCATTTGTGTGCTTCTGAAGTATTCTGTAATACTGTTTATTGTTCAATTATGTGTTTTTGAAGTGTTTATTTAGTTTCTTTTTAAACTCTTTTATATCCTTTATTTCTTTAATTTGTGTAGGGAGGCAATTGAAATTTTTTATCCCTAAATATATAGAATTTTGCTGATAGTGTTTGGTGTTACATATAGGGATTTTAAAGTTATTTTTAAACCTTATTGATGCGCTTGTGTCAAATTTTCTAGTGTTATTTTCTTTAATTAGTTGATTAATTGAGGTTTTTTTGTAAATGTTTTCTATTTTGGGAACTGGGAATTTTGCAAAAAGTGTTTGTGTTGAAAAAGTTGATCTTTTTTTTAATATCACTTTAATAATTGTTCTCTGTATTATTTTTACTGAGTTCATTATATTGTTGTATGCTCCTCATACTTCAAACTAACACCATTAACCCGACTTATTTACATTTACTTTTCATGTTCCCTGTGGAATATCGTTCATTCTTCTCAAACATCATCAAGTTCAGCCGGGTACCATAACGCCAAAGTGTAAAATCCCTCGTCGCGCATCTCGCTCGGGCACCTGCGCCTCATCATCTGCAGACAGTGTGGAACGTGGAAATAGAACCAGCGCGCAGCTGGGCCCCTAGGGATCTTCGGCTCGGGGCAGCCGACCACTTAGCGGGCTGCTTTACGGCCGCTAACTAGGCCCGCCGCCCTAATGGACTCCCTTAATACTCGACAGCTCACAACATTTAGGGCTTTCTATCGACGGCTGGGTGAGAAAAAAATTAGAGTATTCTCTGGCGCGGCGCCGGCCAACGCGCGGCCCGCGGCCACACTGGTGATAGCAGGAAACTTCTCTATTCTTCGAAAACTACTACAGACGATAGTGTAACGGATTCTTCCTGTTACCTTGTGGATATATACAGGGTGACACAAAAAAAATGAGAACATCTCGTAACACATGAGTTATTTCAAAACATAATATAATTTGTAATGTCATTTTTTATGCACAATATTTAGCTAATCAGAAATCATCAAAACACCCCATATTGCACAATCTACTGGGTTTATATCTGGCCTGGCTCGATGAAATTACCATTCTCACGACGAAGAAAGTTGATTGTATTTCTGGCTATGTGAGATGGAGCTCCGTCCTGCTGTAATGTCCAGTTATGCCGTAATGTCTAGCTATAGCTATACTCCAGGCTTTGTTTTGAAACTCTTTGATCATTTTCCTAGCACCCTAACGTTTTTCAATTCGCACATTTTTGATCAAAATACGGTCTTCTGCGGTGATTTTTGTCATTCTGGACAACAATTTGAAAAAACCAAATAATCAAATTAATAATCAAAAATGGCGACGGGAAATTGTCGAAATAAAACGTGATATAGGTAAATAGGTAAGCAAGTAAATTAGTAAATTATTTAAGTTATTTTTGATATAGTTAAGCTAATTTTGATATAATTATATCACATTTTACGAAATGTTCTCACTTTTTTTAGGCCACCCTGTATACTGCTCGACTAGCGATAGACCATGAGATATTTCAACTCAATATCAGGCTGTGGGTACAGAATCAATTAGGAAGCGTGTACTTATTAGAGGACAGCTTGGGGGGAGAGGACTCACCCTTTCCTGGGACCGGTTTAGAAACTAGAGCTCCCTTGTCGGTCCCACTGATCAATATAAAACGAAAAAGAAATTCTTGTGTGACTCAATCCATTTTCTGTCTCGTCTACTGTCCTTCTTTTGGTTGTGTTTTTTGATGAATGGATCCCTGAGTGTCTGCCTTGAACTACTGCACCTTAATTTTCTATCTGTTTGTAAAACTGTGTTCTATGGATTTATGTTATATGATTTTTTATGAATAAAGACAGCAGTTAAGGGACGCTGGAGGGTCTGAATTTTAAAAATTTGCGAATATTGCTAATAACCACATTTATTCAATAAACAAAAATACAGATAAATACTATTACTAGGTGTGAAGGATGAATCTTAATACTAATGCTAGTACAGCGATCTTGATTTAAATAGAAACATAAATTATTGCAGGTGAGTCCTCAATTTTTATATAATATTTTTAATAATAATATAACAATTTATATAATTATAATAATTTTAAAATATGTTGCGGTAAATCTAGAGTCGGGCGCGGGACGCCGTCACGTGTGATCACGTGTGTCACCTGCCTGACTTTTGTGTAAACTAAAAATCAACAATATTTGGACGATGGTCTAATTGTCCCCATTGAACTGGTCTCTCGACGATATAATATCCCCATTGACGTGATGTCGCTCAAAAAAAAAAAGATCAACTGGAACGCATTTTGAAAAATATAAACAGATTACCAGATTGAATTATAAACTACGAAAGAAAAATTGTCTAAATATTACGTAATAATATATTTAGTAAGCTTTGGCCCAATAATTTGTAGTCATTGTTTCCGACCATTTTGTGAACGACTTTTAAAAAAAATATTAATTAGAAAGATATACATATAAAATCAATTTTATTCGAACCTGGATCTCTTTCCGAACCGATGAAGGTGCATTATCCAACTATGCTACAGCGACAATATTTTTAGCGACAAATTTTCGAACCTATATGTTAACTTCTTGATATTAATACATGTAATCGTTCCATTATTTGAAAGAGTCATCTACCTTATTTTTACAGAATCTCACATACCTTTGAGTAATCTGATAGCAGACGCCAGAATTATCAATTCATTTTTATTAAATTTTGGACACATTGACACAGATCGTCTGTTCTGAATAATTACAACTTCACAATAAGAATGTGTTCTCTTAATATTAAAATGCTTAATTAATTTAATTTGGCTAGCTGATAGTCAGTCAGTCACATAGGAGACGTGCGTAAGGTAATTTGTAACCAAACAGCAAAATTGGTTGGTGTTTTTATATTTGTTCGTTATAAAAATTACGTTGCACCATTCTATCCTCTATACGGAGAGAGAGGATATAATCATATTGAGGATGTAATAAAAATTGGATATCACTTAAGAAGAAACTAAAAGCGCACCTTTTTAAAAAATAATAAGTGAAAATAACAATTTTTAATTTTAAAAAACAAAGATAATTGTAGAACTATAAACAGTTTATGTGTAAAGCGCCCTCGAGGTGAAAGTTTTTATTATTATTATTACTACTACTACTGATTAGAGGTTCCAACCCGAATATTCGAATATACTCGCCCTTTTTCTACTATTCTCAGGATTCTGATTCGGACGTGGAAGATGTACCCGTTACTTGTTCGAAGAGTTTATCGACATTCGAATTGCAGACTGAATTAAGAAGCACAATTTTATCCCTCGTAGAAACTACAAATGTTTGTTCAAATAATCTAAAAAAAGATTTTAGATATTTGGACAATTTCAAAAAAAGGACAGAAACGTTAGAGACCAACTATTTAAAACACTTTTAACAGTTGAACCAACGGCAACCGCTGCCGAGCGGGTATTTTCAGCTGCAGCGACGATAAAAACAAAATTCAGAACAAATTTACAATACGTATTTAATTAAAATAAATAATTTATGGTAAATTAGCTCGTTTTCTTATACATTTTGATGTACTTACGTATAATACGATTTATTTGATTTATTCCAAATTAATTTCACACTGTTGCCATACTTCGAATATTCGAATATTTTTAGTTTCACTATTCGATATTCGAATAGTTGATGATCTCTACTACTGATGATTCGAGTCCGCTGTTGCCATTTGGTGGTTGTGGACGACAGTAATATCAAATTCCAGTTAAAGTATGGTTAAAACGGACTAAATCCAAACAGTCACTTGAAGTACTAATGGTATATACCATAAGAGTGTGATTATTTCGATGATTGATAAGTACGATTTAACTGCTGGAGGTTCAACAAAGGGTCCCACCCTGTCCCGGTATCGTTTTGAGAGTTCTTTAATCTCGTTTCAATTCCACTCAATAAAGCAACGCGTGCAAAAGCTTGTTTTTGGATTATATTTTACAGTTAGAGGAGTTAGTTAAGTTCCGGCAGTTAGTTACTTAAACCTCATGGCGCCCCTTCACATTGCAATTGGTCGATATTACATTTTTTACTTTATCCTATTACATTCAGTTATTAACATCCTAATATCACCGTAGGTTGGCTCCGGCATCGTCGTACCAGAGCCACACCTGTACAATTTGACGCGAGACTCGTTATCACATTCAATTCAGAGGACAGCCAGAGAGAAGCTGTAGAAATCATGCACCCCTAAAAGGGGAGGGCAGACGTCACATTTACGTGTTGCAGTCGCAGAACTCGGCCACGGTCTGGCAGAAATTCACCCAATTGATCGAAGAATTATAAATAATCGGTCAGCTGTCAGCTGCCAGCCTAGAAGCCTAGAGTTGAGTCGATATTCCACGTGCTTCGGTTGATGAGATGTACTAGTACTGTATCAGTGGGCGCTCCCCAACCGGCCGCTCAGGTGGAAGGGCGCTCGGTTTCCCTTATTAATTATTTATATAATGACGTAATAATCTCACAAAGAGTGGTGTAGTATGAAGAACAGAAGTGCAATCATAAATAAAGTGTTCCCCGCCGCACTGTCAGCTGGGCGGCCTGATTAATGGCGCGGCGCGCTGACGGACTGCTTTGAAGACATTCTCAGCGCTTTTTAAAACACTATTAATATAAAATGAAGCCTGTCATCGCTGAAGACGTGTGATCCTCGACTCGGCGAGCCCTGCACGAGATGCACAGTTGACCGCTGGCCACTGGAATTGAGGGAATATCTGGATATTCCATCAATTCTCAGAGAGCGGACATGTTTTTTAATAGAAAAAAAAAGTTATCTTAGTTGACTATATACGAATAATTCATTATTTTAATTTGAAATACTTGATGTGACGACAAATAAAAGTGTAAAATTTTGATACAGATGTAAAAAAAACGAATATATGCTACATAAATATAATACATGTTATAGAAAGCGAGAAAGGAATGACGTTTTAACCCTTCCCAAACCATGCTGTAACACAGGTCTACCATCATAATTAAACCTGTGATATTTCGGTAAATACATGCAACATAAAATTCAAATTTTAGATAATCCTAAAGAAAATATTAGCGCTCAGGAATAACTAGTGAAAAACCAATTATGAAAAGGGAATCGTACAAAAACAATTATTTTTTCCATTCAATCCGTTGTAAAATTAATACGTTAGTAAAAATACAATTTGTAATATGAAAGACAGAGATCACACACTATTTTCACAAACATACAAATATAATTATATCTTTCTCACTAATTAAACAAAGAGAGATAAGAAGGAAGGACACATTGTATACGACTTAATGAATGCTCCAAATTATGTTATTAATCATTTTTTCAAAATTGAATGCTCAATATTTAAAGTAAATTCGTGGCATTAAAGCCATTTAAGCTAATAAAAACATTTTTTCTAACTGTTACTTACGGTAACACGAGTTGACAGCATGGCTGCATTCGGGTATTTTATGTCACGGTATGGTAAAGGTTAAAACGTTTCGTATTTTAAATTTGTTCATCATTTTGTTTTTATCGTCGCTGCAGTTGAAAATACCCGTTCAGCAGCGGGCGACGCTGGCTTAACTGTTAAAAGTGTTTTAAATAGTTGGTCTAACGTTCCTGTCCTTTAAAAAAATTTTTTTAGATTATTTGAACTAACGTTTGTAGTCTCTCCGAGGGATAAAATGGTGCTTCTTAATTCAGTCTGCAATTCGGACGTCGATGAACTCTTTGAACAAGCAACAGGTATCTCTTCCACATCCTGAGAACTGTTTAATATTCCATCCTTAGAAATTAGTAAGAATACTATTCATATATCGAAAATTCGAATATTCTTATTGAAATCTCTATATGTTATATATTATGTTATTAGTTCTATTCTGTTAAAATGCTTTAATTTATTAAATTAAATTAAAGCACCTATCTAACAATATCCAAGATGGTTGAACTATATGATCGCACAATATTGTTGATAGCCAAAAACTATATTTAAAAAAAAAATGCAGTGGGACCCCGGTTTACGAACGACTCTGTTTACGAACAAAAATGCTGCAGTTTGCCAGCAGAATTTCAGTTTACGAACAGGCAAGCAGTCTCAGAACTCACTACGGAAGAATTGAAACAGCTTCTTAATGAGCAACAAAAGACGATGATTTTATTTTCTGAGACTGATGAACGAACGAAAGATGTTCCTAGTTTCTTGTTTCTAGGCCAAGTGGGGTGAGCTGCAAAGTTTTGTCATCCCCTGATAGAACCTTATCAAATCGTGTTATACATCTGTTTAAACATAATGTCATGTCTCATTTCTGTAACATTAAAAAAAGCAAAAAGAAACAAGTATCGTTGGATTTTTTCGCGAGACAGAAACCTGATTAACTTCAAGCAGCCGATGTTTTCATGAAAGGAGAGTCCCCTTCCAAACAATATCACTTTACTACATATTTTGTAGGATGCGTTAAAATAAAGTTTGTTTTTACTTTTATTCTTTTCGTTTCATTACTTCCAATTTCTTTTATGTTACAAATCTTTATTGCTTTTATAGGATTTCAAGAATGGTGAACGTAATATTTATATAAAGTGATCAGCCGAAGACAGGTCGTAAGCCCTGTAATTACCCATACTTCAATATTTATCCTACTATGAGATATCTATTATTTGTTTATTTATAATAGTTTTTGTATCGGTACGATTTTGTGACGCATAGGATGATCTTTCTCGCTGAGATTACTTTTGCAATCAGTTGTTCAACATTCTCCGAGCGGTACTTTTAAATTCCCTTCGCCTTCAAGTCGTCAAAGTTTGCCCCACTTAATAATTCATCTGTCTGGTGTGTAGCGACGTGACTATCCGTCTGGCAATATATCACCTCCATCGCTAGGCCGATAAATACGAAGATGTTATGACGTTTGCATCCTGCGCCAATCGAGGGGTGTGTCGAGGCCCAGCGACGTACACCAAGGGCTTGAAACGAGCCCGCGAAGTATTCTTGAGCAAATCTTGATCGTTTTAATTGTAATCATTTGATAAATTTGAAAGGACTACATTATTAATAAATATATTATGTATGTACCTAGACTATGAACCAATAATTCTATATTTTAGTTTATCAACTTTTGTCTAATCATGAATTATTTTTATGATTATCTTTTCAAGTCTGCCCAGTTTATATTATTTTGTTAATTTATGTGAATGAATTTGCATATTATCATTCTAATAAAATCAATTTTATCGATACATATTGTTGTTGCACTACAGGAATTCGAACCTAGATTATTATGCCTGGTGCATTATCCAACTATGCTACAGCGACAGTACTTTTAACGTCAAATTTTCGAACCCACACATTTCAAATTAATGCATCTATCATATAGCTTTGAGTAATCCGATAGGAGACGCCAACTGCCAGAACGCCAACCAAAAGGACAGAAACGTTAGACCAACTATTTAAAACACTTTTAACAGTTTAGCCAACGTCGCCCGCTGCTGAGCGGATATTTTCAACTGCAGCAAAATTCAGAACAAATTAATTAAGTAAATTAGTTCGTTTTCTTATAAATTTTGATGTACTTACGTATAATACGATTTATTTGAAATATTCCAAATTAATTTAACACCGTATAGTTGATGATGTCAAATAGTTGGAATCTCTATTCTGAAATGGCCAACAAATTTATATATTTATATCTACTATTCAACTAAAGGGTGTATTACCATTTAAAATGGGACTCAAACACATATATAATTCATATTTAAAATATCACAGACCTATGTTCTGAATAATTACAACTTCACAATAAGAATGTGTTCTCATTAATAATAAAGTTGTATCAATATGTCTAAAAATTAATTGATAATTCTGGCGTTTGCTATCAGATTATTCAACGGTATTTGGGATTCCGTAAAAATACGGTTATTTAAATGTATTAATGTCAAAAAGGTAACATATAGGTTCGAAAATTTGTCGCTAAAAATATCATAGTTGGATAATGCACCTTTGCCGGTTTAGAAAGAGATCCAGGTTCGAATCCCGGTGGCGCAACAACAATATTTATACATCTAAAATCAATTTTATATGTATATCTTTCAAATTAATATATTTAATTCATATTTATATATGATTGTTTAATATCATCGATAACAGCATAACCTAAATCTATACCTGCTGCACGCCACTGGCCATTACCATATGCAATTGTGATCACACCATCACAGATGTTATGACTTGTATTGAACAATATTACCAACCGGGTCGGTCCTAGTAGGACTAGACACTCGGTATGAAATGAGTCCACACAGGATTTTAAATATATATATATATATCTTTCTAATTAATATTTTAAATTTATTTATATATAATGTGCACGCTGGTAGAAAACCAGTCTGGTGTTATATTTGTTTGTGTGATGGTGGACCATCCCCTTTTAATAGTAGCAGGGCGGCAAGCAATCAGCGACAGCCTTATTGCCCTAACTCTTGTGCACATGAAAAATGTCTATCTGTTAATGCAATTTACACTTGTGCGTTTAAAATGTGTAAAAATAAACAGAATACAACACGCGGCGTACATGTGCCGCTTCGACAGTCGGAACCGGCAACCGGCAACCGGCAACCAGGAACCAGAGTCGAGAGTAGCGTCGCGTGTGGCAACATTAAGGAACAGACCGATGTAATTGGAATCTGTTACCAGTGGTTACAAAACAAAACGCGAGACAATATTAAGTTGGCATTCCCATTCGCCTTGGCGTCTTTTCGTCACCTCCTGATATCTCCGCGGGCCTTGTCGTCAGCTGTCACCTGTCACTGTCAGATGTAGCGCGCTAGTCGGCGGCCACGCCGCGTGTGGTCCACGTTCGCGCCTAGTTAACGAACAACTCAGTGTGCATATTAACTTTAACGATTTTTAATTTGGATAAATATTAATATTTTACATTTATTACTCGTGTTAATAATTAAAATAATAGTCGATACATGCGTAAGTGATATATCAATTATTGTACAAAAGTGATCATCACGAACGGCAGCATAAAAACGCTTAAGACACGTCTAACTCGGCCAGCACACGCTCTGCCACTAAAGTGACGCTCGGCATCCGGCATCCGGTACCGTCCGCGTACCGTACCGCACGCACACAAATTCACATCAGGTTGCGTATGGTAAATACTTATATATTGTAATTATTTTATTCAATACATAAATATAATATATTATTATTGTTCACCACCGGCTGCTCATTTCTCTGTTTCGTATTCGTAGACGCAGTCAAAATACACAATAAAATTGTTACTATAAATTTTCCGGGACGAGACTCGAACTTCCGACCACTCGGTCAACAGGCGAGTTTTTTTACCGCTAGACGAAACGAGCACTTTGCATACTAACATTAAACCTGTCTATGTAAATGCCTTCGATAGCTGGTTCCCAGGTTTCCGATTGACAATAAGAACACATATGATATATGAACTACACTAACATTTTTATTGCATTTGTTGTCTTTCTGATCCGATGTTGTTGTTCTTTTAGCTGAGTAGATTTCGACCGACCGAAGTGCTGGTGGTTTTTTTTTTGCACCTCCGGATTGGTCGAAGCGCGGACTGTAATTGAATCGCCAGTCGTTTACAGTATTCTTGGCTCTCTGAAAAAAGGCGGTAATACTCACATACACACGTGTACGTTATTATAAATCAGGAAACGCGGTGGTGCCAATCGAAGTATTGTTACATGGTGCTAGGCCCTGCGGACGGGCGTTGATGTTTCTGGGTTTTCGTAGAATTCAGATTTCAATGCGAAAATCTCTCACTGTATTGCTTTAACAATGCACCATAGAGTATACATTGTCTTTTTTATTTTCATTTTTATACTCCAGTAATATATATAAAGTATATTAGTAAAATGACGCACGTTTACACCTAGATCTGTCTTCAATTGATGTGATTATCATCAGAACATTATTAAAAGCGTAAACATGATGGATAAAGTGAACTTCTTCTTCTTCTTTTAAACAGGCAATCCACCCTTCAAGAGTGATTTGTGCCATTAAACAAGTTAAAACATTATTTCATAGAAAGCAGTACAACAATATTATAGAATAGGGAATATTGCGTTACAAGTTAATATCGTTGACGTTCAAGAAATTTGCTATTATATAGATTAAATGTGGCGAGTTGAGGGAAAGAAGATGACACAAGTTAACCGGGAGTTGAAAATTACCATTGACAAGATTACTGTAAAAAAAACCTGCGATCCGCAATGGACAGGCAAAAAAGACATGGTCAAGGGTTTCCTCCTCGGGACCACACTCACATTGGGGAGTCTATTACGTTCAATCTGAACAAATGTGAGGCCACCTGGCAATGCCCAATTCTCATTCAAGAGATATTTGCTACTGTTCTTTTACTGGAGAACCAAGGGGTGCGCGGAATAGATCTTTGGATATTTTAAGTGAATTTAAGGAAATTAAATAATTAGTACAGGTAAAAAAATGAACTGTGTAAGATGATTTTGATCTGCAATGCTAAAATGATCGAGTAATCATATCCAAGAATTATTCACAGACGTTTTTGACAAATATTAGACATCGGTGACATCTATCGCATAATGCGGAAAATTGTAAATGAATATTAATATTCATCATCTGTACTGCCATCTGTCACTGTCACTAACACAATGGATTCAACATTGCGCAATTTAGATATGTGTACATACATAGATGGATATTGTGTAATATGTATTGATGTAATAACTTTACATTGGCGTGGTGGGACGTGGAATTTATTCATTACCGCTACACAATGCGCTCAGTTTGAGGAGTGTAATCTTGTTGACGTTAACAATGTTCCCATGAATGGCTTCAACAGCTGTGGCTCCCGGGTTTCCTTTTTTCTTATACGGTCATATATTGATTTCTGGCGTCGCGCTGATCCGATGTTGTTGTTCTTCGTTTCCGACTTCCGAAATGTGCCCTCCCGTCGCTCGAATTATTAACGGAGTACCGGAAGCAATTGACCGCTTGTCGTTTACCGCGCGCTTCAATCTCGGAAAAAGACGGCAACATTCACACACATAAACATGACCAAATTAACAACAAGAAATCCCAGGGGTGCCGATCGAATTAACAAAGGCACGTAAACAAACAATGTATTCATGTACATTCAATATAATCGGTTTGAGTTACATCCTGGGTTCTGTCAACTTTGAGGCATTGTATTTACAATTTTGAAAAATAAAAATAACATACAATTTTTTGAATTGTATCACGACCAGTTTCGGGAAGAGCGGTCCTTCCCATCTATGGGTGTAAATTGAATTTTACTTTGTTTTGAACAATTACAATTCACCACGAAGCAACTGCCAAATCCATTAATAACATATAGTCATGTTTTATGTTTCTGTAGTATTTTATTATTCTTTCCTATTGTATATTATATTTCTTTGTCAATACACAAATCATGCCCACTGTAGTATCTATAGCTATGAGCTACGGTGGGTAGTCACATTATATTAGATTATAGACGTTTTGTTATTTGAATTTGACATTTGTTATCATATAATTGTTTACTAGGGTTAGGTAATTATAAAACCGCACGCATATATGCCACATGATGCTGCACCACTAGGAGAAAGGGTGGAAGGCTGCTGAATCATTTCGTCATCTCAACGATCTTTTCAGCGAAGGAACGATTATTGGCGAGAGTGGTTTGTTCGCTTCAAAGCTGGTGATACCAGCTTAGACGACCGAATCCGAATTTTTTGTTACCTTACAATATAATTTATGTTATAATATAATTTTTAAAAAATGGCAGATTAATATGCATCAACTTAATAGTAAACGCGTGTGATAAGGTGTAATTAATAATTAATGACGATATTTTTAATGTCGCTCATTCATTCTGACTTGTAATGCACTTGTTAATAATGAATTGTATAATTTAAAATTAAATTAATGTACGATACTCAAATTATAAAAAAAAAAAAACATCATTCAGTGTTATGTACCATCGAGGAGAATTTAGAATATGAAGACTTGGCGGCTTGAAGTAATAATGTTTGTTGAGTTTAAGTATACTATTAACCAATTCACATAGATGTATTGAAACGAGTTGACTTTCAGTTCTCCCTCTTAACGTCTAATACAATCTGATGTCCAGTGAAGTTTCAATACAAGTCTGTTTACAAAAGATATTATATATATAGATTGATTTCACATGTATATCTTTCTAATTAATATATTTAAAATATCACAAATCGTCTGTTCTGAATAATTACAACTTGATAATTCTGGCGTCTGCTATCAGATTACTCAAAGGTATTAGAGATTTTGTAAAAATAAGGTAGATGGCTCTTTCAAATAATGAAACGATTAAATGTACTAATTAAATATCAAGAAGGTAACATATAGGTTCGAAAATTTGTCGTTAAAATATTGTCCCTGTAGCATAGTTGGATAATGCACCTTTTCCGGCTAGTTGGAATCCCGGTGGCGTAACAACAATATTTTTCGATAAAATTGATTTTATATGTATATCTTTCTAATTAATATATTTAATTCATATTTAAAAGATAGAACAGTACAATAAATAGAATAGCAACATTGGCTTGAGATTAATGCTTTAGATAACAATACGTCATCAGCGTCTTGGAAGACAGGTGCTGCAGGTGGGACTTAACATTAGTAGAAAGTTCATTATAAATAATAGTTAATTATTTTATTTTTTTTCCAATTCCTTAGAGTCTACGATACTCTGAGTACTCTACATGCGGCTAGACCGCCTAATCTACAACTACAAGTGCGTCAGCGCTAATCACTTTGACACTTTTACAAACTACCTTATTATTATAAACATCTTAAGTGTTTTATATTAATACATGAATTGGAAGGGTAAAAAATTACTGATAAAAAACCCTCAATAGTTAATTATTAAGGAGAACACATTCTCATTGTTTACTCAAAGGTATTTGTGATTCCGTAAAAGTAATATAGATGGCTTTCAAAAATAATGGAACGACAGATGTATTAATTTGAAAAAGTGTAACATATAGGTTCGAAGATTTGTCATGAAAATACTGGCGTTATAACACAATTGGCAGTGTACTTCCCCGGATTGGAAATAGAGATCCAGGTTCGAATCCCGGTAGTGCAAAAACAATATTTTTCGACAAAATTGATTTTATATGTATATTTTTATAATTAATTGACATACCCTGTAAGACAGTTTATTCATTTCAACGTCAGTATTAGGCTCAAATAAATAAATAAATTAATTGGTTGAATTAAGCAATATGTCATTATAAATGTTATAAGTAGTAGAAGTTTCTGGAGTAACGCACCAATAAAAATCGTTTTTTTACGAATGGATAAATAGTTCTGTTACCGGGCGGCGAGATATCAAAGACGACAGTCGTGGTGGAAGACCGTCAACTTCGATCACGGGAAAAATGTTATCGCTGTCCGTTCACTAATTGAAGAAGATCGCTCAGTGTTGGAATATCGGCGAGAGCCATTGAAACAATTCTAAAGAAAAATAGGTGCCAAAAAGTTACGTGAAAATCAGACAGCTCTGCTCACTGGTCACGCTCTTCAGTTTAAAACAAATTTGGTGGTGGCTTTCTTCGATACAGTTGTCGCCGGTGATGAATCTTCGATCTTCCATCGTCGGGGTCCTCATTTACGATCTTCCCAATTCAAATCTGAATGTTGTCGGATCCAAATTTAATGATAAATATGCTGTTCGTCAGTGGCGTCAGTCGTTGGCCACACGACAGGAAAAGATTAAAAACTCGGTGAATCACGATGGAAAATAAAGCCGATATTTTTTGAATCAGGCGGTCACAGGTGGTGACCGAGGAGCGGTCGGACGTCTTGCTCCCGATGCATCCGAAAGGTGGACGACAGACCCGACGACAGCCGGTCATTTTGTAGAACATGGCGTGGAAATCCGACGAAGGCGTGTACCGCCAGCGCGGACCACCAGCGGCACCGGCCCGCGCGGTATCTGGCCAGGGCTGAGGAGAAACAGGCGAGTGTTTAGATTGTACAAATGGGACGAGACATTTAAAGATTTTAAACCGTTTATTTCAGTTCTGGCCGTCGCCGTAATGCGGAGGATTAGCCGCGAGCACGTTCGGTGAACGCTTCCCGAGTATTTCGGGATCGAGTGACGAACCGCGGCTGACAGAGTTTCTCGATCGCCCGGGGACGTGACATTCCTGGCGTTTCGTAATAAGCCCTCCGAGCGGGGGAATGTTTGGAAAATAAATATTAAGTGCGCGTTACGTCGGGGTTGTCGCCGGGGAGGGGGGCGCGGGGCGCGAACAAAAAACCCCATTGTTTATTTGTTTACAAACACAGCTTTCGGGCCGTCGACACGTGTGAGCTGAAAACCCAGCGCTCTCGGGACTCTCGCCTTGCCGTCCACCGATTGTACGCCGAAGCTCGAAGTATCAGTGTTGTTGAGCGTCAATCTTACGAGTTTGATGTCTGTTCGACTTTGTGATGTCTTCTCGTGACTGGGGTTTCTGAAAACCCGGGGTTTTGAAAGCCGCCGAGTCCGGGTCCAATATTTTGGAAACCTGGCGGGTTCGGGTCCAAAATCATTATAGTATAAACTTTAGCATATAGGTTATTTTGTTTTAGAATCTCTTATATAATAATATTTCAGGAATATGCAGCGAGGGACTTATCCCCTGATGCTGATCTCATTTTCGTGCAAAAATTAGCCGATACGGAGAATGTTTACCCATTGTCAGTCCAAGTTGGTCTCACTGTGCAAAGCGAGTCGTACAGCCTCTCAGGATTGAACGTACACTTTTTATTGTTTTTAAACAGGGCTAATTCTTCCCTTAAACATTTAAAACTGTCCGTTTCTTGGTTCTCCGGTGTTTTAGCATCTTTTAAAATGACATCCAACTCTTAATCCATCGTTAATAGCATTTCCTTATCGTTAATTAATATTGAATCTTTTATACTGTCCGAAACTGAACTTTGGAAAAGCCTGCTCCTCAGTTGTGTGGCCAAACTTAAGGCTTCGTCTGAAGGATTTAAATTTGGGTCTTAAACAAATTGAATGCGTTCGGGTCGGGTCCAGAAACCCCAATTGTGACACGAATGAACCTGAATCGACCTGTGCCGTCTTCTTGCAGGTGAACGAGGCGTTCGAAGTGCTGAAGAAACGAACTTGCTCAAACCCAAATCAGAGGCTTCCCAAAGTGGAGATACTGAGGAATGCCATAGAGTACATAGAGGGTCTGGAAGAGGTCCTCCACGGGGCCCAGCAGAGCACCGGAGGACCTAAGGGAATCCAAAACTCTAACAAATACCTGGTGAGTCACTTTTTAATATGATTAATATTTTATTAGTTTTTCAAGAAACATCAACGGGATTTAGTGCGGTGCTTTCAAATCTAATTCAAATTAATTGAATCAACTAGAAAAATATATAGAAATAATCTATCTGTAAATATTTAGTTGCTACCGGGATGGACCTCTTCCTATCATACATTTTCGACAAATTTTGAACTTATGTTCTGTAATATCTGTGCATCTACTATTCCAATTTTAAAAGCAATCAACTATATATTACGGTAAATCTCAAATACCTTTGAGTAAAACCCGATGATAGATGCCAGAATTGATTAATTTTATTAAATTTGGAAACTTTAATGAAGCATGTAATATTTAGAGGTTTGTTTTTCGAATTGGCAACACTCTTTCCAACGAGAGCCGATTTGACAGCTGACAGTTGATTTGTGCTCAGTTTGGTTTGCCATTTCTACGTCCATATTTTACGGTCGATATAATCGTCGTTAATTCGAATAACCATGGATCGTTTTCGCGTCACGCATACTCTAATTGATAATTCGCATTCGCAGAGACGTCGTACAGTGCGCACTGGAGAAGTCGCCGGCCAAAATGTTACAGTCAATGGAGAGCGCTATAGATCCATGATTACTGACTTTTTCATTCCCCAATTAAGTGGCATTAATGTGGAAGAGCTGCGGCTTCAACAAGACGGCGCCACATGCCGCACAGCGCGCGCCATAATCAATTAATTCGCGAAATGGACTTGTGAATTGGCTTCCAAGATCGTGTAATTTAACATCTTTGGATTATTTTCCGTATGGATATGTGATGCCGCTAGTCTACGCCGATAAACCAAAGACGACAGACGAATTAGAAGCAAACATTTGTCGCGTCATTGCCGACGTACGTCCCCAGCCGCTCAAAAAAGTGGTCGAATCCAGATTGCATTATATTCGAGCCAGCCGCGGGCGCCCACATTATATTTAAACACTAAAGCCAATTTATTTATTTTATTTTTATTTGTAACTATATAATACAATGTAAAAATCTGTTTGGACTGTGCCCGTCCCACTAGAGAAATTCTGTGTCGAGACGGGCATAGTTTTACAAGCAATTGTACAATTAATTAGAATTACAAGCAGTAGATAGAATAAATATGAATTAAATATATTAATTATAAAGATATACATATAAAATCTATTTTATCGAAAAATATTGTTGTTGCGCCACCGGGATTCGAACCTGGATCTCTTTCCTAACCGGGGAAGGTGCTTTATCCAACTAAGCTATAGGTAGATGGCTTTATCAAATGATGGAACGATTAAATGTATTAATATCAAAAAAGTAACATATAGGGTCGAAAATTGTCGCTAAAAATAATGTCGCTGTAGTTTAGTTGGATAAAGCACCTTCCCCGGTTAGGAAAGAGATCCAGGTTCGAATCCCGGTGGCGCAACAACAATATTTTTCGATAAAATTGATTTTATATGTATATCTTTATAATTCATATTTAAAATATCACAGACCTATGTTCTGAATAATTACAACTTCACAATAAGAATGTGTTCTCCTAAAAAAAAAAAAAGTAGATAGAATTATGTTTATTACTAGATAAGAAGTGTATATGAAGAACAATTTTAAAGTGGACATAATTTTTGTTTCACTTTGTAGCAATAATTAACATGTTTGGGTGAGTTCACCAATACTGGCTCTACCCATATTATGAATCCAAATTTTAACATATAGTATCATGTTCTTGGGACAATGCAATTGGTTTAAATCTTTCAGCGTTCAATTAAATAGTTATTTTGGCCATATGCTGTATGTCCTCGGGGTTTGTAGGTTATTTGTATTTGTCCGTGTGGAAATTATATTTAGAGTTGTTTTAATACCAATAACATGGTTTTTACAATGATTTATGTGTGTTTTATTTTATTGTATAGTTTTATACGTATAAAAAAAACCACTCTTCACTGGTGAATGCAACTTCACAACACAAATATGTTTTCCTTACTAATGATAAGTATTAAAAGCAATAAATAAAATAAACAGAATGATGAGAGTGTCGGGCGCCGGGGCAGAGTGCAATGAGAGTAATCTGTCCGAGATCGCACCCAACATTACGACAGTGAGAACAGAACATCGTATTTCCGGTCGAATCTAAGCGTCCAAAATAAAACATTTAATAGCCAATTAGCGGCGGACAAGTCCGCACACCGGCCGCCATTTTTGTGTTCGGTATTTAAAAATTGAAAAATATATTTTATAACGCGCGGCCAGCGCTGGAGATAAATCTCGCCGTGTCACTTTTCGGGTGGGAAATATTTATTTGTTTTTCCCAACCCTTTTTTCAAACGGACGACTTTATTTTTAAATCCGATAAATTTAACGCGGTCCGACTCTGCTTTTGATTTATTCCTTCGCGTCTTATAAATATATTGACTCGGGGGGCGCGGTAACGTGCACCTTGATAAATGGGGGGGGCTTCTGTTCGATATCTTAATCTATTTAAAATGGCATTACTCATATTATTATTTTTTTGCTTTAACAATGTTACAACTTGTTCGTCGGAAGCCGCGCGCGGATTTAGAAACGACCTTCGTATTTGTGTCGTTAATAAATTAGACGTCAAAAATATTAAACACTTTTCAAAGTGTAACGATAGATTAATTATTTACCTACATCATTAGCTGTAATAAATGCAAAGATCGGTCCGTAAAATACGAAATAAAAAAAGAGTGCACTTATACATACATAAAGAGGGAGACAGAATATAAAATTACACGTGAAAGAGAGAGACAGAATACATATGCAGATGGACGGAACATTAAGGGAGGGGAAAATACAGTGATGATGGATATTAAACTGATTTTAAAGGAATCATACCTGATAAATTAATTTGATTATTAAGAATTGGCGTACCACTATTTACTGTATTTTTTATTGCGAGGCCTATAAACTATCTAACCGGAGGTTAAACCCGTTTATATGGAGTGATAATATTAAACGAATGGTCTTTTTCAATAATATGGTTTTTTAATGGCCGTCTTCTGTGTTTGGAGACAACCTTCAGCGTTCGTAATCTACCGCGTGTCGAGTGTCAGAGATTCGCCGTCTCGCGCCTTATTTCACGTAACTTCAGAATGAATGGTAGCGGGTATCTATGGTTCTGAATGACGTTTGTTGGCGCATCTGGAGTCACCTTGTCAAATTGAACGTAGACATGAGATTTCGACCACGCGAAAACTTCGGAAAAAGGGCGCACATTCCGAATGCTGACAGTAGCTAAACCAAAAAGCGATCTTCTGAATTTACTTGACTTTTAAATTTGGGCATTATTGAAAGATACACAAAATAAATAATCAGTTTCATTTGATAATCAATTTATTAAGTTAATAAATTTTTAACACAATGGCACAATAAATAAAATATAGTCATTTACATTACTAGTCTTTGAAGTTTTTTCAAATCTAACCCCATGGGCAGCTTCATTAGACATGAACTTGTATACGTTGAATAATATTTCACGCACTTGCCCGCGTCCCAAAGAAGATGATGAAGACATTATGTAAATATTAAAAATTCCCTAACTCTCGATTAGGTTGAGTGTACCTGCACTAAAAAGCAATCGGAAACGTCCAGAGCACACAAACTCCTTGAAGGAAAAGGGGTGACTAATTAAAATGAGAGCTGATTGGTGGCCATTTTTCTCTCTAAATCGCAAACTCATGTTGGCTTCAATTTTTTACTAAAGGTATACACGAACATAGCGTGTAAACGTTAATACAGAATGTAATTCTATTGTTATACGTAGGGACATTTGTTAGAAATACGGAAAATGTACTGTAAATAACGATTTCGATTGCAAATGCAATCTCGCCTTCTGTGAGCGCAGACATTGTGCAGGCGTGTGACACGTGCGTGCGAAAGAGACGCACTCACACGCGCCCTTGCGCACATATTTGAAATATTGTTTATCGCGTTTTTCAGACGATAACAGTATTTTTTCAGAATATTTTAAGGTTTTTTTTTTGTTACCCATTTTCTTTGACATTTAGCCGTTTGAATTTATTGTATCGTGGTTAAAGAAGTTTCACCGTTTGAAAATCGGAAAATTGTCAAACCGCGATTTTCACGACGAAAAATGCGTTCTTGTATGGGCGGTCTGCAGGAGCGACCCTGGAATTGTGAATCACAGCACTGTTCATTATGTTATTTTTTAAATTTGAAATGATTCGTGAAATTCAGAGCGCCCTCTGCCTCTGCGCTCCCGCGTGACGGCGTGACGTATGATGTATGGCGGGCCGCGTGATGTACGGCGTGTTTTGTCTCGCGGCTGAAGAAATCGCGCGGCGGGACATTTGTCCTCGGCGTCACGCTGGCCAGCGGCTCGAAAACATTGCGTCCCGGAGTCCATAACAAATGGCTTCTAAATGCGGGACCTCCTCCGTGGCGGAGATGCGCTAGCTCTGTGGAGGTAGACCGAGGACATCGGGCCGGGCTACCGCTAAAAAGATGGCGCGACTATCACCAACATCTGAATTGCATACAGTATAATACGATAATCACCGCATACAAGCAAAAAAGCTGTGCATCATCCACAAACGCAAACAGATCCGTGTGTTATACTCACGCCAGCGCCCACCGTGTATCAGTAGCATCATTAATTGTGCAGTTCTGGAGCGCTCTACTGGGTTATTCATCATTTATTACTACTAAAATTGCTAGCCATTTTTTTAATCTATCGTTCTATTCAAGTCGTACAATCGCTACCTACTGAATTGAAAATTCCACTCGGTAGAGCCAGAAATAGATCGGCTGATCCACGTATGGGGTCCTTATGCTGTTTCCGAACAGAATGACATTTGAATCTTCTTCCTCATTTACTAATTCGCAAATCTGCCTACCCTTACTAAACGTGTTGTTTTCGTGATTGGGCTTTGTAATAGCATAACCTATGTCTATACCTACTGCACGCCACTGGAAACAAGCATGTTTTAACAGATACGATTTAACCCTTCCAAAACTAAGCAGTGACACAGCTCTTGTAATATTTCGGTAAATATACGCAACATAAATTCCATATTTTAGTTGATTCTAAGAAAAACTTTTACGCTTAGGACTGACTAGTAAAAAATCAATTACGTAATGCGAATCTTGCAAAAAAAAAAAATTTTTCAATTCAGTCTGCCGTAAAATTAATACGTTGACAAAAATACCATTTGTAGTATAGAGCTGACACATTAATTTCACAATTAAAAGAATAATAAACATACGAATATATAATCTCTCTTTCTCACTAATTAAATGAAAAGAGATAAGAAAAAAGGTCGTATTGCACTTGATGAATGCTCCGAACTATGTTATTAAATTGCTCCTATTTTCGCTATTTAATATTTAGAGTAAGTTTATAAAATAGATAATCTTTTAAAATGTTAAAAAACTCAAATTTCTTACGGTAACGCGAGTTGACAGCATGGTTGCGCATGGGTATTTTATATCACGGTATGGTAAAGGTTAAACAAATTATGGAATAGAACAATAGAAGAACTTTGAGCGCATTATGTGTGAAGAGCAATATAAAGTCGCAAGACTCGTATTTCTGGGAAAACTCAACTGCTCCACTGCAGCTCACTTTGGAGCCGTCCCAATCTTCAACCTCCTCCGAGCAGACGAACGACGAAGAAGAAGATAAAGCGTTCTAGGAATGGCGAAATGGGCAGCTATCAATAATTGAGGTTTTTAGAGTCAGTGCATGCTTTTATCAACTGAGACAGATTAAAAGTATTCGGAGACATCTTCCTCTTGAGGCAGCCCGTATAGCCCATAGCTACTTATAAATGCATTTGTGGTGTCACGTGTGGACTATTTTACAGCATCTATCTAATGTTTCAGCTGGATAGATTACAATCTATTCTAAATGCGACTGCACGGATAATATATGGAGTTTCCAAATTCTCTCATATAACATCCCTTTTACATCAGCTACATTGGCTCCGATTCCCTGAAAGAGTTGAATTTAAATTGTGCTGGCTGATGCACAAGGCGACACATAACATGGTGCCTCTATATCTTCCAGAACTTTGTATCCCAGACAATTTGAATGGTAGACGTCAAACTCTCAGGTCAGCCTCTACTTCAGCTGCAGGAAGGGTTGTAGAACCGATCAGCCGTTGCCAGAAGTCTAAATTCAGTGGCAGGCCCAAAAGCGTGGAACTCTTTGCCCTCCGTTATTAGAAACAGTGCATCAGAGACTTTATTTAAGAAGAAACTAAAAAGGCACTTTTTCAAAAAATCATTTCCATAAGTGAAAATAACGATTTTTTAATTTTAAAAACATATTGTGAGGTGAAAGTTTTTACGAAAATGGCGCTATACAAATTATCCATTATTATTATTATTATTAGTGATATGACATTAATATTTCTGTTGTACATAAAGGTGATATAACGCTACACATTAGTCACCACTAAGATTGGAAGCGATTTAAGAACCCTTAGAACCACAATTGAAAAGTTAAGGCACTCCCACTAATCGGTAAATGTACCAAACACAGAACATTGCCAGGTGGGAAAACCGCCCAAGAGAAAAGTGACCAAATTACGTATGTTCGAACTTGTTTCGAACATACATCTCGTCCCAAATGTACGACTTAAGAATCGTAAATTGAGATCGTTAGAATAGTTAGTCATCTACCATCTTTCCATTATAGTCTGGGCGAGGGCTGGTCGCGACGCGCGGAGATTTAGTGCGGCTATCGCGGGCTCGATCTGCATGCGGGGAGACGAATTTTATTTCCTACTAGAAAATAATTTATCTGTCAAATTCGAAAATAGACGCGCGCTCCCTCGGGCGGCCCAGGGCGGCCGGACCATAAATCAGGCGCTATCAGATCAGCGCCGCCGACAGCCGGAACGGAAGGTTCCTGAATAACGCGGCCAATATTATCCTTACAACGTCTCCTGCCAATAAAAAATGCCCGAGACTTTCTATATCCTAATCCTAACGTCCTATCCATCCGTGGGGACTGAAAGATATTATCCCACGAGAGCAAATAATTTTTAAATTATTCCGAGAACGAATACTACTTTTGGTCAAAGATTATTCACCTTTCGAGCTCCTAGAATATACAATCAAATTGCAAATAAAAGGCTTTCAAAGGGGATCTTTCAAATTGGTTGTTGGAATTGGGAAGAGCCGATCCTGGAGAGTAAACTGTTTTATATAATGAAATAATTCTTATAACTGCATTTTGTGTGTTTTTGTCTTGCATATTTCCCATTATTTTATACAGGGTGGCCCAAAAAAGTGAGAACATCTCGTAACACATGAGTTATTTCAAAACATAATACAATTAATGTTTTTTTTGCACAATATTTAGCTAATCAGAAATCATCAAAACACCCCATATTGCATCATGCCACATGCCAGGCTCGATGAAATTAACATTCTCACAACGAAAGTTGATTGTATTTCTGGCTGTGTGAGATGGAGCTCCGTCTTACTGTAATGTCCAGTTCAGGCTTTGTTTTGAAACCCTTTGATCATTTTCCTAGCACCCCGACGTTTTTCAATTCGCAAATTTTTGATCAGAATACGGTCTTCTGCAGTGAGTTTTGTCATTCTGGGCAACAATATGAAAAAAAATCAAATATAAACTTATACTTAAATATATAAATTTAATTTTGATGTAATTATGTCACATTTTACGAAATGATCTCACATTTTTGGGCCACCCTTTTACATATTGTATTGGACATTGGTATTTTTTTTATCTCTTTTTTATATTTTCAGGTTTACTCGCCTTGTATTTGTATACGTATTCTATTTGAATATGTTTTGCCTTCAATGAGTTATTTCGTTTTATGAAATGTAACTTTTTTTACCAATTTGCCCTAAAACAGGCTTGCCTTGTTGGGCAATGCGTTTGAAAATCTGTGTAAAATATATGTAATAAACTATCTTGTACAATGCTCACGTGTTATATGTGTCTAAATAAATATAAAAAAATATTATTACCAGTGGAAATCTACCAACATTTCGATTGTAATATTGTGGTATTTCTAAAAAAATTCCTAGATGGCGTCAGGTGTGCGTAATCATGTTACACATCCCTGACCTGTATGAAATACTTAATTGCCAAAATGTGTACAGAAATCGTAACATGCTAAATAGTCGCTTCTTCATTGTATACCGCTGATGTTATATGAGGACAATTCAAGCATTCGGTATGAGAAAGACCGATTTTCAGTGTGCCACAAAATTGTCTTAATATGGAAAATTCTTGCATATACGAAACGTGTTTTCTTGAAGAAATGATTACGGAGACAGGTTTAGTTATACGAATTAACAAAATGTTGAAAGTTTTTGACTGTTTGACGATTTTAAATAATATATTGTATTTACTCGCGTACTTTGGGCCATATACCAAGTTTTATTTCAAAAATACAATAATTTGTTTTTAAATAATATTTTTTCAGTCTTATAAAAATGATTATTTTAATGTTCCATCGAAGTTAAATACGCCGCTCAATCCGACAAACTTATTCACAATATAAGTTGCAAATATCGCATATCAGATGTTTTTTTCACTGATATTAAGGGAAACCAAAGTTTTCTTGAACAAAGTAAACATTTAATGTACGTTATTTTGTATGTAAATAGCATTTGTTTATTTCGAGTATATTTAATACCGTATTGAACAAGGCTAAATACTTACTACGTAATTATGAAACATACAGATCACATAACGGCAATGTGATATATTTAAATGAATCTCTATAAACAAATTAATAAATTGAAGCCGTCACAATAAGTTTGAACGGAGAACATTGCGTCAATTTAAATACATGTAGGTACCTACTTTAACTGATTTCAAAACATTTTCATATATATCAACTACTCAAATCAAATGATAACACACATGTAATTTTCATGAAATAATGTGGATAAAACTCTAGATACACTTGTGGTAAATGCGAGAAAATCAACCATTTGATTGTCGTTCGTCATTTAGTATTTTGGTGATTAAGAAGTTTAACTATCAGCCTTATCCTGAAAGAGTATGTAGTTTGCGAAAAAATGATTGAATTTCAAACTGAAAAACTGAAAGCACACCCTTAACAAGGTATTCTGGAATGGAGTGTTTGCCGAGATAAAAATAATCATATTTTTCATACTAAAATTTGATTTCTAAAACAATTTTTTTTGTACGATGCACTTAATTTTGAAAATGTGAATTATGAACAAGGCTTTTTTTCCGATCGCAACTGATTTGTTTCCTGCTACGAGGGTAGGCTGTAGAGTTTGCTGTTTCAAAAAAGGGTTTCAATTTTTTATAGTTATCGATAGTCAGAAATTTTTTTTTTAACATTTTTATGAAAATTGATAATACTCAGTGGCGCTCCGTGATTGAACACTTGCATATTAGTTAGACTTAGGTTATGCTGTTACCAAAGATATTATTCAATCATATGTAATATATGTACTTTCGTTTAACCAACGTCTTTAGATAAAATAAATCCGTCGTTTATACGACCCTTCCATGTATTTATTTGTAATTTTAGACTACTATTAATAGTGTTTTTAAAATTTAAATTTTAACGTAAAATAATACCTTCTTACCCATATAAAAAATGTATGCACGTTTTTAAGAACACTTTCCATGACTGAACATGATAAATTTATTGTTGGAAAATCCTTCACGTAATAAGAAAAGAAAATAATTATTTTTATTAATGGTTAACGTAGGAAATAGTTCTGCCAATTGCTTTTCGAATACCTACTCCCTGTGCATTTTGTCCTTCCAATATACACACCTTAATACACCTGTTCCGCTCTGGCCAACTAATTACTTGGGGATTTCGCCGACGGGGGGACAGATTTCCTTCTGACACCGAACTGTCAAGACCTGTGTTTTTCTAATGTCCTAAAGTAGCACCGTGCGTAACGCTAGCACCACGAAGAGGCGGTGTTTTAAACAGCTCCGGAAATGCAGTGATATCTCGGTTCTTCACTAAAAAGTGCGAGTCAACTAGAGGTGAAAACTTGACGTGCAATCCGGGATCGAGATCAAGGTAGCCCAGATCCATTTGCCAATATCCAATTCGGATAATCAACTAATCATTATTGTAATCGATACAGTCCACGGGATCTTATCCCACCACTCCCTAACCTCAAAAAACATCTGACTTCGAACCACTAATAAAGGAGCGCTAGAAGAGAGGATCCACCCTTTTTTTATCGGTTCCATCCACAGTGCTGCAGAAACGCGAAATGTACAATTAATAAACACAAAAGAAAGGAGATAAAAAATAAAAGCTAATGTAAGAGGTTGCGAAAACAGAGATTTAAATTTTAAACCTTCCTGCGCCCTTTTAAGTGCCATCTTTATTTATTTTAAAATACAAGTATATAACAACATTACAAACAGACAGATAATCAAGTGCCATGTACGGAAGGGTACAAGACAGCCATTAAAGGGCTAACTATCTCCCATGAAGGGACTCGGACGAAACACAATGATGTCTGAGTCACGTCGAGCTCTGTTGAGCATTAGATTATATTGAAATATAATATATAAATCTCTAGCGTTTTTTTTTTAAATTTCAGGCTACTCTCGTACGTATTTATTTATTGACATACATATTTTTGTTATAACAGAAGTGAATATATTATAATATGTTTATTGTGTGGGATGGAGTAGACTCCACCTCTGATATATACAGCGTTGTCCTGGCCACTTTGTTAGACTGAAGTCTGTGTTAAAGTAGAGATAAATAAATATATATAGAATTAAAGGAAAATAAAGTTGATATTTCGGTACGAACGAAAGTAAACGAAACATCTCAGAGGATTCGGGCGCCAGCACTCCCGAGTTGACGTTCTCCTGACACGTGACACGGAGTCGCGTCACGTGTCAGATGACGAAGAATGTTCATACATCGTCCGTCCGCAAACGACGACCCCTCGGCAAACAACCCTCCGCGGTATGCGGACGGATCGACCATCAATAACTAGAACGCGGCCGATTTGTTGAATCCGATGTACGAGTACAATCGCGGGAATTCAGGTCCTCAAGTGGCGAGCTATGTTGGCCGCGAGCCAAGGTTCCGAGTTCGAGCCCTGCGGCGCGCGCGCTGCACGCTTTTGTTTTTCTTTATTCAATCAGAATAGAATTTATTGCATTCTCCGGATGCGAAGACAATACTCCCCGCGACTTGAACCCGGGAATATCCGCCATTGAGGAACGTCATTTGATTTGAACGATTTTCATCTTTATTACTTGTACTTTCGAGAACGTGTTTCACGCCAGCTGTCTATTTATATTGGCCCGTCAAATAAAGATTTTACACGTTTTCCGGACCGTATGTTCACTAAATACCAATTAAATGTATTAATCAGAAAGATATACATATAAAATCAATTTTATCGAAAAATATTGTTGTTGCTATCGGGATTCGTATCTTTTTTCCAATCTGGGGAAGGTGCATTAACCAATAATGCTACATTGACGACAAATTTTCGAACCTATATGTTACACTTTTCAAATTAATACATCTATCGCTCCATTATTTGAAAGCCATCTACTTTATTTTACGGAATCTCAAATAAACTCTGTGTAAACCGATAGGAAACGCCTGAATTAACAATTAATTTTTATTAAATTTTGGCCACATTGATACAACTTATATATTATTAAGGAGAACACATTCTTATTTAGAAATTAAATGTATTAATTAGAAAGATGTACATATAAATCAATTTTATCGAAAAATATTATTGTTACTACTGGGATACGAATCTGGATCTCTTCCAACCGGGGAACGTGCATTAACCGATTATGCTACAGCGCACAGTACATTGACGACAAATTTTCGAACTTATATGTTACACTTTTCAAATAAATGCATCTATCGTTCCATTATTTGAAAGCCATCTACTTTATTTTTACGAAATCTCAAATGTCTTTGAGTAATCCGTATAGGAGATGCCAGAATTGACAAATCCCGGTAGCAATATCAATGTTTTATGATAAATTTGATTTTATATGTATATCTTTCTAATTAATACATTTAATTAGTATTTAAAATATCACAGACCGTCTGTTCTGAATAATTACACCTTCACAATGTTAAAGGGTAATGCAGCGAGACTGTCTGAGGACACTTCGATACTAGCTGAGAGCTGTCGGTAGGGTCCGCGGCCGACTATGTTGTGTCCGATGAACGGCCGCGACCATTGTCTTTGGAGTTGATAAACATTACATTATTTGTGATATGGACGGATGACAGGCGCACGCGCGTACGGGACGAGAGGGGAGCGGTATTTTTTTTTTTCCAATTCCTTAGAGTCTACGATACTCTGAGTACTCTACATGCGGCTAGACCGCCAAATCTACTGCTACAAGTGCATCAGCGCTAATCGCTTTGACACTTTTACTAACTACCTTATTGTAATAAACATCATAAGTATTTTATATTGATACATGAAGTATAGAGCGGTACGTCAGGGGGAATGTTTAAGTATGGCGGACCGCCGGAGCACTTTCGCTCCAACGTAGATGGAACTAAGAACGTATTGTAATCTGTAATATTGTGGTCATTACCTAGACTATTGAGTATTATTCACGGCACCAACTCAACCGATATTCTTACAACTACAGTTGCAACCATTGGCGCAGCGGAATACACGACAGCTGGCGCAGTACACGATATTATTATAAACATCTGTATCCATAATTTCAGTCTCAGCTACTGAGAAAAACATTTTACCATTTTTAAATTTATACTCTTGTTTCCCCGCGGGGGTAGGGAGAGAGTATAGAGCGCCACACTCTTCTGTCCTGACGCACGATTCTCGCCTCATTCACATTCATACACCTTCTCATACAAGCTCGACGATTATTGAGGCTTCAAACAGAATCATCTGGTTTTGACACTTACGACATATATCTTTTTTACCATTCTCTTCTCATTCATCCGTTCCATATGACCAAACCACCTGAATGATCCTTGCTTAATTTTTACTCACTATATTAAGACCAGCGTTATATTTTTCCTTGTTTTTTCATACTTTACTAAGGGATCTCATTTCCACTTCCATGCATCAGTTGACAAGTTCCCATTAGCTATAATTCCATTCAAAGCGCCGTTCATTTTATTCCCTGCAGTCACCCTCCTTTCGATATCTTTCTCTGTCTTTCCGTTTCTATCGAACATACTTCCCAAATACACAAACTCATCTACTTGTTCCAAACATTCATTACCTCCAAGTATTTAGCGCGGTGTCTTGCTTTCCCCCTTCTCGAATACCATCACTTTCCACTTGTTGACATTCATCCAACTGATTTATAATCAATTACAGTGAAATACAGATTTTAAGTTTTTGAAGGAACCAACAAAAAAAAAAGTAAATTGAAGGGTACTAAAAAAACATAAAATTTATTTTTTATTAAAAAAGTCTAACAATTTTTTTGACGTATGTTTTTAAATAGATTTTTCTATATTATGAATTAAATTAAAGGTTTTTAGTGGTACATTACTAATACTAGTAAAATATGCTATGAGACCTTCAATATGCCTCATGGCATCGTCTCTTGCAGGAACTAGATTTATGGGATGAACAGGAAGGTTCTTTTTCTGTCAAGTTTTCGTTTATACGACTGTCCACTATTGAGTCAATTTCTACAACGTCCGATATTATTACGTTAGCGTCAACGCCTGAGCAAGTCTGCAAGGGTAATTCATATTTTTTTCCCAGCCATCAACGTTGTCTCAGCAATTCTCTTGCTGATTCCAGCATGTAAAAAACAATAAAAAAATATTACGTAGGTATGAGAATGAAAATGCGTATTGTGACAAGCAAACGACTGACACACTCTTGATTCTGTAGTCAATAGCGAACTGGCTGAACGAATTTCAATTAATTTTAGGCGTAAATTGCGGGAAAAACAAACGTAAAATAGGGTTTTTAACGTACTGAAATGACACTCAAATGGAGGGAAAACGTGTATTCTGGGCATGTAAAATATATTGTTAACAATAGAATATTTTCCAGGGCGAGTCGACTGCCCCGTCCTACTTATCCAGCCTGGAGAACAAGTCCCCGGCTCTGCGGTCCGACAGGGGCCTGGGGCTGGACTCCCAGGATCGGCCCGCTCAGTTCCAGCCGATCAACGATAAACGTGAGTTCACCGAAAACATTAAACACTCTTCTTAGTGACACGGGACTAGGAACTGTCCTCAAAACTGGGCACAATTACGGTAAGTATGGAGGATAATCATTCAAAGCATCGTTCGCCAAAATGTCGCACCTAAGAACATTTGAAAGCAATAAGTGTGTTCCGAATTCGTAAACACACTTTTGGCGCGTCTTTTCGAATCAGCCGCGACTAATGTTATAATCCATAAATTTGAAATGTGACCTTGACGTCAGAAGACGTCAAGTTGACCGATACTTGTTCGATCTAGACATCGCGATAGCGTTCGCGGTGTGGACCTTTCAGTACTGTGATATTGTGTTTTGATCACGTATTGTTTGTTGTTTGTGTGCCATGGGTGAACTTGTGACATCGCCGTCTTCACTTGGGAGCGGAGATCAGCTCATCCGCGTGCTATTTATTGCGTGATCTCGGTGACGACTGCAGGGATTATGGAGGCGTCATACATAAGGTAAGGTGAGCAGTCCTTCCGAATCCCGGTTCCCCAAAATTCACTGGTCCTTCGACTAAACCCCTATCCCCTCACCGAACTCTCCTGTACCACGTTTCCCTACTTCCCTCCCACACCTTGCGGTGATTCCAATTTACGACCGAAATAGTCGTATTCTGTTCCGCGAGACGCGTGACCCGGAGATTGCACAATTCAATGTGACTTAGCAAGTAGGTGACTAAATATAAAGAGTACCACAAGTTTCAACTCTTCGACCTATCCTTTTCATTATCTATAGGGTGTTCAGCGGAAAAATTTCAAGATTAAATTGTAATTTCTCGTAAACCACCAGGGTGAGGTACGTGGGAGGGGTATTATTCAACGCGCGTGATTTGCTGATTTGCCAGTTACAATGAATAACTGGTCGGGAGCACACCGCGCGTTCGCGGTTGAGCAATATTTAAAGTGCGGCAATTCATTGGTTCGTGCGCGTCGCGTTTTTTGTACTCACTTTAATATTCGACGAGTAAGCGATGGGCCGAGCGCGCAACTTGTCCTGTGTTGGGTTCAAAAGTTCAGACAAGAAGGGACAATGGTTAACCAAACTCCTCCGGGACCATCGACGTCAGCAGCGACGCCAGAACACGTGGCTCAAGTTCGACGTGAAGTTATGCGCAATCCGCGTGAATCGATAAGGAAGATTGCAGCCCGGACTGGAATAAAAAAATCAACAGTGCACGTTATTTACAAAACTGAATTCATGAACATAAAGAATACCAATCACACCAACAATGATCGTAGATGGTGAAAGACTGAAAGAAGTGACTGAAATGAAATATTTGAGAGTCATAATAGATTCAAAATTGAATCTATCGCAAAATACAAGACACATGAATTGCTAAAAAAATCTCACTTCAGGGAAAGATCTGTAGATTAATTAGTAGTAAGTCTTGTGAAATAATATACAACTCTGTTGTTATTCCTCACATCAACTGCTGCAGCAGCATTTTGTTTTTGGCTAATGTAGAAATGCAACAATTGTCAGTGTTGTAAAATAAAGCTTTGAGAATAATAATGCAATGCTGAAAGATCTGAATATGATGTCCTTTAAGCGGAAAATATGTTTTAATATCGGCCGAATTTATACGAAAGATTGATGCTAATTAACATGAGCACGAGCATCGTATAAGAGAAAGGGATAGATTGAGACTGTCATCCAGGAAGAAGGCCAAATCTCAGAAATCGATGATGTACAGCGCGATGAAGATTTTTAACGAAATGCCAAAAAACATAAGAAAGGAGGGGAAATTGAATAGATTTAAAATGAAACTGACCAGATATGTAAAAGATAAGTTTTAATAAAAGAAAATACTTTAATCTTGTTTATATTAGAATATGCATGCACTATGTTAAGAAATAAATAAATATTTATCTTATTTTGTAACTATATAATACAATGTAAAAATCTGTTTGGACTGTGCCCGTCTCACTAGAGAAATTCTGTGCCGAGATTGATAGACTATAGACGAAAAACGGCTAGAACTCTTTTATGATGCGCCCAAAATAAATTTAGTTTACGAGAAATTTCAAAAGGCAACAAAGTCTTATGTTTCATAAAACATTTAAACCATCTACAGAAATTGCAGATAGGTACTGATTTGAACTGAAAATACTGTTTTTTCTTAATTTAACAAAGGGCCTAAGTCAAATTTAACAAGGGGTTCGGGCGAGCACTTTCGAGCCCCCTCCAGCCCACCCCTGCCCTGGATGTTCTAACTTACGGATATGATGTTCTCTGATGAAACTAAAATGTTGTATCAAAAATAATATAAATTACATTGTAGTGATCGGAATTCAAATCCACCGCCATCTCAGTCGGCATCGACGCTAGCGACAGCGTTGCCGGCTGCTGCTACAAGTCTGGCTCAATTCACCGCCAGGCAGT
Organism: Eubasilissa splendida; assembly: GCA_031772225.1. Lineage (NCBI taxonomy): Eukaryota > Metazoa > Arthropoda > Insecta > Trichoptera > Phryganeidae > Eubasilissa > Eubasilissa splendida. Next base: position 4,499,410 of record CM062863.1, on the reverse strand, counting down.
CTCTCCAGTTCCATCGTTTCACAACGTCGGTTTTGCCGGCTCACGCTCGCCGAGCAAGACCGCCAATTCATTCATTTCATGCACACGTGCACCTTCTACATTATTCATTCACTCTATTCATTCTATGTCTTCCTTGTCATAATAAACCTCAACACACACATCAATCACATTTATTTTATTTAACCACCGTCCTAACCCCCAAAACATTATTCTTTTATAATCTTGAAATTAGGTAATTTATTAGAAAAGGCCACCTGATCATGGCACCGCTAGAATTGCGCGCCATTTGAAACAATCGCGGTTGGATTAACGATTATTCTCACAGACGTGCGGCTGCCCAAGATGGTGTATTTCCCGCGGCCGGGCACCGGACCGGACACGCGCCGCGTCCGAATATAAATCACGGCCAGTCGCGGCGACAATTCCACATCTCGTCTCATTATTTTAATTGCCGCAAGATGGCGGTCAGAGGTGTGCTCGGGGCAAATGGCGCGGAGCGGCCTTTCATGTCCCGCGGCGGCTAATTGCGCGCCCACACTTCCGCCGCCAGAACCCCGCCATGCGATCCATATTGATATGGACCGAACCTAAATACGAAAATAATGGTTTATAGGTGCGACTTGAAAAAAATCTGACAATTCGTTTTACTTTCTAACCTCTTTTATATATTTTAATAGTTGGATAATGCACTTTCCCCGGTTTGGAAAGAGATCCCGGTGGCGCAACATCATTTTTCGATAAAATTGATTTTATACGTATATCTTTCTAATAAATATATTTAATTGGAACAACATTCAGCTTAATTCCGGAACAGTAAATTTAAGATCACAATACATACATATTCAGGCCTATTCTCAAAATTGCAATATTGAAATGAAGGTGATTGTTACACCAACCCTCAAAAATAGTGTTATATTTGAATGAGAGAGAGGGAGAGAGAGTGAGGGAGTGAGGGAGATAAACGTACCATGATCTGTCAAAACTATCTGTCTATTTTTGAGGGTTGGTGTAACAATCACCTTCATTTCAATATTGCAATTTTGAGAATAGGCCTGATTATACGCATAACTGCAATGTTTACCGTCGTGCCAGCTGCCTAACGATCTACCTACCATACCATACCGTATTCCGTTACCGCTATACTGCCTCACAAATGCAACGTATCTTTTGAGCGATTTGATTCCTCGCATGTGTAATGAATGTGATTTAAAAATTTGTGACCCGTTTCAAAATGCCAAGAAATGTTTTGACACTTTCCAACTTAAATTGCTTTGCTGAACAAAATTAAAAGCTCTCCTTGCATCGACTCGTTGAGATAGCTAACTACTATATCGCGTCTCTTACAACAATTATTATACATATAAACAAATAATAGATATCTCATAGAGACAAAGCTATATTTTACTATATTTAATGGAAAATATATAAAAGTATGGGTAATTACAGGGTTTACGACCTGTCTTCGGCTGGCTTAAGTGATCACTTTATATAAATATAAAGTTCACAAATTCTCACCCATTAATCTCCATATCTATCAAACTTTTGATAGTTGTATATTTGTTAATATGTGGACTCACTTCGAGTACCACTACACTATCGCTATCTATGGACTAAATTTGATAATTAATTACCAATTTGAATCAAAAATGAATGAATCAAAGCAATAGACAGTTTTCAAAAATTTGATAGATATGGCGATTGATGGGTGAGAATTGGTGAATGTTATATTTATATAAACCCTGAATGTTTGTGTGATAATGGATGATTAGATTCATTGTGTATGATAGTATCTGTAAATGTTGGTTTTCTAAAAATTTACAGATACTATCATACACAATGAATCTAATCATCCATTATCACACAAACATTCAGGGTTCCACTCCATGATACATCGTTTAGTCAATATTCCTATATCAACATCCAATTTCAATATTGAATTGAATACAATTAAAAAAATAGCAGTTAATAACGGGTATAAAACAGGTTTGATAGACACTATTTTAAAAAATAAATTAAAAGAATATAATAACCAATTCTTATATAAATCACAGATAAAACATAATGATAATAATGATTATTGGCGTAGGATTTTATACATAAATAACTTTTCGAATCAAATATCTAAACACCTACCACGAAACATTAGACCGGCATTTTATACAAATAATAGTATAGGAAATTTACTCATAAATTCTAAAGACAAAGATGATAAATTTAACAATTCTGGTGTCTATAAACTTAGTTGCAAGGATTGTGCTGCATTTTACATTGGTAAAACGGGTAGAAATTTTAATATAAGAGTAAGGGAGCATTTGAGATGTTTGAACAATAGTGGATTTTCAGAATTTGCTAATCATTTGATAGAAAATGGTCATGATTTTGATAAAAAATTGGGATTGTCAATTTTGCATATAAACGGTGTTGGTCACAAATTAAATAATTTGGAATCGTTGGAGATAAATAAAGCGTGTAAAACTAATCAAAAAATTATAAACAACCAACTAAATTTAACTACGAGTCCCATTCTAAAATTTTTTCCTAAAAATTATTCGAGTAAATTTGTATTAAGTAATGATTTGAGTTAGGTACTAAAAATAAAAAAAATAAAATAAAAATATTTCTTTTAAAAATAGATTTTTAAAAATAGATTCTGTCAAAGAAAAGATATATGTTTTAGTTAGTTATGACATCCTGAAGAAGAAAATGGTATTTTTCGAAACCGGTAGATGTATTTAAACTCATTTTAGTGGTTAATTAAACAAAGATAAATAATAAAAAATAATAAAACAATTCATTAAATGCTTCAAAAGGCAATGTTACAAATCGAAACATCCGAACAATCTTACGGCTGAGCATGTGGCATTTTCTCTAATGTAGTCTAGAACTAAGCTGCTGAGATATTCACAATCCGCACCAGTAAGGTCCAAAAGTTTCCGGCCCAACGATACATGTATACAAAACAGCGTTAGATAAAGAATTACAATTTAGTTATGAAGAGAATATTATTGCATTATTTATGTGAATATACATGATCACGTCATAAAGAATTCCACCTGATTTTTTTTTATTCCAATTCCTTAGAGTCTACGATACTCTGAGTACTCTATATGCGGCTAGACCGCCTAATCTACTACTACAAGTGCATCAGCGCTAATCACTTTGACACTTTTACAAACTAATATTAATACATGAATTGGAAGGGTAAAAAATTACTGATAAAAAACCCTCTAAATTCCACCTGAGGTCCCAAACCAATATTAAATAAAAAATAATGTACTAATATAATAATTTTTTTCAGGATATTCTTCTGTAGGTGGTTCGAGCCTGGACTGCCTCAGCCTAATTGTGGAGAGTCTCACGGATCGCTCCAACAGAACCAAAGATGAAGGATCATAGCGTTATAATAAAACAAACGGCTCCAAAACTTTCATTAGAGTGTAATTATTTATGTTGTAGTACCTAGTATATAACAGCTCGTGGCCGGCGCACATCTTTCTGCCTTAAGAGTCGTAAAATCATATCTCAAAAATTTTCAACTCTCTTGTAAATAAAAGTCGTAACTAAATTATTTAACTTAGAATTGACTAGTCCGGCATCTGATAATGAACAATAGATAAAAGCCACATATCATCCTTACGATTTTAAACAAATGGAGTTAAAATGTTTATGATTAACTTTTGATTGACTAGATAGAAATAATGCAACACTTCCAAACAAAAGAAAATGCAAAAAGGATTTCAGATTTTCACTCTTAAATTAATCTACAATAAATTTCTATTAACAGTAAATTATTTCGGTACCCGAGGTTTCATGTTAACCGATTACCAATGTATTAAGCGGATCTTATACAGAATACCTGATGTATGGAAGTGAAGCCTAGAGCTATCAGAAGAGGAATGAAACTAGACTGAATGCAGTGGAAATGAGATCACTCAGGCGTATATGTAGCAAATCTATTTATGACAGAGTAAAGAATGAAGAAATAAGGAAAGAATGTAAAGCTGATCACTTAGATAGTTTGGTCATATGGAACGGATGAATGAGGAGAGAATGGTAAGAAAGATATATGACGCAAGTGTTGATGGCACCAGAAATAGAGGACGTCCGCAGAAGACTCGGAACGACCAAGTAAACCAAAGATATAGAGGACGGTTCTGTTAGAAGCCTCAACAATCGATGTATGACTGTGGATGAGACGAGAATTGTGTGTCAGAACAGAGAAGTGTGGCGCTCTATCCTCTCCGCCTAGTCCCGCGGAGAAACGGCGTGATGGTAAGTAAGTTATACAGAATACTTTAAAAGTAGAACAGTGTTCTAAGTAAGTGGTTACTTTAAATACAAAATAAAACTTTCCGACTAAGATAATTTATTTCACTGGCAATATAGTTGAACGCTCCATTATAACAATTAATTAGTAATAAATAATTAGCATTCTGAGCAGGTTGAAACAGACGCAGTTGCAATATTAAAATAATATTAGTATCCAAACTACATGACTAAATGGATGATAATATTTGCACTTTTACATTAATAAACCTATATTCGCAATCATAAAGAAGGTAGAAAGTCTCGCTATTTTTGTGATTACTGACCATTTTTATTTATTAAAAGTATTTAAATAATTTAATTAGAATATTAAAACCAAAGTGTACCTTATGAAATGTGCAATATAAAATAAAGTATTTTTATAATAAACCGCTTACTTATTTTACCACATGAATGAACATATTTTCGAAATATCATTCAGCAAATAAATGTACCAAAATGTCAAACTTTGATCAAATGAGATTATTGTCAAATCTTTCAAAAGACTTAACTATCTGACATCTGAAACATACAAAATGTTTAACCAAAATAGATTTCAGTACCGGAAGAATTGAAAATGAATTGCTACGCATTCTCTAACTAGGATATTTAAAAGCCCACAAGGTAAGTAACAGTTAGTAAAAATAGAATATTGTTGAACAGCGCACTGATATTTTTTCAACAATAAGCTCTACTTAATTTTTTTCTAGGTGCAATTTGTTTAATTTTTTTTTATATAATAATAAATTATTACTGAAACACATTTGATTCCTTTCAAACGAGATTAAATAAAGAACTTGTTGACGATACAAAGACAACGCCCATCTTTTAATGATCTCTTTGGATGACCAATGGCATTTATCGTCAAGATGGAACATCGCCAACACTTGAGTTTCCGCCATCCCGACAGCCAATGGTAATAACGTCTCCCTCGCCAGCATTAGGTTTGGATTGATTCCAAAAAATTTTGATACGCGCGGAATTCTATTTCGAATGACAATTCTGATGGCTTTAAAAGATAGTTGTGTCTACATGTCAGCTAGGTGGATAATATTTTGTCAAGTTAAAGGTAATTTATTCAATTTTTACATACAGTTTGATAACCGGTCTCAAAACAAACTGAAATAAAATATGTTAAGAATTTTTAAGTAGCGGACCCACCACTGTAATAAAGAAAATAATGACACAATTTGTTTGAAATTTAAAATACATTTATTTAATAGTATCATTAGAGAAATTCTAGCAAAAAATTAAATGTAATTTAAGCTGTATAAAAATAGGAATATTTTGATAAAAAGAATTCAATACAAATAATGTAGTTTTATTAGGGACAAAATAAATTTAGTATACATTTTATTTCACTGACAAATTGGGGATTTATAGATAACCGAAAAGAGACTCAGCCGACAGAGCCGTTCCTCTCCAGCGGTGGACAGAGGCAGTGGCGAATGTCGCGAGGCATGAACATGTCACATTGGTCGGCCCCGGTCTCTCGCACGTACTTGACCACCTCCTCCACCATGGAGGGGTCCACGGCAGGGCCTATGCCGGGCTTTCCAGGGACCATTATTACCTGGAATATATAAAAGTTCTAGACTGATTAAAGATTGAGAAAAATATGAAAAGATCAAAAACGAGGTGGTTTCTTTCAGAGAGGCGGTAGAGCCACGATAGAATCCACATCACATCAGTAGGTCCCGGTCTCCCGCTTTTATTTGATATTGCTTATACAAAATCATGTTAATAGCCACTGACGACAATAAGTTCGAGCACAGAAATTCTGAATAGTTGGTTAAAGTGGCCATATTCATGTGGGAAGAGTCCAGAAGTAATTACCGAAAACCATAATATAATGAATGCATTATTCACAAGCGAGACGACTCAAATGTGGGAATACTATATGATTTCATTTTGATTCCAGTGACTGAGAGTTGTTTATAAGTGCCAACTGCCAAGATGCACCACTGTATTAGTGTTCAGAGTATTTTGCAAGCACGTACCTCGGGAATATGTGTGTCTTTCACTTCTCCCACAAGCTCGTAGAAACTGTTGAAAAAATCTCCTAGAATAGGATTTACAACACCTTTTGCATCAGCGTGGATCTGTAAAAATGACAAAATGTAAAGTTATTTCTACTATTTATATAAATGTTTAAAAAAAATATCGCGGATGAACATCAAACCAGTCATTAGGTGTTATCCATTCATCAACAAACACAATGCGTCGTATTGTAAGTGACCTAAAATCCAAAATTATATTAAATATTAAGCGTGTGACTCATTAAAAGCATATAAATGTTCCAAAACACAAAAATAACAAATAAAGTTCATTACAATTATTATTACATATTTTTACATATGTATATTTTTCTGCCTTGCCAAATTACCCAATAATCTGATGTCTAGCAACTATTATATTACATATACCTTAATTTGCAAAGCAGCTAACTCCGCCCATGGTCAAAAAACCGTTTTTGATGCCATTATTTTCCTCTTTTATTGTTCTATGATACACTCAAAGCCAAAAATTCCCATCAATTTTAAAACGCGTGTTTTAAAATAATAAATAAGTACTACATGCTTAAAAACCTTAGAATGATTCTTGCAAAAACCTTCAATAACTTCACCTGACACGTGTGTTGGTGGCACCAGAAATAGAGGACGTCCGCGGAAAACATAATCACAACATCACTACATTATCATGGAAAATCAGCTAACTCCCAATAATACTTTACAATTATGGTAAAGAAATTCAGAAAAACTACAAATAAACGCTATAAATACGAGATAAATCAAAATATGAATAAAATTTCTCAACCACCCTATTTCTGCATAAATAATCTACCAAAATGTATTTTGTAATTTTCGTAATGCGTTAAATTAAACAGTTTTTTGTTGCTCCTGAACATTTTAGAAAATTGAGTTAGCTGCTTTGCAGATTAAGGTATCGATATGTACGGATCAGAATTCATATCCACCGCCATCTCAGCCGGCATCGACGCTAGCGACAGCGCGGCCGGCTGCTGCTACAGCTCTGGCTCATTCATTCACCGCCGAGCAGTCTCTCTGGTTTCATCGCTTCACAATGGCGGTCTTGCTGGCTCATGCGTGCTGAACGAGACCGCCGATTCGTTCAGCGGCTTATGCTTCACTGAACCAAACTGGGAACGTAACAGGGGTTTCCGTAGAATCTACACTTCAATATGGAAATCTCTTACTATATTGCAGATTAAGATATCGATATTATATGTAAGTATATGTGTAAGAAGAACAGAAAGAACACCCTTGACATATTTTTCTTCTTAGGCCTGCTGATAACAATCAACGCCAAATAAACTATGAACCACCATAAGTTATGTTTATGCACAGCTCTCTGGACATAGGTTGTTTCACACAGACATTAGATTTCAATGAAGCTTTGAAAAGTAGAGAATATAATCTTACATCCTGTTTCTCCGGGCGTTGGACCATTATGAGAATCTCTCTTTCCAAGGCCCCCGCAATAATCTCTCCACTCTTAACCGTCAACTCCTTTCCGGCAATCTTGTCTGAAATGAAATGAAATGTCGGCGATTAAAAATCTTGTATAGTTCTTAATCTGCGGCTCGCGCAGAAGAAAACACAGGTTCATCAGCACACATCGATGATGAGATGATGCTCGCTACAACATGTTGAGAATTTGAAGCCAAATACACGGATCATTGTTAAACTTCACACGTGAAATGAAAAAAAATGACAGATAATTACCAGCATCATATGTCAACATTATAGTTTTCTCCGCCAAGTTCTCAATGGATTCGATGGCATCCATGAAGGCGTTCACCTTCTTTTCTTGATTAATCTCCAACTGCAATGTGAGTGAGTTAATTGCGTGGTTCATCATACAGTTGTAAAACATTTGTTTCATTTATAATATTTAACAAACGAGAGACTGGAAGAAGGTGTTAATAGTGCTCGGCCATTGCCGTTCTACGTCCATTGAAATATTTTCTACTTTACTTTAATATTTTGTTTCTAAAATGTTGTCATAATTTTTTTACAAAAATGTGGGATTTTATTATTCATTTACATCAGAAGTTATACACTAGAATTGACTTTTTTAAAACTATTACTAAGACAGAACCTTTACACTAATATAAAACTAATAAACTGAATGTTATTAGCCATAATTAAGAAAATACAAGTATTATAATAAATAATTAGTTTTGTTTTTATTACACATTGTTTCTTGAAGAAGATACCATAGGTATCGAAACATGTTGATTAATCAATAAATAGTGGTTTAAACAAAGTATTTTTTCTCATTATTTATATAAAATGAAGCTACAAAGTAATTTTGCTAATATTGAAGAAGTATTATAAGAAAGACAGCGATCATTGAATTTATTTCCCGCGCGTTCTTGCATATATGAAATATATTTTCTTATAATCTTGAAGCCAAGATTACGGAGATAAATCTGCATTGAACCAAATTAGCAAAATGTTAAAAATTAATAGTTATAAACCATTCAATTTGCAATGATCAATTTTCAACGTTTTTAAAACACTTTGTGTTAGTGAAAACAAATTATTAAAAATAATATGTCATGTTTTGAAGCTTCAGCTACTATTTAAAATTAAGTTTTATACCAAAAACACAATAATTTCTTACTAAATAATATTTATGTCGATCCTATCAATGTGTAATGATTAAAAACCAACATGTAAAATATAAATCATTACAGAAGGTTTATTTATTTGTGACACTACTTTATAAAAATATTGTTTTTTCCCATTATTAAGAAACTAAAAACTACCCACTGCAGCACGATACGAGAAAGATTAGAACGGTATTCCTCCGGCAATGAGTTTAAAAATGTCAGTACAAACCTTCTCTATGATAGCTTCCCTTTCCTTAACTGAAACGTCCAATTTCGGTTTAACTGGTTTTTCTTCATTCTCTTCCTTTTCTTCATCTTCTTCCAGTTTCGCTGATCTTTCCGCTGAGCCTTCCTCCTGCTCGATTCCTTCCTCTTCTTTTTTCTCTTCATTTAGTTCTTCTGTTTTTTCATCTAATTGCTCATCTGATTTGTCTTCTACATTTTCCACCATTGTTACTTCACTGCCCTCTCCTTGAACTGTAAAATGACATATCAGTTTCTCTATCCCCTGATTGAAGTGAATATAAACAAGTGTGAAATAAACATAATCTCGAGAAGAATCAAGAAAGTCAGCTTACAAAGGAGTCCGAGGTTATAAATAACGTAACAAAAAAAACTAAACAAACTAGTGTTTAAAACCCAACAAGGATAGTCGCAAAATATGTACGTAAGACAGTTTGTGTGAAGTAAACAACAATGTGTTTTATTTTATTTATTAATATTGAAATATAATAATTTTAATAATTACCTACCCACACCACAACAGCAACACTGTTTTACAATTTAATAATTTCTGTCAATAAAAATGAACTTGAACTCCATATGAAAAAAGAATCTTCAAAACAAAAAGGTCACATATTCATCTACTTTATACATTTCAAATATGTCACTCCAGTGCGCTGCGTTACTTTATTTTTTAATTTATCTATGCGTAACACGCAGGAGAAGATTGAGTAATATTATTAGATATGCGTTGATTTTTTGATTATGACACTTCATGAATGTGTTGTATACTGATATACGTCAATGTGTGCGTGAGCATTATCTAAGCAAGAAAGAGACAAAGTTATATGACAGTAATGCAACAATGCACTTGACATCAGTTGACACATGGTATCGATTGTGTACACTGTTTGCAGATAATAAAACCTTTAATATATACAGAATAAAAGTAAATTTAACACATTGATAATAATAATTATTGAACCATTTATAAAGTTTCTCAAATTTCTTGGTTTAAAATTATTAATATAATAAAATATACAGTTCACTTTTAATCAAAGTGTATTTTCTTCACCTACTAGTTTCAGCTGATGAAGGGCGTGACTGAGTCATTATAATTTCATTCTCTATCCATAAAATAATTAAACTTTAAACAAATCTATGTACTAATTATATTGTAATAATAAAAATAATTTGATTTGAGTAATTAGATCCCAAATTATGATAAAAATAATTTGATCGTATAAGGACATGCGTACCAGATTCTTTGCCATCAACAGATGCAACGCTGAGTGATTCAATCTTCTCACCATCTTCAGAGAATACTCTCAGTATCACACCGTGGTCCCTGTTAAGCTGGGGAGTTTCTGAAAAAACAAATTAAATTAAATTGAGATTCCAGAATAGGCTGAATTTTCTCAGCACCGTAGTCAACTTATTAATATCAATCAAACTAAATATATTCACAGACTCAGTGTGTTAGAATGTGTTAAGAATTTTACTGTAACAAAAATAATATAGCTAGCGATGCTCAATACATAATATATTTATTTATATATTTTACAATTTTTCAAACATTTAATGTACCTGTCTAACCGTATGGGGTACTATTGATCCGCATCGAGCAACTGATTTAATTAAATAAAAAATAAAAACATAGTCATCATAACAGAATAAAATAAAACATATTAAATTCACAATAAACAATATGCAAACTTGATAATTATCCACTTCACCTTCCTCAACTTCTTCCGTGACACTTTTAGTCATCTCCTCTTCAATAATTGTCTCCTTGCTCACCAAAACCTCCTCCTCCTTAACCTCTATAGACGTCTCTTCAGGCTGGTCCGGCTGTTCAAGCTCATCAAGTTGTTCGGCGGATTTCTCTAATTCTTCCACTTTGTCTTCTACTTCTGCTTCTTGCGCCGAAGCCTCACTTTCCGCTTTTTCCACTGATTCATCAGATTTTTTTGACGAATCCAGATCCTCAGTTAACTGCTCTTCCAGTTTTTGGGTATCACTAGCAGCTTCCTCATCTTGAACTTCTGCACTTTCAACCTCTTCTTCTATTGGCTAAAAATATAAATGATGTATATTATAATAAATCATTAATATGTAGTATGTAGTCGTAAAGCTTAAAGAAATGTAACATATTTTGTCAGAACTTAGAAACAAATAAGCTACATTTCCATGAATATATCATTCTTCAGTAGGTGATATTAACAAAATGTTGTGTAAAAAGATCATAAATATGTAGTTTGAAGGTTTTATGAGAGATTGGAATAGTGAAATAATGGAGGAATGTGAGGGAAAAATTATAAAAATAATAAAAAACAAACTAACGCTAACAGTTTCTAGCTTTTCCGATGAAGTTGGCGCTAAACAAACAGAAAACAAAACAATATTAACAAAAGAATAAAGAAAGCAATACAATATTAACAAATAAACAAAAATATAAAACACGAAAATACTAATAAAAATGTAAAGAGGAAAAAGGAAAAGGATGGGTACTGATTGCTGGAGGTGGGGCGTGCGGATCTGTAAACTTCTCCCTCGGCGCCCGGGTCACGAGGGCCAGATTCCTAGACACCTTCCCCCCTTCCACGGGCACTGGCTCTCCCAGAATGAGATTGGTTTCCCACACGGAAGACTCTTCCATCCACCCCTTCAACTTGGGTATCCAACGCTAGCGGAAAACTTTTAAATGTTGCTTATATGTATAACATTATTAAATCAAATTTAATTTTGAACAAAATAAAATAATTTCCATAAGCAGTGATTGTTACATCATATATCATAACACATTCAAAGTGTGCCGTCGATAACAATTTTATCTGTGCAATATACGTTTCTAGCTGCATATTTTTAACATGTTGATCAACTATTATTCAATATTCTGAAACTGAAATTAGGTCATTTTTCATATTCCTTATTCTCACAATATTATCATTACTTCTCTTTTATATTTAAATATATAACTAACTAACTTATCATCACGCCATTTCTCCGCGGGAGTAGGCAGAGAGAATAGAGCGCCACACTCTTCTGTCCTGACACACAATTCTCACCTCATCCACATTCATACATCTTCTCATCTGGTTTACCTGGTCGTGCCAAGTCTTCTGCGGATGTCTTCTATTTCTGGTGCCATCAACACTTGCGTCATATATCTTTCTTACCATTCTCTAATCATTCATCCGTTCCATATTACCAAACCACCTAAGTGATCCTTTCTTAACCTTACTGTATCGCACAGAATTGCGAGGTCGCAGCAGAGGCGCCATATAATTTATATGATAAGACACGTGTCAATAATTTAAAGGTGTAATCATCGGCGTGGCTCCAAAGCAGTAGTCTGTCGGTGAGTAGGTACTTGCTGAGTATGGCTGTATGTATTGTTGTGTATCTGAATAATAACAAAGTATTCTGCAGGCGGGAAGCCATTCTCGATTACGTTGTGTCGCCGTAGTGTACCGATATTGAACATCTTTTGCGTTTCATTTCTTTCGACCTCATAATCATCATCATCATTGCTGGTTGAGAGAAGCTGAGATCAGCGAACCACCCTTGTCTACATTCTTGTTTCCTGTACGGAATACTTACTTAGATCAGCTTTACATTCTTTCATTATTTCTTCATTCTTTAATCTATCATAAATAGATCTGCCACATATACGCCTGAGTGATTTCATTTTCCCTGTATCCGATGGTCCGATTATTTTCTCTCCTCTATTCTTTCATCTAGAGATAAAACCACATACAGCCTGCACCAAATTGTTATGACTTGTCGGCTCTGATGACGATCTACCAGATGCGTCCTTTGTTGGGGTTGGATGTGGTGACGAGAATAATACGCTGTTTGTGCAGTGTAACCATTTATAGTATTTATTCCCGACTTGTCAATTTACAAATCTTAGATTTATATTCAGAGAGTGATGCGGAGTGAAAGGAGACCGAGCTCGGTTGCCGGTACTTCTTATACATGCTCACCAGATAGGTATCTTTATGCTCACTACACACACACACACATGTTTGACTCAAACACACATGCACCTGTCACACCATCATCAATCCAGACATTAGATCCCTCCCCACTTAAGCTGCTTCCTAAATACACTCATTAACTCATTAACTCGTACTAAGAGATAATCAGGCCTATTCTCAAAATTGCAATATTGAAATGAAGGTGATTGTTACACCAACCCTCAAAAATAGTGTTATATTTGAATGAGAGAGAGGGAGAGAAAGTGAGGGAGTGAGGGAGATAAACGTACCATAATCTGTCAAAACTATCTGTCTATTTTTGAGGGTTGGTGTAACAATCACCATCATTTCAATATTGCAATTTTGAGAATAGGCCTGAATATTTATTATTCTGCCAATCAAGAAACAAACAAAAATTAAATGAAAAACAACACGAAAGAAAGTTGGAGAGGTTGAAGATCATTTTACTAACCAATGACAATCCCACCCATGCCAGCACATTATTTTCTACATTAATGTAGCATTCGATATATTGCGAAATAAGCTCAGTAACACCATACAAGAAGAACACAATCCAACATACAATTGTACATACATATTACTGTATATTGTTATCAAAACACATTTAGTTTTCTATATTGAATGTGAGAAAATCAACAATTTTATTGTTATCTCTTTCTATCATAACTTTCCTCTCCAGCAAGGTTTACATAACAAATAACGTGCTTTAGTATTTAGGTGACACTTATAAGGAGTTGATCTATCAGTCCCAGCTTGAAAGAGTATGTAATTCGCTTACAATTTCTCAAATATCATATTGAAAAAATGAAAGTGCATCCGTAATAACAAAAAAAAAAACATATTTAATATTTTTAAAATCTGTACAAATTGGTAACGATGGCGCCCTATTTTAGTGGCAAAAAAAACCTAGCATAATTGTCTGTCTCTTATAGACTCTTAAAATTCAATTCCAAAGTTGAACAAAGTTCGATTGTAAATGACTTTAGATATAAATAATTTCACTGTGCGTATCTACTACCGATACAATGTTATTTTTGTGTAAGTAAGTGTGATATTATCAAATATCACAATTATCACAGCATCGGTTAAAAGCACAACTTATGGTTAAAAACAAAGCTAATGACATATATGTATGGCGTACTCAATACAATACATACCCCTGAATCTTTAAATAAGGGAACAATGATTTCTTCTCCTTCCTCTACGACCATTTCTTTTTTTGTCGCTTCATTCGCCGTGTACACATCTGAAAGAAAATCAGACAATAAAAACACTTAAAAATCCTATACAGTATTTCCAGTGGAAGTCCGCTACATATTCAAGTGTGATAAATATATTTTTCTAATTGATCGATTCATTTGAGTAACTTGTTGGTATGGTGGTTAAGACGTTGGCCTAGTGATCTAGCGGTCGGGAGTACGAGCCTCGTTCCAGGAAACAAATTTAGCATAGTTTGAAAATGGTAAGAATATTGATGTGACGTATTCCGTGTATGCATCTCTATTTTTTAATATATTTTCTTTTTCTTAAAACAAATTTGTATTAAACATACTACAGAACTTCAAAATAAAAATATGGGTATGTCTTATAATCAGTGGAACAGTTTCAATAGAACAAGTTGAAATTACACTATTAAGTAAACAAATTGCTTGTTGGTTTTGTGGTTAAGTCAGAGGTTCGAGCCTCGTTCCAGAAACCAGCAAGTTACTCCTATTTTCATAGCACAAGCGGTAAGCTTAATTTAAAAACAGTGAGAATATTCATTTGACACATATTCCGTGTTTGCATCTCTATTTTTAATAAAAACAAAAAATTAACCTTCGCGATAACCATCATAGTATGTGACCTCTGTCTGGGCATCAATTGCAGCCAGAAAGGTATAAAGATCTACAAAAAAATCAGCGGAGATGGCTGCGCTTCCACCGTCAGGCTCGTCCGTGTATATTTCACACAGCATGATCATCGTTTGAGTCAGGCTCTGGAAAAAGATATTTAATAATAATAGAGAAGAGCCGGGACTAGCTTAATTAAACAAAAATGAACGCACTATTAATCATTACATAATGTTATTATTAAAATTATTCAAGTAATCAAGCTGACCTCAGATCCATTATACACTCAGGTCTCTTTTTATACGGTAGATACGTTCCATAGGAAAATGCATAAAAAAAGACTAGACACACACGTATAAAAATAAAGGATATGTTCCATAATTTTCTAAAATCGCATTAAACTAATTCAATTAGTTAAAATATACCGAAAAACACATAAAAAAAGTTTATTAAATTTCAGAAAAATATAATCTTAACATATTCCTTCCAAATTTATGTATAAAAATTTTATAAAAAAAAGTTTATCTTATTTGCATATTTTTTTCTTAAGAATTATCATCGCTATATGACAATGTCCAGACTAATTTATGAACTGGTTGTAAATCACTTTCATCCCTAGAAGAGATAGTCAGCGCATCAGATCTATGTCCTGAAGATAATGATTCTTCACAAATAAAATTAGCCTCAACTTCGCATGTTGACTTTTCCCTTTTGACAATATAATCAGTGATTAAACTTTGATAATTTTTTGTCGTCGTAAACGTATCCAGACATGCCTAATTTCACTTGGTTTCGGCTGAATTGTACTGGCGCAGACTGTGTTTGCTTACACAGACAAAATCCTCAAAATTGTTGACCCTTTCAACATGTCAAAATGGTTTAAAATACTTAATTAAAAAAAAAATGTTTCTTGAAATATAAACTGCATAACTTCAAAACCGCATAAAAATAATACGCATAAAAAGAGACCCGAGTGTACCTCAAACAGGTTTAAAAATAAGCCGAGCCAATAAAGAGATTACATTTAAACAAAAGAGATGATTTGATACAAAAATTCAATAAATGGATTAAGTATTGAGTTGATCACTCAACCTACGCATATGTGACGATAGTTGAGATTTGGTAACACCCTCACCTTGCAGAGAAACCCGGCAGCCACGGCGGCAAACTTGTAGAGCGGAAACTTTTCTATCAGGTATACACCAGCCGTACATAATATTTTCTTCAATTCGTTCTCCTGTAGACAAATTCCCGCCCACCTCTTGCGCAGTGTCTCGCTTTCTATCTCATTCGCACAGGACAGCTGAAACAGATGGATTTCTCAACAACATTCAGCTAAAATAAATAATATATGTCAGTAAGATTGAATTAGTTTCTTTAACCTGTTTAATGAGTACTTTGAGATACTGAGGGCTCAGACCGCCCTCCGATCTGATCAGAGGATACTCCAGCCTCTCCTTCACCGGAGGAACTCTCCCTTCCGACATCGCTTTGAAGTAATCTGCTGACCATAGTAGAAGATCGTACGGCTGGGTACGTATGGCCGCTGAAGTGAAACGTGAGTTATTTTTAAACATTTATGTATAAATCATAGTATGAAATGATTAGGGGACAGGTGTCAGATCTTTTCTTCTCTACTTATATTCATTATATCTTATACCAATTGTTGACACTCTGGCATTTGAAAAGCTAAAATTAGGCTGCCTTAATAATTGTAAGCAAATACATTCCTGCAATGCGAATCTATTGGTTGAAAGATTGACATCAGAATGCCACCGAGTAATTCCAGATGCAATCTTTCAGTACCCAGTTAATGAATGGAAATTTAAAGAGGTAATAATTTGTGATGAGTAAATTTTCAATAGAACTTTCTACATAAAAAGAAATGTAAAAATAATCTCGTTTACCTTTTGCGAAAACCTTGAGCACATGTGGAAATGTCGGTGGAATAATAATTTGCTGCGAGCAGTACATGGGCTCCACCATGGTACCAGACATATTATCTTCCTTATCGCCTAGAATTAACACAAAATGAAAATATCTTTTAGAACAAACCCGCGGACACTTCTGAGACTAAACTCTCCGTTGGCGTAAATATTCACGTTAAATATTGGTGCGAAACCAACCTTGAGGACCGCGAGCGTTGAACCGTTACACATACAATTACGTTGTCATGACAATTTCCACAAACATAAACATTGGATTTGCGCAACCAAAAAAATGGATTGTTATCAAAGTTAATCATGCGACAATCCAAAAGACTGGCAAATCTTCAATGCGATTGTAAACCAACAATAAACTTCGTAAAAGCTGCGAATTGCACGGGAATAAAATAATGCGCGATTCATTAAACTCAACAAGATAAAATATTTCCTTCTCAAATTGTAAAATACAAAAACAAATTAAGTCTAAAGCGAATAATTTTTAAAAAATCATCTAAAAAGCATGTAAAATAATTATTTTACTTAAACCTTTGAAATCGAGGATATGCGCGCCATGTCAAATGTCATATTATCTGGACGAAGACTGTTGTAAAACTAACTATAATTACATTTTATCAAAAAGTAACTAGAAATACTATGAAAATGAATAATACTGTATATTTTTGTTGTGAACCGTTTTACTAAAATGTTAAAACTAATGAACGAAAATTTGACAAACCACTTGAATTTTTAATCTGGAATAGCGGACTCTGTTGACGTTTAAAGAAGCTCGCTTATCACGTGGTATCTAAATGTCAAAAAAAAATACAGAAACCTGTTTCGTCAGTTTGTGATGGTCTGTGATATGTGTGATAAGTTTGAAGTATCGTAAACTTTTAGAATATTTTGACCCTGCTGTAAATGCGAATCTTCTTCTTTGTATTGTATTGCTTAAATTGCGCGTACCTTGTGTGATATTTTAAAAGTCATCTCGCTTTTAAAAAGTTTGTTCATCGACAATTATTTGTGATAGTGACTTGTGACGTTTATCTCGCGAGATGAAAAAGGTGATCATTTCTATCTCGACAAGATTTATTTTATAATATTTGTTTGATTGTTTTGATGAGTGTATAAAGTGTAGATATTGCATCTGTGTTTTTAAAGTTCGTTGAAATGAATAAGACAGCCGTCCAGTGTTGGTGACATATCGCCAAATAATGAATTCGTGTCAAGTTAAAAGTCGGACCCCTCGCTCCGCGCAGATTATCATGTGATTTACGCAAAATGTCAAGTCAAAATATGCTGTGAATTTGCTATCACAAACATGGATGCGACTAATGTCGAGCAAGTCTTGGCGGCCCTCGGTGAGTACTTGATGTTTTTAAAGTTTTTTTTGTTTGCAGATATCTGAGTGTTGTTTACTTTTCTTAATCATGTCATACTTTATGTAGTCTTATTTACATAAGTAGGTACTGCACTGAAAGAACTTTGTGATGTGCATGTTTTATCATTATTTGTACTAGATGTTAGATAAAAGTCCCGCAAAGTACTTTTGTCCTACTGCGGTAGGTAGGTACCCGATCAAATTTATTGTATTTTTCTCGGGGAAAGTACCAATGTTTGAACTTTTAATAATTTCTCAGAATATCTTGTGCGTCGTATCGTATCAGTATTTAAACGTGGAACGTATAGAAGATGGGCATTGCTGATTTGTATTTATTTTGCATTTGAAAGTTGTGAAAATAATACAAGCGCTGATTAGAAATGAAGCATGTGTGGAATTTTTTTTTTGATAAGTTTATTTGAATTGCGATTTTAAACGCCGGGTCGTGAGGTCAAGGTTGAAAATTGTTTTAAATTATTGTATTTATTCCTTACTGCGTACAGATAAACTGTATACGTAAAGTGTAAGCTTGCGATTCATTTACAATATTTTCTATTAAATATCTCCTACATGTGTATTTTTTTGGCACAACTTTACTGATGATACTCCAAAGATTTGCGTGGCACGTAGTTCGACTGTGACCCGTAGAATCATAAGAATTTTTTTTTAAATATAATAAACATTTTCTTAATTTTAAACTACGAACTTGATTGGGGTGAGATGTTTTTTTCTTCTATGTTTAGTATATTAAGGCCCTACTTAAGGAGAGCTTTCATTTTTCCAGTTTGAAATTCGAGAAATTCTAGACGAATTAGATATGATTTCAAGACGAGGTTAATGACGTTATTTGTTACGTAAATCATGTGATAGAGAAAGGTTTGAATAGAAAGAGACGACAATAAAATTGTTTATTTTCTCGCATTCGATTAAACATTACTCGTATCGGAAGTATTTTTCACCTTTTTTCATATTGATATATCGAATCATATAAAAATGTGTGTTGTCATTTGAATTAATCAATCGAAAATTAAATCATTTATTGAAGTGCCTAATTCATATCTTTTGAAATCAGAGAAAGTACCTACATATATTTAAATGGTCGCTTAAATCTAAATTTAAAAGTTTTATAACACCTTCAATTTATTATTTTGTTTAATATTATCGATTTATAACGCCCCGTTGCCATTTTGGTGATATGTCTGTTTCATAATTATATACTATTTATGAAATAGACAGCTTCTATTTAAAATACAATAGTGTTATATATAAATGAAATATTTAATTCCGACTTACATAAAATGTTTACATTGTTCAAGAAAACGTTGTTTTCCCTTAAAATCGGTAAAAAGACATCCAATATATGAAATTTGCTACTAATATTGTGAATAAGTTCAATATTAATTCATATTGTGGATAAAATATGCGTGAAAACATATATTTTCGGCATTTATTAACGAAAATTATGACAGCGCAGATTCGACGTCTGTCACTGCCGGATCGAGCGGTGTATTGAACAATTAAAATTATCGTCTTTTATAAGACTGAAAATATATTATTTTAAAACTGATTATTGTGTTTTTTTATATAAAATTTAGTTTTAAATAGTAGCTGAAGCCTCAAAGCATGTGAGTAAATACAATATATTATTTCAAAACGTATGTTTTCACTAATACAAAGTATTTAAAAAATATCGAAAATTGATAATATGTCCTGCAAATTTAATGGTTATAACTCTATTAATTTTTAAAATTTTGGTAATTTATCACAATTCAGATTTGTCTCTGTAATCTTAGCTTCAAGATTATAAGAAAATATACGTCGTTTATACAATAATATACCATATTAAAATAATTTTGTGACACGCGGAAAATGCATCTAATTTAATGGTCGCGGTCTTTCTTATAGTGCTTGTATCGTCTTAATTATGCCAAATAACATTCAGTTTATTAGTTTTATATTCATGTAAAAGTCCAATCTAAGTAATACTTTAAAAAAATAATCATATCTAGTGTATAACTTCTGATATAAATGAATAATAAAAACCACATTTTCGTAAAAAAACATGAAAATCTGAAATATCATTGAAAGTAGTCCCTTAATTACGACTGGAGTTGAATATGTTGAAATATAAACAGGGAGAAGATTTTTTAATGCCGATTATTACAACTGTACCTCATGATTTAAGTAAGTCATTTATAAATGTATAATTTTGATTATTTAGAAAACCCCTAGAACTGTAATCCTAAAATGCAAGTCTCTCAGGTTCGCACATCTTTGAAGTAAACATATTTTTCGACACCTATATACAATTCTCACAATACTTAAACGTGATCCACGTCCTTAGTCAAAAATGTAATCCTCATTCGTCGTGTTGGGGTCCTTGTTCCGGGCGGTAGCTACTGCTGCAAGAGTCGCATTATTATGTCTGTTTATGTAACGTGAGGTATCTAGAATTGTGGTGAACCGATTTTGAAAAATCAAATGACTCCTAAATGTCGTCGACCTAAATGAGAATGATGTAAAACAATAATACTGTCAGAGGTATTTTATTCATTAAAAATCGTAAAAATGTAAATCCAAAATGTGCAAGAGCAAAAAAATTTCGTTTAGAATGGGCGCTCGCATTGTCTAGACTAGATGCATAAATATTCATATGTATTGAGCTTTGATAAATCTAATTACAATATATGTATATGCATAAGATGTAACACACCTATTCCACAATATTTTATGGGTCAGGTGTCCTAACTAAATTCCGAGTCTAAATATTCAAGGAATATGTGGAAATTCTGCACCGTTACGGAAAATATTATTATTAAGGAGAACACATTTTTATTGTGAAGTTGTAATTATTCACAACAGACGGTCTGTGATGTTTTAAATAAATATATTAAAATAATATTTTTCGACAAAATTGATTTTATATGTATATATTTATAATTATAATACATTAAATTAGTATTGAAAATATTATTATTTGTAATTTTTACAAAATCACGTTAAGCTTTAAGTCTACGTACTTGGATATAAATATTTGTAGAATTTATCCATTATTAATCTATATATTTGCTTTAGGCCTTGAATCATCTAACAAGAGATAGTCTGGCCGCTCGAATTTCGATACCTTTTATTTTTTTTTGTATTCAATATATAATTTGTAATTAATAAAATATTAAAATTAATCGAAATAATTCCATAATTACAATTTTTTTAATGCTTATATCTCTGACATGGTTGAAATTAGGTACATTTTCGAGTATTTATTTAGTCAGGTATCTGCTGGTTGAGTTTTAGCGGGTAGAGTGTTATCGTGAGCAGTCCAAATGCCACATGCTGGGGTGGGCCAAGTGCAACGAAAACATTATATATTTACGATTCAAAGAATCGCGCAATGGGTGAAATTATCAAGTCTGTAGGGATTCGGGAAGAGCTGTTGTATTAGTCGAAATATGTGCGCTTTAAGGGTGATGTTTGAAGGTTGTGTAATTCGGATTAGACGGTTTTGTACATGCTGAGAGTGAGGGCCCTATCTCTCCTCAGTTATCACGCGTGTTGATGTATGCGAGTATGTAATGTGCGTCTGAATATGTTTAATTAAATAGGACTTACAAAAGTTGTCGCTTATTGCGAGTCGATTCACGAATTATGCCTGTGAGCCTTTTTTAACGGCACTCCATAAGCTGTAATTATTGTGATTCTGAAGACTTAGCTGCCATTCTCCAGGGCAACACTACAGCGGAGACGTTTGTGATGATATTTGAAGAAGCAGATGGACCTTCTGGATCTATGTGACGTTCGTCTTGCTTTTCTTGTATTATGTATTTTGTAATTTATTCGATTTATTTAGATTTATTTGATTTATTCAGCTGCATTGAAAAAAGACAGTTTGTTACATATATTTTACACACATTTTAAAATGCATTGCCCAACTAGGCAAGCCTGTTTTAGGGCAAATTGGTAAACAAATACATTTTACAAAACCAAAAAGCATTGAAGGCAAAACACAATAAAATCGAATACGTAACATACAAGGCAAGTAAACGTGAAAATATTTAAATATATATATAAAAAGAGAGAAAAAAATATCTGTGCAATATGTAATGTAATCACATATGTATAAGGTAAATACAAGATCAAAACACAAAGTTGTTATAAGAATTATTTCATTATATAAAGCAGTTTACTCTCAGTATCTGCTCTTCCTAATTTCAACAACCAATTTGAAACATCCATTTTAAAAGCCTTAATGTCAGTTAAAGTTCTAATTTTAATTCCAATTTGATTGTATATTCTGGGAGCCCGAAAGATGAATAATCTTTGACCAATACTATTTTAATGCTCATAATAATAAACTTTTTATTTCGGCTTGTTCGGCGCCCTCGGGCGGGACCCGAGCTCGCCCCTCCCTCGGGCCGGCCCTGGTCGGCAGGTACTCGAGCTGATGATTTTTTAAATACTCTCACGTTGTGTTCTATGTATCGAGACAAGTACCCCCCCCGATAACCAGTTTCCATATTGTCTTGACGTCGCAATGACGTCGCACAAACATTTGGATTATCCCATTCTATTTATAATATCTACCGTCAAGATTGCGTTGTAATTGAAAAATATGAAAAACTTGCATCGTGTGCATCTAATAATTAATCATATTAAGTTAAATATTACAGGATCAAGACTACAAGACTAAACCTATCGAAATTAGACAAATATCATCGAATTTCAATTAAAATTTGCTTGTTACTTCGATCGCAGACATGTCCAATAGATAATTACATACTTTAAACCGAGACAAATATGTTTTCAACCAATATCCTTCGTTCCATATCATTTCAAAAGTGACGGTAAAGTTGTGGCACATTTTACAACAATAAACAACTAAAGTGGACATGTCTGCTTTTGATTCTCGACGTCACGATTGTCCTTAAACGGCGCGTAACCGTACTAATTATTTTTCCTCAATACGTTCGTGGAATTTCAATGTGGCTCAATTAAAAAAAAAACATATCGAAAATAATATTTTCTATCATTTTTCAACACGATTGCGCAAGTGTGAACAGAACAAATAAAAGCGTGAATTAAAGGAAATATCGCTCTTCAATATGCAATAAAATAATAATTAAACGTTTCATGCAACAGCTCACTTGACGTCAGTTGGTATCGGTTGTGTACATCGCGCGCAGTGTGTTGTTTTAAGTCGTACTGGTTTCATCTGATGAAGAGCATCGATAGAGTCATTAATATCATTAAGATGTCATTATCGTATTTATCTAATCTAATTACATCTTGTTTAATTCTTTATATATATGTATATTTTTGTACATTGAACATTGCACTACTTCTTATATCGGAAAAGCACTGTCTGCTATTATAATACAGTGAAATACTAGTGTAGCAGTCGGAGTATCCACTATTTAATTCCCTATCCATAAAATAATTAATCAGTAAACAAATCTATGTACTACAATATTATTGTAATATTTAAAAATATATATACTAGCAACAGATTCGTCTGTGGCCGACTGCGCAGTGCCATGTGTAAAAGATCGACTTGTGGCGCTGAAGTGTATTTGTTTACAAAAAAACAAATAAAGGTGGCTGGCTCTTGACTTGTTCCGTAAATACTTTGTCGGTAGAGTAAATTTGCTCGGAACTAACACCTTACCACCCGCGATCGGCGCCGCCCTAGATACGTGCGCGCGTGCGAGCAGGGGTGCACCACAGATAAATGCCGCCCGACAAAAACCTACGCAAAATAATGCTCTGTGACAACTTTTATATTATTAAGGAGAACACATTCTTGTTGTGAAGTTGTAATTATTCAGAACAGACGGTCTGTGATGTTTTAAATGTATTAATTATAAAGATATACATATAAAATCAAACAGTGTAGATGGCTTTCAAATAATGGAACGATAGATGTATTAATTTAAAAATGTGTAACATATAGGCTCGAAAATTTGTCGTTAAAAATACTATCGCTGTAGCCTAGTTAGTAATGCACGTTCGCCGGATTGGAAAAGAGATCCAGGTTTGAATCTGACAATATTTTTCGATAAAATTGATTTTAAAACTTTCTAACGAATACATTTTATCAGTATTTAAAGTATTACAGACCTATGTTCTGTATAAGAATGTGTTCTCCAAATAATATAATACTTCTGAAAATGTATTGATATACTTGTAGATCAGAACAAATTAACTGCTCAGGTTTGTTTGAAAACATTAAGAATACGTGTTGAAGTGATTCCTAAGTGATTTAACATGTGTGGACATATGGAACGGATGACCGAGGAGAGAATGGCAAGAAAGATATATGATATGATAGTGCTGATGGCGCCAGAAATCGAGGACGTCCGCGACTCGGCACGACCAAGTAAACCAGATAACGGAGGATGTTTCTGTTAGAAGCCTCAACAATCGATGTATGAATGTGGATGAGGCGAGAATTGTGTGTCAGGACAGAGGAGTGTGGCGCTCTATCCTTCCGCCTACCCCCGCGGGGAAACGGCGCGATGGTAAGCAAGTAACATTTAACCCTATCGTGTCATTTAAAAAGTTAATTAGAAATAATAAATATTTGAACAAATAATACACCTTTTGCTGTACGCTACAAGGTAAGGGTTGAAGCACCTCCGCTCGTCTGTTTGGATGGAAAATTAAACACCCACATATATATACTTTAGCGTTTATCTCAGGTGACCCGAGGTCAAAGTGGGTAGAGAGGAAGACATGAAATGTATAATATATTCATAAACAATTCCGTGTAATGTTTCAATATTATTTGTATTCTCACCACTGAAGTTTTATATTTTGATGTCGAATGGTTACGGAACAATCGACCCTTTTTCAAGTCGGTGTAAAATTAGTCAGCATAATTTTTTATCGTACTAAAAATAACAAAAATATCTCGCGGTACATATTTCAAATTTCCTATGACTTTGTGCGTCATTAAACATTGAAAATAACGCACAATCGTAATACTCGATAATATTATATACGAGTATATCTATAATTGAGAACGAAGTAAATAACAATCTCTCTGTTGGCATACAGACCGTCAAGGTCCTGGGCCGATAATTATAAAATACACAAGATTAAAAATTGAATTCGTAGGATTGTTGCGTGTTTTGGTCATGTCACACTTCAAGAACGTGCGTGAGAAAGAGGCGAAGTTATATGACCGCTTCACGCTGGACAGTAATGCGACGATGTTGTTTTAATATACATATACAGAATAAAAGTAAATTTAACAGATTGATGTTAATAATCCGAAATTTCTTGGCGGTAATGTAATAAAATATACTGTTCACTTTTAACTTTTTTCTTCGCCTACTAGTTTCAGCTGTTATTATTAATCACTAGCAATAAACTAGCAATGGATTCGTTAGTCAAAAATTAGTTTTTTTTTAAGAGCAGAAAAAATGGATGAATCTGCCGCCCTCGTCCGCCACGACCGCCCGCTCGGCGCAGCCCTGCCTAACTCGCCGCGTTGCAGGAAGCTAATAGCCGCGTTTCATGAATCACCATATTTTCATTCACAATAGTGAATCTGGGCTTACCTTGTACAGACGCACCATCTCACTGCATCCCCGGCAGGCAGGATGGAGCGACTCTTATCTGACTATTCCTCGGAGTCCGGGACTCCGGGTCGGAGTTGGACCGTTGGACTGTAGATCTTTAAACGACACCACAAATTTACCGCAATTATTTTATTAAGGGAACACATTCTTATTGTGAAGTTGTAATTATTACCTATGACAGTTGGTAATGCACCTTCCCCGGACTGGAAAAGAGATCCAGGTTCGAATCCCGGTAGCGCAACAACAATATTTTTCGATTAAATTGATTTTATATGTATATCTTTCTAATTGATACATTTAATTAGTATTTAAAATATTACAGACCTGTGTTCTGAACACTTGCAATCGGTTCATTTGGACCTCTTCTTCGAAAAAAAGGCGGAAATACTATAAATCAGGAAACCACCGCCCACCGCATTCACCCCTAGTGCCTACCCTAAACGTGCTCTCGGTAGCGAGGATTCCGGGCACTGAAATAATCCAAATCGTACGCGTAATGACGTAAGACAGCGATGGCGAACCTATGACACACGAGTCAAAGGTAACGTTTTGGGCGACACGCCGGCGTTCACTAATATACACGTGTCTCTACAACAACGTTCGAATTGATCACTACGTACACATTACATCTATCTCTGTTGAAATGAACAATTAATTAGTTAAACAAATATCAGATATCTCATAGAGACAATGCTATTTTTTTATTATATTTAATGGAAATTACATGGAAGTATGGGGCAATTACAGGGCTTACGACCTGTCTTCGGCTGGCTTAAGTTATCACTTTACATAGGTATAACGTTCACCAATTCTCACCTCTCAATCTCCACATTTATCAAATTTTTGAAAGTTGTATATATATGCAAATATGTGCATCGCCGTACTTCGATTAAATATAATAAAAAATAGCTTTGACTCTTATGACATATCTAATATGCCTTTGTGGGTTAAAATCCAGTAATTGTGTGTTCTTGGACATATTCAAATATTGCTAATTAATTCATACTAAGAGGTTATAAGGTTCGCCATCACTGACGTAGGAGAATGTCCACAATAGTTGGCGTCGTGTCACGTGGCTCCAGGTGGCCCCGCGGCGTGTCCAATCGTCTTCCTGTCGACGGACGCACTGTCCAGGGTCCGGCCTTTGTCCCGGTGCGGTGCGCTCCCACTGTCCACCGCCCGCTGCATTAGCTGCGGTGCCGAACATCGGGATCCGTTTCCGCCGAATCACTCCTCACCAGGCTGAACTTTGAACCTTGAGCTTTATTGTTTTTTTTTTTTTTTTGTATCTTTAACGGAAACAGCAATGTTGTGGCGACTCGCGTACCAAACATTAACGGTAAATAACGTAAGCGAATTCAAAATTCAAAATGAAGCCAACCGGGGGTGCAACATTTACAGGGGTCTCGAAGGGTGGATTGCCTGTTTAGAAGAAGAAGAAAAAACGTCGGAGAACCTCTAATCATGTTATATGATTGCGCTTCGTCGTCGCTATTGGATTTGTATTCGAATATGTAAGTGTCAAATAGCAAAGTAGCCTCTAAAAAATCCGCCAGATGTCAGTACAGATTAGTAAAAAATAATTAAGTTATTTTTTTTTACCTGTCCGCGTTATTTTATGTTTATGCTTTTAATAACATTCTGACGAAAACGAGACATTTTTTCTTCAAATTTCTTTTTCACTTCTCCCAGCGATGCCCCCCCATCCATTTAACCCGTCCAAATAGTGCTTGGAGTCTTTCTCTGCAAAATAGTTATTTATGATCTCCTCAATTCGTAGATTTTCGCCTGGGCAACCGCTGAAGTGTGAGACGACACATCGTCTTGGTGAAACAATATTCAAGATAATCGACTATGGCTATCCCAGAAAACAGTCGCCATCACATTCCCAGCCGAAGGAATAGCCTTTGCCCTCTTTGGAGTCAATTCTCCCTTCGCAGTCCACTGTTTTGACTGTGTTTTTGTTTCTGGAGTATAATGGTGTATCCAAGTTTCATCTACAGTAATTAATCGGCGCCAACAGAGCGTTGGAAATGTTCAACACGTTTTTGGTCCGGAGTGAGCAAACGCGGCACCCGACGTGCGGCCAGCTTTCTCATGCCTAAATCTTGATTCAATACGTGACAAACACGTTCTTTGGACATGTTCATAGCCTCTGCTATCTCTCTAACCTTAATTCGACAGTCGTCCAGCACCATTTGGTGAACTTGAGCGATATTGTCGTCAGCGGTTGCAGTTTTGGTGATTTCACGTGTTTTAAAATTGATGGGAATTTTTGACTTTTAGTGTGCCATAGGAAAATAATGGCGTCAAAAACGGTTTTTTGATCATGGGTGGAGTTAGCTGCTTTGTAGATTGAGGCATAGACACGTTTTTAGAGATTTTACTTGGATATCTTTCCTCCAGTATTTGGTTTAGCTGAGCTCACCTGTTCTCGGGTTTCCTCCACCACTCGTCTCATACATTTTCTACTTCTCGCTCGAACGTCCGAACGACCCTCGATTCCCTTCTCCCGACTCTGCTACAAACTAATTTAATATCGTGTTTAGCACTGTAATACTGGAACCGAATTTAGTTCTGGGGACGACGTTTGGACGATTATGAAACTATATAGGAGAGCCCGCGATGGTTGTTTGTGTACGCATACATGTTACAGATAAATCTGGACTCGCTATGCTGATGGTTCCGTCCTAATGGCCGAGCAGAGCGGAGCTGAACGGGTCCCGCTCCCGGGCAGCTGTATTCTGTAACTTCGAGTATGGCAGAGTGAAATAGGATTAGGTCCTCGTTACACTAATATATTATTTAATGGAAAATACAGGGCTTACGGACCTGTCTTCGGCTGGCTTAAGTGATCGCTTTACATAAATATAACGTTCACTATTCTCACCCATCTCGAATATTAAAGCGAGTACAAAAAGCGCGACGCCCACAAACCAATGAATCACCGCACTTTAAATATTACTCAACCGCGAACGCGCGGTGCGCTTCCGACCAGTGACTCATTGCGACCGGCAAATCCGCAAATCACACGCGTCGAACGATACCACTCGCACTTACCTCACCCTGATGGTTTACGAGCAATTACAATTTAATCTTGAAATTTTTCCGCTCGACACTCTTTATATGCCCTCCAAACTCCATTACTCCAAACACGCCTGAAAGTGTTTCTAATTTTAGTTGAATTGTAATATTGATGATGGTAAGATATTCCTGAAACGAAATATCTGGCTGATTGCGAGAACCATCTGACACCCAGTATAGATCGTCATTGTACGACATTGAAGATGAATCGTACTTTTAGTTTGACCTTTGGCGATCGTGCGCCCTCTTCTACCCCATGGATAGCATACTACGAAACGTTTTTGTATCATGGCCAAACACCATCGACTTGATTGATCAAGCAAACTCAACTGCTCCCGTAGCCATGGTGATGCGTGGAGGTACACGTGTATGGGTCTACGTAAAACGCTACGGGGAAATTATGACCTGTATTCTCGATCCCCGAACGGAAAGAAATTTGGCTCCCCGGTGTAGAAAGGACTCCTCCGTCGAACGATTATTCAGTGGCTAACACACAAATTCGTCTGACGACACAATGCCTTCTTTTTTCGCGCAGAATGTCTTCGTAGCGAGCTAATAATTTTTTTATTCCTTGCTTTGTAGCTATAACGCGTTCTTCATTTGAGTCTATGTTTTCAAAAAATTTTAAGCCATTTTCAATTGAGCTGAGACCTTCTGTCAAGCTCGCAATTGTCATGTGCTTTTTTGGTGGAATTGAGTATAAAGTGTCTTCATTGTCGTTTTGCTTACGCATCTCTATGAGCTCATCGATTGTTAGCTCCTGACTAAATGAATACAACAGCTCATTGACTTACAAATCTAATTGCCTGCCAAGATCAACAACTTGTTCTATCGCATGAGCGATATCAGTTTGTAGCAATCACAGTACGAGAAACACTGAATATAGTCTAGCGGCAGTATCGCTGAACGAACCGCGTATCTCCGAGTTCGCGCAAGTCGGGGTATTACTGTACTACGAAAATAGGACTAACTTGCTGGTGCTATTAAAGTCCACTGGTACACAGATAGCACTAATTGTAAAATAATGTTTTCGTTTATGTTAATCCAAATATGTACTTAATGTATAAATATGAATTAAATATATTAATTATAAAGATATACATATAAAATCAATTTAATCGAAAAATATTGTTGTTGCGCTACCGGAATTCGAACCTGAATATCTTCCCTAACCGGAGGAGGTGCTTTATCCTGTTCTGATAGCAGACACTATCAATGTGTCAAAAATTTAATAAAAATGAATTGATAATTCTGGCGTCTGCTATCAGATTTACTCAAAGGTATTTGAGATTCTGTAAAAATAAGGTAGATGGCTCTGTCAAATGATGGAACGATTAAATGTATTAATATCAAAAAAAGGTAACATATAAGGTAGGAAAATTGTCGCTAAAAATAATGTCGCTGTAGCTTAGTTGGATAAAGCACCTCCCCCGGTCAGGGAAGAGATCCAGGTTCGAATCCCGGTGGCGCAACAACAATATTTTTCGATTAAATTGATTTTATATGTATATCTTTATAATTAATATATTTAATTCATATTTAAAATATCACAGACCTATGTTCTGAATAATTACAACTTCACAATAAGAATGTGTTCTCCTAAAAAAAATAAAAAATACTTAATTTATATTTGTTTCCCCGAATTTTTAGTAATGCACAGCTTGTATGCACTGCACGCCCCTGCAATTGTTATAGTCATTTGTTAAATAAAGATATATCTCTTGTGGGTTAAATTATAATATACAGAGTTTAGTTGACACGTGTTTAGTCGTAAATAGTTGCAAACAAATTTAATGTTATTTAGATTTGCGTCTAATCTGGGGTGACGTTGCTTTTCATTCGGGTTCGATACAATTTTTCCTGGAAAAAATATCTATAATATTGTTAATGTTTTACAATTATATGAGTTTTTCATAATAAAAGTGATTTGCATAAAAACACTGGCTGCATATATTTAGTATCGAAACGGTTATTAAAAATTAATTGCAAATTATAAAATATCACCAGTTTTCAATTAGTAAAGATTGCGTGTCTCCAATACTCTTAAATATGTGCACGGACGAATTGAGCGAGCGACTATCCGATGCGAAAAAAACTGCACATATGCCAGTTAACATAATATTTTATGCGATGCCAGCAAATCGGTCATAATGGCGTTCAAATGTGAAAAAGGGCCAGATAATATCCCTCCCGTGTGGCTGGACGGGACGAAATTGAGCGTTCAAAATAAGGTCAAATACCTTGGCCACATATTCAATGGAGATGGACATGACGATGATGACAGAGGAGACAGATGAGCGTTCGTGCGAATTTGCTGTCACGGCGTTACTACCCGTGCAGCAAGGAGGTGAAGAGGATCCTGTTTAAATCCTTCTTCACCAGCATGTATACCGCATATATATGCAGAATACATTCTTGAATATACGTACAGGTCGACTTTTCGGTCATGGTCAATATGTGTGTGAGCGCTGTCTGAGCAAGAAAGATACAAAGCTATATGACCGCTTCACGCTAGACAGTAATGCAAAAACGCATTTGACATCAGTTGACGCATGGTAGCGTGCAGTAGGTATAGATTTAGGTTATGTTGTTACCGATGATATTATACAATCATATGTATTTTCGTTTATCCAACGTCTTTGGATAAAATAAATCCGTCATTTATACGACCTTATCATGTATTTATTTATAATTTTAGAATACTACTGTTAATAGTGTCTTTAAAGTTTAAGTATAAACCATATAATATTTTTTTTAAGAACACTTTCTATGACTGAACATGATTCATTTATTGTTTGGACATCCTTCACTTACGTGATTAAGTAAGTTAAATAATATTTTTTTATTAAAGGTTAATGTAGAAAATAGTTCAGCCTATTGCTTTTTGTTTTTCCCAAATCAAAAACAAATTCATGCGCCAAATGCATCGCAAAGAACGGCCACGAAATCAACACGCCAGACGAAAGTACATATATTATTTTACATGTATTATATATGATTGTGTAATATCATTGGTAACAGCATAACCTTAATCTATTACTACAGTACGCCACTGCTATTTGCTCATTATTGTTACATTTATTTAAAAAATCCATAAAGAAACACAATAATTAACAATGCAAGATTGACATCTAAAAAATAACAATCGAAATGTGAAACAATTAAATTATTACGCTGTTCAAAGCATCGGGTGTTTCATCATTTGATCTTGAAGTATTTTTGGTAACTACCCCGAAATTAATCCCGAAAATTTGGCGATCACTTAATGAGATTCTTAAATTGTGTGTTGCATAGAAGTACGCGAACCAATCAATTAGCTTCGCCTTACTGAATCATTTTCTTCTCAACTAGATTAAGATGTCGCTATTTAGTATTTTGCTAGCGAGCTAAGGGCGCGTGCGACGATGGCCAGCTTGTGTTGTGGTCTCGCACTTGTGGGACCTTTCTACTAACCAGTACCCACTCGGCCGAGGCATGGCCACGTCTGGATCGGCTATGATTCTGTTTGAAGATTCCAGCAAGCATTTCACCACGATTTAGTTCCGTCCGAGGGATATTATCAAACAATCACCTCATATTATTATTTCATTTCTGGGTCTGGTCCATTCGCAACGGGATCAATACCAGATTATGAGTGCTGGAATATCTTCTTCTTCTTTTAAATAGGCAATCCACCCTTTAAAACATTATAAACTTTGTTTTATAGAAAAAAAGTACAATAATATTGTAGAATAGGAAATACTATATTACATGTCAATACCACTGTCGTTCAAAAAACTTGCTATTATATAGATTAAACGTGGCGAGTTAAAAAAAAAAAAAAGATGACACAAGTTATCCGGGAGCTGAAAATTACCATTGACGAGACCAATGTAAAAAAAACCTGTGGTAAAAAAGACATGGTCAAGGGTTTCCTCCTCGGCACCACACTCACACATTGGGGAATCTATCATATTCAATCTGAACAAATGAGAGGGCCATCTGGCAATGCTGGAATATCAGATAATTTGGAAATTTGCACTTTTTTTATTTAATTTATTCAAATAATCTACAATATAAATATTTTTGAGCAAAATCAACTTTGTGGTTAAATTCCATTATTTTAAATTGTTAACATTGTTTTATTAACCACTTAATGAATTAAAATACATATCTACCAGTTTCGAAAAATATCATTTTCTTCTTCAGGATATCATTAACTAATCAAAAACAACAGAATCTGTATTTAAAAAATAATTTAGTACCTAACTTAAATTGTTACTTGATACAAAATTTTAGAATGGTACTTGTGGTTAAGTTTAGTTGGTTGTTTATAATTTTTTGATTAGTTTTACACGCTTTATTTATCACCAACTATACCAAATTATTTAATTTATGACCATCATCATTTACATGCAAAATAGATAATCCCAAATTTTTATCAAAACCATGACCATTTTCTAACAAATGATTAGAAAATTCTGAAAACTCACTATTATTCAAACATGCTCCTTTACTCTTATATAAAATTTTTGAAATCGGTAGACGTATTTTAATTCATTAAGTGGTTAATAAAAGATAGTTAACAATTTAAAATAATACAATATACTTTTGATTATAGCTCAAATAGTCTGGATATTGCCACTTAACTAGTTCTCGGGCTCACACGCTTAAAACTCATTCGTGGATTACGAAAGTGCATCCGCCGCTGACTCTGTTCCCGTCCTTTTGCTAAAACGTGCGCGGCGCTTGTCTCAGTGCTGTATTTCGAGTCGTAGTAAACCAATTGCGAAAAAACAAAATAGATTTTTTTATTCGTCAATCTGAACGAGAATAGTATACTCTTAAAAGTCTTCCATTAAATGAAAATTGCAAAAAATCAATTCCAAAATGAAAAATCGTAAAGATTATCGAGATTTTTTTATATTATTTAAAAAATCAAGATGCATGAACGAAAATCGTGTCACATCAATATTCTATTATGACTAACTCGCTGTTCTCCTGGACTGAGACTCGAACATCCGATCACCGGATCACTAGGCGAGTGTCTTAACCACTAGACCAACCTGTTTAAAGTGTAAAGAAGTGCATCCTGTACACGAGTAATATTAATACAACTATCTGCGATTTTTTTTTGCGTGTTGTCACAGTTTAGTTAACCTTTATAATTTACAAGTTTAACTCAACAAACTATGTACCCGGCGTTGTATGGGTAGACAATTTTAACTTCGAGATTTTTTAATAAACAGATTAACTCAAAATTTCACCAAGTTTCTTGAACCATCTATTTTCAATTACATCCCTCTCCTCCGCAACCTCACACCGCTCCGTCGCTTACGGACCCCTCTCCCCGTTCTGCTACAATTTTTTTAAGCCTAATCTCGTTTTGATATGTCTCCGTTTATGGTTAGAACTTGTACGCAATCCTTTATAATTCAACCAACATGAAATGTTACGCTTTACTGTGCCCTTGGAACATTATAAAATACGTGTAAGATATACAGTGTGTCTTTCACACACAAAAGTTTTTTACATTTTGATTCATTCGCTGTACCAACGCAACGAGCGGAAGAGGGGCGGGGGGTATTCCGATATGCCGATTCAGTCGCTATGGAGCCTGTCCTTACCAGTTGTTCGTGAAATTTTCCCTAGAAAACTGGCCTCCACGTAGCTTCGACTTGACACCGATGGACTTTTTCCTACGGGGCTACCTTAAATCAAAAATATTCAGTAACAATCCTCACTCTCTCTGGACCAATTAAAATAAAATATCCGAGAAGAAATAGCAGCGAGCGCGGAGAATACGTGCCGAGCTGTTCTCAAAAATTTCGCCTCCCGTTTAGAAGAGTGCCAGCGAAATAACGGACGACATTTAGAAAACATAATTTAAAAAAAAAAAAAATCCAGCGGCTGTACTTAAATGCGAAATAAACATCCATTATTTTATTACAGAATTTTTTATTGTAAAAACGACTTTGGGACACGCTGTACATGTAATGTTGGGGCCGGATGGGTCAGCGAGCAGCGTGTGTGCGCTGTGTGGGCACCGCCCGTGACCGTCACCTGTGAGGTGGGAGCCGTTCAGCCGTGAAAACGGATCATTCACTGCGTTCAATGCGATATTACACCCGACCGGCGCAGGGGATGATTGGGCACCACACCGCCCATACTTATTGTTCAAATTGGCGCATAGCTGCTGCAGCACCGGTGATCGGCAACGCGACAAATCGAGACCGCGAATGCGAGGGCGAATCAACAGTTATCTACAATTTTAAAAGTGTTTTTTTTGCGGATCGAGATGTTTAAAAGTGGCCGGACGAGTGTGACCCGCGAAGAGGGAGCAAGATTACGGCAAGCTGGAGACGTGATTGTAGCGTCTTCTTTGAACGTCACTCATGATTCTGGCCATCAAATCATCGTACGTGTTGAACATCCACCTATCACATTTCTCACACACAAAGATCTCGGTGTAATCTTTGATTCAAAATTGACTTTTATCCCGCATGTAGAGTCGGTAATTGCTAAGGCCTTTAGACTCCTTGGATTTATTGCTAGAACGTATAACCCATTCCTATCACCTTTTACTCTTATCATTCTATATTTCTCTTTTGTACGCAGTCAACTTGAATTCGGATCGGTAGTTACGAACACACATTATTCCACCTACAAATGTTCAACATAAATTGTTTAATATATTAAATTCACTTGCCCGCTTAGACATTAAATCTCATTCAGAAAGTGAGCGTTTCCATAAAATCCCCCCCCCTCTTAAATAGAAGAAACACACAAGATTTATCTTACCTCTATAAAATTTTAAATAACTTAGTTGACTCGCCCTATTTATTAGAACAAATAACTATAAACTGTCCCACACACCCAACACGATCAAATAATCTTTTTTACTCAAATTTTGGCAGAACTAATTGCATAAAAAATTGTTTTGTGATCCGCTTTACGTCAAAATATAATACCGTACATTCTTCTAATAACATTTTCAACGATAAATTGCTTCCCTTTAAAATTAAACTACGCCAACTTTTCAATAACTATTAACATAAATTGTATATATATAGCATCCATTTCCCGCCCCTCCTTACCCTTTCCACTTTGTATGTTCAGTTTAAAAACACTTTTGTTTATTTTAATGTAAAAGTCTTTTTGTTTATCAGTTTGTTTGAGTATACTATTTTTTAGTTTAATATCTACTAGTTATTTAATTCCGAAGAAATTTCACTGGTGTTATTTGATATATTATGTTATTATCAGTTATCATTTTTACACTGTATGTTTCTCTAAAAAATAAAAATAAAAGGTCATAGACGACACGACAAGTTGTGCTCTGGGGTATAAGAGCGGGGGGAACGGGACAGATAGGTATAAGGTCATAATGGAGCATCACGGCAATTGGCGATCTGTGAACCTATCTGAACTTTAGTTAAATATTGCTGGCTCACCGCTCGAGTGCACGTTTCGAACACCCACCACTGCTTTTGACTGTGTTCAGAAAAGAAGCATGCACAAACTATTACGTTAGATATTAATTTTCATAGTTTAATTTTGCGCCCGTACTAGCTGAGGTGTCGCCACTTATTCGTATAGTATATTATATTAAGTGATGGGACAAATGCAGCACAGCTGTTTGAAAGTCATTAAAAAATAGATTAATTAATTCCAATAGTTTCTGAAATTTATTGACAATTAAGTGCAGCAATTTTAATAACAAATATTTCCATTACAATATATATTTATAATCCATATTGCCTCAAAATACTGTATTACGTATTCGTTCGCAGTCACTTAGAGGAGTACCATCTCAAATCTGGAACCCATGGCATGGCATGAAACGTATATTGCGAGATTAGAACGAATACAAAATAGGTTTCTTCGATATCTTAATGTTAGATCTAATCTATCATTCCACTCCTATTTAGATACAGCAATCTTCCACAATATGAAAACCCTAGAACATCGAAGAACACGCGCTGACCAAATACTTCTCTTCAAACTTATCGACTGTCGCAGCCGATTAGAATTAATATCTCTCCACGCACCATCTAGATCGACCCGGCAATCCGCACTCTTCCACATTCCCAGAAGTAGAACATCTTACATATAAAATTCATTCATTCACCGGTCATGCAAATACCGTAATGAGAAATTTACAGAAATCAACTTTTTCAACATTAGCCTTACTACGCTCAAAGGGTTCTTCTTGTGAACTACCTCAATCTCAGTTTTAGCCAATCATTCTACCTATAAACACCCTTTACCGCGACAATAGTCGCAACCTCCCCACCCTTTCTCCCTCTTTTTTTCTTTTAAATTATTTTCTGCATCTCTACATACTTATTTATCTGAATATTTTTGTGGATTTTCATAAATGTTAAATATTTTTTATGTTAGTTATAATATGTTTACACTGTCAAAATTCCTCAATAAAATAAAATAATAATGTATCGTGCTGTCGGTAAAATATTTGATCGCGGAAAAACAGAAATGCAGTTTGACGGAAGCAGGGGTACCAATTCTTTTGAAAAAATCCTTACATCATTTGTAACCACGAGTCTATTTGAAATCGATTTCGTGAAATTACTTCTGTATAAAGTACACCAACTGTCTGCCTCAGAATAGGACTCTTCATTTATCACGGGTGGCCGTCCAGCTCCAGCTCCGGCCCTGCCCTGGGTGTGACGTCAACAGCTCCCTACGAACCGATAACCGATAGCGCACCTTGCGCCTTGCGGGAGTGACATTCCAAATTAGAATTTTCAAATCGATTAGCGATCTGAAAATGGAATCGAACGCAGCTGTTTCCGTTCGAATCTTGAAATGTCCATTTTGTTTGCCAACCAACATTTCCATCGTGGACAGCTCCGATACACACCGCTGCAGTGCATTGTGGGGAGTTATTCTCGCGCGGCCGATGTCAACCGTGTACTGATGCTGGGCAAGTGTTTGACGGGTTTTCCTACAGTGTTCAACAGCTCTAATTTGTTTAAAATTATTATTACTTTTTTTGGTGAATAATAATCATGATTTTTCCCTTTAGTAGAATACGGAACAACATTAGTGTGATCGAGTGAGCCTCGCTCCAGGAGGCCATTAGGTTAGGTTAGAAAATAATATGAGATCACTTAGACGTATATGTGGCAGATCCATTTATGACAAAGTAAACAATGAAGAAATAAGTAATGAATGTAAAGCTGATCTTAGTATAGTGAGTAAGATTAAAAAAGGTAATATGGAACGGATGAATGAGGAGAGAATGGCAAGAAAGATAGCAGCAGAAGTAGAGGACATCCGCGACCACGACCAGATAAACCAGATACCGGAGGATGGTCCTGTTAGAAGCCTCAATAATCGTCGAGCTTGTATGAGAAAATGCATGAATGCGGATGAGGCGAGAATTTTGTGTCAGGACAGAAGAGTGTGGCGCTCTATCCTCTCTGCCTACCCCCGCGGGGAAACGGCGTGAAAAAAAAATCATTTTCAACAACCTCTTGATTGATATTTGATTCCACTCTTGAGTAAACCCATTGGCGAGTGGTATAGACACGTATGAATTGTACGAAGTAAACTAAACAAATATTTACCTGCAATATTGTGTATTTTCTAATTTAGATTTCGAGAATTAATATGCTCGTAAAATGTAAACATTTGTGGGTTTTTTCTATTGCCAAAATCCAAAAAAATCATGTTACCGATTAGTGGAAAGAATTTTAAAAAAATCCCACGTAATTTTCCATCCTCGGTGCGGTGTCATGAATTGGAATTAGAGTAATAACATGTGTACGGTAGCCGCCCCCTGCCCGTGGAGCCCGGCCGAGCGGAAAACTACCCCCGGTAGGTGCTGCACCCTGCTCCGCGGGTACACTCGCCAGTCAACCGAATCATTTACGTGTTGACAAATTGTCGGCGATCAGGCAGTCGATAGTTCATAGCCATTATATATTGTACACCAATCCCCCTGCACTCTTTACCAGGGGCGCTTTTCCGTACGGGAGAGGAAACAGTCCAACTATTCTCGTTTCTTTTACTCGCTAGTGTCACGCTCGGGGGTGTCTCGGGACGCCTCGTCGAACAAATCTAAACGGGTTTCAATTTGTTAATA
Organism: Eubasilissa splendida; assembly: GCA_031772225.1. Classification (NCBI taxonomy): domain Eukaryota; kingdom Metazoa; phylum Arthropoda; class Insecta; order Trichoptera; family Phryganeidae; genus Eubasilissa; species Eubasilissa splendida. The sequence goes on along the minus strand of CM062863.1, from coordinate 4,460,348 downwards.
TTGCAAAAAAATTCAAATCGAACACATCTTCATATAATATTCGAACTGACAATGGTATGCACAAACCCTGCTGTTGTAACGAACGCCAATAATATTACTGACCTTACTTAGTATGTATTAACCTTACTTTGAACTCATCCATACGATAAATATGAATGATATTTGTATTTTTATTTATTATCTTTGTTTTATTAACCACTAAAATGAGTTTAAATACATCTACCGGTTTCGAAAAATACCATTTTCTTCTTCAGGATGTCATAACTAACTAAAACATATATTGTTTCTTTGACAGAATCTATTTTTAAAATTTTTTTAGTACCTAACTCAAATCATTACTTAAAACAAATTTACTCGAATAATTTTTAGGAAAAATTTTTAGAATGGGACTCGTAGTTAAATTTAGTTGGTTGTTTATAATTTTTTGACCACATTTTTTTTAACTTTTTAACATTTTAATTTCTTAACCACAAAGATAACATTGCTGATTTTAAAAGTATAATGATATTTGTGTTGGAGAAATAATGTTCCTAATCCTAATAGATCCTTTCCAACTTCCAGACACATATTTGTCTCTACTCTTTCGTCCATTAACGTTAAGCAATCAGTGCTAATTAGGTCGCAGTACGGTAAGCAATACAGCCTGTACCTTCTACATCAATTTCTGTATCTTAAAAGTAACTCCTGGCATCCGTCCTTTATCCTTTATATTGAGCTTGAACTGTGAAAGGTGAGTGGTAATTTTCAAAGTACCGTGTCATCATGTTTCTCCCTCCATAATTTATTTTATACAGTCCACTTTGATAATCTCTAACAATTTGAATCATCTCGAAATGCCTGAAGTTAAATAGATATGTGTACATGTGTCAACATGCTCTCCATACAAAATGCAATATATTATAAAACTTTTGAAACTATAAAGCATAAACGAGTTTTTACTACCGCTATTCTTCTAATAATATTTCATCCAACACCTACCGCAAGAGCAATACTAAGGCCGCAGCTAACTGGATAGTAGTAATGAGCTAAACCGTTATTTTAACCGTTAGCAATCACTGATATACAGGAAACTAAACCCCCAACAATTAAATATCAGTTACCAATTATCGTTATAAAAGAAATACCAAAAGCGCAATCACAGTCCCAATAACGTTTAGCGCATCACTACTGGATAGTCTACCTACGATTATATGAATATGTACTGAAATTCGCTAGGTTCTTAATATCAGTAACAATCACATAAGTTACAAAATGGAATGTTTAAATAATCTGTCTGGATTATTATTCTTAAAAAAACATACTCAGTTAGTGGCTAATTCAGTAATCGTCAAAAAAAGATTTCCAAATCCAGAAAATGTAATGATTTTCAAAGAGGCTCGCACGCGTAAGAGGGGTTGAATTGAATGCAATATTTGCCAAACACAAATTTGTGGACACCAACACACATTGCACCCTCGAATCAAACAATTTGTTTTAAATTTGTTTGATTTCAAATACACCCTCGAACCCTTTATGGATATTATTACCGCTAGCTTTGCAAATATTTAGTATGCGTTAGCTGTGTAACACGCTTTTGTTTGTGACTATTTGCAATGGTAAACAAGGTGCACACAATAGGGAAATTTCCTCTGGATCAATGTATTACCATTACCTATTAGTTTAACTTCAAGCTGGATACAATGGAGAAGTTTCATCTGGATCAATGTATTACCATTACCTATTAGCTTAACTTCAAGCTGGATACATTATTATTATAAATTGAAGTTGGAAGGGTTCTAAAACTCGTCCATGGAAACGAAAATGTTTTCCGCATTAACCGTCGTCGCTGTAATCACCATGCGGTAGCGACTGGAGCATGTGACGAGTTAGATATCATCTCCAGCGCTATATTTTAAAATCAAACGTAATCTTTTCTTTTGTAGTGCTAATCAAGATAAGAAATTGTTTAATTATTTTATCGATCCTAAAAATCAGAACAAAATACAAGATGAGAAAACGTGAGAATGTTTCACTTGAAGCGCGCGCACTCGGCACGCACCCTGTGTTCTCATCCTTCAGGACCACGACTCGGCACCATCAACCAGTGACATTGATTAGAAGGCCAATAATTAGCATTCTCTCTGCTTTCCTACAGCACCTAGGTAGTATATAAGAGCCGAGATAGACAGATCCCCATTCGACTATTGAGTATTTCCATAATTTCTTGTAACGGCCTATATTATTTTATTGCTCGGGAAATGTACTAAAATGCCCCCCACAATTCTTTGTTTGGTCGATATTTACATACCCAACGACGGGTAGACCCGACACGCTACAGCGGCGAAAGAATAAGCGGTGACGATGCAACCGAACTAGTGTATATTTTATTGTCTCGGCTTGCAGTGAGCGCCCACACAACGTACACGATTTATGAAAATTAATAACAAGAATTAACACCGTTCTGGTTCTTTCATTCCTTCTTCCTTTTTGTGGTCGCGTTATCCGTTCATCTGGGGTCGACTACTCTAATCATTCAGCTCCAATTTTTTTTGTTCTGAACTGCACCCTCGGGCACGTTCAACCCTTTAAGATCGCGACTGAGGCTATATCTCAGGGGCGAGCAAGTGTATACAACCAAAAAATTCTGAAAAACAAATATAAATTAAATAATTAGATTAACATAAACGGAAATATTATTACAGTAGAGACTTTAATTGCTTCGTTCTAAAAACTACCACAACTCACCGCTGTACCCATAGCGCTCTTGTGTATTCGCCGCATCGAGCCATTCACATTACTCTGTTCTATCTTTAAGCTAGTGAATTACTCAAATCATATAATTGGCTATTTACTGAATTGAAAATTCCTTTCGGTTGATCCGTTTTGTATGGAGTCATTATCTATGCTGTTTTTAACAGATTAACATTAGAAAGGGTTACAACTGCGTGCAAATCATTGAAGTGTCTACTTCTTCTTTTAATTCGAAATTTGTCGCTGTAGTATAGTTGGATAATGCACCTTCCCCGGTTAGGAAATAGATCCAGGTTCGAATCAATTTCGAACAACGATATTTTTCGATAAAATTGATTTTATATGTATATCTTTCTAATGAATATATTTAATTAATATTTAAAATATCACCGACCTATGTTCTGAATAATTACAACTTCACAATAAGAATGTGTTCTCCTAATAGTAAAGTTGTATCAATGTGTCCAAAATTTAATAAAAATGAATTGATAATTCTGGCGTCTGCTATCAGATTACTCAAAGGTATTTGAGATTCTGTAAAAATAAGGTAGATGGCTCTTTCAAATAATGGAACGTTTAAATGTATTAATATCAAAAAGGTAACATATAGGTTCGAAAATTTGTCGCTAAAATATTGTCGCTGTAGCATAGTTGGATAATGCACCTTCACCGGTTAGGAAAGAGATCCAGGTTCGAATCCCGGTGGCGCAACAACAATATTTTTCGATAAAATTGTTTTTATATGTATATCTATCTAATTAATATATTTAATTCATATTTATAATGGTATTTATTTACAAAATCATCAATAAGAAAATATCAGCGGAATTTACACGAAAAATTGATGCAAATCAACATGAGCACGAGCATCGTACAAGGGGAAGGGATAGACTGAGGCTGACATTCAGGAAGAAGACCAAATCTCAGAAATCGATGATGTATAGTGCGATGAAATTTTTTAATGAAATGCCAGTAAACATAAGAAAGGAAGAGAAATTGAATAAAATATATAAAAGATATGTTTTAGTAAAAGAAAATACTTTAATCTTGTTTATATTAGGGCATATATAAGAAGTGCTTATGTATGCACTATGTTAAGAATGAAATAAATAGATAAATTTGGGGTCAGACCAACTGTCCTTCACCTGAGGATCAATGACCAATTCTTAATTCGACAATTAGTGTGCTATTCTATTATTTTGAAACGTCGGATAAGTTCGCAATCGATAGTCTGCACGGGAAATATTTGTGCGAGCGATGGTTATGTTATTATACAAGTTGTCTAGAGTGGGCTTTGAAAATAATAGCGATCAAACTAAGAATGGTTCGATTCCGAGCTGCGCACCCCTCGCCGCTATATTCGGTACAGATAAATTAGAATGTCACCCGATACCTAATGCCGGCATTATTTATCTATTTAATGTGCTACAGGTCGACCGCAGACGTAGGAACATTCCGGCCGAATTTGCAAAGCAAACTTGGGTGATGGCTCAACACTACTCAATCTCTTTCTAGTTGCTAGCTTCCTACAGTTCGCTATCCCTTCAAAACTAATTACTCTTGTACAAAGCAATCATCCGTTGTATACTCACATGCGCGAGCCCCATCTGGGGTTCAAGTAGCACAAA